>JBBGZY010000304.1:11932500-13132500 GCA_037952925.1 Lithobates clamitans | reverse complement strand
TCCTCGTTGCTACAATTAGCCCGCACCTGCTGTATGTCCGCCATTATGCTCTTCCACCACTGCGCCGAACGAAAAGGGGCGGGGAATACACTAGAAAGAACGTCAGGGGCGGGCGTAGTTACACGCATGCGCAGTGTATATAAAGCGTAACACGCGTGCGTTTGATCTGTGAGCGGAGGAAGGAGCATTGAACGCAGCGATCGTAAGAACGAAGGTAAGAGACAAACTTGGGCCTATACTGCTTCAATAGATTGAGGCCTATATTGTAACAAGATTAGGAGAGTTTGGTGTGACATTAGGCTTTGTCTTGTGTTGTGTCTTGCAGTGAACATGGATATGGTAGTGGAAGATCAGGACTTCATTTCTGTCTTCATAGAGATGCTAAGGGAGCTGCCCTGTCTGTGGGAGATTAAACACCCCCATTACAAGAACCAAGCAAAGAGGAAGGCAGCACTGGAGCAATTGTGTGAAATTGTGAAGCAGGTGATCCCCACGGCAGACATCACTTATTTAAAGATCTTAATTGGTGGCCTGAGGAGCACATATCTGAGGGAGCGCACTAAAGTCCTTGATTCGCAGAGATCCGGAGCAGCAGATGACATCTATGTCCCCAGGATGTTGTACTACGACAGGCTGCACTTTCTGGCAGGCCAGACTAAACCCAGGCCATCCCTTTCAAGTCTTCCTTCCACGCTTCCTTACCCCCTGGCTGAGGCTTCTGAAGTCCAACCTGGGCCTTCCAGGCCACATGTGGAGGAGCCCAGATTGAGCCAGGTATAGTATTCCTCTAAATATTTCTGCTTGTCCAATCAATGATGTTACCTAGATGTTAGTTGGGAGTACTAATTTATGATTGTGATTGATGATGCAAAAACTAAAACCATGTCCCTTTTTCATACACAGGGAAGTCTCAGCCAGGAGGTGGCTGATCTGCAGGTCCCTCCACCCCCCCTGGAAACAGAAAGTGGCAGGAGGAGGAGTACCCTAGAGGAGGCGGCTATCAGATTTTTCTGTAGGGCTACAGAGGTCCTGGGAGCACCACACACCAGGCAGGAGAACCTTGCGGCATTCATTGCCTATAAAATGCAGAGGATGGAGGAGGGCCAAAAAGTCATGTGTGAGGCCCTCATATCAGAGGCTCTGGTGAAAGGTGTGAGGGGCCAACTTACACCTCACACACAGCTTTGGGATGGTCCTCCTCCTCCTCCTGCAGGTCCTACTCCTCCTCCAGGTCCTACTCCTCCTCCTGCCACATCTCCTACTGCACAGCCACAGCCTGGAAGGAAGTGTGAAAGGAAGACCAGACAGTGAGGACCCTGGATCCAGTCTGGTCGGCCAAAAGATGCAGCCTCTTGTGGTACCACAGCCTGGGGACACTGATGTCATCTGCTGCTATCCAAGTCTCTGTGAATCCCGGACCAGACTGCCCTCCCTTATATATGGACTCCTCAAGCCACCAATTTTGAGGTTTAAGAATTGATGTCTGCCGTGGGGGTCCCAGGCTTCACTAATTTCTCCTGTTGATCCAGTGTTGCCTTCCTCTTTGTTTGGTTCTGAGCCCTTAATAAAGGATTTTTGTTTTGAATTATACTCTCCTATGTGTTTTACTTCTTCAAAAATTATGGTTTGTTTGTGAGGATTCAGGTACATTTTAAATATACAATGTGAAATGAACAAGGGACACCAACAACAAAAAATCTCATGGAGATTAAATAATAAAAGATATCAATGGTGTTGGAGGTAACTTGACACACAAAACACACACAAAAATATTCTGGAGTAAAAATAAAAATAACATTGCACAAAGATCAGCCTTGGAAAAAATCCAAACATTAAAGAAAAAAAAAGGCTTAAAAAGAAAAAAAACAAACCATAAAATATATAAAACTGTCAGATGTGACAACTAATAACAATATATTGAGGGAATCCCACTAAAAAAACACAAATCAAACTTTGTGAGAAGTGTGTGTGAATATGAGCAGCAAAACGACTTAATTCTTGTCACATTATAAAGAAGAAGAGAGTGCGCTGTATTAAACCATTTTTAACATTGCAGCGTGACGAAAGTGCTGTATCCATTGCGAACGCTAAGTTTACCAGAACGAGCTGTCCCGTGTCGGAATTTCTTCTGAGCATGCGTGGCACTTTGTGCGTCGGAACAGGCCACACACGGTCGGAATTGACGCGATCGGATTTTGTTGTCGGAAAATTTTATCTCCTGCTGTCCAACTTTGTGTGTCGGAAAATCCGATGGAAAATGTCCGATGGCGCCCACACACGGTCGGAATTTCCGACAACACGCTCCGATCGGACATTTTCCATCGGAAAATCCGACCGTGTGTACGGGGCATAAGAGGGCAAGCCCAACCTCTGAAAAACAACCGCACATGATAATCCCTCTCCACCAATTTATTTGGACCAGTGCACAAAGCAAGGTATACCAAGACATGGATGAGTGAGTTTGAGGTGGAAGAATTTGACTGACCTGACCTCAACCCGACAGAACACCTTTGGGATGAATTAGAGCAGAGACTGCAAGCCAGGCCTTCTTGTCCACATCAGTGCCTGACTCACAAATGCGCTTCTGGAAGAGTGGTAAAAATTTCCCATAGACACACTCCGAAACCTTGACATCCTTCCCAGAAGAGTTGAAGCTGTTTTCAGCTGCAAAGGGTGGGCCACCTCAATATTGGACCCTTCGGACCAAGACTGGAATGCCATTAAAGTAAGTTCATCTGCGTGTAAAGGCAGGTGCACCAATACTTTTGTATTGTTATGTTGTGATGTTAAAGGATAAAACTTACCCTAATATAGTCCTTCTGCAGGACCTGAATTATGGCAGAACAGGTCTCTGGAATAATGATTCCCAGAGCCTGGGGGGAGATCCCAGTCGTGAACTTAATATCCTGGAGACTTATCCCCATTGCCAAGTACCGCAAGGTGGCGACAAGCTTCTGCTCGGAGTAATGACTTACCACATGCAGGTGCTCTGCTTCGTAATTTAGGGGGTCAGCAAAGCCAACAGACGGTGAAAAGCGTGGTCCGTCATCCGGAGATAATTCCTGAAATCATCAGGATTATTCTCCTGGATCTCCCGCAGCAAAGGCATATGAGAGAATTGGTCACACTGCAGTTACCAATTCTTGATCCATGAACTCCTCCTCGCCCTGTTCATGGACTGGACTTGGGTCAAAGCAAGAACTCCAACACCAAGCCCAACAATGGCACAAGCTCTCCGATGAGAACGTGACCGCAACATGGCTTGAACACGGATGGCTGGTCAGAACAAACTAACAGAATTCACTGAAAAATCAGAAAGAACCTAAGAAGAACAAGCTGAAAATCAGAAATGAGCAGACAAGAACGCAGTGAAAAACAGAAGCGAACTATAAATAGAATGCATTGAAAGACAGGAACGAACTGACAACACATACTGAAGAACAGATACGAACCCACAAGCACAAACTGACAAGCAGAAACAAACTAAAAAAAAAAGCCTGAGGCTGAAAAGTGCAAATCGTCTCTCACCAAACTTCTACTAACACGAGATAAACATGAGATTAGCAGGAGCCCAAAGGGTTGCGCACTGGCTATTGAACTTCCTTTTTATAGTCCCATCATACGTGTTGTACGTCACCGCATTCTCACGTTCGGAAGTTTGGGCCAACATTTGTGTGACCGCGTGTATGCAAGACAAGTTTGAGCCAACATCCTTTGGAAAAAAATTCACGGTTTTGTTGTTGGAAAATCCGACCGTGTGTACGCGGCATTAAAGTGTTCAGTTGTGTAAGCAAACCTATAAAGCTTCTAAGCATACTTGTTTTATGGGATCTGCCTATATCAAATTAACAAATGTGTCCAAATGGCCCTAATAGTTCTGAATTCATGGGGGGGGGTCTCTATTAACTTCAGGGTGCGGGTTGGTGCCAGCCTGTAATGTACTTGACTTTTTCAAAGAAGTATTCTTTGCACACTCAAAGGCCTGGTTGGAAGTCCTGTACAAATGACACAATTGCAATTATTTATATTGCATCTGGGACCCTCCTGAAGACTCACCAGAACCCTGCAGAGGGCCCACATGGCACCCCTTCTGATGAAATTTGCTCACCATAGCAATGTTTTTTCATTGAGATCTTGATTCTCTGAGCAAATACAGAAAACCTGCAAGATCTGTGAGCAACCCACAACCTGGCACCTGGGGTGTGCATTTTAAAGTGTAGTAGAGTATTGTGATCAGTAGAAAACAATGAAATCACTTAAATCACTTAAATCAACTTTGCTCAAGATATGATAAATATACATCAAGAAACGTCACGAAAACAAATATTTTAAATTGAAAACAATATCTGATCCTGTATCCTTAAAATATAAACGTTATGATGAGAAATATGTACAGTACTTACACTATGTAAATTGATTCTGTTTACACAAACGTGTATTTCTTTTGTTTAATTTAATAATACAAATACATCTACCACAACTTCTGATGAAGCAGATTAATCTAATCTGAGGAATGCATAGATTGTGGTTCCCAATATTTATTTGGTTGAGATACTGAGAGGATTGAATGTGGTAGCAGCTCATGTTTTTAAGATACTGTGAAAATGAATTCATCAAATCCCCTTTTAACCATTTGTGGATACTTTTTTAAACTATTGTAATAAAATTACCACTTTTACATTGTGTTTTGAAATCAATCACTTTTTTACCTGAAAAAATCCAGCTATTAGATATAGTCTTTTACATACTGTAGGAACCAATTTTGACTGGAGTTTTCAACAGACAAAAAAAAACCAGTATGAGCTAGTCTCAAACCATTATCAATTTGCCCACCCACCAGCATAAGAAAAAAATACCTCTTAGTTAAGCTGTACACAAGTACATTCATTCCTTTTAATTATAGACTAGGTGGTAACTACTATGATCTGGAACACAAACTGTTGAACAGCTGTTAAGTGACAGGAAAAATGTTCATTCGACCAAAAGCTTGTCTTAAACACTGCACTCTTAATCAGTGAGCATCTGCTTTATTTTCTCTTTCGCGGAAACCTCAGCATTATATTTAATTTAACGTAATTTTTTTCTCAAGCAGGTGCAGCAGTGTATTCAAATTGAAAACCTTCCTATTAACATAACACTTGCAAACACAGACATTTCAATTAACAATGTGATATTGCAAAAAGAACAATTGTTCCAGTGCCTGGTAAATTCTTTACTCTACACTTGTAAGAATCTTTAATAAGAAAATTAGCAGCAGTAAAGTCAAGAAAATACTTTTTTTTTTAAAGGTGACGCTCTCCTAGTGTGTATGTAAACTCAAACAATGATTTTTCCTTATTTGCTCCCTTTTGGTCTTTTAAATATACCATAACATTTGTTTCATTATACTGTATCTGTTAAATAAGTGCAAATAATACCTGTTGAGTTTGCCAAAAATCTTCTGAGCTGATAACTTCCAATGCTCTTTTCCTCTGCACAAGAAGGGGTTAGGGAGATGGCATGTTTGACACTACATGCTTAGAAATTCAGAGCTCAAAGTACACTTTGTTGTCATGTCAAAGAGGAAGGTTACAGCCTTATGTATTTCTGGCACATCAACAGTTATTTCCCTGCAGTGTTTTTAAAGGGATACAATATATGTAAATGTGTAAATATTAGTATACTAACTACTTTTTTTATTATTTTTACCTTGAAATACACTTTAAGCTTATGGAGTGAAAATTGTAAATAATAATACTTTAATTGTGAAATGTTGATGTGCGTGTGGAATGGTTTCTTTCATTATATAGAGGAAAAGGCATCTACTACTATCAACAGTTATGTATTTCGGTGATATGCCCACTCGCCCCTTTGCTGGTCAGGCTCTAAGACAGTACCATCAACCTTTCATGAAAAAAAATAGGTTATCTTAGTGTAATGCATAGTTTGGTTAGCTTAGTTAAACAAAATATATACAGTATAGTGATGTCTAGCAAGGTTGACAGGGCTGATAGGGAGGTTTCCCCTTGTCCCTAGCACAGTTTTAGTAACTTAGTCTTCTTCTTAAAATGAAATTTAGTCTCCTTCTTAAACTGATATTTCTGGAACCTCAAATATGTACTGGCTGGATTCTGGATATAAGAAATTAAAAATAAAAGAAGAAACAAACAAAATCCACTCCTGACTTCCGGTTCCGGCGCCGTATGTGAGAGACAAGGAGACCGGTGGCTCCGCTCCAGCCTACAGAGAAATCCTCATATTAAACCTTGGGGCAGCTCTTCCCCGACCAGAAAAACTTCACACAACTTCCCAGCTTTGCCGTGGATGGAGTGGTACCTCACACAGCCATGATCTTGCTCCAGTTCTCAATCAAGAGACGCTTCTCCTTCTCCCTCATGAGCTCCAGGAAAACCTAAGACAGCCACCGCAGCACCTGCCTCATCTCCTTCACAGAGTGAACAACAGACACAGGTAACCTCAGTGAGCAGGAGACTCTCTATGGGGACATGGAAGCTAGTGGGATGGGGAACCAGGAGACACATAACTCCTATTATGAGATCGCTAGGCAGTGGCAGCTCTGCTTTCCCCCACCATCACAGCCGCAGTAGACAGAGCGGTATCAGCAGGCATAATGCAGCTGCAGAAAGAGCTGGGAGAACATTCACAGAGGCTTACTAAAGCTGAACAGCATATATCCTAAATAGAAGATGACCAATATAATATGAGTGCAGCCATGGAATAATATACCCAAGCTCAGCAACATCTGCACGATCAAATGGAGGACCTGGAGAATCGTTCCAGAAGGAACAATCTGAGGATAATCGGCCTCCCTGAATTCCACAAACATGGCTCACTCCTAGATCTATGCACCTCCGCCCTTCCAGAGGCCCTCAGGTTAAATCGCAGATACACCATGAAAAGGGCCCACCGGATCGGGGCCCCAGCAAATGATCGCAACCACCCAAGACCAATCATAGCAAAATATCTTAACTATGCCAATGGCATGGATGTATTGCAGAGCTTTCGTAAAGCATGCTCCGTGGTTATAGAGGGTCACAAGCTAATCATCTTCGCAGACTATTCGATGGCGGTATCCCGTAAACTCAAGGAATTCCAACTCGTGTGCGCAGAGCTATACAAAAGGAGCATCCATTTCACTTTAGCCTACATTGAAGAAGGTCTGAATATTATGCGTCAATGAGGATTACTTCCAATTGAAGAAAACAAAGGTCCAGACAAATCCCTACCAGATAGGTTTTGTGAAGGGATGACAAGCTCCGGATGGCACTAGAAGGATGATAAACCTAATTAATCAGATAGAAAATGGTTGAATGCCTTCTCTTTTTCTCCCATCTGATGCCGAAAAGGTATTCGACAGGATGCATTGGGAATTTATCTCAAATTCACTTACGAAATTCAGATTTAATGGATTTATACATTCAGCCATAATGGCAATCTATACACAACCCTCAGCAAAGGTCTTCACTTCAGGTATAATATCAAAAAGTTTTGATTTAACTAATGGAACGAGACAAGGGTGCCCCCTATCCCCCTTAGGACAATACGAGCATAAAATAGGATTATTTGCGAACAATGTTATAATCTCAATAACCAATCCTGATACCTCATTACCGGTCGTACACAAAGTTTTAGAATTGTATGGAATTGCATCCTATTATAAGATAAACTGTAATAAATGTCATGTACTACCTATGAATCTTTCTGATGATACTGTAGTTAATTTGCGTGGAAAATATGATTTTAATTGTGAAGAATCATCTATATCCTATTTAGGAATCAATCTTGCCTACCCTTCCTCCAAATTATATGGAGCTAATTTTCCAATGTTATTAGAATCAATCCACAAAGACTTACAGAATTTTCAGAAAACACAACTCTCATGGGTAGGCATTCAAAATGGTAACACTACCCAAAATCTTATATTACTTCCGTACCCTCCCTATCTTGATCCCTAACAAATTTTGTATGCAAATTGGCACTAAACTCAAAGGATTCATATGGAATGGGAAGAAACCTAGAGTGGCATTTTCTGTATTGATTTCCTCCAAGTTAGTAGGTGGAATGGGTTTACCAAACATAAGAAACTACTATTATGCATCCTTAACCACTTCAGCCCCGGAAGAATTTACCCCCTTTCTGACCAGAGCACTTTTTGTGATTCGGCACTGCGTCGCTTTAACTGACAACTGTTCGGTCATGCGACGTTACTCCCAAACAAAATTGACATCCTTTTTTTCCCACAAATAGAGCTTTCTTTTAGTAATATTTGATAACCTCTGTGGTTTTTATTTTTTGCGCTATAAACAAAAAAGTGACAATTAAAAAAAAAATGCATTATTTTTTACTATTTGCTATAATAAATATCCCCAAAAAATATTTAAAAAAACATTTTTTTTCCTCAGTTTAGGCCGATATGTATTCTACATATTTTTGGTAAAAAAAAATGCAATAAGCATTTATTGATTCGTTTGTGCAAAAGTTATAGCGTCTACAAAATAGGGGATAGTTTTATGGCATTTTTATTGATCATTTTTTTACTAGTAATAGCGGCGATCAGCGATTTTTATTGTGACTGCGACATTATGGCAGACACATCGGACATTTTTGACACATTTTTTGGACCATTGTCATTTATACAGCAATCAGTGCTATACAAATGCACTGATTCCTGTGTATATGACACTGGCAGTGAAGGGGTTAACCACTAGGGGGCAGTGTAGGGGTTAAGTGTGTCCTGTGGAGTGTTTCTAACTGTGGGGGGGCGTGGCTACATGTGACACGTCGCTGATCTCAGCTCCCGATCACAGGGAGCAGAGATCAGTGACACTGTTACTAGGCAGAACGGGGAGATGCTTGTTTATATTAGCATCTCCCTGTTCTTCCTCTCTGTGAGGCAATCGTGGGTATCCCCATAGCGATTGAGTCCATGGGACCCATGTCCCGACTCACGGAGCTCCCAGCCGTCGTGCGCATGCAATGGCACGGCAACAAATTTAAGGGGAGGTACGGGTATGCCCATTTGCCCAGCCGTGCCATTCTGCCGATGTACATCAGCGTGCACCAGTTGGGAACTGGTTAATGGACCAGATGAAGCATTGGTTCTCCTCTTCGGAGGATAAATTATTGGCCTATATCGAACAAGAAGTAACTTTGGGACACAATATGTATGCATTATTGCTGGCTTCCTATTCCCCCCAAAAAATTGATATTCCCAATTTACTTAGTATTAAAGCCACTTTAATGGTATGGAAACATATCCTGTCCAAAACTAAAAGTTGGAGTAATAAATCTTTATTATATCTCCCCGTGAGAATAGTAGATTATTGTAAAATCCACGTTAAGACAAGAGATTGGATTATGTATGGTTACAATATGTATAAGGATTCACCCTCAAATTATAAAACAATGGTTTCGGTTAAAATTGAAAAATGCTCTAGCTTAAAAAACTTTAATCCAAATGATAAGATAGAAATTTTGAAACTGTCTGGGAATTTCTATCTAACCATAAGAATTAAAAGAGGAAAGGGATTTCACTATTCTATGATCTCCTCTCTGAATATCCTTTAGAATACAAAAGCCCTCATATGATAAAATGGGAAAAGGATTTATTGCAGACCTATACAGGAGAATAATGGAGGAAAGCGATATTAATTTCTAAAAAGGCCTCCTCTTGCATAGAGCATTGGGATAATTCCCAAAAAATACTGAACAGATGGTATCTTACACCTTATAAACTATATAAAATGTATCCTTCTTCTTCACCCTTGTGCTGGACATGTAATGAACACATAGGAAATCTACACCACACCCTCTGGAGTTATAAGAATTTACAAAATTTTTGGAAAACTATATCCAAAATTATAGCAGATCTTACTGGTAATCTTATTGAACTTACTCCAGCAATGGCCCTCCTAGGATTAAATTTAGATTCCTATCCGAGTATGTTTAGAACAATAGAAACCCACATACTAATTGCTGCTAGAATCTCAATCTCCACTCTATGGAAATCCTGTGAAGCTGCAAACTTAGCCACTGTTATTATTAGATTAAATATACAAGCACAATATGAATAGATGTTGGCCTATAAAAATTATCATATGACTACATTAAAAAAAAATGGCAAGCCTGGATTGCTCACCCTATAGCCTCTCATTATTTACAAACCTGTAATCTTTAATTAATTTTGGATATTATAACATAACCTTCAAATTTATCCTGAACTTCAAGAATAAGTTACCTCTAAATTATTCACTATACATTTTTAATAATTGATCTCCGATTGGGGTAAGCGAAGATTAATATCTTGCAATTAATATTATATTTGACTTATTACCCTTATACCTTAGATATGATTCGATACACAGAAGTATCTAATTTTGTTTTATTTTGCTGTTTCTTTCAACCAAATGATTTGTTTGGCACAAATGTTATTGAATGACTGATGCTATATTTACATGAATTTACATGAATATGTCCACAACAATAACTCACATGAAGATTGAACCCAAATTTATTCTGGGAGGCAGGCAAAGCATTCACCCGGGGAAGGATTATATCCTTTGTATCGGCCTATAGGAAATCAACACAAAAACATTATCTAGAGACCAGCGACAGCTTACGAACTGACCAAATGCGACTTACAAAGCAGAACACCCCAGAAAATCACAAGTCCTAGCAGGAAGCCAAGGACCTCTTTGATACCTGGGCAAATAATCTAGAACATATGAAAATGACACATACTCAACTACAATACCACAAATATAGAAAGAAGGCAGGGAAGTTATTGGCGAGACTTATCAAAGGCACATACCTGCCCACCCATATCAATGTCCTGCATAATCCCAACGGTACTATCTCCACATCTCCCAAGGAAATTAATAAAACATTGGAAACATTCTACACCAACCTATATGCCCAAGAATCAATAGATCCCTTCGAAGCGACCAAATGGTTAGACTTAACGTCCCTCCCCTGGATTAACCCAGATCTACTAAAAACTTTAAACAACCCAATCGCTAAAGAGGAAATCATGGCTTCCATTATCGGCCTGACAAATGGAAAAGCCCCTGGCGCTGATGGGTACACACCTGAATTTTATAAAATACTAAAAGATAAAATCACCCCCTCTCTAATAACAGTCTACAACTCAATATGGGACGGGGTCCATACCTTCCGACAGGACATCAAGCAGACATAAAACTGATTGCCAAAAAAAGAAAGGACCCAACGCACCCAGGGTCATATCGCCCAATTTCATTGCTAAACATAGACTCCAATATACTCTCTAAGATAATAGCCTCCCGATTAGTAAATATTATGCCTTCTCTTATCCATCATGCGCAGTCTGGGTTCACCAAGGGTAGGTCAGCCTCATCCAACCTGAGAAAAGTCCTAGCCACCTTAGAATATGCAAAACAACACCCCCTTGCAGATGTAGCAATCATTACCCTAGATGCCGAAAAGGCTTTCGACAATGTTAGTTTTCAATGGCTATCCTTAGTAAAGCAAAAGTTAGGGATATAAGGCCCCTTCTACCATTTCATACACAACCTGTATTCTGCACAGTCAGCCACAGTAATAGCTGCTGGAGTACAATCTAACCCCATACGTTACACAAAGGAACAAGACAGGGATGTCCCCTATCTCCCCTGATATTCAATCTAGCCATTGATCCCCTTTCATGATATCTCAGCACCACAGCATCCATCCAAGGAATCCCATTGGGACGAGAAGAATTGCAAGTCACTCTTTGTTGTGATATTTTGATATTCCCAACTTCCCCCAAAACAGATACACCCACCATACAATCAATCTTCAACTCCTTTCGCAAATGCTCTGTCCTGAAAATAAACTTTGCCTAGAGTGAAATCCTTCCTCTAGGTACAACTACATCACAATCATGGATACCCTTAACCCCCTTCCACATAAGCGAAAAACACATTACCTATTTGGGCATTAAAATAGGAAAGGAACCATCCTCTCTTTATTATCATCAACTACCCTCCTTTGATTTCAAAAATTGTGGGTGAGCTGGAGGCCTGGTCCAACCTTCCACTATCACTCTTTGGGAGATGCGCACTCTTTAAAATGGTCACCTACAAACTTTACCATTATTAGTGAAACACAAAGATATACAGAATTTAAATAAGGCAATTACAACTTTTCTATGGAAAAAGGTTAAACCGAGAATAGCTTTAACCAAACTCTTTCTCTCAAAGAGTTAGGGGGGGGCAGCCTACCGAACATTAGAGTATACAATCTAGTTTGTCTACTAAGAACAGGAATGGATGGGATTTTACAATCGACAAAATACTCCAACTATGGTTTGGAATCTGACATGGTTCATCCAATAAATTTAGCCACTCTCCTGCTCGCTGCAACAAATCCTGAACCATATTAAACAAAACTTGCATTTCAGAGACACGATAATAGCCTGGAGGGCGGTGAGGAAAAAATTGGGTCTATCACCATATGTCTCCAGGTTCCTTCCAATCCAAAACAACCCCATGTTCCCCCTTGGTCTTCAGTATGAACCATTCTCCAAATGTAAAGAACAAAACATATACAGCGCTGATAGAGATTATATAGCCACACCATAAATAAACTATATATGAAGTGCTTGGTGCAATATTACTACACATAAATTCATAGATGACATACAATATTGTTATATGGTGAGTGGAATACACAAATCAACTGCTAATTGCCAATATAGCATATATAAAGTGCAAAGTGCAAAAAGTACGCAATCGATGCTACCCAACTGCTAAAAATGAAAAAAAATTATGTGCACACCATAACATGCAAGTAAAGTTTGGGGGACATCCTTGATTGCTACACAGTGGCAGACACTGTGACCGCCTATACCCCTGCAGGGGAAAATCCGGTGAGTGCAAGCATTGTCAGAGCATGCAGACAAGGCACTAATTAAAGATTCAGCACCTGGATAAGAAGTTTTCCTACAGATATTTGATCCTCAAAGGTTGAACACCTCAAAACACTCCAAAAAGAACTTTTTTCTCACAAACGGAACTTTTCCTATCCAATTAATACTGGTTACAGCACATCAGTCACTATTTATGATGGATAATTTGCACAATTTTGTATGAATTTGTATGATATAGCACTGGTCACTTTATTGATTTAGCACAATGCACTTCTGTTGATTAATTGAAGCACCTTATGTTGCTATTTCACTTTTATTAGTAAGAATCCAGCACCAGTCACAGATCAATATAAAAACACTCAATTTTTTGGCACACACAGGTTTATAAACAATCATCTTTAAAGGGAATACTTTAGGAATTATGGATACCAGGTAACACATAGAGTTACTGTTCACTACAAAGAAAAAATCCGTTCTATCTCCATAAGGGCAGCGCCATACTACTCCTGCTTTTTTTTTTTTTCTAATACATTCCACCTAGGTGGTAGTGTATCTGTAGAGGCAGCAGCCACACCCATAACCTAATTCATTGCACGGATTTATCTTATACATCTTGCACAATTATGTATGAATTTGTATGATTTAGTACTGGTCACTTTATTGATTTTGTATAATGCACTTTTGTTGATTAATTGAAGCACCTTATGTTGCTATTTTACTTTTATTAGCAAGAATCCAGCACCAGTCACAGATTTGAATATAAAAATACTCATTTTTTTTGGCACACACAGGTTTATAATAACCATCTTTAAAAGCAATACTTTAGGAAATATGGATACTAGATAACATATAGAGTTATTGTTCACTACAAAGAAAAAATCCATTTTATCTCCATAAGGGCAGCGCCATACTACTCCTGCTTTTTTACCATCCTCCAACATAATACTCCAAGAAAATCTTCAATGGACCCTCCAGACGCTACTCATAGCGCTCAGGAACATCTTCAACCATTGGATCCCTCCCACATCTCTGACTGTATCCGAAATGATAAGAAGTCTCAAAACCCTGCTATGTCAAGAAAAATTGGATGCCATGATCCCAAAAAAATGGTCCAATAACAAATTCAAAAAAAGATGGTCATTCTTTATCAAACTTTGTCTGACATCTTCAGAAAAAACTTACCTAAATTCACCTTCCTTCTCATTTACCGAAAAGGTACTCATTTCAAACACTAATTAACCTTACCTTACCTATCCATCTCTTAAGACCCACCTCACAGAGATATCTCTTCCTGATACTGTTTGGATGTCTCCATTGTACATAAGATCACTATATGTTAGGATTGCTACAACTAACAGGTTTACATGTGGATTATTATTAATATTACTACTCTATTCAGGGTTTTGTCTGGGGTCACCGAAGGGGGACAAACTCCAGCTGTCCCTATTTGGTTTCCCCTCTTCCCTCCTCTCCACAACTCCCACAAAATACCCTTATCCCTTCTTCCTCTTCTACTCATCCCTAGCTATCCTCTTCTCCTCTAAACTTATTTTCCAACTCTTCTTTTTGTAGTAATGGTTGCTAGTATCATTGCCGTGATTGTATACCTTCTTTCACAGAAATGTATGTAATCTACTCCTTGTCAAAAATTAATAAACTAATAACTAACTAATTAATTTATTTAATTAGAACTCCACTTACCACCCCCTAAAAATGTACTCCCCTATGCCTAAACTATGACAGCTTTCCATAAATATTAACCTGTGACACATTATTTGTACATCCTGTGCGATAGACATGAAGGATTTGCAATAACTTTGCAGTATTTACACAAGGGAAAAATAACTGCACAACGCTTATATGTAGGGATGAGCTATGTATTCAGTCTCAGTGTAAGATCGTACAAAACTTAAATTTTTTGGATTTAATGCAAGCTGGATATTCAGCAGGAGTTACTCCACTGAATGAACCTTAATGCAGTGCAAACAACCATCATTAGCCAATGATGATTTTGTCCATAGTCCCAGCCCACACACATAAACAGATTGCTCTTCTAGTACACTTTGTCAATTTGTTGGGAGATTAATGTGAGAGAAAGCTCACAGAACTGCAGGAAGAGAGAGAGCTACCAGTGTAATTATACAGTGGGGATGGAAAGTATTCAGACCCCCTTCAATTTTCCACTCTTTGTTATATTGCAGCCATTTGCTAAAATCATTTAAGTTAATTTTTTCCTAATTAATGTAAACACAGCACCCCATATTGACAGAAAAACACAGAATTGTTTTTTTGCAGATTTATTAAAAAAGAAAAACTGAAATATCACATGGTCCTAAGTATTTACACCCTTTGCTGTGACACTCATATATTTAACTCAGGTGCTGTACATTTCTTCTGATCATCCTTGAGATGATTCTACACATTCATTTGAGTCCAGCTGTGTTTAATTATACTGATTGGACTTGATTAGGAAAGCCACATACCTGTCTATATAAGACCTTACAGCTCACAGTGCATGTCAGAGCAAATGAGAATAATGAGGTCAAAGGAACTGCCTGAAGAGCTCAGAGACAGAATTGTGGCAAGGCACAGATCTGACCAAGGTTACAAAAAATTTCTGCTGCACTTAAGGTTCCTAAGAGCACAGTGGCCTCCATAATCCTTAAATGGAAGATGTTTGGGATGACCAGAACCCTTCCTAGAGCTGGTTATCCAGCCAAACTGAGCTATCGGGGGAGAAGAGCCTTGGTGAGAGAGGTAGAGCTCCAGAGATGCAGTTGGGAGATGGGAGAAAGTTGTAGAAAGTCAACCATCACTGCAGCCCTCCACCAGTCGGGGCTTTATGGCAGAGTGACCCGGCGGAAGCCTCTCCTCAGTGCAAGACACATGAAAGCCTGCATAGAGTTTACTAAAAAACACATGAAGGACTCCAAGATGGTGAGAAATAAGATTCTCTGGTCTGATGAGACCAAGATAGAACTTTTTGGCCTTAATTCTAAGTGGTATGTGTGGAGAAAACCAGGCACTGCTCATCACCTGTCCAATGCAGTCCTAACAGTGAAGCATGGTGGTGGCAGCATCATGCTGTGGGGGTGTTTTTCAGCTGCAGGGACAGAACAACTGGTTGCAATCGAGGAAAAGATGAATGCGGCCAAGTACAGGGATATCCTGGATGGAAACCTTCTCCAGAGTGCTCAGGACCTCAGACTGGGCTGAAGGTTTACCTTCCAACAAGACAATGACCCTAAGTACACAGCTAAAATAACGAAGCAGTGGCTTCACAACAACTCTGTGACTGTTCTTGAAGAGCCCAGCCAGAGCCCTGACCTAAACCCAATTGAGTATCTCTGGAGAGACCTAAAAATGGCTGTGCACCAACGTTTACCATCAAACCTGACAGAACTGGAGAGGATCTGCAAAGAGGAATGGCAGAGGATCCCCAAATCCAGGTGTGAAAAACTTGTTGCATCTTTCCCAAAAAGACTCATGGCTGTATTAGATCAAAAGGGTGCTTCTACTAAATACTGAGCAAAGGGTCTGAATACTTAGGACCATGTGATATTTCAGTTTTTCTTTTTTAATAAATCTGCAAAAATGTCAACAATTCTGTCTTTTTCTGTCAATATGGGGTGCTGTGTGTACATTAATGAGGAAAAAAATGAAAGTGAAAAATGTAAGGGGATTTTTTACAATGTTTGGTTGCGCTAGGGGAAGACAGCTGTGGATTGGGGTGAGCAATACACAAAATGATAATATATAATTAAAAATTAGTAAAAAAATTAAGAATTTAAAAATAGCTTATATGAGGCATCATTATATGGCAGTTATATATAAAATACAATACAGTCAAATGACCTGCAAATTTGTCCCCCATCGCCAAAAATCCTTTACCACAAAAGGAAACACCTACCAACTCAGAGAATTTTTCAATTGTTCCTCAGAATTCGTAATCTATGGCATCCGTTGCCCTTGCAACCTACTCTATATCGGTCGAACTATCCGAACACTTAGGAAAAGATTTGGAGAACACCACAGATCCATAGAGGAAAACCTTAATCTAACCATCCCTAGACACTTCAAGGAGTACCATCAAGGCTCCACCAATGGAATGTACGAATAAATATAAAAAATTGCTGCGCCAACCCAAAAAAGAAAGAAAAGAAAAAGGCAGCCAACACAACAATTAGACTAATTGTAAAAGTATGTGAGATAGCAAAGTGCGGCGCTCATGAGAGTGTAATGTGAGGCTGTACTAGTGATTATAGAGTCCAGTGACTGACAATAACACATAGCATAATCCCAATGATGGGGGAAAGAGGGTGTAACCCCCAAAGAATGATTGATAGAGTGTACTGAAAAACTGTATTAGTGATTGCAGAGTCACTGTAAGTGACAATAATACATAGAATAGACCAAAGGGTGGAGGGTGTATCCCACAAAGGAAGATAAATGAGTCACAAAAAATATTAAGCGGATGAAAGATTTATAAAGCTAGGCTGCGTATAACCTCTAGTAGTGAGTCACGAAAGAGTCACAATAAATAGATCACAAGTAATTAAAAAGGTTATATGTAACCTCTAATAGTGAATTTCACATAAATTTATCAGTCAAAGTGAATCTGGCCACAAAATTAACTGAAAATAACAAATAAATGACATGAAATTACCACATAAAGTGAAAGTAAATCACACCATACAGATCAAACTAATATGGCGATGGCTGGGATAAATTCAGCTATATTGTGTGTCTGTCAGACCCATCTATTAGAGTGTAAAATACATGACATATAAATGTAGCATGATGAATATAATGTCCATGTGTGAAATATATGCTCTTTCAGATGCCACTATAATACTGTAGGTGCTCCCAGTCTTCGTGGGTATTTCTACTGGACTATTGGGGACATCTCAGCATACAAGATGATATCTTCTCCAGACATAAACTCAGGCAGATAGAAAGATAATGCCCTTACCAGAAGAGGTGGACTCACAGGCGACTCACAGGTGAGGTAGATCTGGTTCCGGTCACACAGGTAAACTAGGCTGTTATATCCTCGGAGGAACTAAGTTGGACCCAGACGTTCTGTTGGACCAACAT
This sequence comes from Lithobates clamitans, assembly GCA_037952925.1. Taxonomy (NCBI): domain Eukaryota; kingdom Metazoa; phylum Chordata; class Amphibia; order Anura; family Ranidae; genus Lithobates; species Lithobates clamitans. Next base: position 13,114,517 of record JBBGZY010000304.1, on the reverse strand, counting down.
CGATCATCAGCTGGGTTATACTCGATCACCGATAGTCCTCATAGTATGGCAAGGAAACAAGAAAAAAACTTCCACATAGTGTGAATCCATTGAAAAAAATGGGAATTTATTGGTATAAAAATGGTAAAAAGTAATATCCAACAAATAGTAAAACATAGGGCAGTAAAAATTAGGTTCACTAGAACTTGACAGCGCAGTAAGTGGTGACTAAGGTAATACAAACAAACAAACCCATCGCGTTTCGTCCTCTAAGACTTCTGCTGGGGAGTAAATATACCTGCCATCTACTGTGCTTTATATAGAAATGAATAAAAATTATAAAAAACACAGGATCGAACAAGTGTGTAGCGTGACTTCTGGGTTCGTCGGCGTCATGAGAAATCTGCGGACATGTGATTGATAAGACGCCAATCGTGTATAGGCACAGTTGGTCAAAAGCCAGGCCTCTCTATCATCCTCCAATCAATGCTCACGAGTGTTCCTCTGCAGAGTTCACATGATCATCACGTGACGCTAAGTGAACGGAATGACATGTCATCCTCCAATCAATGCTCACGAGTATTCCTCTGCAAAGGTCACATGATCATCACGTGATGCGACGTGAACGGAATGACGTGTGGATCACTCGGAGGCTGTATATCATAGGAGGCCAGAAGGAGAGACTGCTTGCAACAAGGTTTGGAACGCAAACATGTTCCGAAAACTCGTGTGGTCCGAAGTAATAGTGTAGTGGGTGGGTCTACCACCCGGGCTAAGTGTCAATAGACATAACGGTAATACTATGAATGCTCAAAATAACCGGAAGACAAGTCATGCACCGGTTTTGGACAAATAGCAACCTCACATACGTATGTTACGTGTACATGAGTAAACAATCTTCGCATATAGATCAATGCCTGTATGCAACCCACATGCAGTATGTAAATATGTAATGAAATAAAAATAATTATATAAAAAATCTAAAAAGAAAAACATGATTATGTAAGTGGAAAACAACAGACGTTAGCTTTTGAAAAATGGAGTAACATATACATAATGTATCAATGTCTATAGTATGTAGACATGTGCACACTGAAATATTTCGCTTCAGAATTTCGTTTTCGTCCGAAAAACACATTTATTTAGCTACTCCCAAAATTTGTTTTTATTTATTTCGTTTTTCGTTAAAAATTGCATTCGTCCAAAAATCCAAATTAAGGTTGAATCTGTCATTGAAGGCTTATGGTGTCTGTCGAATGTTCAAAGAAGATTCGACGGAGCAGCTAAACTGTACACGCCGTATAGTTTACCTGCTCCGTCGAATCTTCTTAGAACTTTCAACAGACACCATAAGCCAAAGTACGTGTGTACTTAGTTCTAGCTATTTTACTGCTCCTCCTCTTTGGTTACAATCAGCCAATAACATTCATCATCATCATTATTTTTATTTATCTTTTCTCCCCTATGTCGAATCTTTTCTCTCTATGTCGAATCTTTGCTCTCTATGTAGAATAATCTTGGACTTATAGAGTTAAGGTTAGGCACATTCGACCACAGGTTTGATGGACACAGATTGTTATTGTCATCATCATGTCTAATCTCCCATCAATATCGAACTGTTGTAGCAACGAAAATGAAAATAAAGCATTTGTTTATGTCGGATCTTTCGTTTTTCGGATTCTGCACTTTAACAAACGATAACGAAAATACCTGAAATTCGGACGAAAATGCATTTGGATGAAAACAAATGCACATGTCTAATAGTATGATGAAACTTCTATGGTGATATCAACCATGGGTAAATACAGAATGCTTATGTGGGTTAAGGGTTTGACTGAAATAAAAAATTATATAAATAAAACAGAAAGAAATGTTCTTGGATATAAATAGAGCCAAGAAACCTTTATGGTGTTTGAGATGATAACCTAATATCTAATCCCGATATGATATAACGGGTGAGAAAGAGTATGATAAGTATATGGAAGAGTAATCTTCTGGTGTATCTTATAGATAATGAAATCTAATACTGATCACATAAGGACATAAAAAACAAACAAAGGCGCCTCTAAGTGCAGAAGAAAAACAAGTTTAATGCCCCAACTGGGTTCAAAAACACTTACAGGATAGAGGGTGTAATCAGGCACATCATAAGTAAGGCTGCATAGGAAGGGGTCACGGTGGGAGAACGCCTTCAGAGGGAATGGATGTAGTTGTCACTAGCAGCAGCAGGGTGAAACACAGGAAGCCGCTGTGAAGCCGGCGTCGTCAGCGTTGAGAGAAGGCGTACCCGGAAGTGATGTCATCCACTGAGTGGCTGTGTAACCAGCCCAATAGAGACATTGTTTATACTACGTCAGTCTTGTGCGCCCTATATATATTCTTTTTATGATCACATAAGGAGATAAACAGGGGAGATAATTGCAAAAGTATAGATATGTCAGTGTCTCAAGTAGTGAACCCTCTTGAAACAGAGAGAGTGCTTATGATTGATTGATGAAGGCATTGATATCCCAATCAATGTTGAGTCCATGTGGTGTATAGCATTTGATTTGGTGTATGGAAAAAGTTTCTAACTTGGAAACCCCCTTACATTGGACTCCCCTCTCCAATGAGGCACAAACTTGTTGATGACTTCAAATTTCGTCCCTGACGGATTTTGGTTATGACAACATAGGTAGTGTTTGGGTATGCTATTGTTCGTGCATCCTTTTTTTATGGCTGTGATGTGTTCGTTCACTCGTATGGCGAAATTGCGTATTGTACGGCCTATATATTGCTTCCCACAAGGACAAGTGATAAGGTACACAATATATTTGGTCGCACATGTGGCAAATTGTTTCATCTTATATTCTTTTCCAGTAGTTGACGATACATGGATTCCTCATCGATCTGATATCTGTTGTATCCCTTATCGCAAAACCTTGACTTGAGGGTCTCGGCTTGTAAGTAATAATCTGAAAGAAGAGAACAATTACGTCTGATCCTCATCAACTGGCTTTGAGGTACTGATTTTAGCCATGCTGTGTGGTGGCAGCTATGAATCGGAATATATCCATTGCGATCAATAGCCTTGAAGAAGGTTTTCGTTTCCAGATGACCATTGACAGCAGTAATCTCCAGATCTAGGAAATGGATCGTAGAGGTGCTGGCTTCATAGGATAGATGGATACCAACCTCATTATCATTTAAATATAACATGAATCTATCTAAAGATTCCATGTTACCCTTCCATAGGAGGAGGATGTCATCAATATACCTGGCCCACAGAGCTAGCTGGGGTGGATCCAGGGCCTGGACGACATCCTCCTCCCATTTGGCCATAAAAATGTTAGCCAAACTGGGTGGCAAACTTTGCCTCCATGGCTACACCCTTAGTTTGTAGATAGCATTGGTTGTTGTACCAGAAATAATTTGACTTGGTCGCAAACTGTAGAAGGTCCTTGATGAATCTCTTCTGGGTTCTGGGAATAGTCTTATCCCTAGACAAAAGTAACTCTACTGCTCCCAGACCCAATTCGTGGGGTATACAAGTGTATAGGGATGTGACATCAGCCGTGACTAGTATAAGATCTTCGCTATATGTAACCTGTTGTAGTTTGGCAATGGTGTCCCTAGTATCTTTCAAAAAAGATGGTATTGATTTGACTATGGGTTGGAGGTAATAGTCGATGTATTGTCCCACGGATCCCCATAATCTATTACCTACCTAAGGTACACAAGAGTGTGATTAAACCTCCCGGTTGTCCCATCATCAGCGGGATTAACTCTGTGACCTCACGTATAGGGAAATACATCAATGTTTTACTATTTGTTGGATATTACTTTTATAACCAATAAATTCCCATTTTTTCAACGGATTCACACTATGTGGAAGTTTTTTTCTTGTTTCCTTGCCATACTTTGAGGACTATCGGTAATCGAGTGGAACCCAGATGATGATCGATGTTGGTTCAACAGGACATCTGGGTCCAACTTAGCTCCTCCAAGGATATAACAGCCAAGTTTACCTGTGTGACCGGAACCAGATCTACCTCACCGTTTGACGGTATAAGCCTTTTTGACTCACCGCCGATGGCCTGTGAGTCCACCTCTTCCGGTAAGGGCATTATATTTCTATCTGCCTGAGTTTATGTCTGGAGAAGATATCATCTTGTATGCTGAGATGTCCCCAATAGTCCAGTAAATACCCACGAAGACTGGGAGCACCTACAGTATTATAGTGGCATCTGAACGAGCCTATATTTCACACATGGACATTATATTCATCATGCTACATTTATATGTCATGTATTTTACACTTCAATAGATGGGTCTGACAGACACACAATATAGTTGAATTTATCCCAGCCATCTCCATAATAGTTTGATCTGCATGGTGTGATTTACTTTCACTTAATGTGGTAATTTCAGGTCATTTATTTGTTATTTTCAGTTAATTTCATGGCCAGATTCACTTTGACTGATATACTCATGCGAAATTCACTATTAAAGGTTACACATAGCCTATTTTTAATTTATTATTTTTAATTTTCTATTTTTTTTTTCACCAGCACATCACTACTTGTGATCTATTTATTGTGACTCTTTCCTGACTCACTACTAGAGGTTATACGCAACCTAGCTTTATGATTCTTTCATCAGCTTAATATTTTTTGTGACTCATTTATCTTCCTTTGGGGGCTACACCCTCCACCCTTTGGACTATTCTATGTATTATTGTCACTTACAGTGACTCTACAATCACTAATACAGTTTTTCAGTAAACTCTATCAATCATCAATTTTTCCACCTCAAGATACCACCCCCATATCCTACCCGTAACCCACACCCATCGCAGCATGCGCCCATACATGTTTCGGTCCCACCAAACGTATGCACATGTGTTTACATCTCCCATACTTCATCTCTACTCATCCGATCCATATGTGTGCATGTACATGGACACACATATTTCTCACATCCTTTTACAACTTTTCCATATGTATATTATATATATATATATATATATATATATATATATATATATATATATATATATATATATAAAAAAATATATATATCTCTTATCCTTAAACATATTTTTTTATATTTTTTATTTACGTATATCTTTAATATATACATTTTTCTATATTTTTTTCTATATATATTTTTTTTATATTTTTCTATATTTTTTCTTTTTTACATTTTTTATAATTTTTTAATATTTTTCTACATCCTCTCCCATTTATAAGCCTACAACTCCCACAATATCCAAATTCTCTGATCCTCTTTCCCATTTTCATCTCATCATCATTTCCACTTATTTTTATTATTATTTTTATTTTTATTTTTCCTTTTTTCTTCATTTTCTAATTTTTTCACATTTTTTTCCCTGCATCTTATCGTCCAGGTGGTATAAATGTATCTACACATATATTCCTTTTTCTTCCCATGCCCATGACATCATCCAACTCCACCCTCCCACTTCTCATCCCGTCCTCATCCACCTCATAGCATTTGCCTTTTAATAGCACATATCCATGTATCCCGTCCCTCTGCTGCTCTCTCTTTCCCCCTCCCTTGCTATTCCTTTTTGTCTTCTCTACTCTCCACCCCTATTCTGTCATCATTCGACTACACCATACTGATAGAGCCTCTCTAACACACAGTCTACCCCTCCCATGGCTCCCTGAAGCCCAATATGAGGTAGGCAGGGCCATGACGCGATTGGCCCGCCCACCCACCCTTCTTAAACCTTTTGCAAAATGAACGAACGCTATGCCTGATGAAGGAGCACGCATGCTCTGAATGCGTGCACGCCCATAGCGTCACTGGAACCCGGGAAACACAACAACAAAACAGATGATCCATGCTGTGCCTCTCTCAACCCAGCCTGTGACACTGGTTACCACCGACGCCACCAGACGGGACAAGAGACAAATAAAACACACTCCAGCACATAGGATCGCCCCCTGTGGAGCCCTGCTGCCCATCACACAGCCTACCGGATTTTTATCTGATGTGCCTGTATCTATCTTACTCTGAGTGAGTGCATTTCAACTTGTGATAAAATGTATATGTTTCAATACTGCACTTAGGTTGGCGCTGCTTCTCTTCTTTTTTAAAAATGTAAGGGGTCTGAATACTTTCCGTCCCCACTGTATAGTGTTATATACAGTACTACATTTAGTGGTGTATATTGTCTTTTTCAGGACTATTTTTTTTTAGCATGTCAGTGGGAAGTTCTGTCTTTGTGTTGACACTGGACTTCCCTTTTTGTGGGCATTCAGTAGCTGTTTTTTTTTCTTTAAATTGCAGTTAGTATTTACATAATTTTTTATTTGTTCAGTTTAAAAAAAGAAAAAAGTGGTTTATTTTGCTTATAGTGTTTTAGGGTTGGTGTTTTGGGTATTTTTGTTTATTAACCTTTTTTAAACTTTTTGTCCTTCAGCTCTATTTAATTTGTGGTTAATTTTGTTAGGGTGTATATATATATATATATATATATATATATATATATAGAGAGAGAGAGAGAGAGAGAGAGAGAGAGAGAGAGAGAGCAGAGGCATATCTAGAACCTTCAGGGTCCCAGTGCAAGAAGCCATGATGGGCCCCCCTGCCGCCCCTTCCATCCGAGCCCTGGGATTCAAATTTTGGGAGGGTGTCCATGGACATCCTCCAGGAGCCCTGGGGCATGCATCCAGTGTAATCACAGCGGCCCTTTACCATGTGATCATCTGATCACATTTAAACAGACTTGCCAGTTATCCACAGCCCTTTCCTCCCACGCTGTGTCTGTGTGAGGAAAGGACTTCCGTTAACCATCAAAATTGTCAGTAAATTGTTTACACTGATAATCAGTGCCCCAATCATCAGTGCCACCTATCAGTGCTCATCAATGGCACCTATTAGTAGGGATGGGCGAACACCGAACAATATGCGGTGTTCGTGGCAAATTCGAAAGCCGCCGGAACACCGTTAAAGTCTATGGGATATTAACATGAAAAAATGCTCATTTTAAAGGCTTGTGTGCAAGTTATTGTCATAAAAAGTGTTTGGGGACCTGGGTCCTGCACCAGGGGACATGTATCAATGCAAAAACATTTTTTTAAAACTGACATTTTTTCGGGAGCAGTGATTTTTTTAATGCTTAAAGTGAAACAATAAAAATGAAATATTCCTTTAAATATCATGCCTGGGGGGTGTCTATAGTATGCCTGTAAAGTGGCGCAGTTTTCCCATGTTTAGAACAGTACCGCAGCAAAATGACATTTCTAAAGGACCAAGCCTCTTTTTGAGATTTGTTGTTAAAAACATTTTTTTTGCTAGAATATTACTTAGAACCCCCCAAAATTATACATTTTTTTCTAACACCCTAGAGAATAAAATGGAGGTCATTGCAATACTTTCTGTCATACCGTATTTGAGCAGGAATCTTACAAGCGCACTTTTTTTGAAAAACTACACTTTTTTGAATTAAAAAATAAGACAACAGTAAAGTTAGCCCAATTTTTTTTATATTGTGAAAAATAATATTAAAAATGATACCCACCATGTCACGCTTCAAAATTGCACCCGCTCATGGAATGGCGACAAACTTTTACCCTTAAAAATATCCATAGGCGAAGTTTACAATTAAAATTAAATTCTACAGGTTGCATGTTTTGAGTTAATATATGGTAGACGTTCCGCGCTACCCCCAACTGTGATAAACCAATGTTTAAATTAGTGAAACTCTATTTTAAAATTGCATAAAAAACACAAAATCGCAAATATATGAAACATAAATAATCCTGAGTGCTGCAACTAAAAAAAATTGAACATGAGGTTTTGTACAGTATAAAGAAAAAAGTTCAGTGCGCTACTCAAATTAAAACCAAATAGTATTGTGATTTTAAAGAAATGAAAAAATTATAGTTCATATGGAAAATGATGGCATCATAAACTGGAGGTGTGATTCAGTAAATCTTCTATGGATCTTCTAAGACAGTGCAGAAATAGGAAAAGGGGGCTGCTTACCAGATTTGATGGATCCCCACCATAGAGATCATGCGAGCCTGAACAAAACTCCTCTCGGGGTCAGGAACAGCTGGTCTTTGAGTAGAGACAGACTTCCCTCCATGCTTGGTAGTTGAAATTTCAGAGGCGGCAATCAGGAATAGGGATGAGCTTCGAGTTTGAGTCAAACTCATGTTCGACTTAAACTTCGGCTGTTCGCCAGTTCGCCGAACAGCGAACAATTTTAAAGGCTTATATGCAAGTTATTGTCATAAAAAGTGTTTGGGGACCTGGGTCCTGCCCCAGGAGACATGAATCAATGCAAAAAAAGTTTTAAAAACGGCCGTTTTTTCGGGAGCAGAGATTTTAATAATGGTTAAAGTAAAACAATAAAAGTGTAATATTCCTTTAAATTTCGTACCTGGGGGGTGTCTATAGTATGCCTGTAAAGGGGCACATGTTTCCCGTGTTTAGAACAGTCTGACAGCAAAATGACATTTCAAAGGAAAAAAGTCATTTAAAACTATTTGCGACTATTAATGAATTGCCGGTCCGACAATACACATAAAAGTTCATTGATAAAAACTGCATGGGATTTTCCCACAGGGGAACCCCGAACCAATGTTTAAAAAAAACTGGCGTGGGGTCCCCCTAAATTCCATACCAGGCCCTTCAGGTCTGGTATGAATTTTAAGGGGAACCCCGTGCTAAAATTAAAAAAAAATTGACGTGGGGTCCCCCCAAAAATCCATACAAGGCCCTTATCCGAGCACGCAACCTGGCAGGCTGCAGGAGCGCCCCCCCTCCTGAACTGTACCAGGCCACATGCCCTCAACATTGGGAGGGTGCTTTGGGGTAGCCCATCAAAGCACCTTGTCCCTATGTTGATGAGGACAAGGGCCCCATCCCCACAACCCTTGGCCGGTGGTTGTGGGGGTCTGCGGGTGGGGGGCTTATGAGAATCTGGAAGCCACCTTTAACGAGGGGACCCCCGGATCCCGGCCCCCCCTGTGTGAAATGGTAAGGGGGTAAGGCTATATGGTAGCATTGGGTGGAGCCAGAGGACCAGACATCACCACACTCTCAGCTGATCGGCTTCGGCGTCGGCTGTGTTTTTTAACTGCAACAGTGTTTTACCCTGCCAATGCTTTGATGTCAGTTGTCCATTCATGGATTAAAGCATTTTAAACTACTGCACAATGAAGCGCCTCTTTTTCTTTTAAAATATACCATTTCCTGCTACAAGTGGTCTTGCTGGAGCAGCTAATAGAGGAAAGTGTTCCTGGTTAGGGATGAGCCGAACACCTCCCGGTTCAATTCGCACCAGAACTTGCGAACAGACCAAAACTTTGCACGAACGTTAGAACCCCATTGAAGTCTATGGGACTCGAACGATTGAAATCAAAAGTGCTAATTTAAAGGCTAATTTGCATGGTATTGTCCTAAAAAGGGTTTGGGGACCTGGGTCCTTCCCCAGGGGACATGTATCAATGCAAAAACATTTTTTAAAAACGGATGTTTTTTCGGGAGCAGAGATTTTAATAATGCTTAAAGTCAAACAATAAAAGTGTAATATTCCTTTAAATTTCGTACCTGGGGGGTGTCTATAGTATGCCTGTAAAGGGGCACATGTTTCCCATGTTTAGAACAGTCTGACAGCAAAATGACATTTCAAAGGAAAAAAAGTCATTTAAAACTACTCGCGGCTATTAATGATTTTCCGGTCCAACAACACGCATAAAAGTTCCTTGATGAAAACGGCATGGGAATTCCCCACAGGGGAACCCCAAACTAAAATTTTTAAAAAAAGTGGCGTGGGGGTCCCCCTAAATTCCATACCAGGCCCTTCAGGTCTGGTATGGATTTTAAGGGGAACCCCGCACCAAAATTAAAAAAAAAATGGCGTGGGGTCCCTCCAAAAATCCATACCAGACCCTTATCCGAGCACGCAACCTGGCAGGCCGCAGGAAAAAGGGGGGAAAGAGAGCGCCCCCCCTCCTGAACCATACCAGGCCACATGCCCTCAACATTGGGAGGGTGCTTTGGGGTAGCCCATCAAAGCACCTTGTCCCCATGTTGAAGAGGACAAGGACCTTTTCCCCACAACCCTTGGCCGGTGGTTGTGGGGGTCTGCGGCGGGGGGCTTATTGGAATCTGGAAGTCCCCTTTAACAAGGGGACCCCCAGATCTTAGCCCCCCCTTTGTAAAATGGTAAGGGCCTACCATTTCACAAAAAAGCTGTCAAAAATGTTAAAAATTACAAGAGACAGTTTTTGACAATTCCTTTATTTAAAGTCTTCTTTTTTCCATCTTCTATCTTCTTTCTTCTATCTTCCTTCGGTTTCTTCCTCCATCTTCTTCTTCCTCCAATCCTCTGCTTCTTTCTCCGGTGTTCTCGTTCAGCATCCCCCTCCGTGGCATCTTCTTCTCTTCATCTTCTTATCTTCATCTTCTTTCCGCATCCATGATTGGATGGAAGGCTCCCGCTGTGTGACGCTTCTCTCTTCATCTTTTTCTCTTCATCTTCTTGTCTTCATCTTCTTGTCTTCATCTTCTTTTCGGCCGCTCCGCATCCATGATGGAATGGAGGGAGGCTCCCGCTGTGTGACGCTTCTCCTCTTCTGATGGTTCTTAAATAATGGGGGGTGGAGCCCCCCAGTGACCCCGCCCCCCTCTGATGCACGGGGACTTGATGGGAACTTCCCTGTGGCATTCGCCGTGACATCAGAGGGGGACGGGGTCACCTGCATTACTGTTTGACAGGTGTACAGCCCCAGTTAAACTCCCCACCTCCCACTGTCCTCGGAGCGGGTTAAACTCCTATAGCCTCCTCTCCCAGTCGATGCCTGTTTAGGAGAAACGTAGCGTTGGGTGGAGCCAGAGGACCTAACGTCACCACACTCTCAGCTGATCGGCTTCGGCATTGGCTGTGTTTTTTAACTGCATCGGTGTTTTACCCTGCCAATGCTTTGATGTCAGTTGTCCATTCATGGATTAAAGCATTTTAAACTACTGCACAATGAAGGGCCTCTTTTTCTTTTAAAATATACCATTTCCTGCTACGAGTGGTCTTGCTGGAGCAGCGAATAGAGGAGAGTGTTCCTGATTGCCGCCTCTAAAATTTCAACTACCAGGCATAGAGGGAAGTCTGTCTCTACTCAAAGACCAGCTGTTCCTGACCCCGAGAGGAGTTTTGGTCAGGCTCGCATGATCTCTGTGGCGGGGATCCATCAAATCTGGTAAGCAGCCCCCTTTTCCATTTTCTGCACTGTCTAAGAAGATCCATAAAAGATTTACTGAAGACTTAAAGAGGAATCACACCTCCGGTTTATGATGCCATCATTTTCCATATGAACTAATTTTTTCATTACCTTAAAATCACATTACTATTTGGTTTTAATTTGAGTAGCACACTGAACATGTTTTGAGTTACAGAGGAGGTCTAGCGCTAGAATTATTGCTCTCGCTCTACCGATCATGGCAATACCTCACATGTGTGGTTTAAACACCGTTTTCATATGTGGGCGCTACTCATGTATGCGTTCGTTTCTGCATACGAGCTAGGCGGGACGGGGAACATTTAAAAAAAAATATCTTATTTATTTGACTTTTTATTTTTTACTTTTACACTGTTCTTTTTTATAAAAAATGTGTCACTTTTATTCCTATTACAAGGGATGTAAACATCCCTTGTAATAGAATAAAGCATGACAGGATCTCTAAAATATGAGATCTGGGGTCAAAAAGACCTCAGACCTCTTATTTACACTAAAATGCAAAAAAAAAAAATTGTCTTTTAAAAACAAAAAAACAAAACAAAATGGCCCTTTAAGATCTATGAGCGGAATTGATGTTTTAATGTCGCTTCCGCCCTGCAATGGTATGGAGACGGGTGGGGGCCATCTTCCCCTTACTTGTCTCCATACCCAGCAAGGGAGAAGATCCGATCGCCTTCGCTGCTGCCGAAGGCTCCGGTAAACGTTGGAGGGCACGGGCCCTCCCACCGCCGATAAAAGTGATCTTGTGGCAAATCCAGCACAGAGACCACTTTTATCTGAAAGTGGATTGCCAGCCAAAGAAGAGGATACCAGAGTTATGGCAGCTAGCTGCTGCCATAAAAATGATATTCCTCTTCAAAGTTAGGATGTATATCGGCGTGCAGTGGTCCGTAAGTGGTTAAAACTGATTGCGGCTGTAATGAATTGTCGGGTCTCGGCAATATAGATAAAACTCATTGAAAAAAAATGGCATGGGGTCCCCCCCAGTCCATTACCAGGCCCTTTGGGTCTGGTATGAATATTAAGAGGAACCCCAAACCAAAAATTAAAAAAAAAGTGTGTGGGAGTCCCCCCAAAATCCATAATCCAAGGCCCTTCAGATCTGGTATGGAAATTAGGGGAAACCTTTGCCAAATTAAAAAAAATGGTGTGGGGGTCCCCCAAAATCCATACCAGACCCGCGAAGGGTCTGGTATGGATTTTAGAGGGAACCCTGAGTCAAAGTTTTTAAAAAATGGCATAGGGGTCCCCCCAAAATTCATACCAGACCCTTATCTGAGCGTGCAACCTGGCAGGCCTCAGGAAAGGGATAAGAGCGTGCCCCCCTCCTGAACTTTACCAGACCACATGCCCTCAACATGGGGAGGGTGCTTTGGGGTCTGACCCCAAAGCACCTTGTCCCCATTTTGATGGGGACACGTGCCTCATCACCACAACCCTTGCCCGGTGTTTGTGGGGGTATGTGGGTGGGGGGCTTATCAGGATCTGGAAGCCCCCTTTGACAAGGGGACCCCCAGATCCTGGCCTCCCTCCATGTGAATTGGTAACGGGGTACATTATACCCCTACCATTTCACAAAAAAAGTGCCAAAATGGTAAAAAAGACAAGAGACAGCTTGGGACAAGTCCTTTATTAAAAGATAAAAAAATGAAAATGTCCAGCAATGTCCATTCATCTTCTATCATGCTGTCGACGAGCCAAAAAACAAAACAAAACGCAACACCTCCGCCTTCATGGGAGGCTCCCGCTGAGTGACGCTTTCCATTGGTGACAGCTGTTATAAAGCTGAGGGCGGGGCCACCCGATGAAGTAAACAGGTGACCCCTGCCCCCCTCTGATGCCATGGGGAAGCCATGGGGAAGCCCCCGTGGCATCAGAGGGGAGGGGGTCACCCGTTTAGATCACCGGGTGGACCCGCCCTCAGCTATTTAAGAACTGTCACCAATGGAAAGCATCACTCGGCGGGAGCCTCCCATGGAGGCGGAGGTGTTGGGTTTTTTTTCTTTTTTCAGCTCATCCGGCAGCGTAAAAGATGAATGGACATTGCTGGACATTTTTTTTTTATCTTTTAATAAAGGACTTGTCCCAAGCTGTCTCTTTTTTTTTTACAAATGTTTAACTTTTTATGACAATAACTTGTATATAAGCCTTTAAAATTAGCACTTTTGATTTTTCATGTTCGTGTCCCATAGACTTTAACGGTGTTCGTGTGTTCTGCCAAATTTTTTGCCTGTTCAGATGTTCTGGTGCAAACCGAACCGGGGGGTGTTCAGCTTAGCCTTACCTATTAGTGCCCATCAATGACACCTATTAGTGCCCATCAATGCTGCCTATCAGTGCTCATCAATGCCGCCAATCAGTGCTCATCAATGCCACCTAACAGCATCCATCGGTGCCACCTATCAGTGCTCTTCAATGCTGCCCATCAGTGCTCACCAATGCTGCCTATCAGCGTCTATCAGTGCTCATCAATGCTGCCTATCAGTGCTCATCAGTGCCACCTATCAGTGCTCATCAATGTTGCCTATCAGTATCTATCAGTGGAAAGTCTATTAGGGGTAAATGGCGCTACCTTACCAGGGTACCTTGATTTATAATTGGATAAGCCTCAAAGGGACACAGAAATCAGAAAAAATATAATAAATAAATAAATACACCCCTTTATCATTCATTAGGTAGTGGATCTAGGTGTCCAGCATTACCTGAATGGACTGTACTAACAGGTCAGTCTCATCCCTACATGCAGGCGTACACCGTGTGGCTAATCATCATAAATTTATTAAGTGACAACTTATAAAAATTAATATATGACAATCCAATAAAATAAAATAAAATAAGTAGTAAAACACCACGATAAAGACTTATGTTGATTCCCAAATGTGTCCAAGTGTGCTTATAAGCATAAAGGTGAATTGAATAGTCCCAACATTAGGTATATAGTGCAGGACCGCACATTAAATATTAAAAAACTGGTGAAAAATTAATAAAAAATTATTAGTGAAAAATTGGTAAGAGAAAAAATATATATATTGTAGTGTATCAAAGTCCAGTAACAGGAAGTAAAGACATCTGTGGTAAGTGACTTTCGTGAGAACAGCTGATCAAATCCAGTGACTTGCGGTGCTCCCCCTCAAAGATCCCCACTCACCAGCTCCCTGCACCCCTGCAGGGGTAGTAGGCATGTAGTAACAGGCAGCAATATGATGTGTATGGGTCCTCAGTGTCCACCGCTCCAGCTGTGAGGTGTCCTTCAGTATATCCAGATACTGCCTGCAATACCAGAAAGTGAGAATAGTAGAAAGGAAGGAAGCTGAGAAATTAAATGAGTCTCTCTTTAAGAGTTGCACTTTTTCCCCCAATCTCTTCAGCTTTAAACTCCAATTCTTAGATGTGATGGCTGCATTAGTTCTTTCCTTTATTTTCTCCTAGCGATCCTGTTTTTCAACAGAACAGGCTGTCCTCAGAGCCCCTCACTGACACTCTGTGTCAGGAGTGTCAGTGAGGGGCTCTGAGGACAGCCTGTTCTGTTGAAAAACAGGATCGCTAGGAGAAAATAAAGGAAAGAACTAATGCAGCCATCACATCTAAGAATTGGAGTTTGAAGCTGAAGAGATTGGGGGAAAAAGTGCAACTCTTAAAGAGAGACTCATTTAATTTCTCGGCTTCCTTCCTTTCTACTATTCTCACTGTCTGGTATTGCAGGCAGTATCTGGATATACTGAAGGACACCTCACAGCTGGAGCGGTGGACCCTGAGGACCCATACACATCATATTGCTGCCTGTTACTACATGCCTACTACCCCTGCAGGGGTGCAGGGAGCTGGTGAGTGGGGATCTTTGAGGGGGAGCACCGCAAGTCACTGGATTTGATCAGCTGTTCTCACGAAAGTCACTTACCACAGATGTCTTTACTTCCTGTTACTGGACTTTGATACATTACAATATATATATTTTTTCTCTTACCAATTTTTCACTAATAATTTTTTATTAATTTTTCACCAGTTTTTTAATATTTAATGTGCGGTCCTGCACTATATACCTAATGTTGGGACTATTCAATTCACCTTTATGCTTATAAGCACACTTGGACACATTTGGGAATCAACATAAGTCTTTATCGTGTTGTTTTACTACTTATTTTATTTTATTTTATTGGATTGTCATATATTAATTTTTATAAGTTGTCACTTAATCAATTTATGATGATTAGCCACACGGTGTACGCCTGCATGTAGGGATGAGACTGACCTGTTAGTACAGTCCATTCAGGTAATGCTGGACACCTAGATCCACTACCTAATGAATGATAAAGGGGTGTATTTATTTATTTATTATATTTTTTCTGATTTCTGTGTCCCTTTGAGGCTTATCCAATTATAAATCAAGGTACCCTGGTAAGGTAGCGCCATTTACCCCTAATAGACTTTCCATTAATTTTTAACTCACTCCCTAGGGGGTAAGTGTAAGGGGAGGCTGCAGGCCTTTAGGTCCGTGAGCGCGGAAACCCGTCTCTTATTTTACAGTATCTATCAGTGCCACCTATTAGTGCTCAATGCCCATCAGCGCTGCCTATTAGTGCTCACCAATTCTGCCTATGAGTTATGCCTATCAGTGCTCATCAATGCCACCTATCAGAGCTCATCAATGCTGCCTGAGCTTTGCCTATCAGTGTTCATCAGTGCCCATCAGTGCAGCCTATGAGTTCTGCCTATCAGTGCTCATCAATGCACCAGAGTGCCACCTATCAGTGCTCATCAATGTCACCTATCACTGCTCATTAGTGCAGCCTACCAGTGCACATTAGTACCTTCTATCAGTGCTGCCTATCAGTGCTCATCAATGCAGCCTATCTGTGCCCATGAGTGCCTCCTATCAGTGCTCATCAGTGCCATCTATCAGTGCCCATCAATTCCTTCTATCAGTGCTCATCAGTACCTCCCATCAGTGCCCATCAGTGCCTCCTATCAGAGCTCATCAATGCCTCCATTCAGTACTCATCAGTGCCATCTGCCTTCTCAGCACGGCTCTGAGCTGACAGCATCTATCTCATGGAACAGCACAGAGCCGGCATTGACAGTTCTATCTCCCCCTCAGTCCTCTCTCACACGGGATGAGTCTTGAGACAAGACACAGCCAATCTGCTCCCCCTTCCCCCCTCTTCTGTGTGTACTCCGAAGGCAGTCAAGTGTAAAGCTAATGAGCTCACACTTCCCGCTAAGCACACAGGAGAGGGGAGGGCACAGAGAGGGGAGCAAATCACCTGTGTCTTGTCTCTAGACTCATCTCATGCAAGAGAGGATGGACTGAGGGGTAGATAGAACTGTCAATGCCGGCCATTCCATGAGGTAGACACTGGGGCCCGGCATTGACAGTGATGGAATGCCAGGGCCCCGTCGTAAGTGCGACTGTTGCAACCCTGGTCATTTCGCCTCTGATATATAGACAGTATCTCCATATCTATAATTAATTCCAAAGGTAGCCATGGCGCTCTATGTTTGAAATAAATGCCCAGATGCTCACGCACAAAGAAATCAATATAAACCTAAAACTGGTTTAGAGGCACTCACGGGTCTTACAGAGGAGGAAGATCAAAAACAGCAGTGTTTTTATTGTCAATGTTTTGATAAAGCTCAGTCAGGATTTCTCAGGTAGAAATGGGCAAATGGTTGGGGCTGAGCATAAATTCGGTCAGAACATCATCCGTTTAGGTGTTCGCCGAACACCTGAATTTTCTGTGCGCTCAGCGGGATGTTTGCCCGAGTACACAGTCAATAGGTTGTTAAGGAGCAGGGCCTGGAAGCCGGCCACTGCATCCTTAACAATGGACGAGTCATCAGTTGGCTTCCCCGCTGACAGCTTAATAAAAAAAAACATTGCCAAATTTGCTGATTTTTTTTAAACAGGCCATACCAGGCCCTTTGGGGACACTCCCTCTCCTTCCAGTTCCTCCCTTTCCAACCCTACCCCACTATGCAAGATTCCCTGTCAGCAGCCTCCAGCAATAGCGATTAAAGTAATTTAATGGTTTCAGAGGTTCACATTATGGCTCTTCTATCTGAAAAGAGGGTCAGTATGGGGTCATGCTGAGTAGGGGCAAGCATAGGCTGCAACCTTGCTCTGATTCTTCCTACCCCACCCTGTCATCTCCAGGTCTAGCACTGAGCAGGCAAGTTTCTCTTTCCCAGCTGCTGGAACATAAGTAGAAGTACATCCCCAGCCACCCTCAAGCCCAGCTTGGCAAAACTGCTAGCATTACAGCTCCTGCCTTTCCAACTAGTAGATTCATCCCCTTTTGGAAATTGGCAGCCTATGCTGTACTGCAGGTATGCCACTATTTCAATGCCTATAAGACCATCCCTGCCCTCCACTATCATAAAAAGGTAACGTTTTCATATTTCTAGACCATGAAATAAGCAGAAAGATACACTTGACCACAGATATGAGATCCAGGAAGTGTGGGAAAGTACATTTTATATTGCTTATGGGTAACTCTGCTGGCAGTTAAGAAGGATGCAGATTGGGCCACTCAATCAGAACTGGTTTTGCTGCCTCCATATCCTACACCTGGTTATGGTGACCTGCTGCCTAACCTATGGCAGAGAATGTTCATATACCTCCCTTACCTGGCCCACATTTTCAACCTGGTAGTGTAATGTTTCCTTAACATTAGTTGCGTGGAACACTGCAATCATAATATTTTTGTTTGGGTATATGGTGTATTTATTGCTTACTAGGGGGGGGTGTCGCGGCACATGTATGATACAAATGAATCAGCCTAAAAACAGGCACACTTTGGCCACTCAGGCAGTTACATGAAAAAACTTAACTGATTGCTACTCATGCCTGAATCAAGCACCCTTCAAGTGAATAAAGGGCATAAGCAAACTGTAATAAAGCAACTTGTAAACATAAAATATAGATATTGCATTTTAAGTATAAAATAATTGTCCAAAAATATGTATAGTATCCACAGGGACTGGATTGGTGAAACTGTTGCGTATGGGGAACATTTTACAAGCCAGAGGCCTCCTATGCCCCGTACACACGGTCGGACTTTGTTCGGACATTCCGACAACAAAATCCTAGGATTTTTTCCGACGGATGTTGGCTCAAACTTGTCTTGCATACACACGGTCACACAAAGTTGACGGAAAATCCAATGGTTTTAAACGCGGTGACGTAAAACATGTACGTCGGGACTATAAACGGGGCAGTGGCCAATAGCTTTCATCTCTTTATTTATTCTGAGCATGCGTGGCACTTTGTCCGTCGGATTTGTGTACACACGATCGGAATTTCCGACAACGGATTTTGTTGTTGGAAAATTTTATCTCCTGCTCTCCAACTTTGTGTGTCGGAAAATCCGATGGAAAATGTCCGATGGAGCCCACACACGGTCGGAATTTCCGACAACACGCTCCGATCGGACATTTTCCATTGGAAAATCCGACCGTGTGTATGGGGCATTAGACATTTGAGCATTGTACGTTGATTAAACATAGAAAGAAAAAGATCAGATCTCACCCACCCGGAGGGAACTTAGGTGTAGGTGAAGACGGTTGCTATCTAGCAGATTGAAGGGGTTTGGGATTCTGCTTTTGAAATTGTTGTAAAAGGATGGCCATCCACTAAGGAATGTGATCCAGCCAGCAAGATAGCTAGAGCAGAGAGATATCTAGTTTGTTGTAGAGATCATTGAAGGTCCTTTGGAAATCTATGGTATGTGACCATTCCATCTTCCAATGTAACAGATGGGAAACTGTTGTCTATATTTAATGTTATTGAAGCACAGTAGATATAGGAGAGACCTAAAGGTCCATCTAAAAATGAGGTTTTCTGATTTTGGGTCTGGATATATTTGTAGTTTGAAACCATAAAAGCCCACTTCAAGGACAGTTTAAGTTTTCCCATCCCCTATCAAGTCTCAGAAGGGAAACGGGTGTGACCTTCATAGGTGAAGTTCATGGGAGGAGCAACAAGGTTCATCAGAAACAAGATACAAGGCAAGATTTTCCAAGGGATCAGACAGGGAGCTGTCTACTATCTCTGGTGGCACAGGGAGAACAGCTACATTTACAAGTTAAGTATGACTTTCTCCTGACATGTCCAGGCCACTCAATGTGGTATTATTTCTACATGAGATGCACCTTTAAAAAAGATGACAGTGGTTAGATCCAGAAACATTTTATAGCAAATTCATTGGTAAATTCAGCATTTGTACACTGTATGCCTGCACACATTATGGGTGCATACAAATACATTGAAATACTGTGAGGAAAAAAAGAGGATAGGCAATCATTCTTCAGTAATTAGTCCCATAAATTCAGCTACAACCATCATGTTTATATTTTAGAGTACCTTGAAATCTCTATCTTCAAAAAGAAACTGAACTGTAGGAATTCCAAGTTGATTGATGAAGAAATCAGCATCTCCTTGTGTCTGTATAGAGCTGATGTTGAACTTCTGACAAATGTCCTTCTCAGTACAGCTGATTTGCACCTGAATTTAAAATAAATGGTGTTAATACTTTTACCATTGAATAGAACATATTTATATTGGAAATGGAATGGCCAAACAGAAATACAAGTCAGATGTATCTGTTTACTACCGACTAGGCAGTTTTACCCATTGTCACCAAGGCAGCAAGCAATCTGAAATACGGAAATGTACAGCTGTCACGGGGACATTAGTATCTTTTGTAATGGAAACACCTATTAATGTGACAACTGTCTAAGAGGGCAACTCCCCCACTTTCTTTCACTTTTTGTTGCATCCATGGAAACCATAAAGTGACATTTTTTTATATTCAAAAAATTGCTAAGTTGTTGACATAAAAGGCCACAGAAAATACAAAATGAATACATGAGTACAGGTCAGTAATTGCATTCAAAGATAGTGGTAACATTCAGCAAGACTTGATACATTTAGTATAATGGTGGGTTATCACAGAGTTACTGGCAAATCTGGTATATGAGAAAACATTAAGATCCAACGTTTTAAAAGGTGGCAGATAATGCGATGTGTTACGTAAACACGTTACACATGTTACACACGTTATGTATTATCTAAACTGTATACAGGGCATAGGTCTGAGTCTGCTTTCTAGAGAATACAGAACAGGTTAACCAAACAGAAATTCTAGTGATGCACAGGTACATTAAATACTATGTTAACAATGCAAAATAAGATTATCAGTTCCATCTATTTCTTCAAGGGACCCAAAGAACCTGAAAAGTCCTAGTTTCTTCAAGCATAAAAGGTGTTAGTTACTGGATTATCATGTGAGTGTCAGATTTTCATAGTACATCCCCTAGCCACCCAAGCCCCTGTTTTGCCACATTAGGGAGACCATATACTGGGTTTGTTCAGGCAGCACGGTATCTGGACAGGTGTAGGGTTTTATGTACCTCTTTTTCATTTCTCTCCACACTATGCTATGGTCCTGTATTAAAGCATTATGTTTGAGTTGTGATTGTAAGTAGTGGTGAGCCAAGTGTACCTAGGTTCAGTTTGCAGGACATTTGCTGAAATGCTTCAATGTTTGAATGGCTGTCCAAACCCAAATGAAATCACTGGGAACCAAACCTTAAAATAATTTCTGGCAACTTGCCAGGCTTTTAGGTTAGGGTTTGTCAAACAAAGGGCACAGGGAGCTATAGGCTGCCCTGTGACATATTTATCAATGCAAAAAAACGCCCCCCTCTGGCAGAACCCAGTTACCCATGCCCTTTTTATAATGTACAATGTAAAGGCTTGAAAACTGGCTTTAAAAGAAGGCAGAGAATAACTACAAGATTTGGCTTCAGTAGACTTCAGTGGGATTTGTGCGCTATATTTGGGGGTTTGTGTATTTCCTCCTGGATTTTTCTAGTATCCAGGAAATCAAACTTTGCTTGGTTCCCTCATCCCTAGACATAAGCAGCAGACACTGTAGTGTAATTGAGCTGTAAGGTTTCAGTGGGTGAACCACTGTAGACTCAAGAGTCTAGCTGTGGTATTTAGAGGACTCAGACATCAAGTAGTATGACAAAAAAAAGAAAGATTGTAAACTCCAGTTTTGAGTAGGTTCCCTAGGAGTTTCCCTTGGGAAGGTGTATTTTTGATAGTGAGATGTTGGGTCTCTTGTTCTGACAGAGATTAGGCAGTACCTTGGTTTAGCATACATGTGTCCATGTTTTTGAAAAGAAGGGAGATAGCTTATAATTTTGACCAGATGAGAGAGAACACTGAAGAGCACACTGTTCATTGGCGAAGTTTGAAAAAGTCAGAAGCAACCACTGAAGGCAGACTTCTAATCTTCAGCTCATTCAGCCATTTAGCCAAGAACAGAGGGGGTCGACCACCTAGAGATTTTTGCAGGCAGGCTGTGCAGGACAAACAAATATGCAATGGGGAAAGGGGCAGCTTTGTAAAATCTGAACAGTGTTTTTCAATGTGCTGGGGGAAAGCAAAGGCTTTAAAAAAAAAAAAATGCAGAAAGGTGAATTAACTTTTATTATTATTAAAGGCATTCTCAGTATCAATTGTTACTATGGTGATTAAATGCAGAGGGTTGTGTTTTGCATAATCAACTTTATGCATATAGATACTACAGATCAGGCCTTAACAGATCCTACTTATGCAGCATAGAAAGGGTTGGGAAGTTGGACAACAGTCTGTCAGCTAATTAGCATCCATGTTGATTAACCTCTTGCCGACCAACTCACATAAATTTACTGTGGGGTGGGGACTCCTCAGTGCAAAATCACATACAGGTACGTGATCTTGCACTTCCGGTACTGCAGCCTGCAAGTGTGCCACTGGTGACCCGCTCCCGCTATGATTGGACACAGCGGGAGTCAATCATATGCATATTTTTTAGCACTGATCACTGTATTGGTGTCACTGGTACCCAAAAGTGTCACTTTGTCCGCTGCAGTGCTGCAGTTGCTGATCACTGTCATTACTAGTAAATAAAATAAATAAATAAAAATTCCATAAAAATATCCCATAGTTTGTAGATGCTATAACTTTTGCACAAACCAATCAATATACGCTTATTGGGAATTTTTTTACCAAAAATATGTAGCAGAATACAGAATACATATTGGCCTAAATTGATGAAGAAATTTGTTTTTTTTACATTTTTTTATTGGATATGTTTTGTAACAGAAAGTAAAAAATATTGTTGTTTTTTTTTCTAAATTGACGGTCTTTTTTTGTTTATACAGAAAAAAATAAAAACTGCAGAGGTGATCAAATACCACCAAAAGAAAGGTCTATTTGTGGGAAAAAAAGCACATCATATTTATTTGGGTACAGTGTTGCATGGCCGCGCAATTGTCAGTTAATATTACGCAGTGAAGGAATCACAAAAAATGACCTGGTCATGAAGGGGGGTAAACCTTCCAGAGGGCAAGCGGTTAACAAAATATGTCTTTAGGACCCAGGGAGTAAAGGGACTCATTTATATATGCTTCTTATCCCATAAGTAGGTACTCCTCTCTCTTCTAAATGTAGTTGCAGATGGTCGTTAGGGCTTCCAGGATGGCAGGTTGTAGATGTTTTTGAAACTTGGCTGTGTAGCCCTCAGTTTCTGGGACTTTGTTGTGTAGTTGGTGGATGGTGACAGCTACTTCTGCTGAAGAAATATCAACATTTCAAAGCTAAGTGCATTATTGATAAAAAAAATCACTACTGCCTTTATGGCATTAGAGGGAGACCCAAGTACCCCCCCAACATCATGGTCATACTGTACATATCATTTTGAACATACAAAGCTATGTATGCCCTTAAACATTTTAAATGTAGTACAATTGTGTTGTTTTTTGTGGGGAACATTACCATTCCAAGAGATCACCCATATAAATGTAGTAAAGTAGGAAGTGATAAGCAGTGCATTCAAAATGGCTAGACTGAGGTATTGTCAAAGGATAGATACATCATACAGTAGATGCTTGCCAACACCTATTTGATATAGCAGGGAATACATTTTGCAACTATTCACCTTAACACTGAAACAACACCAAATAGAGTATACATGTTGAACAGGAAGTTAAATAGACAATAAAAACTACTAGGCATGAACCTTCTTTTTTTTCTAGTGGTTGGTTACAAAGAGGTGTAGTGTCCCTCAGAACATTGGAGGGACATTGTGTTGAGTATAAACAGAGTTTCCCTGCACACTTTCCCTACACTGTAAAGAGAAATGGGGGGTCATCCTAGGGTGTGTTGGAGAAGGGACGCTTTAAAGGTATTTTGCATGGTTTATATGTGTAGGAAATGTCCAGGATCAAATCTGCTTCTAGACAGCGGGAAATTGATGCTATGAAAGCAGAGGAGATAGCTGAACTAGCATATCTTAATGATAATAGTCAGGAAAATCATACAACTTGAGATGATCCCCTAGAAAAGTATAGATCCATCTTTGTGATAAAAACTTGCAACAAAACTTTTTTCAGCTTAAAAATATTATGAAGATGGGGAAAACACAGGACAAACTCAAAACATGATAGTGTCAGCGCATACAGTCCCCTCACATATTGATACTATACTCTCTGCTATTGGACAGCTGCTTATTGATACCTTTTCTATCTCCCAAGTAGGGATGAGCTGAACACCCCCCTGTTCGGTTTGCACCAGAACATGTGAACAGGCAAAAAATTAGTTCGAACACAAGAACACTGTTAAAGTCTATGAGACTCGAACATGAATAATCAAAAGTGCTAATTTTAAAGGCTTATATGCAAGTTATTGTCATAAAAAGTGTTTGGGGACCTGGGTCCTGCCCCAGGGGACATGGATCAATGCAAAAAAAAGTTTTAAAAAGGGCCGTTTTTTCGGGAGCAGTGATTTTAATAATGCTTAAAGTGAAACAATAAAAGTGTAATATTCCTTTAAATTTCATACCTGGGGGGTGTCTATAGTATGCCTGTAAAGGGGCACATGTTTCCCGTGTTTAGAACAGTCTGACAGCAAAATGACATTTAAAACTACTTGCGCCTATTAATGAATTGTCGGCCTGACAATACACATAAAAGTTCATTGATAAAAATGGCATGGGATTTCCCCACAGGGGAACCCCGAACCAAAAAAAAAAAAAAATGGTGTGGGGTCCCCCCAAAAATCCATACCAGACCCTTATCCGAGAACACAACCTGGCAGGCCACAGGAAAACAGGGGGGATGAGAGAGCACCCCCCTGAACCGTACCAGGCCACATGCCCTAAACATTGGGAGGGTGCTTTGGGGTCCCCCCAAAGCACCTTGTCCCCATGTTGATGGGGACAAGGGCCTCACCCCCACAACCCTTGCCAGGTGGTTGTGGGGGTCTGCGGGTGGGGAGCTTATTGGAATCTCCCTTTAACCACTTAAGGACCGCCTCACGCCGATGTACGTCGGCAAGGCGGCACGGGCAGGCAAAATCACGTACAAACACGTAATTTGCCTCCCGCGGGTGGGGGGTCCAATCGGACCCCCCCCGGTGCCCGAGGCGGTCCTGTTTTGTTCCCCGGCGATCGGAGGTGAGGGGGAGGCCATCCGTTTGTGGCCCCCCCTCGCGATCGCCGCCGGCCAATGGGAACATTCCTTTGCTGCTGTATGCTAAACAGCAGCAAAGGAAATGATGTCATCTCTCCTCGGCTCGGTATTTTCCGTTCTGGCACCGAGGAGAGAAGACTGTAATGTGAGTGCACAACACACACACACACACAGTAGAACATGCCAGGCACACAAAACACCCCGATCCCCCCCCCGATCGCCCCCCGATCACCCCCCAATCACCCCCCCTGTCACAAACTGACACCAAGCAGTTTTGTTTTTTTTTGTTTCTCTGATTACTGCATGGTGTCAGTTTGTGACAGTTACAGTATTAGGGCAGTTACTGTTAGCCCCCTTTAGGTCTAGGGTACCCCCCTAACCCCCCCTAATAAAGTTTTAACCCCTTGATCACCCCCCGTCACCAGGGTCGCTAAGCGATCATTTTTCTGATCGCTGTATTAGTGTCGCTGGTGACGCTAGTTAGGGAAGTAAATATTTAGGTTCACCATCAGCATTTTATAGCGTCAGGGACCCCCATATACTAGCTAATAAATGTTTTAACCCCTTGATTGCCCCCTAGTTAACCCTTTCACCACTGATCACCATATAAGTGTTACGGGTGACGCTGGTTAGTTCGTTTATTTTTTATAGTGTCAGGGCACCCGCCGTTTATTACCGAATAAAGGTTTAGCCCCCTGATCGCCCGGCGGTGATATGCGTTGCCCCAGGCAGCGTCAGATTAGCGCCAGTACCGCTAACACCCACGCACGCAGCATACGCCTCCCTTAGTGGTATAGTATCTGAACGGATCGATATCTGATTCGATCAGATCTATACTAGCGTCCCCAGCAGTTTAGGGTTCCCAATAATGCAGTGTTAGCGGGATCAGCCCAGATACCTGCTAGCACCTGCGTTTTGCCCCTCCACCCAGCCCACCCAAGTGCAGTATTGATGGATCACTGTCACTTACAAAACACTAAACGCATAACTGCAGCGTTCGCAGAGTCAGGCCTGATCCCTGCGATCGCTAACAGTTTTTTTGGTAGCATTTTGGTGAACTGGCAAGCACCTGCCCCAGGCAGCGTCAGGTTAGCGCCAGTACCGCTAACACCCACGCATGCAGCATACACCTCCCTTAGTGGTATAGTATCTGAACGGATCAATATCTGATCCGATCAGATCTATACTAGCGTCCCCAGCAGTTTAGGGTTCCCAAAAAGGCAGTGTTAGTGGGACCAGCCCAGATACCTGCTAGCACCTGCATTTTGCCCCTCCGCCCGGCCCAGCCCAGCCCAGCCCACCCAAGTGCAGTATCGATCGATCACTGTCACTTACAAAACACTAAACGCATAACTGCAGCGTTCGCAGAGTCAGGTCTGATCCCTGCGATCACTAACAGTTTTTTTGGTAGCTTTTTATTGAACTGGCAAGCACCAGCGGCCTAGTACACCCCGGTCGTAGTCAAACCCGCGCTGCAGTAACACTTGGTGATGCGGCGAGTCCCATAAGTGCAGTTCAAGCTGGTGAGGTGGCAAGCACAAGTAGTGTCCCGCTGCCACCAAAAAGACAAACACAGGCCCATTGTGCCCATAGTGCCCTTCCTGCTGCATTCGTCAATCCAAATTGGGAACCCACCACTTCTGCAGCGGCCGTACTTCCCCCATTCACATCCCCAACCAAATGCAGTCGGCTGCATGAGAGGCATTTTCTTTATGTCCTCCCGAGTACCCCTACCCAACGAACCCCCCCAAAAAAGATGTTGTGTCTGCAGCAAGCGCTGATATAGGCGTGACACCTGCTATTATTGTCCCTCCTGTCCTGACAATCCTGGTCTTTGCATTGGTGAATGTTTTGAACGCTACCATTCACTAGTTGAGTATTAGCGTAGGGTACAGCATTGCACAGACTAGGACACACTTTCACAGGGTCTCCCAAGATGCCATTGCATTTTGAGAGACCCGAACCTGGAACCGGTTACAGTTATAAAAGTTAGTTACAAAAAAAGTGTAAAAAAAAATCTATAAAATAAAAAAATAGTTGTCGTTTTATTGTTCTCTCTCTCTCTCTCTCTATTCTCTCTCTCTATTGTTCTGCTCTTTTTTACTGTATTCTATTCTGCAATGTTTTATTTTTATTATGTTTTATCACGTTTGTTTTTCAGGTATGCAATTTTTTATACTTTACCGTTTACTGTGCCTTATTGTTAACCATTTTTTTGTCTTCAGGTACGCCATTCACGACTTTGAGTGGTTATACCAGAAGGATGCCTGCAGGTTTAGGTATCATCTTGGTATCATTCTTTTCAGCCAGCGGTTGGCTTTCATGAAAAAGCAATCCTAGCAGCTAATTAGCCTCTAGACTGCTTTTACAAGCCGTGGGAGGGAATGCTCCCCCCCGCCGTCTTCCGTGTTTTTCTCTGGCTCTCCTGTCTCAACAGGGAACCTGAGAATGCAGCCGGTGATTCAGCCAGCTGACCATAGAGCTGATCAGAGACCAGAGTAGCTCCAAACATCTCTATGGCCTAAGAAACCGGAAGCTACGAGCATTTTATGACTTAGATTTCGCCGGATGTAAATAGCAACATTGGGAAATTGGGGAAGCATTTTATCACACCGATCTTGGTGTGGTCAGATGCTTTGAGGGCAGAGGAGAGATCTAGGGTCTAATAGACCCCAATTTTTTCAAAAAAGAGTACCTGTCACTACCTATTGCTATCATAGGGGATATTTACATTCCCCGAGATAACAATAAAAATGATTAAAAAAAAATGAAAGGAACAGTTTAAAAATAAGATAAAAAACCAAAAAATAATAAAGAAAAAAAAAAAAAGCACCCCTGTCGCCCCCTGCTCTCGCGCTAAGGCGAACGCAAGCGGCGGTCTATCGTCAAATGTAAACAGCAATTGCACCATGCATGTGAGGTATCACCGTGAAGGTCAGATCGAGGGCAGTAATTTTTGCAGTAGACCTCCTCTGTAAAACTAAAGTGGTAACCTGTAAAGGCTTTTAAAGGCTTTTAAAAATTTATTTATTTTGTTGCCACTGCACGTTTGTGCGCAATTGTAAAGCATGTCATGTTTGGTATCCATGTACTCGGCCTAAGATCATCTTTTTTATTTCATCAAACATTTGGGCAATATAGTGTGTTTTAGTGCATTAAAATTTAAAAAAGTGTGTTTTTTCCCCCAAAAAATGCGTTTGAAAAATCGCTGCACAAATACTGTGGAAAAAAAAATGAAACACCCACCATTTTATTCTGTAGGGCATTTGCTTTAAAAAAATATATAATGTTTGGGGGTTCAAAGTAATTTTCTTGCAAAAAAAAAACTTTTTCATGTAAACAAAAAGTGTCAGAAAGGGCTTTGTCTTCAAGTGGTTAGAAGAGTGGATGATGTGTGACATAAGCTTTCTTTCCCGCAACTTGTGTCAAAATATAAAATATTCCATGGACTCAATATGCCTCTCAGCAAATAGCTTGGGGTGTCTAACTTCCAAAATGGGGTCATTTGGGGGGGTTTTGTGCCACCTGGGCATTCCATGGCCTCCGAAACTGTGATAGGCAGTGAAGAGTGAAATCAAAAATTTACACCCTTAGAAATCCTGAAGGCGGTGATTGGTTTTCGGGGCCCCATACGCGGCTAGGCTCCCAAAAAGTCCCACACATGTGGTATCCCCATACTCAGGAGAAGCAGCTGAATGTATTTTGGGGTGCAATTCCACATAGGCCCATGGCCTGTGTGAGCAATATATCATTTAGTGACAGCTTTTTGTAAATATATATTTTTTTTGTCATTATTCAATCACTTGGGACAAAAAAAATAAATATTCAATGGGTTCAACATGCCTCTCAGCAATTTCCTTGGGGTGTCTACTTTCCAAAATGGGGTCATTTGGGGGGGGGTTTGTACTGCCCTGCCATTTTAGCACCTCAAGAAATGACATAGGCAGTCATAAACTAAAAGCTGTGTAAATTCCACAAAATATACACTAGTTTGTAGACGCTATAACTTTTGTGCAAACCAATAAATATACGCTTATTGACATTTTTTTTTTTACCAAAGACATGTGGCCGAATACATTTTGGCCTAAATGTATGACTAAAATTGAGTTTATTGAATTTTTTTTATAACAAAAAGTAGAAAATATCATTTTTTTCTAAATTTTCGGTCTTTTTCCGTTTATAGCGCAAAAAATAAAAACCGCAGAGGTGATCAAATACCATCAAAAGAAAGCTCTATTTGTGGGAAGAAAATGACGCAAATTTCGTTTGGGTACAGCATTGCATGACTGCGCAATTAGCAGTTAAAGCAACGCAGTGACAAATTGGAAAAAGACCTCTGGTCCTTAGGCAGCATAATGGTCCGGGGCTCAAGTGGTTAACAAGGGGACCCCCAGATCCCACCCTCCTGTGTGAAATGGTAAGGAGGTACAAAAGTACCCCTACCATTTCACAAAAAAAGTGTCAAAAATGTTAAAGAGACAGTTTTTGACAATTTAAATTTATTTATTTAAATGCTTCTTCTTTCTTCTATCTTCCTTCATTTTCTTCTTCTTCTGGTTCTTCTGGTTCTTCTGGTTCTTCTGGTTCTTCCTTCAGTGTTCTCGTCCAGAATCTCCTCTGCGGCGTCTTCTTCCCTTCTTCTCCTCGGGCAGCTCCGCATCCATGGCATGGAGGGAGGCTCCCGCTCTTCTCTTCATCTTCTTCTCTTCATCTTCTTGTCTTCATCTTCTTTTCGGGCCGCTCCGCATCCATGCTGGCATGGAGGGAGGCTCCCGCTGTGTGACGCTTCTCCTCTTCTGATGGTTCTTACATAACGGTGGGGCGGTGTCACCGGGTCACTGACGCACGGGGACATGACGGGACTTCCCTGTAGCATTCCCCGTGATGCCACAGGGAAGTCCCGTCAAGTCACCATGTGTCAGAGGGGGGTGGGTCACCAGGTTGCTCCACCCCCCTGTTATTTAAGAACCGTCAGAAGAGGAGAAGCGTCACACAGCGGGAGCCTCCCTCCATGCCAGCATGTATGCGGAGTGGCTGGAAAAGAAGATTAAGACAAGAAGATGAAGAGAAGAAGATGAAGAGAAGAGCGGGAGCCTCCCTCCATTTCATGGATGCGGAGCAGCCCGAGGAGAAGAAGGGAAGAAGACTCCACGGAGGAGATGCTGGACGAGAACACCAGAGGAAGAACCAGAAGAACCACAAGAACCAGAAGAAGAAGAAGATGAAGGAAGATAGAAGATAGAAGAAAGAAGAAAGAAGAAGAATTTAAATAAAGGAATTGTCAAAAACTGTCTCTTGTCATTTTTAACATTTTTGACAGTTTTTTAGTGAAATGGTAGGAAGTACCCCCTTACCATTTCACACAGGGGGGAGGGCCGGGATCTGGGAATCCCCTTGTTAAAGGGGGCTTCCAGATTCCAATAAGCCCCCCGCCCGCAGACCCCCACAACCACTGGCCAGGGTTGTGGGGATGAGGCACTTGTCCTCATCAACATGGGGACAAGGTGTTTTGGGGGGCTACCACAAAGCACCCTCCCAATGTTGAGGGCTTGTGGCCTGGTACGGTTCAGGAGGGGGGCCGCTCTCTCGTCCCCCCCTCTTTTCCTGCGGCCTGCCAGGTTGCGTGCTCAGATAAGGGTCTTGTATGGATTTTTGGGGGAACACATGCCGTTTTTTTTTTAATTTTGGCGTGGGGTTCCTCTTAATATCCATACCAGACCTAAAGGGCCTGATATGGAATTTAGGGGGACCCCCACGCCATTTTTAAAAAAAAAATTGGCCGGGGTTCCCCTTAATATCCATACCAGACCTGAAGGGCCTGGTATGGAATTTAGGGGGACCCCCACATCATTTTTTTTTTTTAATTTTGGTTCGGGGTTCCCCTGTGGGGAATTCCCATGCCGTTTTTATCAATGAACTTTTATGTGTATTGTCGGATCGGCAATTCATTATTAGCCGCGAGTAGTTTTAAATGACTTTTTTTCCTTTGAAACGTCATTTTGCTGTCAGACTGTTCTAAATACGGGAAACATGCGCCCCTTTACAGGCATACTATAGACACCCCCCTGGTATGAAATTTAAAGGGATATTACACTTTTATTTTTTCACATTAAGCATTATTAAAATCACTGCTCCCGAAAAAACGGCCATTTTTAAAACTTTTTTTTGCATTGATCCATGTTCCCTGGGGCAGGACCCAAGTTCCCAAACACTTTTTATGACAATACCATGCATATAAGCCTTTAAAATTAGCACTTTTGATTATTCATGTTCGTGTCCCATAGACTTTAACGGTGTTCAAACAAATTTTTTGTCTGTTCGCATGTTCTGGTGTGAACCGAACAGGGGGGTGTTCGGCTCATCCCTACTCCCAAGTAGTTAAATCTAATTTACAGAGTTTTATGACTTAAAAGTTACATTTGACCAGGTTGCTCTGTCTGGCTTTGTGCAGCATACTTCACTGCCCAGATTAGACAATGAAGATAGAATTATGCTGAATGTTCCCAAAACTCCTAAAGAGTTGCAAAAGCTGTGGCAGACACCCCTAATAATTTAATCACCAGGAATGGATGGCCATCCTACTGAATTTTATAAAAGATATGGGGACTACCTTCCTTCCAGCACTCCTTACTACTTTTGATGCAGCTAAATCTTGAGTGTCTTTATCTTCTTAAATGAGGGGATAATAATTTAAATGTATAATTTTGTCAGCATCTTATTGGCCAGTTTCATTGCTATCCTCAAATCTGAAGCTGCTAGCTATAGCATTGTCTCCTTGTTTGTTCTTTGTAAGCCCTAGTTCACACTATAACCCACATGTAAATCTTACAGGAACCGCACCGCATGCCTGTGCAATTTACATGCCATTCAGTGTGGTGCAATTTGAGCCCATTCATTTTGAATGGGCTCAAATTGCACCTCATTTTACCAAAGACATTCAGGCACATTTTCTGGACCCACACTGCAACCGGATCACATGGTCGTTTTGTACCATGCGATCCAGTGCAGGCAAACCGCACAGCATTTGTGATCCATTTGGGGTGTTGTTAACTTGACACCCACATCAGATCACAAACACACTTTGATTGCAATGCGGTGCAGGAAACAAGCAGGGATCACAGAGTTTCCCGCACAGCATATGCGTGAACTGGGGTTAATTCACATATTGATGCACAACTTTCAGATGTGCTGCAATTGTTGTCTGAAGATTATATTTGATCCTACGGATTCTGGCAGATAACACTGGTACTAGAGTCATGTTTTAATTAGACACTACTAAGGCATTTGACTGTGTGGAGTACTAATGTATATGGCAAGGTTTCCAACTCATTGGTGTGGGTCAAAATATCCTAGCTTGGATTCAGCTTTTGTGCTTTAACCTTATCAATCGAGTCAGAATAAATCATTTTTTATTAGAACCTTTTACTTTGAAAAGAGTCACCAGACAAGACTGCCCATTATTTCCCCTGTCGTTTGCTCTTGCAACTGAGCCACTGACATTGGACATTTTGGGCTAATTCCAGTATAATGGGATTCCAAAGAGAAGAAGTGGAAGAAAAGATAGCTTTGTATGCCAATGATGCGTTATTGTTTCTAGGCAATACATCCTCTTCCTTGATCTCTCTCATGAGCCTGACTATAGCGTTTGGCTCCCTATTAGGTTTTGCCAATAACTGGAACAAATATACTGTTCTCACATTGGACACCATATCTGTGTGGTCTGAGAGACTAAAGAAAAACCAGCATTTTGAAATTATCACAAAGAGCAATATGATTTTAATCACACTTGAACTGTACATTTTGGTTGCTTAAGCCATTGTGATCACTTAGTTACAAACTGTTTCATCTGTAGAGATTTCCTAGCAACCATTTTCTTCATATTGCAGTGCAGATTTAAGTCGGCAACAGTGCCAGAGATAGGGGGGTATCAGAGGTTTTCCACAATCTGGTTATGTTCAAGTTAGCTGCAAAAAACAATTGGATTATGGTGCACCTAGAACTCAGGGGGTATTTTTCTATGCTTATATAGAGCAAGTCTTATGTGGGGCTTGGAGTGGTAGGCACTCTGGAGATATTAGTACAAAAATTTGCTTCCATAAGGAGCTTAAGGATTTGCAAAACCAAAGAATGTTGGCAAGGGAGCCTATGCTGCCGCAATTTCTCCAACAGCTAGGTGAACTTCCAGGGTACCTTTTAGAAAGTTGGTAGGGTGTCAGATACCACCTGTGGAGGGATTTCTGAAAGGACTCCCAATGGCTGATACAATGGGAGGCTAGGTAGGTTTCTCTAAAAGCTTACTGTATCTGCCATGGAGGTATTCAGTTCTTCCTATTTATTTAAAGTTGTTATGTGGGAGTAGGGACAGTCATCACTAAGGTGTGAGTAGAATAAGGATATGCCTTTTTTAGGGTAACTGCTAGGTTTGGGTATTTTAGCTTTAGGTGATATAAGATGAGCTAAGGAAGTGTGTAATCCGAGTGTATGGGAAGGCCTCTGAGTTGGGAAGGTTATATTCTCCTTTGAGGGCATCAAATGATTTTAAGGAATCAGTAGTAGTAAAGACATCCCCTATAGAGGAGATGCCAGCCAACTGCCATCGTGACAAGTTCAAGTTAGGAAGGCATGTGGACAAGGCTAGTAGGGGTGTTGGAGGGCATCAAGTTGGCGATTTAAGGGACGGTGTAGACAGCAGTTTTTTTCAGGCTAGCAGGGAAACTGTGATTGAGGGATAATGGTCAAGAGGGGACGTGGGTGAGTCCATTGCAGACTGGGGTTAGATGTATCACCACAAGATGGAGTTGTGGATACAAACAAGTGTTGTCCTAAATGAGTTGCAAAATTATTTGAGAGGAAAAACATGGACTTTAGAGGCACACCTGTAGCATTGAAATAAAAAATAGAAATGTAATTTTTTCATGATTAAAAATAACATTGTTGGCATAACATGTTAAAAACAAAATATGGTGTTTGGTCTAAACAACTCTCAAACCACCTAACACAACTGACTATTAACACAATAAAAAAATTGATGAAACTGATTCAATTGAGGTGATGTTAGAGGAAAAGCTGGTTGGTGGTAGAGGCATGGTGAAGAAAACTCTGTTGCGCACCCTTAAGCGCTTTGTCAAGTCCTAGGTGCAAGGCCGGATTGCTGAGAGGACGCCCCTTGCGGCTAAGTGCAGCGTGCCCCTGGAAGTGAGACAAGGGAATATGGTGCCCAAAGGTGCACGGGTTGCCAGGTACTGCTGCTGGGTAGCTGGATTGCAGAGGGCAGCTGGGGTGTGCTAGATAAGCTAGTTGGGCAACCATGTGAGGAGAGATCCCAGGTATGGAGCAATAGAGCAAACCAGGAACAGAGTCAATAGCCAGGCCAGGGGTCATACACAGCAGATTCAGTCTGAAATGAGGTACAGCAGGATAACCAGAAACGGAGTAAGTAGCCAGGCCAGGGGTCAAACACCGTGCAGACAATCAAGGTACAGATATGGAGACTGGGGAATAGTCAGGTCCAAGCCTAGGGTCGATGCAGGCGGAGAGCAGGAGAAGTCAGGCAAGCCGGGTAGTAAACAGGAATCAGATACAGATATCAGACACAGGAGGCACAGGAAGCGGACGATAATCCAGCAACCTGCATGCATCTGCAGTGGGTTTAAATAGGCCAGAGGCGCGACAATTATCACGAAGCTTGCGCGTCTGCGCGCACCCGCCGCTGCACACCTGCATGTTCCCGTTGTTGTGCACCTGTGTGTGCACATGCACACGGGGATTCGCCCGGCGCGACCATGAAGGATACTGGCAGGATTGCCTGTCCTACGGCCATTACCCTGACACGCTTCTTCAGGAGCTTGCAGTGGTGCACAATATAAGAAATAGTATACACAGGTAGGTCTGGCAGAATCATCCACCAATTAGCAGCTTCTCATGCCTTAAAGCGGAGTTCCACCCAAATTTTGAACAATATCTGTATGTATTCTCTTCCTTGCCTAGATGCTGACATGCCGTTTAAAAAAATTTAAATCGCCGTTAATTACCTTTTATTTTTCTATTCTTCTTTGCACTTCCTGGTTCTCCTCCCATGGGAGTAGGCGTGTTTTTAGCCTTTCCCAGACTCCTGGGAGCTAGTCTCAGGCTTCCCAGGATGCCACTGAGCATGTGCGGGAATGAGCAGTGAATGCTGGGAGCACAGCATTCACCACATCCAGGAAATAAATGCTTGTGGGCTTCAAATGCCCACAATGAAGATGGAAACCGTCTGCAGTGAATAATATAAGTTATTCTTTCCGACAAAATCTGACACAGGCGGACATATTACACACAATATGTGAGTATGTAATGCTGAGAAGAAAAGTTTGTGAATGAACTAAAAAAAAAAAAAAACGATAGATAGGTGGACCCCCGCTTTAAGCAATATTTAGCTCCAGGTATCCTTATAAATTGCTTAGGATGGGGGGGGTCACCATACCCTCATCAGCTGAACTAGGGAGCTTTAAAGAAATATACACTAGTAACATACACTTGTAAGGGGAAAGTCCAGTATGGCTATCCCTATATATAGTCCACTTTAGGTGTATGGAGCCTATAAAGTTCAAACAGTCTTAGGGCTAAATCTGGTGAATATCACAGTAACTCACTGTCCGTGCCTCCCAAGACAGAGTGAGACAGTCTTAGGTCCGGAGGCAATGTAAATTTGGTCATATCCCTGGAGTCTGAGAGCAGGGGTCTTGGAGATTGCAAAATACATTTTCTGCACGAGTAGGATGTCGGCATGCTGCTTAATGGCTTCTTTATGAAGAGTTGCTCTTTTCTGGGGGCTATTCAGGACCTTAGCATTTAGGGATACAATTATGAATGGCATAGTTTGTACGATGGAGTTAGGTGCCAGAAAATGTAAAGCTGATGAAGAGTTTTAAGAAAGGAGTCTTTGAGTAAGCTACTGGTAAAGGTGTATTCCAGGATGAGCAAAGAAGATATGGGGATATAGGGCTGGTAAAGGGTAAATTAAAAAAGGCGACCCATAAGCAAAACGGATTCATATGCAATAACTACTGATAAAAAACATAAGGGAGGGGGAAATTCTCCAACAACGTTCAAGGGTCACGAGGCTGTGGAGCTAGATTAAGGCTTTTTTAATAGGGGCTGCTCCCACCCAGCAAGTCAACCAGATGTGGTGGAAAGGGCTGGTAGTGTTCCTCAGGTGTCCTGATGGGACCATTCTGTAACCATTTGAGAAGGAAGTTGTGCAGTTGGCACAGGGGTTTCCTCCTGGATGATGTGCCAGGATTGGAGCAATTGCAGACCGCCCAAGAGAGTCCATACAGAATGGTTTTGTCCCTTGGAGGGTAACTAGCAACTTGTTGGGGAAACCCTATTTGTAATGTATATGGTGGGTCTGTAACACTTTTGTGATGGTGGATAATTGCCGCCGGTTATCCATAGTCACTTTAGAGAGATCCGCATAAAGGGCTACCATAGTGAATGCATCACCAATTCCCTGGAATTGAAAAAATGTATGCAAGCTAACACATCTCTCGGCTTAGATTCAGAGCGATAGGAAGGTTTTGGGAGCCTGTGGACTCTATTTGCAGATACCTAGTAGATAAATCAGGCACCAGAGCACGCATTAGGGATTGCAAATAGGGGACCGATTCGGATTGCTGAATTGATTCCAGGATGTTACGGAACTTTATATTGTTTCTGTGAAACCCGTCTTCCGGTTTCTCTATTTTAAGTCTGATTAGTTGTGCACATCCTTGTGCATTGAAGAGGTCGGGCATTTCAATTTTAACATGCTAAATTCTCTGGTATTGCTGTTGTACCACATTAGCCAATGAAGATACAATAGCAGATAGGTCTGAGAATGGAATCTGCCTTAGGGAAAATTAGCATATTCATGGAATGTTCAGATCTGGGTTGATCTGAGGCAAGGAAGGTATCTATGGCTGAAGGCTGTTGCTGGCTAGGAAGAGCGAGTGTGAGTGCAGCACTATGGGCTTGAGCTGAATCTGTGTTTTCTCTTCTAGTTTTGGACTTTACTGGGCTAGCGGTGGAGGATGAGCAAGGTGGGTGTCAGGAAAGGGTCCATCTGGTAAGATATATCGCATGCAGTACTGGGGTCCACCAGCAGGTGTCTCCTGGCAGTTTTGAACTGTCAGGGGAATATTTCCCTGCTGGTGTCATTTCATCTTTTGGCCGCAGTACTGACGTCCACCAGCGGATGGATCCTGGCAGTATGGAGCAGACAACACTCCCTGCGCTCAGGTGTTACTTAAAGACAATTATTGTCAGTCCCATAAATACCCGGCAAGCCCTCACATGCTTGCCTTGGTATCTCTCTCCTTGAGCCCTGACCTTGTTCGCCTGTTACCCAATCCTGAGCCTGCATCTGACCTTGTTCCCGAGCTTATCCTGACCCGGTCCCTTCTGTGTTCCTGTACCCTTCAGCCCGATCCATTCCTCCTCTGTCCTGTTGACTCCCTGTTCATCATTTATTGATCTCCCTGTGTATGACCTTGGCTTGGCTAACGTTTACGTTCCTGGAATATCTCTTGTCCTGCTGACCTGCCGTGTATGACCCTGGCCTGGCAGACATCTGTGATTCCGGTATTGCCCCTTGCTGTATATATTGTTGTTGTTGGTGGGTTTGTTGGGTTGTTTGGGCACTGTTTGTATTTTCTAATTATCATCTATTTTAATAAATATCATTATTCACTCTACATATGTTTTAGGTTATCTCTGTGCAGTCCACACAGTCTGGTCTACTAATTCTCCTGACAGTATACCAAGGCCATCCCTACCAGATGTGACTGCACTGAGGAGCCTTTTTGAAAACGCAGGCATAAATAGTGATTTATCTTACCTCATTGGTAACTGAGGATAATAGTTATTGCCCTCTGGTATTGAAGGAGTGGGCCAGGGATCAACTATTAGAGTGTATCCATCTGGCCCATTCTCTGGTGGATCAGGGCGGTATGCTATTTGAAAATGTTCAGCCTCTGATTCAGCTGTGTGCAGAGCTAGCCTTGTCCAGTACTCCAGAGGGCAGGGATGATTTTTCTCCCCCCTTCAGTTTAGATCAGGTTGAGTCTCTGGCGTGGTTATTAGAGGATGATCCAACCTTTTTCATGGAACGTTATGCCTCTTGTTCACAGCAGGTGTTGTCTGATTGCATCCATTCAGTGCAATCGCTGGTTAGTCAGGCTATGTGCGAATCAATGTTTGTTCAACCTGTGCTACAGACATGGTCAGATCTGCTGCATTTAGCCAAACCACAACATTCCAGCCCTGCCATTAATCACCTGCCTTCCCAAGAATCTATTCCCCCATCACTCATGGCAACCTCAGCTACAGTCCAGTATACACAGCTTCCCACCAAGTATTATTACCCAGTCTCCACTCACTGCACCTATCCTGCTTTCAATCCACCTGCCTCTTCTCCCCCACCTGTAACAATCCCACAAAACCCTCCTCTAGTCACTGTTCCTTGGTCTTCTTTTTGCCCAACTACTTTCTTTTCTTATAGCCCTGCAGCTACGTGCAAAGCTGCAGTGGCTAAAACAAAGAAACAAAAGTTCTTTCTGACCCACACAATCCAGCCAGTAAACCAACCTGCCTCCACACCAAAATAAGGAAAAATCTTGCGAGCCACAATAATCCAATGCTCAATGTGCATAAAACGTGAAACTCAGAAAATGAAACATATAAAAATATATATATATATGTAAATATATCTAGCAGCAAACGCAGTTCACGCATTCATAATCGTGCAAAAAGTGTAAATAGGAGATGTTTGCGCTGCGCTTGATAATCTATTATAAATGGTGTCAAAGATCACTAATAAATAAATATCAAATAAATGACAAAATAAATACAACTTTCCACATAAGAACTTCCTATGTATAGTGTGCGCATTAACTTCTACATTGTGCATACATATCAAACAATTAAAGTGCAATGTGCATATACAATAACGCCAAAGCAACCTTAATCCAATGATGTATTAGACAACATGCAATATCTCGCATTTAGTGCAGCATGCAAAAAAATCAAATAGCATAAAAGTGCTCAGTGCGTCTTAAACGCAGCCAATATAATCTGCGCTTAGTGATCTCTATATTATAGTGTCCATAAAATGTCCAAATCAAAATGTGCATCTGTGTCCAGCAAGATCCAAAACATCCAGTGCAATGAATTCGAGTGCTGCAAACAACCTTGGTGTATTCTGGTAACCCCCCAAAGTGATTGTGCTCACCTCAGAGCGTGTGACACAGTAGCTAGCTATGTCAAATCACGCTTGGTAGCCACTCATTGGGCTCTGCAAGGTATGTCAGATGCGATCTCCACTCACTCTGGGTTGACAAAGGCTCCATAGACATCCAATCATAAAATGAAGAGAGATTTCACTTACGATTTGCTAGCAGAGAGAGACACACACACTGAATCATTTCAGTCAATCTTAGCTGGTCCGTCTGTCTCCATGTGTTCAGAGATGAACACATGGAGACACACAGACCAGCTAAGATTGACTGAGCCTGTTGTTCAGCCTGTTGTGCCAGTACTTGCTGTTTTGCCTGATGTGCTTGCCTTCCAGTTTGATGTCTTTGCCTCCCAGTCTGATGTGCCCGCTGTCCAGTCTGCCCTGATGCCTGCCTTCCAGCCCGAAGTCTCGGTGCCCGCTTTCCAGTCTGATGTGCCTGCCTCCCAGTCTGATGTCCTGATGCCTACCTTTCAGCCTGATGTCTTGGTGTCCGCCTTCCAGCCGGATTTCTCGATGCCTGCCTTCCAGCTTGATGTCTCAGTGCCTGCCTTCCAGCTTGATGTCTCTGCCTTCCAGTCTGATGTGACCGCTTCTCAGTCTGATGTCTTGATGCCTGCCTTCCAGCCGGATGTCTCGGCGCCTGCTTCCCAGCTTGATGTCTTTGCCTCCCAGTCTGATGTGCCCGCTGTCCAGTCTGCCCTGATGCCTGCCTTCCAGCCTGAAGTCTCGGTGCCCGCTTTCCAGTCTGATGTGCCTGCTATCCAGTCTGATGTGCCAGCTTCCCAGTTTGATGTGCCAGCTTCCCAGTCTGATGTGCCAGCTTCCCAGTCTGCTGTCTCAGTGCCTGCCTTCCAGCCTGATGTCTCGAAGCTTGCCTTCCAGCCTAATGTCTCAATGCCTGCCTTCCAGCCTGATGCACCAGCTTCCCAGTTTGATGTGCCAGCTTCTCAGTTTGATGTGCCGCTTCCCAGTCTGATGTGCCAGCTTCCCAGTCTGCTGTCCTAGTGTCTGCCTTCCAGCCTGATGTCTCAAAGCTTGCCTTCCAGCCTGATGTCTCGATGCCTGCCTTCCAGCCTGATGTGCCAGCTTCCCAGTTTGATGTGCCAGCTTCCCAGTTTGATGTGCCGCTTCCCAGTCTGATGTGCCAGCTTCCCAGTCTGCTGTCCTAGTGTCTGCCTTCCAGCCTGATGTCTCGAAGCTTGCCTTCCAGCCTGATGTCTCGATGCCTGCCTTCCAGCCTGATGTGCCAGCTTCCCAGTCTGATGTGCCAGCTTCCCAGTCTGATGTACCAGCTTCCCAGACTGATGTGCCAGCTTCCCAGTCTGATGTGCCAGCTTCCCAGCCTGATGTGCCAGCTTCCAAGCTTGAAGTGCCCATGCCTGCTGCCCAGCTTGAAGTGCCTGTACCTGCTGCCCCGCTTGATGTACCTGCTGCCCCGCTTGATGTGCCTGCTGCCCAGCTTGAAGTGCCCATGCCTGCTGCCCAGCCTGATGTGCCTGCTGCCCAGCTCGAAGTGCCCATGCCTGCTGCCCAGCTCGAAGTGCCTGCTGCCCAGCTCGAAGTGCCTGCTGCCCAGCTCAAAGTGCCTCCTGCCCAGCTCGAAGTGCCTGTGCCCGCTGCCCAGCTTGGTGTGTTCCTGTCTGCTGCCCAGCTTGGTTTGTTCCTGTCTGCTGCCCAGCTTGGTGTGTTCCTGTCTGCTGTCCAGCTTGGTTTGTTCCTGTCTGCTGCCCAGCTTGGTGTGTTCCTGTCTGCTGCCCAGCTTGGTTTGTTCCTGTCCGCTGCCCAGCTCAATGACCCGGATGTGCCAGCTGTCTGCCCGGATGTTCCTGACGACCAGCCTGAAATGCCTTCTTCCACCATTCTGTCTGATGCCATAGACTATGGACAATTAAGACTAGTTGGAGCGTCCGGAGGCCGCTCCTTTAGGGGGGGGTACTGTCAGGAAAGGGTCCATCCGCTGGTAAGATATATTGTTTGGCATGCAGTACTGGGGTCCACCAGCAGGTGTCTCCTGGCAGTTTTGAACTGTCAGGGGAATATTTCCCTGCTTGTGTCATTTCATCTTTTAGCCACAGTACTGATGTCCACCAGCGGATGGATCCTGGCAGCATGGAGCAGACAACACTCCCTGAGCTCAGGTGTTACTTAAAGACAATTATTGTCAGTCCCATAAATACCCGGCAAGCCCTCACATGCTTGCCTAGGTATCTCTCTCCTTGAGCCCTGACCTTGTTCACCTGTTACCCGATCCTGAGCATGCATCTGACCTTGTTCCCGAACTTATCCTGACCCAGTCCCTTCTGTGTTCCTGTACCCTTCAGCCCGATCCATTCCTCCTCTGTCCTGTTGGTTCCCTGTTCATCATTTATTGATTTCCCTGTGTATGACCTTGGCTTGGCTAACGTTTACGTTCCTGGAATATCCCTTGTCCTGCTGACCTGCCGTGTATGACCCTGGCCTGGCTGACATCTGTGATTCTGGTATTGCCCCCTGCTGTATATATTGTTGTTGTTGGTGGGTTTGTTGGGTTGTTTGGGCACTGTTTGTGTTTTCTTATTATCATCTATTTTAATAAATATCATTATTCACTCTACATGTGTTTTGGGTTATCTCTGTGCAGTCCAAACAGTCTGGTCTACTAATTCTCCTGACAGTGGGAGGAACTTACCAGTATCTGCTGTTGAAGAGTAAGCACCCACCTGAGGTGTCCTGCAGCTGCCAGCATAGGTGGAGAGAAGCCACACTGCCTGCCTGTGAAAGCCGTTGGTGCCATCTTGGCCGCTGCACACTCCAACCAGAGGGAAGAAAGCATATGAGCTTCTGCGGGTGCTTCAGGTTCTTCGGTGATTTGGACATGTCGCCTTGAGGAAGGTAGATGACTGCCAAGGCTGGGTGATTGAGATTCACCCATTTTAAGTTGCTTCAAAGCTGCTAATTACTGGGTGGAGTGTGAAGCAGGGAGATCATGCTGACATCCATGATGCCGGCCAGCTACGCCCCCAAACACATATTTAATTATCTTCTACTTACTGCAACTTACTCCCACTGTTGGTGAAGATTAAGCTCAAATGCAACAGTTGGTGTAAGCTTCCACTCACAGAAGTTGGCAGAAACTCTTCCCTATGCATTTCATCCAATAGGAGCCCTGAGGAAATTCTGAAATATTTTAGCACACTAACATCAAGGACTGACAGGTCAAAGTGGCAGCCTCTTTTGTAAAATAAGCCAGTTTGCCTTTAACTTTTATTTTACGGAATGTAATTTTATTATGATGTCTGCAGAATCCAGCTTAAGATCTCTGAATGATCCAGGATCCTTTTATTCAATCATCTGGAGTTACAAATGCCTATTGACCTATGTGAGGTCCCCTATTTTGGTGAGTTTGCATTTACAGTCCCTGGTGATGGTGAAGTTTTCCCTTCAGTAAAACCACTAAGACCCTGCTTGTGATATCATCTTTAGGTTTGTATTGACCTCTTACATGCTGGGGTTAGTAGATTTGCTGAGTGGGGTAAATTTTCTTACTTTTGGGTGTGGACACTGCTGAAAGTATAAGGTACAATTTCAGTCTGGATGCTCTCACTCCTTGTATTGCAATTTGTCAAATAAACTATATTTTTTGGCTTCTCAGATGCAACATATTGCGGTATGTGGAACAAAAAATCTCACTGACCCAACACGAATATTGGTAACCCTTTTCTCACAGGAACAGAAGGACTATATATGCTGCCATCAAATGATCATGTAAA
Source organism: Lithobates clamitans (assembly GCA_037952925.1). Taxonomy (NCBI): domain Eukaryota; kingdom Metazoa; phylum Chordata; class Amphibia; order Anura; family Ranidae; genus Lithobates; species Lithobates clamitans. The sequence goes on along the minus strand of JBBGZY010000304.1, from coordinate 13,071,762 downwards.
CAGCTGCAATCAATAGGCTCCAATCAGCAATGCTTCTGAGTAGCACATACTCATTATTAGCTATGCAAAAATTTGATATTTGTCAACATCAATCATTCACAAGTAGTTCTATAATGAAGATAATTCTGCACTCCTTTACTTGCAAAGTCTGAAACCACTAGCGTAGCAGTGCCCTGGATTTATATTAACTAATAATAATCATTATAACAATGAAACTGGACAGTGAATTAATTAGAAAATGGCAACAATTTATTTCAGCTCCAAGATCAAACAGAACAAAGAAATGAAAATTGATATTTCATACTTAATTTATAGTGACAGACAGCACAACCTGACCTCATCAGATTATTAGTTACACTTGCAGTTTCTGTTTTTTCGGCACAATAGCCTTTAGCATATACCCATGACATATAAATTAATTAGTGCTGAGGGGTTTTTCAGTGTGCCATACTTAGAAAGCAGTTGTTTACTGTACAATCAACTGACATGTAAAAATGTCCTAATTATGATACAGACTGTAGAATAGTGAGACTGAAAAGTACAATAGTTACGTACTTGCAATAGTAGATCCCAAAGGAAATTACACATGATGGTGCAGAAATGCAATTAAACATTTAGTATAATGTCATTTGTACACCCCGTCTAAAAATGACACCATAGTATTTAATGGTATAATACTTCAAAGGGTTTTTACTAGTTTAAATTAAAAATAGTTTTCAGTCAAAACATCACATTTTTTAATCAGTATTAACTAGTTTTGGATAGGGATGAGCCGAACACCCCCTGTTCGGTTCGCACCAGAACATGCGAACAGGAAAAAAGTTCGCTCGAACACGCGAACACCGTTAAAGTCTATGGGACACGAACATGAATAATCAAACGTGATAATTTTAAAGGCTTATATGCAAGTTATTATCATAAAAAGTGTTTGGGGACCCAGGTCCTGCCCCAGGGGACATGGATCAATGCAAAAAAAAGTTTTAAAAATAAAAGTGTAATATCCCTTTAAATTTCATACCTGGGGGTGTCTATAGTATGCCTGTAAAGGGGAGCATGTTTCCTGTGTTTAGAACAGTCTGACAGCAAAATGACATTTCGAAGGAAAAATTCCATTTAAAACTACCCGCGGCTATTGCATTGCCGGCAATACACATAGAAGTTCATTGATAAAAACAGCATGGGAATTCAACACAGGGAAACCCCAAACCAAAATTTTTAAAAAAAATGACGTGGGAGTCCCCCTTAATTCCATACCAGGCCCTTCAGGTCTGGTATGGATATTAAGGGGAACCCCGGCCAAAATTTAAAAAAAAAATGATGTGAGGTTCCCCCTAAATTCCATATCAGACCCTTCAGGTCTGGTATGGATATTAAGGGGAACCCCAGCCAAAAAAAAAAAACGGCGTGGGGTCCCCCCAAAAATCCATACCAGACCCTTATCCGAGCACGCAACCTGGCAGGCCGCAGGAAAAGAGGGGGGGACGAGAGTGCGCCCCCCCTGAACCGTACCAGGCCACATGCCCTTAAAATTGGGAGGGTGCTTTGGGGTAGCCCCCCAAAACACCTTGTCCTCATATTGATGAGGACAAGGGCCTCATCCCCACAACCCTGGCTGGTGGTTGTGGGGGTCTGCGGGCGGGGGGCTTATCGGAATCTGGAAGCCCCCTTTAACAAGGGGACCCCCAGATCCCACCCCCCCTGTGTGAAATGGTAAGGGGGTACTTACGTCTACCATTTCACTAAAAAACTGTCAAAAATGTTAAAAATGACAAGAGACAGTTTTTGACAATTCCTTTATTTAAATGCTTCTTCTTTCTTCTATCTTCCTTCATCTTCTTCTTCTTCTGGTTCTTCTGGCTCCTCTGGTTCTTCCTCCGGCGTTCTCATCCAGCATCTCCTCCGCGGTGTTTTCTATCTTCTTCTCCTCGGGCCGCTCTGCACCCATGGCATGGGGGGAGGCTCCCGCTCTTCTCTTCATCTTCTTCTTCATCCTCTTCTCTTCTTCCTTCTTCTCTTCTTCATTTTCTTCTGTGGGCCGCTCCGCACCCATGCTGGCATGGAGGGAGGCTCCCGCTGTGTGACAGAGTCTCCTCGTCTGACGGTTCTTAAATAACGGGGAGCAGGGCCACCCGGTGACCCTGCCCCCCTCTGATGCACGGTGACTTGACAGGACTTCCCTGTGACGTCACAGGGAATGCCACAGGGAAGTCCCGTCATGTCCCATGCGTCAGAGGGGGTGGGGTCACCGGGTGGCCCCGCCCCCGTTATTTAAGAACCAGGAGACAAGGAGACGCCGTCACACAGCGGGAGCCTCCCTTTATGCCAGCATGGATGCGGAGCGGCCCAGAGAAGAAAATGAAGAAGAGAAAAAGAGAAGAAGGAAGAAGAGAAGAGGATGAAGAAGAAGATGAAGAGAAGAGCGGGAGCCTCCCCCCGTGCCATGGGTGCGGAGCGGCCCGGGGAGAAGAAGATAGAAGAAGCCGCAGAGGAGATGCTGGACGAGAACGCCGGAGGAAGAACCAGAAGAGCCAGAAGAACCAGAAGAAAATTAAGGAAGATAGAAGAAAGAAGAAGCATTTAAATAAAGGAATTGTCAAAAACTGTCTCTTGTCATTTTTAACATTTTTGACAGTTTTTTAGTGAAATGGTAGGGGTAAGTACCCCCTTAACATTTCACACAGGGGCCGGGATCTGGGGGTTCCCTTGTTAAAGGGGGCTTCCAGATTCTGATAAGCCCCCCCCGCAGACCCCCACAACCACTGACCAGGGTTGTGGGGATGAGGCCCTTGTCCTCATCAACATGGGGACAAGGTGTTTTGGGGGCTACCCCAAAGCACCCTCCCAATGTTGAGGGCATGTGGCCTGGTACGGTTCAGGAGGGGGGGCGCACTCTCGTCCCCCCCTCTTTTCCTGCGGCCTGCTAGGTTGTGTGTTCGAATAAGGGCCTGGTATGGACATTTGGGGGGACCCCACGCCGTTTTTTTTTCTGGCGCGGGGTTCCCCTTAAAATCCATATCAGACCTGAAGGGTCTGGTATGGAATTTAGGGGGAACCCCACGTCATTTTTTTTAAAAATTTTGGCCGGGGTTCCCCTTAATATCCATACCAGACCTGAAGGGCCTCGTATGGAATTTAGGGGGACTTCCACGTCATTTTTTTTTTTAAATTTTGGTATGGGGTTTCCCTGTGTTGAATTCCCATGCCGTTTTTATCAATGAACTTCTATGTGTATTGTTGGCAATGCAATAGCCGCGGGTAGTTTTAAATGGAATTTTTCCTTTGAAATGTCATTTTGCTGTCAGACTGTTCTAAACATGGGAAACATACGCCCCTTTACAGGCATACTATAGACACCCCCCAGGTATGAAATTTAAAGGGATATTACACTTTTATTGTTTGACTTTAAGCATTATTAAAATCACTGCTCCTGAAAAAACGGCCATTTTTAAAACTTTTTTTTGCATTGATACATGTATCTGGGGCAGGACCCGGGTCCCCAAACACTTTTTATGACAATAACTTGCATATAAGCCTTTAAAATTAGCACTTTTGATTTCTCCCATAGACTTTTAAAGGGTGTTCTGCGGCATTCGAATTTGCCGCAAACACCCCAAATTGTTCGCTGTTCGGCGAACTTGCGAACAGCCAATGTTCGAGTCGAACATGAGTTCGACTTGAACTCGAAGCTCATCCCTAGTTTTGGAGCTGAAATTAAAATAAGCTGATCTTTATATTTCTGAATGCATACATACAACTACACTCACTTTGTGCTCACTTTTGTTTCATTAAAGCAACATTTTTTCTCATAAAAGTTTTCAAACCTGCATAGATAGCAGGCACTCTTGCAGAGTCTTTTTTCAAGCCTTTCATGACCCCTGACCCTCAAGGTTCTCTGGCATGTAACTATCAACTTAGCTTTCTAAACCTATAGCTCTAGTGGTATATAGTTTCACAATATGAGCCTGATTTACTAAAACAAGTCAACAAGAGCAGGAATAAATTACTATAGTGTGACATCCTTGTATACTGTATGGATCTATGCTTGCAGACCCTTTTTTGAAAGGTGCAGTTCTAACATGCACATTGAACATCCAGATATTCCATGTATCCTGATTGGGAGCATCTGAACAATGTTTCTGAGTTCTGCAGCAATAGTATACCCAAAGCATTTATCTAATTACTGTCCATATAAGGCATCTTAACTTCAAGACAGCAGAGTTTGCTCTTCTTCTTTATAGTTATCACTCTTCTGAGATGGCAGGCAAAGCAATAGTGGGGATATGTGTGCCCCCATTGTCAAATTTCACCTGCACACTCTTATGACTTGTGGATCCACCAGTGGACCAACACCTCTCTTAGGCAACCAGTACATTCATAATTTTTTTTTTCATTTACCAGCGAGTTGAATAAAAAAAAGTCCAATTTCTCCACCCACATCAATGGCGACGGTTATGAGGGTAGGTAGCTGAAGCTATAGCCAGCGGCACTAATCGAATGGGAAAAACCCATTTCAATCCAAGTATTGCCGGTATTATGTGTGTATTTATAAAAACATTTGGATTGCAAAAGTGCATGTATATTAGTTCTGTACAAACAGGGCAAAAAATGAATGCTATTGGGCTACTTCTTGTGCTTGCGAATTGTTAAATATTGGTTTAATCAAGTATTTTCTATTTTAAATCAATGAAAAACATTCAACCAGCACAGAAAAGCTGTCACTAAGCAGCAACCCCATGGTGTTTGTACAGGGATGCTGGGAGTAAGCAAACTCACAGTGTGATGTGGATGGGCTTCTGGCAGTGGTTCCTTTTATGGATCTGAGATCATCATCCATAAGCAGATCACACCAGTGGTGGAAAATATGGGGGTGTATGCTGTCAAAGGTGTAGACGTCACCAGACAGTTGTACTAGTCCCATGTAAGGTGAGCATTTAAGGGGTCTGGGAGTGGGGAGCATGGCAGTAATTTGGCAACAGCTGTTGGTTGCTTGTGGATGTAAAGCAGTGGCATGAGTTTGTGAAGTGTGAAAGATGAAGTAGAGAGATGAGGAACATGGAAGGAACATGTTAGTGTGGAGCCGAAAAGGTGGGGAGGCAGATAACTCGGGGCCAAAATGACAGAATGGAGGCAAAAGTCCTTTTATATTATCAAGGAAGAAAATAAATGACACAAGTAACACAAGATGCCAGTCTACAGAAAAGGCCATAGCCAAATATTACAAAGCCACTATTAACATGACATGTATGGTGTTTTATTATGCTCATTTAAGATATTGCAGGCTAGATCACAGCGAAACAACTAAATTTACATTTTTGCATAGCATATTTCCTATCTGTTATTAATAATGGATTGAATATGTTTCAAATGACTCTTCCTTCAGATAATCCACAACCTTTGTATATCCCTATGGCCAGAGAATGTAAAAATCAAATTTTGTGTCCTCCCTTTAAAAAACAAAACAAAAAAAAATAACAAATGTTCTGTACACTTAGTTAAAAAATAGACTAATTTTGCTGTGTATAAATTGGATAATATATTCTAAAGAATTAACAAAAATGATTGCTGTTAAAAATAACAAAAAAGTGTTTCATTAAGCTGTGGCTTTGTCAGCAGTTTGTTAGTTTGCTGATTGAGAAGGGTCACCAATAATAACTATTATACAGGGAAGTGTTAAGGTATTATAAAATGTAAAACCATTTGGTGTTTTATTTTGTCTAATAACCTTTAATGCAGACCTAATGGTACTAGTCTTTGCCACAATGTTTCATGAGTTTTAAAATAGAGTTTCTACAAAAAAATGTTATTGTATACTGCAGATTACAATAGAGTTTTTTTATTCATTGTTGAGAAATTAAAGGAGAAGTATAGTCAAAGCTTTTTTGGCTGTACTTTTCCTATGGTTCACGGGAGTGCAGAACTAACTGCACTCCTGTGACCCTAGAAGCGCGCTAGCTAATGTCACAGAGCCAGTCCAGGCTCTTGAAAGATCCCAACCATATGGTCGAGATCCACCCAGAAGCCTAGACTGGCACCTGGCTCAGCCTCTCAGCAATCCACCAAGAGCCGGAGCCAGCCTCCCCCACCCCTCCACAGCCCAGCGCTTGAGAAACTGGAGAATGACAGCCATGGCTCTATGCTCAGAGTGGAGGGGCAAGTGATCAGCCGTCTTTGATTTCTCAGTTTTAACTGCAGAGCCGAGGGGACAGATGCAGATCAGATTGATACTGCATCCACCTAGGTGAGTATATATATGTTTTTTTTTTAAATAGTGTAACTGAAATGGCTTAGTGTAATAGAAAAAATATTGTCTTATTACTGTCTTAATACTGTCTTATTGTTTGTTGCTTTTATTCTCTCTTGTTTTTTATTATGTTTTAAACACAATTTAGAGACAAATACATTTTTTAAGCATTTTGTGTATTAAATTAGCTGCTATAAAAACAAACACATTTAAGCATATTTAAAAATGCTCATTTAGCCCTTTTTTTTGTGTGACAGTTTTAATGTTTAAGTGCTGGGAGTTTTGGCACAACAGAGAAAAAAGGCAGACACTTGCTGTTTGGTTGTATCATCGCAAAAAAAAATGGCAGTTTTATCAACAAACAGAACCAAAGATCATTGTCAGCACTTTAGCAAAAAATGCACATGCAAACGGTTGATTAGGGAGGGGCTGAAGTGCTCTGGGTTCAGTCTGAAAAGGGTTTGGTGAGCCTCAAAGAAGTTTGAATGCTGAACCTGTACCTCAAAGAAATGTGCCCGAGGAACATGTATCGATGCAAAACAACATTAAAAATGTCAAATTGTTTTAAATAACATGCATGGGGGGGGGTAGATGTCCTTTTCTTTCATGTAAAGGGACACATCTCTGTGATGTATAAAAAGTGCTGCAGCAGTACTGACACAAAAGAAAAAAGGGTTTAAAATGCCTGCCAAATGACTTGTCATTGACAATTTATTTTCTTAAAAAGAGACAAAAAAAATAAAAAACACACAGGGCCCTCCAAGGGTTTGCTATGGATTTTGGGGGATCTTTGGAGGGGTCTTTGTGCTTTTTTTAATAGAAGCTGACAATGAATGTCTTTTTATTAAGAATTACCGTATATACTCGAGTATAAGTCGAATTTTTCAGCCCTTTTTTTTGGGCTGAAAGTGTCCCTTCGACTTATACTCGAGTCCCTGCCGTCTGTCTGCATGATCAGCGTATCATGCAGGCAGACGGCGGCCAGCGTAGTGTTCGCCGGCTATTGCAGCTTTCAAAAGCCGCGCCTCCTGCTCATCTGTGATAGGCTGAACAGCTGTCAGTGTACAGCCTATCACGGACATTCTCTCATCCTCGTCCGTGGTATGAGAATGAGAGAATGTCCGTGATAGACAGTCAGCGGTCAGCCTATCACAGACGAGGAGGAGGCGCGGCTTTTGAACTGTGGAATGGCCACAGAACAGTATCATCACACGCCGGCCGCCGATTGAAGATGGAGATCGCCACAGAGAGGATGGAGATCGCCACAGGGAGGCTGCACAGGACACAGGTAGGACACATGCACACATACATGTACAGGACACAGGACATGTACAGGACACACACACACACACATGTACAGGACATGTACAGGACACACACACATGTACAGGACACACACACACACATGTACAGGACACAGGACATGTACAGGACACACACACATGTACAGGACACAGGACATGTACAGGACACAGGACATGTACAGGACACACATTTACAGGACACACACACAGGGTACAGGTAGGCTGCACAGGACACAGGGAGGCATGCAGCTGCAGATGGGCATTATTGACCCTCTGCATTTTTCACCCTCGACTTATACTCGGGTCAATAAATTTTTCCCAGTTTTTTGTGGTAAATTAGGGGCCTCGACTTATACTCGGGACGACTTATACTCGAGTATATACGGTAAACTGTATCACTTTTTCTGTAAATGTCACATTTGCTGTAACATACTGTACAAAAAATAAGTAGAGTCCTCCCCAAAAAGCATACTAGACACTTTGAGCCTGGTATGGATTTTAAGGGGGTAATTTACTAACAAGATGTCTAATACAAAGACAGAGCTGTGCCACTCCAGGTGGGAATGATTGCTTCCCTCAACCTTGTGGTGCAGGTCCAGTTCGCAGTCTGGATAAGAGCCAATGGTTCAAGAAAGGTTGAGCGCACTCCCAGGTATGAAGCAGTGATGATTACTTTATTGAAGATAAAAATCCATCAAGATACATCATAAGACATCATGAGACCTCTATGCACCTCTATTATGACTAAGTGAACCTTGATTCGTGAAACGCGTTAATCTTGCCATACCTGCATAGAGGTCTCATGATGTCTTATGATTTATCTTGATGGATTTTTAGCTTCAATAAATTAATCATCACTGGTTTATACTTGAGAGTGTGGTCAACCTTTCTTGAACCATTACCAAGATGTCTGCCTTTACATACAGACAGAGGGAATAACAAGGAATGGTAATTCAGCAATAAAAAAGAGCTGTTGCAGAGAGACTGCAGGCAATACTGGAGCATAGTAAACACATTTTAAATGCAGCTGTTATGCTGCATACACACGATCAGATTTTCCGACAACAGATGTTTGATGGGAGCTTGTTGTCAGAAATTCCGACCGTGTGTAGGCTCCATCGAACATTTTTTGTCAGAATTTCCGACAACAAATATTTGAGAGCTGGCTCTCAAATTTTCCAACAACAAAATCCGTTGTCGGAAATTCCAAGCATATGTACACAATTCCGACGTGCAAAATTCCACGCATGCTCGGTATCAATCAGAAGAGCCGCACTGGCTATTGAACTTAATTTTTCTCGGCTCATCATACATGTTGTAGGTCATCACGTTCTTGACGATCGGAATTTCTGACAACATTTGTGCGACCATGTGTATGCAAGACAAGCTTGAGCCAACATCAATCGGAAAAAAATCTCAGGATTTAGTTGTCGGAATGTCTGACAAATTTCTGACAACATTTGTGTGACCATGTGTATGCAAGACAAGCTTGAGCCAACATCAATCGTAAAAAAATCCCAGGATTTAGTTGTCGGAATGTCCGTTCGTGTGTACACTGCATTAGAAATGTTGAAATTCTTCTGATTGCTTCAGTAACAATTGATCAAAGGTAAAAGAACCTTGCTATAGTATAAAACAAAAAAAAGATGGGATGTGTTACTTGAATTACATTATGATATGGTAAAAAAAAAAGTTTGGATGGCTCCCTGTTTTTAAAAATGATCTTGACCATAATTATCTAGCAAATTATTCGTTAAAGCCTATCACCCCCCCCCCCCAAAAAAAAACAACAAAATAATATGTATGTTGCAGCTTCACAGTCCTTTGATGCAGTGGCTGCAACATTTTTTGCAGGCTTTTTTATCATTTCTTTTCACCTGTAGAATTTGCCAGTAACACACCTCCTGTCCTAAAATGATAAAGCTCCCCCCATGCAAGCTTCAGCTTATCTTCTGATTTTTAACTACAAACACCTACTCCTCTTCTCATCTCCATAATATAAGGAGTAGATATTCTACTGTTCACAGAAGTTAGATGGGAAAGAGTGCAGTTTATTGTTGTCTGAGATATTAGTTCGCAACACAGAAATTTACAAAGGATGACATTTTCAACATACATTATATTTTTCTGTACTGTACTTATTCTAAAAAAAATAAAAATAAAACCAATGCAGCCAACAAATCTAAAGACTGGTAGGCTGCAATAAAATGAATTTCATATTCTTGGCTTTAGATATGCTTTAATTAACATTGTTTGCAAATTTGGAAAGGGTAAACTAATTTTGAAAAGTAAATGATGTAAGTGAGCAAGGTGAATCTGCTTTCATGTTGAATACCTAATCACGGGCAAAGGAAGTTAGAAACAAAGTGAACAGAGCTTCAACATCTTGCCTAACATTTACTTTCCAAAATGAACAAGCTTTGATCTTTTGGTAAATCAATCTTTTTTATAAGCTTTGGTACTCAATCTTCCGAGAATTTATGTGGTAAATCATACATTTTTGGCAGTGGAACTTAAGTCCCAGAAGTACAAACTATGGCCTAGCAACAGAACTATCAATCCAGAGACTGGACAGGACAACAATACCGAGCCTGAGAGTACAGTGATAGCAGTCAGGTAAATAGCAGGATTCTAATTAGTTTGGTGTAGATGGTATAGCAAGTGGTCTTGCTAGGTGTAACCAGAGCCAAGCCAAGAGTTGTATCAGTGAGCTGGATAACTAGCCAGTTAAGATTGAGGCCTGGTTCACACCTATGCAGGTTGCAGTTTGCATATTCCAGGTGCAGTTTTCATTTTTCAATATACATTTTTGATCCATTGGAACAAATACCAGAAAAAGTCCCTGGCCCTTTCCATAAAATGCATAGATGTGAACATGACCCATAGGAAACCATGTTAAATGGACTGTAGTGTGTTTCTGCAGAACTGAAAATGCACTAAAAATGCATAGGTGTGAACCAGGCCTAAGTCAAAAGTGCAGATAGACAGAGAAAAGGAGACAGGTAGCAGTCCAGACATGACCATTACCATTAGTGGGAAAAAAGATGGAACTGCCATCAGGGTGAGACATTTGCTCAATGTCAGCAAATAACACTGTATATTTTCAAGGATTGTAAGCTTTAACTGGGTAGGCAACTGTATTTTTAATTTAACCAACAGACCTTTTTTATAAACAGCTATATGATTTGTAAAATTGGGTGCAGTGGAAGATCTTTACCTGTATCTTCTTAGTAAACACAGAATATTTATGAATACATCTCTTAACCATTGTTAAGCCTTCTCAACCATTGTTCATGCACTTTTCATTTATATTTTATTTATGTGAGAAGCCCCAGTTGAGCATTTATGGTAAAAAAATAAAGAAGGAAAATATGATAATTTGATTTCATGAATGTGTTTTAAACAAAAGTTGTCAGAAGAATTACACAATGATGTCATATGAAAAATCGGAAAGAATTCTAAAAATACTATCTATAGGTATGCCATTACCTTTACAGAATACTGTGTTTCTCAGAAGTTTTTAAAGATTTACAATGCTAGAATTATTGTAGAAATGTTTGGGGCCCTATTTTCTTCATGAATAAAAGCCCAAGCCATGATTTACCTTCATTGAATAGAGAAGCACAGAGACCCATCAATAATGAAGTCACTGGTCTAAAATAAGGTATATTTTGAAAATGTTGAAATTAGATTAAGTTATACAGTATTTAAGAATTTAGTCAACATGTTGAGAGAACCAGAGAAGTCAAATATAATTAAATTAAAAGTCTGCTTTAATGAGAAAAGAAAGTGTTAAACTGGTATTAGCAGATTGGAAAAGCCATCTTCCCAAAGGCATGCAAGTAAATGTCAGATTACATCTCCATTTCTTATGTAAGCTTTGAGGTTTCATGTGTCACATACCTGTTCATTAGACAATGGGGTAGCTTTACTAAAGAAATAGCAAATGTAAAATTAGCTTAGGGAATTATGTTAATCATTCTATTTTCATTTGCCACATGATGAGATATTCAAAGTAAACATAGATTAATTTATGAAACAAACAATAGTGAAGCACTTTCAACCTAAAAATCTTTAAAGTAACATGTGCAATAAATAATTGTAAATCAAAATAGTGTCAAATAAATCATATGTTGATCCTGTACAGCGGTGTGTCACATACAATGAACATAAATAATATGTGCAGCTGAGATAAATGCAAAGATTGTGTAGTCCAGATAATAGTCCCGTACACCATCCAATCTCCATGTAATCAATGGACAATATCCAAAATATTTCTCAAATCTGTTTAATCTCTTCCAACATGGAAATACACCATGGTGCCCTTCACCACCCCCTGTAGATATCCTCTCACTTGGTATTGTGGACCCCAATGCTGGGGTCAACATTTATTCACTTTGATAGCTTAGTTTTAGTCACTATGCAATGTGAACATTAACTTTGCAAAATTAGCTTGTTCTACTCCTTTAGTAAATGAACCCCAAATAATTCATATTGTGGAGATTATGATGCATTGTCCAAGGATTTGTGTGGTGATACAGAGCTGAAATAAGAAATGCAACTGTCACCTGAATGGTTTTACAGTTCAGTCATAAGGCTCAATGAAAAAACTCTTTGGAGGCTCAAATGATTAGCATGTTTGCATTTTAATTGTGTATTCACAAATATTTTTTTCTAATACATTGTCCAGGATTAAAAAAAAGGGTATCTCTCTCTTCACTCCATTCTTTACCCCCATACCCACTACACCCTTCCCCCTGCCCCCCGCATATCCTCTGTGCCACCAATTCTCTTCTAGTTTGAACAGTCCCACCAGTTTAGTTTAACCCACTTCCTGTGAGCCAGAGCCAATTTTTTGCCCAAGTATTTTTGAACAAGTAGTAAAGTTGTAAAATCCATCTTCTATCACTCTCTGGTCATGTCTTCTCTGCTCCTTCACAGGTAAATGCTGCTTGAAAATCCATGTTTAACCACCTTCACGCTATGTATGATTGAATATTGACATTAGGCAATCATTATGATAGTTGCTGCTTGAGAAGCCATGTTTACCATCTCCATGCTATGTATGATTGAATACTGGCACTTGGCAATCATTATGGTAGTTGCTACTTGAAAATCCATGTTTACCATCTCCATTCTATGTATGATTGAATACTGGCAATGTGCAACCATTGTGGTAAATGCTGCTTGACAATTCATGTTTTAACATCTACATGCTGTGGATGATTGAATACTGACCCTGTGGAATCATTATGGTAAGTGCTTTAAATGTGTCTATAGTTTGGTGATTGATTCTCACCTCCTTTTGCCTTGTGATCAAAGTCAATCACCTGTTATGACTTTGGCCTGTGTCTGAGGCTGATCTGGTTAGTCTTATCAGTTTCTAATAGACCAATTGATGAATATTTCCCTGCCCCATCTCCTTATAAATTTAGATCAGCCAATAGGGGAAGTTACAGACAGGGAGTAAGTTATAGTCAGGGAGTTTTTTGCCTTAGTATTTTTTGTACAAGTATTAAGACAGTTAAGCACAGCAGTTCCAAAAAAGCAGTAAGAAGGTAAAGCAGGAACCAACTATAAAACAAAGAAAGCCACTCCAGGTGAGTGAGTTTTTAGTTAAAGGGGCTGTAAACCTTCCTTTTTTTATATAATATATATTTAAATAAAAAAAATACCTATACTCACCTGCTTTGTGCAAAAGTTTTGCACCGAGCAGGCCCTATCCTCTTCTTCTGGGGTGCCCCGCTGGCACTCTAGGCCAATCCTCTTCATCGGGTGTCTCCACAGAGAGCTGCTTTCCCTGGGGGCACCTGTGCAGGCTAGTTCCTGAGTCCCGCAGCTGCATCCATTAAGACAGACAGCGGGGCTTGGCCCCACTTCCATGTCAGTGGATTTGATTAACAGCAATGGGAGCCAATGGCTCCTGCTGCTATCAGTCTGTCCAATGAGGAGAGCGACAGCGGCCGGAGCACATCGCTGGATCGAATCGGGCTCAGGTAAGAAAAAGGGGGGTCAATTAGTCAACTTCACGTTGACTAAGCATTGACTCATGACTAAGCGCTAACATATGCACAAGACCTACTGTCACATGAAGCTTCATTAAAAAGGATTATTGGAAGTGTAGCCGCCGATAATCATTTGCATTAAGAAACAACCATGTTGTGCTCCAGACAGACTGAAAGCAAACCAACGTTGTGTAAACCATCTCTTACCAAGTCTGATTCCTACTCCCTCTACTCTTCTTACACATTAATATATTCTGTTCTCAAATTCTCATCACTTTATCCCTCTTCCCCACCCAAAGCGTACATATATGACCTTAAATCCTACCCTATCTCTACTAATCCACTTACTCCCTCTTGCAAATAATAAACCCACCAAACACCATGACAATGTGGTATGTGTGCTCATATAAACACAAGGTGAGTATAGTAGCAAGTCCTAGTTGCAATCTTGAAACACCCAATACGAGGACAATATGCGACCGGTCTAAACTATGTGGCATGTTCACCAATGCCAGGAGCATGGCGGACAAGATGGGTGAACTAGAGATACTGTTGTACGAGGAGGATTTGGATTTTGTGGGAATTTCAGAGACCTGGTTCAACAGCTCTCATGATTGGCTGGCAAACATTCAAGGGTATACCCTATACCGCAAGGATAGAGAGGGTAAAAAAGGGGGAGGGGTATGCCTATATATCAAGAATAATGTACAAGTGAATGTGAGAGATGACATCACTGAGGGAGCTAGTGAGGAGGTGGAATCCTTATGGGTAGAGCTCCAAAGGGATGAAGCTAAGGGGAAAATAATACTGGGAGTATGCTATAGGCCCCCTAACCTGAGGGAGGAAGTGGAGATGGATCTCCTATCACAAATTGGATTAGCAGCAAGGATGGGAAGTGTTATCACAATGGGGGATTTTAATTATCCAGACATAGACTGGGCGGAGGGAACCGCGCATTCATTTAAGGCTCGCCAGTTCCTTAATGTCTTGCAGGACAATTTTATGGGTCAGATGGTAGACGCACCAACTAGAAATAAAACATTACTAGATCTACTGATTACCAACAATACAGACCTGATCACAAATGTGTAAATACGGGACAATTTAGGTAACAGCGATCACAGGTCAATTATTTTTTAGTATAAATCACACAAATAGGAAACATGAAGGGAACACAAAGACACTGAATTTCAAAAGAGCCAACTTCTCTAAACTACAAACCTTGCTAAAAGGCATAAATTGGGATAAAATATTAGGAACAAAGAATACGGAGGAGAGATGGGTTTGCTTTAAGAGCATATTAAATAAGGGCATTAGCCAATGAATCCCATTGGGTAATAAATTTAAAAGAGCGAACAAAAATCCTGGATGGCTTAACTCCAATGTAAAAATGCATATAAAAGCAAAGGAGAAGGCCTTCAAAAAATACAGGGTGGAGGGATCATCCTCAGCATTCAGACTTTATAAAGAATGCAATAAGAAATGTAAGGGTGCAATTAGGACGGCTAAGATAGAACATGAAAGACACATAGCGGAGGAGAGCAAAAAAAATCCCAAGAAATTCTTTAAGTATGTAAACAGTAAAAAAGGGAGGACAGACCATATTGGCCCCATAAAGAATGAGGAAAGACATCTGGTTACAAAGGATGGGGAGATGGCAAAGGTATTGAATTTATTCTTCTCCTCAGTATTCACAAGTGAATCGGGGGGCTTCAGTAACCAAAACTGCAGTGTTTATCCTCATGACACAACACAGGAAGCACCTACATGGTTAACAGAGGACGGAATTAAAATTAGACTTGAGAAACTTAACATTAATAAATCACCGGGACCAGATGGCTTGCATCCGAGGGTACTTAGAGAACTCAGTCAGGTGATTGCCAGACCGTTGTTACTAATTTTTACAGACAGTCTATTGACTGGAATTGTACCAGCTGATTGGAGAAAAGCCAATGTAGTACCAATATTTAAAAAGGGCCCAAAAAACATCCCTGGGAATTACAGACCAGTTAGCCTAACATCAATAATATGTAAACTCTTGGAAGGGATGATAAGGGACTATATACAAGATTTTAGTATTAAGAATGATATCATTAGCAGTAATCAGCATGGATTCATGAAGAATCGTTCTTGCCAAACCAATCTATTAACCTTCTATGAGGAGGTGAGTTGTCATCTAGATAAAGGAAGGCCCGTAGACCTGGTGTATCTGGATTTTGCAAAAGCATTTGACACAGTTCCCCATAAACGTTTACTGTACAAAATAAGGTCCGTTGGCATGGACCATAGGGTGAGTACATGGATTGAAAACTGGCTACAAGGGCGTGTTCAGAGGGTGGTGATAAATGGGGAGTACTCAGAATGGTCAGGGGTGGGTAGTGGGGTTCCCCAGGGTTCTGTGCTGGGACCAATCCTATTTACTTTGTTCATAAACGACCTGGAGGATGGGATAAAGAGTTCAATCTCTGTATTTGCAGACGATACTAAGCTAAGCAGGGCAATAACTTCTCTGCAGGATGTGGAAATCTTGCAAAAAGACCTGAACAAATTAATGGGGTGGGCGACTACATGGCAAATGAGGTTCAATGTAGAAAAATGTAAAATAATGCATTTGGGTGGCAAAAATATGAATGCAATCTATACACTGGGGGGAGAACCTCTGGGGGAATCTAGGATGGAAAAGGACCTGGGGGTCCTAGTAGATGATAGGCTCAGCAATGGCATGCAATGCCAAGCTGCTGCTAATAAAGCAAACAGAATATTGGCATGCATTAAAAGGGGGATCAACTGCAGAGATAAAACGATAATTCTCCCGCTCTACAAGACTCTGGTCCGGCCGCACCTGGAGTATGCTGTCCAGTTCTGGGCACCAGTCCTCAGGAAGGATGTACTGGAAATGGAGCGAGTACAAAGAAGGGCAACAAAGCTAATAAAGGGTCTGGAGGATCTTAGTTATGAGGAAAGGTTGCGAGCACTGAACTTATTCTCTCTGGAGAAGAGACGCTTGAGAGGGGATATGATTTCAATTTACAAATACTGTACTGGTGACCCCACAATAGGGATAAAACTTTTTCTCAGAAGAGAGTTTAATAAGACTCGTGGCCACTCATTACAATTAGAAGAAAAGAGGTTTTACCTTAAACTACGTAGAGGGTTCTTTACTGTAAGAGCGGCAAGGATGTGGAATTCCCTTCCACAGGCGGTGGTCTCAGCGGGGAGCATTGAAAGCTTCAAGAAACTATTAGATAATCACCTGAATGACCGCAACATACAGGGATATGTAATGAAATACTGACACATAATCACACACATAGGTTGGACTTGATGGACTTGTGTCTTTTTTCAACCTCACCTACTATGTAACTATATATACATCTAGCTTTCATCTTATTTTCCTCACCACTCTTCTCCTAATATCGGGGGATATCCAGGGCCATCTTTAATATTGATCGGACCCTGGGCAAACGTTTTCTTGGGCCCCCCCATACAATTTCGGTCTCCACATGCTCTGAGACATATAATAAATAGCAGCTAGACTTAAAATCAATTTACTGTATCAGATCAGACAGCAATTGTGATTGGTTGCCAGAGGTTACAGTGTATCATTACCACTTACTGACTGGTTGCTAGAGGTTACAGCACACATTACAGCTCACTAATTCGTTGCTAGATGTCACAGCACATGATTTCTGTTTGTTGATTGGTTGCTAGAGATTACTGTACAGTAATACTGATCACTGATTGGTTGCTAGAGGTTACATCACATCATCTCCTCACTGCAGGGGGCATGATATACATGAATGCTGCCTTTATTTACATACCTATGCCCCTGGGTGCAGCTATTTACATATGGATGCCGGTTATTTACATGTAAACACAGGGCCTGCAGGTGAGTCATCTGTACACAATAGGGCAGAGCTGGGCAGCACTAGTAGTAGCACTTCACACTGAGATATCAGGACACAGCAAGGGACTAAAACTTCAAGGGAATTTAAACTGGGATAGTTGGCAAGCATGAGGCAGCTGCTTTGGGCTCCATAACAGGGCCCAGGGCAGCTGCCCCTTTTACCCTGCCTCAAAGACGGCCCTGGGGATATCTCCCTTAATCCTGGCCCTCCAGTATTTCACTGCTACCCCATTCCTCTGGCAACAGCCATGATCCACTCAATTAAACCTCCATCCCCCTTCTTCCTAAATCCAACCCGCCCTTGTAATGTGTCCAATGGAATGCACATTCTATCTGAAACAAGCTCACCTCTGTCCATGGCCTTTTTGG
This sequence comes from Lithobates clamitans, assembly GCA_037952925.1. NCBI lineage: Eukaryota > Metazoa > Chordata > Amphibia > Anura > Ranidae > Lithobates > Lithobates clamitans. The sequence continues at coordinate 13,053,936 of JBBGZY010000304.1, read as the reverse complement.
CTCCCATTCCCTCCATCTACTTGCAGTTACTGAAACCTGGCTTCAGGAATAAACATAATAAAAAAAACACCTATGCCCTATTTGCCTTTAAAAAAGTTAGAAACAACAAATTCCCTTAGCAGCTAGCAGAAAGGTGTACCCCTGTATAACACCCTAAAGTGAAACTATATCAACAAAATTGGCAGTGCTCATATATCAAAAAGATATAAAATCATTATAGTGTATATAAAATATCCATTAATGATAGTGTATCAATAAATGTGGATACCAAAGCCCATGAAAAGTGCAATGTCTTAAAGTCTCCTATAACTCTGCAAATAGCAGAATGGAGTGCTTACAAATGTGGTGAGTCATTTCTGTGTCACAAAAGTGCCACATGGTGCTCCAAAAAATTATTGTTAACGCACACAAAAGTGCTGCAGTGCTTTCACTCCAGTGAATTAAATCAATGACGATAGTGAAATGACCTTCCAATAGGAAAATGTCATTTAGCATTTAAGGTCAATAGAGGGAATTGTATATCCACCTGCAATCCTTCATTGCATGAAACCTTCATTTTTTATTAAAAATCAATCAATTAGACAAATGCCCACACACAGTGCAACACAGCCCAGGCACATGGACAAATGCTTGGTCCTCTGGGGGGAGCGCTGCCACCACATTGCTTACCTTGAAGCTAGCATGCATTCCATGGAGCTAGAAACTCACTGAGGGCAAATCGGTATTCCATTAAACAATTAATACTTCAACTTAAATAAAACTTGTGACGGCTATTAAAAGTGATAAACCCTGGATATCAAATTTATACAATAACATATATCAAAACGTTTTTTTTTCTATGCACCTATATGTTTCTGGTAAATATTAGAAAATTCATATTGTTATACAGACACATAAAGATGATATACTTTATATTTTTAGTACCAGTATATGACATATATTACCATATATGTATATATATTAAAATAGCAAGCAAACATCACAAATTAGTGATAAAACAGTTCAAGTCAATGTCAATATTTAATTCTGATGGATTCAAAGTATCCAGTTAAAAGAACCATTGAGTCTCATTCTGTGAAATTGATCTCTTTTGCTTACAACCTCTCCAATATTTATTCATTTTATCAATACCATATAAAATCAAGCCTTGTGGATATTTATTTATGTATGAGCCATCCTTAAATGATTGGACACACTGGGGTTGATTTATTAAACAGAAGAGTGAAAAATCTGGCGCAGCTGTGCATGGTAGCCAGTCAGCTTCTAACTTCTGCTTATTCAATTAAGCTTTGACCAAAAAACCTGGAAGCTGCACAAGATTTTGCACTCTCCAGTTTCAGTAAATCAGCCCTACTGTGTTTCCTGTAACCGTCCATATATACAGTTGTGCTCATAAGTTTACATACACTGGCAGAATTTATGATTTCTTGTTCAGTTTTCAGAGAATATGAATGATAACACAAAAACATTTATTTCACTCATGGTTAGTGTTTGGGTGAAGCCATTTATTATCAATCGACTGTGTTTACTCCTTTTAAATCATAATCACAACAAAAAGTGAGCAAATGACCCTGATCAAAAACCCCAGTTCTTAATACCGTGTATTGCCCCCCTTAACATTAATGAAGTCTTTTGTAGATGAGGCTTTTCATCTTCTCAGATAGTGGCAAAAAGCCTCCAGTTCCTGTAAATTCTTGGGCTGTCTTGGATGAACTGCACGTTTGAGTTCTCCCCAGAGTGGTTCAATGATATTGAGGTCAGGAGACTGAGATGACCACTCCAGAACCTTCAATTTATTCTGCTGTAGCCAATGACAAGTCGACTTGGCCTTGTGTTTTGGATCATTCTCATGTTGGAATGTACAAGTACGTCCCATGCGCAGCTTCCTGGCTGATGAATGCAAATGTTCCTCCAGTATTTTTTGATAACATACTGCATTCATCTTGCCATCAATTTTGTCCATATTTCCTGTGCCTTTGTAGCTCACACATCCCCAAAACATCAGCAATCCACCTCTGTGTATCACCGTAAGAATGGTGTATCTTTTATCATAGGCCTTGTTGACTCTTCTCTAAATGTAGTGTTTATGGTTGTGGCCAAAATGCTCAATTTTGGTCTCATCACTCCAAATGACTTTGTGCCAGAAGGTTTATCTCTGTTCTGTTTGACGTATTGTAAGCGGAATACTTTGTGGCATTTGTGTAATAATGGCTTTCTTCTGGTGACTCGACCATGTAGCCCATCTTTTTTCTAGTGCCTCCTTATTGTGCATCTTGAAACAGCCACACCACATGTTTTCATAGCGTCCCGTAATTCACCTGAAGTTATTTGTGTGTTTTTCTTTGCATCCCGAACAATTTTCCTGGCAGTTGTGGCTTAAATTTTAGTCGGTCTACCTGGCCATGGTTTGGTTTCAACAGAACCCCTCATTTTCCACTTCTTGTTTAGAGTTTGAACACTGCTGATCGGCATTCTCAATTAAGGATGAGTTGAAACCCCCCCTTCTCCAGTTCAGTTCACACCAGAACATCCGAACAGGCAAAAAATTTGGATGAACAAACAAACACTGTTAAAGTCTATGGGACACGAACGTGAAAAATCAAAAGTGCTCATTTTAAAGGCTTATATGCAAGTTATTGTCATAAATAGAGTTTGGGGACCGGGTTCTGCCCAAGGGGACATGTATCAATGCAGAAATAAGTTTTGAAAATGTATGTTTTTTTCAGGAGCAGTGATTTTAATAATGCTTAAAGTGAAACAATAAAAATGAAATATTCCTTTAAATATTGTGCCTGGGGGGGTGTCTATAGCATGCCTGTAAAGTGGCACATGTTTCCCGTGTTTATAACAGTACCACAGCAAAATGTAATTTCTAAAGAAAAAAGTAATTTAAAACTGATCGCGGCTGTAATGAATTGTCGGGTCCCGACAATATAGATAAAACTAATTGAAAAAAAATGGCATGGGTTCCCCCCAATCCATTACCAGGCTCTCTGGGTCTGGTATAAATATTAAGGGGCCAAACCAAAAAAAAAAAATAATTGCGTGGGGTCCCCCCAAAATCCATACCAGGCCCTTCCGGTCTAGTATGGAAATTAGGGGAACCCTGCACCAATTTTTTTGTGCCGGCGGTGCTCTCATCCTCACTGGGCCCCACTCGGCTGCGCATGGGTCACCATGGTGGTAGTTTCGCCCCTGCAGCCAAGGATACCAGAACACTCGGCCACACCGCCACATGGGAGTGGGCAAACATGTTCCAAGGTGCACCCAGTTCTAGAAAAAAAGGGGGGAAGTGTGGATAAGTAGGTGAATAGGGAAAGGAACGGTGAGTAGGTGTAGATAGTGAGGGTAATGGTTGCATCCATAGGTATACAGGATGAGTGTGTGTGGTGTAGAATATGTGTTAAGCACTTGGGCCCACTAAGGAACATGAACCAGGTATATGTGAAAGTTGAACAGGGCACAGTAAGGGGTCAAAAAGTCAGTTTATGTGTACCAAGAGGTGTGCAGAAAAAAACAAAAAAGTGAAAGGGCTAAGAAGCAAAATAGCAAACTAGTGAATGGAAACGGTCATGAATAGTAGGGTAAATACCTGTCTGGTAAAGGTGTGGTGCATAAAAGGTCACTTCCCCGCTGTGGTGATGTATGGAGTGAACCGGCAATTGGCCACCACTAAAATACCCCGGGTCAGGGGCAAATTAACTACAATAAATACTTTCCTCTTTTGACCTTGTTGCTAGAAGAGGTTACCAAACCTTTTTCAGAAGCCCACCTAACCCCCTATCCTTTGGAACCTGTTCTCCCACAACTACTTTGTTCACCCTCGTGCTCTTCCTTATATTCCCTCACTCACATCTTTAATCTCTTCCTCTCTACTGTCACCTTCCCTTCCCCTCTAAATCATGCACTGGTTACCCCCAAACTTAAAGCGGAGCTCCACCCAAAAGGGGAAGCTTTGCTTATTTGCCTCCTCCCCCCTCTGGTGTCACATTTGGCACCTTTTGGGGATGAGGCGGGGAGTGGGTACCTGGTTTTTTTGACAGGTACCTGCTCTCATTTCACAATTCGGGCACCTCCTCCTTCCCCCGCCCCCGGGCAATTCACAAAGAACAGCACACTTCAAGCATGCACAGTAGGGAACCGGCTGTGAAGCCACAAGGCTTCACTGCCAGTTTCCCTTACAAGCAATGATGATGGCAGCACCCTAAAAATCAACTCAGGTGAGGACACCACTGGATTCCTGGACAGGTAAGTGTCCTAATATTATTGTATAATATAATAGTATTTGTAACTGCTGACTTTTTTCTGAAAGAACCTGGACCTCCTTTTTAAAAAGCCCTCACTGGACCCCACCAGCCTGAACAACTTAAGACCCATCTCCCTGTTCCCGATTACCTCTAAATTTTTAGGGGGCGGGGTCACCCGCTACGTAACCCCGCCCCCTTCTGATGTCACAGGGAATGCCACAGGGAAGTCCCCGTCAAGTCCCTGTGCGTCAGAGGGGGCAGGGTCACCAGGTGCCCCCCCCGTTATTTAAGAACCGTCAGAAGAGGAGAAGCGTCACACAGCGGGAGCCTCCCATCATGCCATCATGTATGCGGAGCGGCCCTGAGGAGAAGAAGGGAAGGAGACGCCGTGGAGGAAGATGCCAGACGAGAACACTGGAGGAAGAACCAGAAGAACCAGAAGAAGAAGAAGATGGGGAAAGAAACCGAAGGAAGATAGAAGATAGAAGAAAGACGATAGAAGAAAGAAGAAGCATTTAAATAAACGAATTGTCAAAAACTGTCTCTTTTCATTTTTAACATTTTTGACAGTTTTTTTTGTGAAATGGTAGGGTAAAAGTACCCCCTTACCATTTCACACAGGGGGAGGGTCGGGATCTGGGGGTCCCCTTGTTAAAGGGGGCTTGCAGATTCCGATAAGCCCCCCACCCGCAGACCCCCACAACCACCGGGCAAGGGTTGTGGGGATGAGGCCCTTGTCCCCATCAACATGGGGACAAGGTGTTTTGGGGGCTACCCAAAGCACCCTCCCAATGTTGAGGGCATGTGGCCTGGTACGGTTCAGGAGGGGGGGTGCTCTCTCGGTTCAGGAGGGGGGGTGCTCCCTTTTCCTGCGGCCTGCCAGGTTGCATGCTCGGATAAGAGTCTGGTATGGATTTTTGGGGGGACCCCATGCCATTAAAAAAAAAAAATTGGTGCAGGGTTCCCCTTAAAACCCATACCAGACCCTTCAGGTCTGGTATGGATTTTGAGGGGGGCCCCATGCTTTTTTTTTTTTAATTTTGGCCGGGGTTCCCTTTAAATTCCATACCAGACCTGAAGGGCCTGGTATGGAATTTAGGGGGAACCCCACGTCATTTTTAAAAAAAAATTTGGTTCAGGGTTCCCCTGTGGGGAATTCCCATGCCATTTTTATCAATAAACTTTTATGTGTATTGTCGGACCGGCAATTCATTAATAGCCGCGAGTAGTTTTAAATGACTTTTTTCCCTTTACAGGCATACTATAGACACCCCCCTGGTATGAAATTTAAAGGGATATTACACTTTTATTGTTTCACTTTAAGCATTATTAAAATCACTGCTCCCGAAAAGATGGCCATTTTTAAAACATTTTTTTGCATTGATCCATGTCCCCTGGGGCAGGACCCAGTCCCCAAACACTTTTTATGACAATACCATGCATATAAGCCTTTAAAATTAGCACTTTTGATTTCTTCCATAGACTTTTAAAGGGTGTTCCGCGGCTTTCGAATTTGCAGCGAACACCCTAAATTTCTCGCTGTTCGGCGAACTGGCGAACAGCCGATGTTCGAGTCGAAGATGAGTTCAACTCGAACTCGAAGCTCATCCCTAGTTCCTAGTAAGTAGGAACAGTGATATGTCTCCTCTCCTACTCAGTCCTATCTCCATACAGTTAGAACACACTGAGGGAACACACATTTAACCCCTTGATCGCCCCTTAGTGGTAACCCCTTCCCTGCCAGTGAAGTTTACACAGTAATCAGTGCATTTTATAGCACTGATCGCTGTATAAATGTCAATGGTCCCAAAAATGTGTCAAAAGTGTCCAATCTGTGCGTCACAATGTCGCAATACTGCTAAAAATCGCAGATCACTGCCATTGCTAGTAAAAAATAAATAAATAATAAAAATGCCATAAAGATACCATAAATCTTTCCCATAGTTTGTAGGCGCCATAACTTTTGCGCAAACCAATCAATATGTGACTACTATTTTTTTTTACCAAAAATATGTAGAAGAATATATATCTGCCTAAACTGATGAAAAAAATAGTTTTTTTCTTTAAACTTGGGGGATATTTATTATCGCAAAAGTAAAAAAATATTGTTTTTTTTTTTCAAAATTGTCGCTCTTTTTTTGTTTATAGAGCAAAAAATAAAAACCGCAGAGGTCATCAAATACCACCAAAAGAAAGCTCTATTTGTGGAAAAAAAAGACGAAAATTTTGTTGGAATACAGCATTGCATGACTGCACAATTGTCAGTGAAATTGATGCACTGCCAAATTGTTAAAAGTGCTCTGGTCAGGAAAAGGGTAAAATCTTCTGGGGCTGAAGTGGTTAAAGAAGTTGACCTGTCTGAACATGTTTCCTGTTACACCCTTACTAGGGATGAGCTTCGAGTTCGAGTCGAACTCATGTTCGACTCGAACATTGGCTGTTCGCAAGTTCGCCGAACAGCGAACAATTTGAGGTGTTCGCGGCAAATTCGAATGCTGCGGAACAGCCTTTAAAAGTCTATGGGAGAAATCAAAAGTGCTAATTTTAAAGGCTAATATGCAAGTTATTGTCATAAAAAGTGTTTGGGAACCTGGGTCCTGCCCCAGGGGGCATGGATCAATGCAAAAAAAAGTTTTAAAAATGGCCGTTTTTTCAGGAGCAGTGATTTTAATAATGCTTAAAGTCAAACAATAAAAGTGTAATATCCCTTTAAATTTCGTACCTGGGGGGTGTCTATAGTATGCCTGTAAAGGGGCGCATGTTTCCTGTGTTTAGAACAGTCTGACAGCAAAATGACATTTTGAAGGAAAAACCCATTTAAAATTACCCGCGGCTATTGCATTGCCGACAATACACATAGAAGTTCATTGATAAAAACGGCATGGAAATTCCCCAAAGGGGAACCCCGAACCAATATTTAAAAAAAAAAATTACGTGGGAGTCCCCCTAAATTCCATACGAGGCCCTTCAGGTCTGGTATGGATATTAAGGGGAACCCCGGCCAAAATTTCTAAAAAAAAATGACGTGGGGTTCCCCCTAAATTCCATACCAGACCCTTCAGGTCTGGTATGGATTTTAAGGGGAACCCCGCGCAAGAAAAAAAAAACGGCGTGGGGTCCCCCCAAAAATCCATACCAGGCCCTTACCAGAGCACGCAAACTGGCAGGCCACAGGAAAAGAGGGGGGGACGAGAGTCCGGCCCCCCCCTCCTGAACCGTACCAGGGCACATGCCCTCAACATTGGGAGGGTGCTTTGGGGTAGCCCCCCAAAACACCTTGTCCCCATGTTGATGAGGACAAGGGCCTCATCCCCACAACCCTGGCCGGTGGTTGTGGGGGTCTGCGGGTGGGGGGCTTATCGGAATCTGGAAGCCCCCTTTAACAAGGGGACCCCCAGATCCCGCCCCCCCCTGTGTGAAATGGTAAGGGGGTACTTACCCCTACCATTTCACAAAAAAACTGTCAAAAATGTTAAAAATGACAAGAGACAGTTTTTGACAATTCCTTTATTTAAATGCTTCTTCTTTCTTCTATCTTCCTTCATCTTCTGGTTCTTCCTCCGGCGTTCTCGTCCAGCATCTCCTCCGCGGCGTCTTCTATCTTCTTCTCCTCGGGCCGCTCCGCACCCATGGCATGGGGGGGAGGCTCCCTCTCTTCTCTTCTTCTTTTCTTCTCTTCTTATTTTCTTCTTTTCTTCTCTTCTTCTCTTCTTCTCTTCTCCTCTTCTTCATTTTCTTCTCCGGGCCGCTCCGCATCCATGCTGGCATGGAAGGAGGCTCCCGCTGTGTGACGGCGCTCCTCGTCTGACAGTTCTTAAATAACGGGGGACGGGGCCACCCGGTGACCCCACCCCCCTCTGACGCACGGGACATGACGGGACTTCCCTGTGGCATTCCCCGTGATGTTACAGGGAAGTCCCGTCAAGTCACCGTGCACCCTCCCAATGTTGAGGGCATGTGGCCTGGTATGGTTCAGGAGGGGGGGCCGCACTCTCGTCCCCCCCTCTTTTCCTGCGGCCTGCCAGGTTGCAATGCAATAGCCGCCGGTAGTTTTAAATGTGTTTTTTCCTTCCAAATGTCATTTTGCTGTCAGACTGTTCTAAACATAGGAAACATGCGCCCCTTTACAGGCATACTATAGACACCCCCCAGGTACAAAATTTAAAGGGATATCACACTTTTATTGTTTGACTTTAAGCATTATTAAAATCACTGCTCCTGAAAAAACGGCCGTTTTTAAAACTTTTTTTTGCATTGATCCATGTCCCCTGGGGCAGGACCCAGGTCCCCAAACACTTTTTTATGACAATAACTTGCATATTAACCTTTAAAATTAGCACTTTTGATTATTCATGTTCGTGTCCCATAGACTTTAACGGTGTTCGCGTGTTCGAACGAACTTTTTTCCTGTTCGCATGTTCTGGTGCGAACCGAACAGGGGGGTGTTCGGCTCATCCCTAACCCTTACTTATGTTGTAACAGATAACATGTTCAGCAACCTTCCCCCCACACCCCTGATCCCCCCCTCATTGTGTCAACAAGCAAGTGATCCTCTCCCCGCACCCACTGTCAGTATTTGAAAACAGTGAGGATGTGTGTTGATCCTCCCACACAGTTGAAGCATTCATTTAACCACTTCCAGACCGCTGCACGCCGATGTACGTCCAAACTTTGACGGTGGATATCATTGTTATGGCAGCAGCTAGCTGCCATAACCCCGGTATCCCCGTTTTCATGCGGTGGCCGGTTTTCTGATAAAAGTGGTCCCTGCGGCGGATTTGCTGCAAGATCACTTTTATCAGTGGCGGAAGAGGGCCCCTCGCCGCGATCCGGTACCCTCCGCCACTTACCGGAGCCATCGGTAGTGGCGGAGGCGATAGCATCCTTCTCTCTTCTGTGCCTGGAGACGAGTGAGGCAAAGATGGCATCAAAACATCACTTCCGCCCACGCCTCTTAAAGGCATATTTTTTTCAATGTCATTTTTGTAAATTACTTTTTCTTTTTATTGCATTTTAGTGTAAATATGAGATCTGAGGTCTTTTTGACCCCAGATCTCACATTTAAGAGGTCCTGTCATGCTTTTTTCTATTACAAGGGATGTTTACATTCCTTGTAATAGGAATAAAAGTGACACTTTTTTTTTAACAGTGTAAAAATAAATAAAATAATGTAAAATAAATAATTAAAAAAAAAAAAAAATTAAACCCCCCCGTCCCGATGAGCTCGTGCGCAGAAGCGAACGCATACGCGAGTAGCGCCCGCATATGAAAACGGTGAGCAAACCACACATGTGAGGTATCGCCGCGACCTGTAGAGCGAAAGCAATAATTCTAGCTCTAGACCTCCTCTGTAACACAAAACATGCAACCTTTAGGATTTTTTAAACGTCGCCTATAGAGATTTTTAAGGGTAAAAGTTTGACGCCAGCCACGAGCGGGTGCAATTTTGAAGCGTGACATGTTGGGTATCAATTTACTTGGCATAACATTATATTTCACAATATAAAAAAATTGGGCTAACTTTACTGTTTTCTTATTTTTTTTATTCAAAAAAGTGAATCTTTTCCAAAAGAGGTGCACTTATAAGACCGCAGCGCAAATACGGTGCAAAAAAAAGTATTGCAACGACTGCCATTTTATTCTCTAGGGTGTTAGAAAAATAACCATTCATAATGTTTGGGGGTTCTAAGTAATTTTCTAGCAAAAAAACTGTTTTAAACATGTAAACACCTAAAATCCAAAACGAGGCTGGTCCTTAAGTGGTTAAAGAGTTCTGTAGATAAATAAACAATAAGTACCATCTGTTATTGCTGCAAATGGCTTGTAGTTCTCACTTAACTGTGAGGGCACTGATGAGTGTTATCGTAGTTCATGATTCTTTCTGCTCTCCATTAACTGTCTGCCCCTAAAATACATATGAGCAGACAGTTTTACTGAGAGTATACAAGAGTCTGGCTCTACATCTATGATTTGCTGATTGCAGGTGCAATGCTTTGCAAAAAATGTCCCTTTATATATTTTTTTTAAAAAGTGAACTTTTCTTTTAACTGACATATCAGTATGGATATCATATCACTACCCCAAACTCAATCTTTCTAAAACTGAGCTCATAATATTGTCTGCCACATGTGTCTCCTCTGACTACTCCATTAAGATTAATAATACAACCATCAGTCCCTCCCCTCTTGCCAGGGTCCTAGGTGTAATCCTGGACTCATAAGTGTTCTTCCAGTCCCAAATCCAATCACTGTCCAAATCTTGAAGACTTCACCTCCATAACACCTCCAATATATGCCCCTTTTTAACTAAAGAAACTACCAAACAACTCATTCACTTATTTGTTATATCTTGCCTTGAATATTGCAAGTCCCTCCTCATAAGCCTACCCATATGCAGGCTATCCCCTTTTCAGTCTAGTGGGAATGCTGCTGCCAGACGTATCTACCTTACCAACTTAGACCATCTTTTCTGCTCCTCAGAAAACCTCCTCCTTTCTATCTCCCTTTGTCTCCTCCTCCCATGCTCATCACCAGGACTTCTCCAGAGTCTCTCCCATCCTCTGGGACTCTACCCCAAACTATTGCTATATCTTTTCCACTTTAAGGCAATTAAAGCCTATTCTGCCTTCAGATAACAACTGAATCTTTTATTTTTTCCATTTACTCATCTCCTACATTTTTTTCACTTGCCTCTCCTTATTAGATTGTAAACTCTCATTAGCAGGACCCTACTAACTCTCTTGTACTGAATTGTAACTGTACTGTCTCCTTTTATAATGTAAAGCACTATGCAAACTGTGAGTGCTATAAAAATCCTAAATAAAACAAATAATATTGTCAGCCTGGGATCACAGTACAATAGGGAAAATAGCGGCACTGACATCACAACTTGTATTGAAGACTTCCTGCCCCTGTAGGGAGAAAAAAGGGCATCATGTGACTATCCAGAAAGTGGAAATTAAGGTTTTCTTAAAAAAAATAAAATAAAATAATAATAGACTTCTGCGTTAACTGACTGTCTGGATTTCTGCTTATTTTGGCTTCAGTCATAATTTGTAGAATTGTTATTCAATTTTAATACTGCTAAATCTGCATGTTTCCAGTGAATTCCTGAGATTTTGTGTGACAACCACTAATTTTGAAGGAATATGCATATAATTGTACCAGGGAAATATCTGCATAGCATTCTCTGTAACTGGAAGACTTTATTGTGGACTTTATGTAGATTTTTGTTTATTTTTTTATACAACTAAGTACAACTTGTACACATCCAAATGGGTTTAGCCATGCCAACCCTCTCTAACAATAACACCTGCAATTTTAGTCACTTTTATTCCTGACATTAAATAAAGCTTTGGATGTTTTGGTAATGCTTGCCTAAAATATTTTCTAACATTGATCAAGCAGTGACGTCTCCTGCTTTCATATTTGAATGACATGGAGGGACAGGGACAAAAGTGAGAGGGAGCAACTATAAAGCGCAATTGTGTATATATATATATATATATAAATATATATATATATATATGTATATATATATATATATATATATATATATATATATATATATATATATTAGGGCTCAAAATTTCGAGTCTTGAGCTACTAGCCAGGCCTTAAGAGTTAATTGCCACCAGTTTCCAATTCCTACTCAAACCTACCTGATTCCTACACTGACCACTACATTAACCTACCTGAGTCCTACACTGACTTACCTCCCCACTACACTGACCTACCTGTCCACTACACTGAACACTATACTGACCTACCTGACCACTACACTTACCTCTACACTGTCCCACCTGACCACTGCATTAACCTACCTAATTCCTATAATGACCATTACACTGACCTACCTGATTTCTACCCCCTCCATGGGGGGGGCTCATGCTGGGCCCTGTAGTCTTTTACTTTTGGCGGGGTCACATCCAAAAATGAAGGACTACAAGTTCCAACATGAACTTCTCAGATCTAAGGATGTGACTCCCTCCAAAATTGAAGGACTACAAGTCCCAGCATGAACCCCTGAGTACTATGGATGCTACCCCTTAGATCTCATAGGTTCATGCTGGGACCTGTAGTCCTTCATTAGGAGGATGGGATCAGTGGCAGGGGTGGGGGTAAATGAGTGGCAGTGCTGGGGGGATGAGTTCAGTGGCAGTGCTTGAGGGGTGGGATCACTAACTTTCACTTGCTATCACCTGTTAGTGTCCATTGGTTACCTCTGCCTGCATGCAAGAGATGAGAGGAGAGAGAGGGGGGTGTGAGAGGATGGGGTGGAAAAGAAGATGTGTGTGAGAGGGGGTGCAAGAAAGAGAGGAGGAGAGAGAGGGGGAGAAAGAGAGGGCAAGAAAGAGAGGGGAAGTGAGAGAGGGGGTGAGAGAGAGGGGAAGTGAGAGAGAGGAGTGAGAGAAAGAGAGGGGTTAGAGAGAAAGGGGTAAGAGAGAGGTGAGAGAGAGGGAAATGAGAGAGACGAAAGAAAGGGAGATGGGAGAGATGAGAGAGAGAGAGGGGGAGAGAGCGGGTGGGAGAGGAGGAGAGAACGAGACAGGGAAAATAGAGAGAGGGGGTGAGAGGGAGGGGGTGAGAGAGAGAGGGGGTGAGAGAGAGAGGGGATGAGAGAGAGAGAGAGAGAGAGAGGGGGGAGAGAAAAATGAGAGGGAGGGGGTAGGAGAGAGAGGGGGTGGGAGAAAGAGGAGTGGGTGAGACCCCATAGACCTGCCTGCAGTCCCTGCTGTGCCCCCCTGTCCCAGCCCCTGTCTGTGGGTAGATGTGTGTGATGCACCTACTGTACCTCCCGCCCATCCTCGTCCTCTGGGCCCTCAGTCAGCCTGTCTTCCTTCTTGTTAATGACAGTGACAGCTTGGAGAGAAGGTTGGAGAAGGAGTGCAGGCTCTGGGAGGTGCTGGGGATGCTGCACCCACTGCTGCTCAGGTCAGGGTGTCGGTGAGGTCTTCTCCTACTCCCTCCCGGGCTGTTGGTTCTAGCCAGCCTCATGCTGCTCACCAGGGCTGCCTGCTCACTATTTCAAGATGCCACTGCTGTTGGCACCGGCTTTATCTCCGCCTCAGCTGCCCTGCACCCCATTGCCAGAGGACCAGCAGGACTGTCATGCTCTAGGACCATGACAAGGGGGTGGCGGCGGGGCTCAACTGAAAGGGCAGCTGCTTTGGACCCCAAGAGCACTAGCTGTGGAGAAGGAGGAAGTTATATCCTCCTCTGCTTTCCTCTGGCTGTGACATTGCTGGTTGTTAGACGCCAGGTGGCTCTAGCAACCAGTAGCCAGGAATAGTCAGGTGGAGGCAGAGCCGGAGCCAGCACTACAGTGGGTCAGTTCATCCCTGTCCCCTGCTCCCAGTGTCAGTTTCATTTAAATGGAGGGCACATGGGGGGGACAGGATAATGTTGGGGAGGCATGACCCCCCCTCTGCCCCCCCAGTGATGCCACTGTGATCAAGCACTGTACTTTTATGTAGCACTAAAGGTTCTGTACAAAGAATAAACAAACCAACTAAGTTCATGTATCTGTTCCACACGAAGTGAAAAGGTTAGATTAGCTCCCATAATCCACACTTAAAAATGTATATGTACCATGAGTGTGATTTATTTTGGGAAAGGGGGCACCGCTGTCTGACAATAGATGTCAATAGTTTGATTATGCATTTTTCCTTTGGTATTTGGGAGGTTCCATTTTAGGTATTTTTATATATTTATAAAATTTGCAACAAATTAAAAAACATTTCCCTTATCAGAATTTAATCTGTCGCTGAGAACAGATAAAACATTACTTCATTCAACATATGCACATAGACATATCTATATGTTTGCCTGTTGCATTAATACCTAAGTTACATATTTCCTGAAGGTGCCTAAAGTGCTTTCAGTTGTTTCTCATTATGTGGTATTCTTACAATAAATAAATACATACATAAATAAATACATACATAACCCATTGATAATTGATTCTTTTTTATTACTCCATTCACAACCATGGTGATACTAGTTTCTAATTGAAATTATAAAAAGGTCATGCACAGCTAGAGTTACGCTTAGTAATTGCTTTCTGCATATGTTTCAAATTTAAAATGTTATTTCGTTTCCAGATTTGCAAATCAAAAAAATGATAGAGCATAAATGCATGAGGTCAGTCAATTTAAATATGACAACAATTATGTTACAAATATGTCTGTAGATAACACATTTTTATAATTAAAATATCAGCAGAGCTTTAACAGAACAAAATTAGAAACCACATTTGATTACTAAAAATGCTTTAAAAAGTTGCTAAATCTCAAGGTAAGCTTAAACTAAAAAGAGCATGGTTATTATTTTTATTATTATTATTATTATTATTATTATTTCTATACCATTCTAATGCAAAATTCAAAAATCTGCCAGTCATTCAAGGGATGCAACAAAAGCTTCTTCATAGCCCTCTCTAATGTATAATAGATGGCCTCCGCAACAGCATGGATCTGACAAGAGTCGGCTGAGGTAAGTATAATATTTTGGAGGGAGGTATCTGGGGAGAAGTTGGGGGTAAGTTAAAGGATATCTGTACAAAAGGATATAATATGATTAAAAATGCAATCTGATTTACTATTGGACTATGTTTTAAGCTAAACCAGTGGTCATCTATGTATTCTAGACATTGCTAATGCCTTTTAGCTGACAGTATGTTGAGACTAGCAAGCCAGTGGTATGATTACGCCTAGCAAATCACCACTTAAGAATAGCACTTTACAATGGGTTTGCTTAAGGCTTCAGACCAACAATTTATTAATAAATTCTATTTATTTTACATTTTTGGTTAAACGAAAAAACTATATACTAACTTTATACTAAATTATTTTAGGGCCAAGATGTGTGCAGTGGGATGACTGTTTTGCCAATGTGCTGACTGAGCTTCTTGCATTGTTTACTTAGTTAGTGGATCTCTGAAATCCCTGAGATCCCAAAAAAAGGACAATGGGAAAGTATCTGGTAACCATAAACAGATATTATATAGAACCTTATTGCAGAAACCGCAGGAGTGTGAAACACTAACTTTATTCAAAAGCTCTTAGGCATTTCACTAAGGAGAGCATAGAATAGGAGGCACCAAGGAGGACATAAAGGTCTGTGCCATAGGTGTAAGGTAAATATGACCAGTGTGCACTGAAGAATCTGGTGTCACTTAGGTAAAGCAAACATGTTTCCTGTTTAGTGAAGGAGGCTAGAAATTACCATAGAGTAAAACAGGACATAAGGAGGGCCAGTGTTGATGTAAATGTTACTACAAACCTAAACTGTCTTAATAGTAGGGATCTTATGCACTTATTAGGAATCTCATGCACTGTTATTTAATACACATCACTCACTTTTTAAATTATAATATACCTTTTACAGCTCCAATTTGGTTTTTGCGATCACACATGCTCACCCATATTTCACAGCCTGATGCATGACCATCCTTTGGAGGGTTGCTTGTTGGCCTGCCTGTCGTCTAACATACAATCTTAGCTCCCGGAAAAGATGTTCCCCATGTGGGGATACCCATGACCCTCAGTACCATATCAATTGCACATGAATACGCTGTAAGTATTATATAGGGTGGTTTACCTTTATTTCTTTATTTCATTACTTGTGATTATATTAGACCAACTAAAAATGCATAATATATCATTACAGAGATATCTTACACGTTTACACACTTGCTCCTGATGAGTGACATCATCACAAAACATGTTGAGCCAACATGTTGTGTTTAAATCGTGTACTATATCCTACCATGTCATTGTGGATTCTGTTTATGCATTATGTATTTGACTATATTCCAATCATGTGCTATCAAATTTTGGGCTTTTCTATAAGTACCATGTGCTGTCCATTTTTTTATTATTTATAAATTATGTATGCAATAACATTTTTCATTCAATATTTTACTCTATGCAGGTATTTAATTATGTGTGTAGTATGTTAATTTTCTTTTGAATATGAATTAGTATGGGACAAATGTCCTACTCCTCTCCATATATTATAGATATGTTTATTTATAACCCCACACATTTGACCCTCCGTGTACTTCAAAGTCCCGCTTCCTTGTTCTCCTCTGTCTTATTAGTGATTATTTTATAGGACCCATGTTTCATATATAATTTCATACATGATTCACATATTTACATATGTTTCCATGGATTTTATTCCTTTTATATTGAGGCTTTTATGTATTTTATTTGAGTTTTTAATAATCATGTATTATTATTTATGTATAGTTTTTTATTAATAATGTATGATGATAACAATAATAATAATCCTTATTTTATATAGCACCTTTAAAGGTAGCTTCTCAAAGCGCATTACAAAGACAAGAGAAAAAAAACACAAGAAATACACAGTATAAAACAAAAGAAAAAAGAGAACTATTACTGTAAAACTTTTCTAAAGAAAAAAGTTTTTAGTTTTTTAATTTTGAATGAGTTGAGAGAAGATAACTCTCTGATGTTCTTAGGAAGTAAATTCCAAAGTTTTGGGACATAGCAGGAGAAGGCTCTGTCTCCTATTGAGTGTAGGTGATAAGGTGGAACACACAGAATGTTAGAAACTGAGGTCACGAGGGGGGGTGGGAGTAAGTTGATAAAAGTTTAGACAGATAATGGGGTCCCATGCCATGAAGAACCTTATAGGTGAGCAAGAGAATCTTAAAATCTATGCAAAACCTGACAGGTAACCGTTTCAAGGACTCTAGGATAGGGGTAATATGGACACTTGTACCAAACCTAGTGAGGATTCTGGCTGCAGAATTTTGTACACATTGTAGTCAATAATAGTGGATTTAGATACACCAGTGACTAGAGCATTGCTGCATTCAAGTTGGGAGAACACAAATGTATTGAACAGCTTTTCAGCTACATTATATGATAGCATAGGACACAGCTGAGCAATGTTTCTGAAGTGGAAAAAAGATATCCGGAAAACATTTTGTACATGCGGATCAAAGGTTAAATTAGAATCAAATATCACCCCTAGATTTTTCAGTTTAAACTGAATCTTAAGTATAGTGCCATCTATAGATAGGCTACCTATACTGGGTTTCCATAATTGATAGGGTTGCCCATAAGCATAACTTCAGTCTTGTCACAATTCAATTGAAGGAAATTGTAGGCCATCCAAGTTTTTATATCACAGATACATTTAGATAGGAGCCAAAGCAGAATCTGGTTTAGTGTGGCCGTATATCCAAGTGTTATCAACATAGAATTGGTAACTGAACCTATGTGATCTAAGCAGTTGGTCAGGTGAAAACATGTAAGTGCTAAAAAGTAGAGGACCCGAGATTGAGCCCTGAGGAACACCGAACTTGACTGGACCAACTTCAGACTGGAATCCGCCGAGAGAAACAAAGTGACAACGATTAGTAAGATACGACTTAAACCATTTCAGAGCCAATTCTGAGACTCAAATATGGTTTCAAGTTGAGAGAGTAAAGGATTGTGGTTTACAGTATCAAAGCAAAACTAAGATCCAGTAGAATAAGAATAGTTAGTGAGTCAGAATCAGAAGCGTTAATGACTTTGACCAAGACGGCGTCTGTGCTGTGAAGTTACTAAAAAACAGATTGGAGGGGTTCAGATAAATTATTTAATGTCAGGAGGTTGTGCAACTGAGCTATCACAGCCCACTTGAGGATCTTGGCAAAGAAGAATAAGTTAGATATGGGGCGCAAGTTGTTTAAATTGTCCGGAGCCATGTTGGGGTTTTTTGGTAAAGCAACAGTTTTGAGGATCGTTGGTACAAAACTGGTGCTAAGGGAGTCATTTATGATATTGAGAATAATGGAGCATAGAGAACTAAAACAGGATTTAAATAAATGGGTACGAAGAGGAACAAGTAGATAGTAGATTTCAGACAAATTTAATCAGAGATGCAGAGTCAAGTAGAGAGAAGGGAGAGAGAGAAGAACCGGTGAAACTGGGTTCATCAGGAAGTGATGTGGGAGAAACATATAATGTGATAATAATGTGATGCTTTATTTTGTCAATTTTTGAGGAGAAAAAATTCTAAGAATGTGTTACAAATCTGTGTTGAGGCTGGTAATGTGGAGAGACAATAAGGTTTTAATAATCTATCAATGGTGCAGAAGAGTTTTCTAGGGCTGCTAATATTGTTTTCTAAGGCATGGGAGAAATAATTTGATCTAGCTGTTACAATTTAACCCTTAAGCTTGGTACACACTGTAAGTTTTTTTTTGTTCAACCCAGGAGGAGCTTGCTGTACTAACTATGCAATGTTAGTACAGCGATCTCCCCGCTGAGCTATTGTGTTTTGACAGGGGGACTGTCCCCCATCAGAACACACTGGTCAGTGCCCGCAGCCATTAGCTGCAAGCGCTTATCGGATGCTGATCGGCTTCTAGCTTTTCTGCATATTTGTTGGACAAAAGCCTGACATTAGGCCAGATTCAGTCAGATAGGCTGCTGTACACACTGCCCGATTATCAGCCGGTTTCTGTTGAACCGTCCGATATTCGCCCCATGTGTACTAGCCTTTATAGTCACATAAATGATTGTTGCAAACCCGATAATGAACAGTCAGACCAGATTGGTGCCACCTACGCTCATTTCACAGGAAGACTGCCTTCATTAATTGCAGGTGGGAATTATACTATGGAGCCAGATGGGAAAACTAGATGGTTCAAGTTTTTAATGGGGCAAAGGTGCCAAGGGGGAATGAAAGCACATGATTAAGGGCATCTATTTTGTCAACAAGGGTGTCAGAGATGGAGATACATGATAGGGATGACGTAACCAAAACTTCAAATTTGGGCTGATTAATAGAAGCCCAGTTATGATGATTTACTGAATAAGACAGAGAGGCATTAGAAACAGCTAATTCCAGTTTGAAAAGAATAGTTAGGTGGTCAGACAGTCCTAAGTCAAAGGAAAAGCAGTCAGAGACAAAAGAGTAAGCAATGACAAGGTCCAGGGTGTGTCCTTTGATATGCCTGGAGGTGCAAACAAATTAAGTTAAGTCAAAGCATCCCAGCAAAGCCAGGCAATCTTTAGCTAAACTGGAAGACTCTGAGTCAGCGTGAATATTAAAATCCCCAAGGATAAGGATTTTCTTAAAACTAAGGCATAAAAATGAAATGAAATCAGCAAATTTACCTTAGAAATTTCTACAAGACTTGGGTGGTTGATAAACAGTAGGGATTAGCTGAAAAAACCCTGGTTCAGTTGGCACCAGAACATGCAAACAGACAAAAAATTTGTTCAAACATGCGAACACCGTTAAAGTCTATGGGACACGAATGTGAAAAACCAAAAGTGTTCATTTTAAAGGCTTCTATGGAAGTTATTGCTATAAAAAGTGTTTGGGGACCCGCATACTGCCCCAGGGGACATGTATCAATGCAAAAAAAGTTTTTAAAACTACCTTTTTTTCAGGAGCAGTGATTTTAATAATGCTTAAAGTGAAACAATAAAAATGAAATATTTCTTTAAATATCATGCCTGGGGGGTCCCTGGGGCATCTGCCTGTAAAGTAGCGCATCTTTCCCATGTTTATAACAGTACCACAGAAACATTTCTAAAGGAAAAAAATGTAATTTCCAATTGTTTACGGCTGTAACGTATTGCTGGATTCCGGCAATATACATACAAATAATTGAAAAAAACGGCATAGGTTCCCCCCAGTCCATACCAGGCCCTTCAGGTCTGGTACGGATTTTAAGGGGAACCGCACGCCAAAATGCATACCAGACACTTATCTGAGCATGCAACCTGGCAGGTCGCAGGAAAAGGGGGGATGAGCGAGTGCCCCCCTTCCTGAACCGTACCAGGCCACATGCCCTCAACATGGGGAGGGTGCTTTGGGGTCTCAAGCATAACTTGCTTGATAGCTGCTGATCCAGGACTGATTATTTTTTATGAATGATAGCCTATAAATGGAATTTTTGGACAGACGCACTCTTTGATCCGTTACAAACCCTCCAGCAGCACTGAATGTGCGTTCAGAAAGCACACTGGATGCAGGACAGACCAGTAGCTTGATTGCATATTCAGCAAGTTCTGGCCAGTTGTTCATCCTCAAGACCCAGTAACCCAGTGAATGCTTTGTTGGAACGATCTCTAAGTCTGCTTTTGCCCCTAGATTTTCCTGCACCATATAATGCAGATGCTGGTGACGGTTGCTTGAACCTATCAGACCTTGGCGCTGAGGACTGCAAAATTGTTTAAAGGTATCAGTCAGCTGGCCACCTTCTCCACCGCTCTTCCTCTGACTGAAAGAAGCCTCAGAAACATGTTGTCTAGCACCAGGAATTGGTAACCTCCCAGGGTCTGGAAATGCGATACACAAACTTTTCTTCAAGGCCTCCTGAAGATGTTTCATCCTCTTCTCCCTCTGCAAAGGCAGGATGAGTACTGTAACTTTACCTTTGTAATGTGGATTAGGAAGGGTTGCCAGACAGCAATGATCCCTCTCCTTGACACCACGAATCCTAGGGTCCTTTCTTAGGCTTTGCAGAATCAGGGAGGCCATG
Organism: Lithobates clamitans; assembly: GCA_037952925.1. NCBI lineage: Eukaryota > Metazoa > Chordata > Amphibia > Anura > Ranidae > Lithobates > Lithobates clamitans. Next base: position 13,033,168 of record JBBGZY010000304.1, on the reverse strand, counting down.
CAGCGTAAGTTTGCCGAGGCATTTGATTCTGAGTCCTCTGGGTCACTAAGGATGACATTATCCGGAACTACCTCCTCCCAGCCACGTACAACTCCTTGGGTTTCTGCGGACTGAAAACCATCCCTTGAAGATGGCTGCGTGTTATCCTGTACATCCATGCTGACACAATCCTCCTCTTCTTCCTGTCTGTTTGGCGGCCCTGCAGGAATGCTATCTGGATAAAGGGGGCCTTGAGAGGAAAGGAAGTCCTCCTCTTCCTTCCGCAGTTCTGCCTCAAGTGCCCTGTCCATGATTCCTCAAAGCGTGTGCTCCAGCAGGAAGGCTTGAGGGACAGTGTCACTGAAGCATGCATTGTCACTGCTCACCATCCTTGTGGCCTCCTCAAATAGTGACAGCACAGTGCATACATCATTGATCAGTAGCCACTGGCTTGGCGAAAAGAAGCCAAGTTCCCCTGATACTGTCCTGGTGTCATACTCGCTCAGGTACTCACTGATGGCCCTCTGCTGTGTGTGTGCAGCTGCTGTAGCATTGCCAATGTTGAGTTCCACCTGGTATGCATGTCACAAATGAGGTGGTTGGTGGGCAGGTTGCATTCCCGTTGAATGTCAGCCAGCTGAGCACTGCCATTATATGGCATTATATGACCAGCAGAAATGACCACAGACTTTTCTGGCCTACCTCAGGAGATCTTGTAAGCCTGGGTATCTGGTCAAGAAATGCTGCACCACTAAATTCAGGACGTGTGCCAAACTTGGAACATGGGTCAAGTGTCCCTGTTAGAGGGCGGAGAGAAGGTTGGTGCCATTGTCGCATACAACCATTACTGGCTCAAGCTGCCGTGGCATCAACCACCTCTGAGCCTGCACCTACAGAGCTGGCAGACTCTCTGCCCCATTGTGGCTCCTGTCCCCTAGGCAGACCAACTCAAGCACGGCATGGCCAACTCAAGCACCGAACCGCATCTTTTAGCCTGACTGCTTGGGTAGTCCTTTGAATGCTTATGGAGCACTGCTGGTTCAGAGGAAAATTCTGCAGAAGAGGCCATAGAGGAAGAAGAAGAGGAGGGGGTGGAGCAGAGAGCTGTGGCAGACTCACCACAAGCTTGTTGGAGGCATGGTGGTGGAACAAGTTTCAACAACATTGAACCCTGTCCTGCATCCTTCTCAGCTGCCAGCAGAGTTACCCAGTGTGCCGTGAAGGAAAGGTAACGTCCCTGCCCATGCCTGCTGGACCATGAGTCAGTGGTAATATGAACCTTCCTGCTGACCACCCTGTATAACACTGTTATACAAGCTGTACACTCACTACTTTACATTGTTATTTCAATTTTTCCATATGGCTATATGTATTGTTGTGTACTACCGTCAAAAATCGTAAGTACCTGGTTATAGTGTGCGGGATTGCAATGGCTTTCATTTTCCCAGTTTAATTACAAGTACCACTGTATTAGAAAAACTACCACAGTAATGCTGACACTAATCCGAATATCAAGAATTAGCTCTGAAGTGTCACCACATATGGGCTAATGTGGTAAGCCGCATTCACAAGGCCCATACACGGTCTTCAGTCGTCAAATACCACAGGCAAAATGGCCGACGGACTTCGGTCCGCTAATGTGGCAAGCCGCAATCACGAGGCCCACACACGCTCTTTGGTCGGCAATAATCATAGGCAAAATGGCCGCCGGACTTCGGTCCGCAACAAACAAAGGAAAAATGGCCGCTAATGCCTTTCAGATGCTAGCGCAGAACGACCGCCGCATACTATAAAACAGGGGGGAGGTACAGCAAAGGTCACGCTCCCATAGACGTCCAATGATGAAACGCGTAGAGCGTGGCCTAATCCTACATTGCAGTATCTCCCAGGAAAGCTAAGATTACTCTGACGGTTCTACTGAGATTTTTTTCTTGCTGTACATGAGCTACTAATTTGTGAGTACCGCTCTGTCACTTTTTTTCAATAAAACCTTTTATACGGTATTATGCTATGGATATCTCTTCTCTTTTATGGTAAACATCAATCCGATCCTGAGATTGCCGGTTATTGCTGCACAGTAGCACAGACTGTGACTGCCTAATACCCCCACAGGGGTTAAGGAAGTTGGTGAGTGTTTGCACATTAAGAGCACGGGATTTTAAACACTGTCACCAAGAAAAAGGATTGGAAGATAGCTTTTGAACACATCTGCACCTTGAAACAATCAAGCCATTAGCACTTTCTTGTCACTAATGCACTTTATCTGGACTTAATAACTATAACTGTCTATTAAACCATTGGCACCTGTGCACAATTGGACCATCCACACTTCCCTTGTCCCTCCACCTCCTCACTCTCCCTTCCCCATTTTCCCCCTCCCCCCCCTCCTCCCCCCCTGTTTATGTTGGGTTTGATTATAATTACTTCCATTTGCCATGCTAAACCTGTATTGTAGTGCTACACACATTTACACAAGGTAGCAATATTGGGACAGTCTGGCAGCACATTTTACCTCATTTACTTTTATTTGGGATTTAATCTTTACTTTGCTTTATGTTTGAGTATATTTGCATTTTTTCTGAGAAAGATTTATTTTTTGCCTGCACGGCTGCCCTGTGTAGTGTGTTCCGGCGTGCTTAGAGAGAGAGAGAGAGAGAGAGAGTGTCATTTCATTTGAGTTAGCTAGATTAGGCAGGACAGTCAGTGAGTTAGCTGCACTTACAGTGTATTGTGTATATATATGCATCCCAGGTGTTATATATATATATATATATATATACACTGTATTCAGCTAGATCCTGTTATCTTCCTACTAACAGGCAGGCTTGTCTTGTTACAGTATTTACAGCTACGTGAAGAAAATTGCTGGTGTTCTTTTGATCCTATTAGTACCTCAGTCAAGCAGTTAGACTATTTACAGTTAGTGTAGTGCGTCCTCCTCACAGTGTTCAGCTAAAACTACAAGTTAGTGTAGTGCGTCCTCCTCACAGTGTTCAGCTAAAGCTACAAGTTAGTTTAGTGTAACCTCTGCACAGTGTTCAGCTAAAGCTACAAGTTAGGGTAGTGCGTCCTCCTCACAGTGTTCAGCTAAAGCTACAAGTTAGTTTAGTGTGACCTCTGCACAGTGATCAGCTAAAGCTACAAGTTAGGGTAATGCGTCCTCCTCACGGTGTTCAGCTAAAGCTACAAGTTAGTGTAGTGCACCCTCCTCACAGTGTTCAGCTAAAACTACAAGCTAGTGTAGTGTGACCTCTGCACAGTGTTCAGCTAAAGCTACTAGTTAGTGTAGTGCATCCCCTGAACAGTGTTCAGCTAAAACTACAAGTTAATGTAGTGCAACCTCTGCACAGTGTTCAGCTAAAGCTACAAGTTAGTGTAGTGCATCCTCTGAACAGTGTTCAGCTAAAACTACAAGTTAGTGTAGTGTGACCTATGCACAGTGTTCAGCTAAAGCTACAAGTTAGTGTAGTGGGTACTCCTCACATTGTTCAGGTAAAACTACAAGTTAGTGTAGTGCGACCTCTGCACAGTGTTCAGCTAAAGCTGCAAGTTAGTGTAGTGTGTCCTCTGAACAGTGTTCAGCTAAAGCTACAAGTTAGTTTAGTGTGACCTCTGCACAGTGTTCAGCTAAAGCTACAAGTTAGGGTAGTGCATCCTCCTCACAGTATTCAGCTAAGCTACAAGTTAGTGTAGTGCACCCTCCTCACAGTGTTCAGCTAAAACTTCAAACTAGTTTAGTGTGACCTCTGCACAGTGTTCAGCTAAAGCTACAAGTTAGTGTAGTGCATCCCCTGAACAGTGTTCAGCTAAAACTACAAGTTAGTGTAGTGTGACCTCTGCACAGTGTTCAGATAAAGCTACAAGTTAGTGTAGTGCATCCTCTGAACAGTGTTCAGCTAAAACTACAAGTTAGTGTAGTGTGACCTATGCACAGTGTTCAGCTAAAGCTACAAGTTAGTGTAGTGTGTCCTCTGAACAGTGTTCAGCTAAGACTACAAGTTAGTGTAGTGTGACCTCTGCACAATGTTCAGCTAAAGCTACAAGTTAGGGTAGTGCGTCCTCCTCACAGTGTTCAGCTAAAGCTACAAGTTAGGGTAGTGCATCCTCCTCACAGTGTTCAGCTAAAGCTACAAGTTAGTGTAGTGCGTCCTCCTCACAGTGTTCAGGTAAAACTACAAGTTAGTGTAGTGCGACCTCTGCAATATTCAGCTAAAGCTACAAGTTAGTGTAGTGCGTCCTCTGAACAGTGTTTAGCTAAAACTACAAGTTAGTGTAGTGTGACCTCTACACAGTGTTCAGCTAAAGCTACAAGTTAGTGTAGTGCGTCCTCTGAACAGTGTTCAGCTAAATCTACAAGTTAGTGTAGTGCGTCCTCCTCACAGTGTTCAGCTAAAACTACAAGTAAGTTTTTTGCGAGCTCTGCACAGTGTTCAGCTAAAGCTACCTGTAGAAGGTTGGTGGTGTTTTTCTGATCCTATCACTACCGCAGACAGCTAAATAAACTACAAGTTAGTTTTTTGAGAGCTCTGCACAGTGTTCAGCTAAAACTACAAGTTAGTGTAGTGTAGTGCGAGCTCTGCACAGTGTTCAGCTAAAACTACAAGTTAGTGTAGTGCGAGCTCTGCACAGTGTTCAGCTAAAGCTACCTGTAGAAGGTTGGTGGTGTTTTCCTGATCCTATCACTACCGCAGACAGCTAAATAAGCTACAAGTTAGTTTTTTGCGAGCTCTGCACAGTGTTCAGCTAAAGCTACCTGTAGAAGGTAGGTGGTGTTTTCCTGATCCTATCACTACTACAGGCAGCTAAATAAGCTACAAGTTAGATTTTTGCAAGCTCTGCACAGTTTTCAGCTAAAGCTACAAGTTAGTGTAGTGCGACCTCTGCACAGTGTTCAGCTAAAGCTACAAGTTAGTGTAGTGCGTCCTCTGAACAGTGTTCAGCTGAGTCTACAAGTTAGTGTAGTGCGTCCTCCTCACAGTGTTCAGCTAAAACTACAAGTTAGTTTTTTGCGAGCTCTGCACAGTGTTCAGCTAAAGCTACCTGTAGAAGGTTGGTGGAGTTTTTCTGATCCTATCACTACCGCAGACAGCTAAATAAACTACAAGTTAGTTTTTTGAGAGCTCTGCACAGTGTTCAGCTAAAACTACAAGTTAGTGTAGTGCGTAGTGTAGTGCGAGCTCTGCACAGTGTTCAGCTAAAACTACAAGTTAGTGTAGTGCGAGCTCTGCACAGTGTTCAGCTAAAGCTACCTATAGAAGGTTGGTGGTGTTTTCCTGATCCTATCACTACCGCAGACAGCTAAATAAGCTACAAGTTAGTTTTTTGCGAGCTCTGCACAGTGTTCAGCTAAAGCTACCTGTAGAAGGTAGGTGGTGTTTTCCTGATCCTATCACTACTACAGGCAGCTAAGTAAGCTACAAGTTAGATTTTTGCGAGCTCTGCACAGTGTTCAGCTAAAACTACAAGTTAGTGTAGTGCGAGCTCTGCACAGTGTTCAGCTAAAGCTACTTGTAGAAGGTTGGTGGTGTTTTCCTGATCCTATCACTACCGCAGGCAGCTAAATAAACTACAAGTTATTTTTTTGCGAGCTCTGCACAGTGTTAAGCTAAAACTACAAGTTAGTGTAGTACGAGCTCTGCACAGTGTTCAGCTAAAGCTACTTGTAGAAGGTTGGTGGTGTTTTCCTGATCCTACCACTTCCACAGGCAGCTAAATAAGCTATAAGTTATTTTTTTGCAAGCTCTGCACAGTGTTCACCTAAAGCTACCTGTAGAAGGTTGGTGGTGTTTTCCTGATCCTATCACTACCGCAGGCAGCTAAATAAGCTACAAGTTAGTTTTTTGCGAGCTCTGCACAGTGTTCACCTAAAGCTACCTGTAGAAGGTTGGTGGTGTTTTCCTGATCCTATCACTACCGCAGGCAGCTAAATAAGCTACAAGTTAGTTTTTTGTGAGCTCTGCACAGTGTTCAGCTAAAACTACAAGTTTGTGTAGTGCGAGCTCTGCACAGTGTTCAGCTAAAGCTACCTGTAGAAGGTTGGTGGTGTTTTCCTGATCCTATCACTACTGCAGGCAGCTAAATAAGCTACAAGTTAGTTTTTTGCGAGCTCTGCACAGTGTTCAGCTAAAACTACAAGTTAGTGTAGTGCGAGCTCTGCACAGTGTTCAGCTAAAGCTACCTGTAGAAGGTGGGTGGTGTTTTCCTGATCCTATCACTACCGCAGGCAGCTAAATAAGCTACAAGTTATTTTTTTGCAAGCTCTGCACAGTGTTCGCCTAAAGCTACCTGTAGAAGGTTGGTGGTGTTTTCCTGATCCTATCACTACCGCAGGCAGCTAAAAAAGCTATAAGTTAGTTTTTTGCAAGCTCTGCACAGTGTTCAGCTAAAGCTACCTGTAGAAGGTTGGTGGTGTTTTCCTGATCCTATCACTACCGCAGGCAGCTAAATAAGCTACAAGTTAGTTTTTTGCGAGCTCTGCACAGTGTTCAGCTAAAACTACAAGTTTGTGTAGTGCGAGCTCTGCACAGTGTTCAGCTAAAGCTACCTGTAGAAGGTTGGTGGTGTTTTCCTGACCCTATCACTACCGCAGGCAGCTCAATAAGCTACAAGTTAGTTTTTTGCGAGCTCTGCACAGTGTTCAGCTAAAACTACAAGTTAGTGTAGTGCGAGCTCTGCACAGTATTCAGCTAAAGCTACCTGTAGAAGGTGGGTGGTGTTTTCCTGATCCTATCACTACCGCAGGCAGCTAAATAAGCTACACGTTAGTTTTTTGTGAGCTATGCGCAGTGTTCACCTAAAGCTACCTGTAGAAGGTTGGTGGTGTTTTCCTGATCCTATCACTACCGCAGGCAGCTAAATAAGCTACAAGTTAGTTTTTTGCGAGCTCTGCACAGTGTTCAGCTAAAGCTACCTGTAGAAGATTGGTGGTGTTCTCATACTACAGGCAGGCAGTTGATTTTGCTAGCTGCAGTATCAGTATATATATATACATATATATATATATCCCAGCTTAGTGCAGCTACAGGCCATTAGTATGTCTGGAAGGCGAACAAGGAGAGGCAGACAGTCACAAGCCAATAAAAGAGGGCAAGCAGGCTCTGTGTCTAGAGGCAACAGTGCTGGTTGTGGAGACGGTGCATCCTCATCAGCACATGGCCGTGGGACACGGTTGGCCTTTTTTTTGGCAGCTGGCCGTGTTGAGCCGCAACATGCGGAAGACTTGGTTTAGTGGATGACCAAGCCGTCCTCATCCTCCTCATCCTCTCTCACCCATGCTCAGGGTACTTTGGCAAAGCAGCTGCCAACAGGGCCTCTTCCCTCAGCTCAATGGCATCAGTGACTCCTTCCCTAGCCCCACCTGAGAAGTCCCTCAAAATGTTTGACCACAGTGTTGGGTACATGCTCCAGGAGGATGCATAGCGTTTAGAAGGCTCTGATGATGATACTGAGCAAGATGAAGGCAGTAACGTGAGCATGGACAGAGGGGGTGCCCAAGAAGGACAGCAATCTGGCAGTCATGCTCCCCCTGCTGCAGCATACTGCCAGGTTTGCTCCAGTGATGAGGAGGGAGGGGATTATGAGGTCACTGACTCAACGTGGGTGCCTGATAGAAGAGAGGGGGAGGCACATCACCAATGAGGCAGGATGCCCTCCAGGGGCCAGCCTAAGGGCAGCACACTGACTGCATCACACCCCAAAGCTCAGCATGTGCAGGGCGCTGCTGTCTCTGCGCGTTATTACAAAAGTTCTTTGGTGTTGGCCTTTTTTGAGACGAGTGCATCAGATCGCACAGCTGCTATTTGCAACATATGTCTCAAGCGTATCTTGCGTGGCCAAAACATCGCCCGCTTGGGCACCACATGCTTGACCAGACATATGTTGACCTGCCATACAGTTCGTTGGCAAGCGTATCTAAAAGACCCACACCAAAGAACAAAGAGGACCTCGCCTTGCTCCTCATCAGCTGAGATCTCCAACCCCACTATACCTTCAGTCCTTTCTGAGACCTGCACTGAGAGGAATGAAGGTGTAGAATTAGGTGTGTCACAGCCAAGTACTTGTGGGTAATCTGCTTTCGGTACACCGACGTCAGATTGTACCAGGCAAATTTCCCTGCCCCAGCTGCTGCACGTCCGAAAGAAATTCACTCCCAGCCATCCACATGCCCAGCGGTTTGAATGCTAGCTTGGCAAAATTGCTAGCACTTCAACTGCTGCCTTTTCAGTTGGTAGACTCTGCCCCCTTCCGTGAGTTTGGAATGTGCGGTTCCTCACTGGAAGGTACCCAAACGCCACTTTTTCTCATGGAAGGCGATTCCGGCTCTCTACCGGCATGTGGAAGGCAATGTCCATGCCTCGCTGGACAAGGCGGTCAGCGGTAAGGTGCATAGTACCGCTGACTCATGGTCCAGCAGGCATGGACAGGGATGTTACCTAAGTTTCACCGCGCATTGGGTGACTCTGCTGGCAGCTGGGAAGGATGCAGGACAAGGTGCAGTAGTGTTGGAGGTTGTTCCGCCACTACGCCCCAAAAATGCCACTACTAATGATTGTGACACACTTCTCTTCTCCACCCCCTCCTCTTCTTCTTCCTCCATGGCCTCTTCCTGTGCTTTGTCCTAGGAACCAGTGGTGCTTCAAAGCCATTCAAGGGGCTACGCAAGTGTGCAGGCCAAAAGATGCCATGTGGTGCTTGAGCTGGTGTGCTTGGGGGATAGGAGCTACACTGGGGCAGAGGTTCTGTCAGCTCTGCAGGGACAGGTTCAGAGTTGGTTGACGCCATGCCAACTTAAGGCAGGAATGGTGGTTTGCGACAATGTCACCAACCTCCTCTCTGCCCTCCAACAGGGACAAATGACCCATGTGCCCTGTTTGGCTCACGTCTTTAACTTGGTGGTGCAGCGGTTCTTGGGCAGGTACCTGGGCTTACAGGATGTCCTGAGGCAGGCCAGGAAAGTCTGTGTGCATTTCCGCCGGTCATATAATGCCAGTGCTCGCCTGGCAGACCACCAAAAGGAGTTTAACCTGCCCATGAACCGCCTAATCTGTGACATGCCCACCAGGTGGAACTCGACATTGGCCATGCTGCAGTGGCTGCACATGCAGCAGAGGGCCATCAATGAGTACTTGTGCGACTATGGCACCAGGACAGGGTCAGGGGAGCTTGTTTTTTTTTCCCACGCCAGTGGGCCATGATCAGGGATGCATGCACTGTCCTGTCACCATTTGAGGAGGCCATGAGGATGGTGAGCAGTGACAGTGCATGCATCAGTGACACTGTCCCCCTTGTCCACCTGTTGGAGCACACGCTGCGTGGAATAATGGACAGGGCACTTAAGGCAGAACAGAGGCAGGAAGAGGAGGACTTCCTTAGCTCTCAAGGCCCCCTTTATCCAGACAGTGTTCTTGCGTGCCCGCCGATCACACAGGAAGAGGAGGAGGAGGATTGTGTCAGTATGGAGGTGGAGCCTGGCACTCAGCATCAGCAGCAGTCTTTAAGGGATCAGTCCCAAAAAACACATGGACTTGTATGTGGCTGGGAGGAGGTGGCTGCGGACCATGTCGTCCTTAGTGACCCAGAGGACTCCGGACCGAATGCCTCAGCAAACCTCCCTGATCCTGCAAAGCCTGCGTAAGGATCCTCGTATTCGTGGTATCAAGGAGAAGGACCAATACTGGCTGGCAACCCTCCTTGATCCACGTTACAAAGGTAAGGTTGCTGACCTTATCTTGCTGTCGAAGAGGGAGCAGAGGATGAAATATCTTCAGGAGGCCTTGCAGAAAGGTCTATGCAATGCGTTCCCAGAGACTGGGAGGTTACAAACTCCTGTTTCGGGGCAATGTGTTGCTGAGGCTTCGGTCAGTCAAAGAAGGAGTGGTGGAGAAGGTGGCCGTCTGACCGATGCGTTCAGACAATTTTTTAGTCCGCAGTCCCAAGGTATGATCGGTTCCAGCAACCATCGCCAGTGTCTGTTTTACATGGTGCAGGAATACCTAGGGGCAAGATCTGACTTGGACACCTTTCCCACCAAAAATCCTCTGGGTTACTGGGTCTTGAAGATGGATCACTGGCCAGAGCTTGCACAGTATGCAATTGAGCTACTGGCCTGTCCTGCATCCAGCGTTCTTTCGGAAAGCACATTCAGTGCTGCTGGAGGCTTTGTAACCAATCACAGGATGCGTCTGTCCACTGACTCGGTCGATCGACTGACCTTCATAAAAATGAATCAGTCTTGGATCACCACCAGCTACCAAGCACCTGATGCTGATGTAACCGAATATTTTTTTTGAAATCATAGATCCCTTCAAAGACTGCCTATGCTGATGCTGAGTGACTATCCTGAGTAATTATCCTCTTCCTCCTCAATGAGCACGCTGATAGCTTGTAAGAACATTTTTGGTTCTGGGCGCCGCCACCAGTGCCTAAGGCCCAATTTTTCAGCCCGTGTTTAACAGGGGCATGTAATTACAATTTTTGATGCAATACTTTGCAGCAGGGCTCATCCTGCGTTCCAACTAGAGTATCTGTGAGGGGTTGCAGTGTTGTGGCACCAGCACCAGTGCCTAAGGCCCAATTTTTTAGCCCCTGTTCAACAGGGGCATGTCATTACAATTCTTGATCTAATATTTCACAGCAGGGCCCGTTTCTGTGCCCACCAAGTGTTGTAGCACCACCACCAAAAGGCCCAATTTTTCTGCCCCCGTTCAACAGGGGCATGTAATTACAATTCTTGGTCTAATATTTCACAGCAGGGCCCTGTGAGGGCTTACAGTGTTGTGGCCACAACAACACCTAAGGCCCAAATTTCTGCTGAGTATACAGGGCAGGCCCCTACTTTCAAACATCCAACTTACAAACGACTCCTACTTGCAAACGGAAGGAGACAACAGGAAGTGAGATGAAATCTACCCCTAGGAAGGGAAATTTTCTCCTGTAAGAGTTAATATGGGAAAAACATTTCTCCTTTCCACTGATGCTTTATCACCAATCCTTGTTTCACAAAAAAACCCAAATTTTCAAAAAACATTTGTCATTGGGACAAAAAGTGAGGTGAAATCTTCTGAAGAGGAGCACAGACAGCAAAACAAATGTCACAGGGGTGATAACCCTTCCCTATGTTTTCCAAAAAGCTTAAAATGTATCAGTTCAAAATTACAAACAGATTCTACTTAACAACAAACCTACAGTCCCTGTCTTGTTTGCACCGCCTGTATACTGCTGTTCAGAGTACAGAGCCTGTATACTGCTGTTTCCTTTTTTAACCACTTGAGCCCCGGACCATTATGCTGCCTAAGGACCAGAGGTCTTTTTCCAATTTGGCACTGCGTCGCATTAACTGCTAATTGCGCGGTCATGCAATGCTGTACCCAAACGAAATTTGCGTCCTTTTCTTCCCACAAATAGAGCTTTCTTTTGATGGTATTTGATCACCTCTGCGGTTTTTATTTTTTGTGCTATAAACGGAAAAAGACCGAAAATTTTGAAAAAAAATGATATTTTCTACTTTTTGTTATAAAAAAAATCCAATAAACTAAATTTTAGTCATACATTTAGGCCAAAATGTATTCGGCCACATGTCTTTGGTAAAAAAAATGTCAATAAGCGTATATTTATTGGTTTGCGCAAAAGTTATAGCGTCTACAAACTAGGGTACATTTTCTGGAATTTACACAGCTTTTAGTTTATGACTGCCTATGTCATTTCTTGAGGTGCTAAAATGGCAGGGCAGTACAAAACCCCCCCAAATGACCCCATTTTGGAAAGTAGACACCCCAAGGAAATTGCTGAGAGGCATGTTGAACCCATTGAATATTTATTTTTTTTGTCCCAAGTGATTGAAAAATGACAAAAAAAAAAAAAAAAAAAAATATTTACAAAAAGTTGTCACTAAATGATATATTGCTCACACAGGCCATGGGCCTATGTGGAATTGCACCCCAAAATACATTCAGCTGCTTCTCCTGAGTATGGGGATACCACATGTGTGGGACTTTTTGGGAGCCTAGCCGCGTACGGGGCCCCGAAAACCAATCACCGCCTTCAGGATTTCTAAGGGTGTAAATTTTTGCTTTCACTCTTCACTGCCTATCACAGTTTCGGAGGCCATGGAATGCCCAGGTGGCACAAAACCCCCCAAAATGACCCCATTTTGGAAAGTAGACACCCCAAGCTATTTGCTGAGAGGCCTATTGAGTCCATGGAATATTTTATATTTTGACACAAGTTGCGGGAAAGTGACACTTTTTATTTTATTTTATTTTTTTTTCATAAAGTTGTCACTAAATGATATATTGCTCACACAGGCCATGGGCATATGTGGAATTGCACCCCAAAATACATTTAGCTGCTTCTCCTGAGTATGGGGATACCACATGTGTGGGACTTTTTGGGAGCCTAGCCGCGTACGGGACCCCGAAAACCAATCACTGCCTTCAGGATTTCTAAGGGTGAAAATTTTTGATTTCACTCTTTACTGCCTATCACAGTTTCGGAGGCCATGGAATGCCCAGGTGGCACAAAACCCCCCCAAATGACCCCATTTTGGAAAGTAGACACCCCAAGCTATTTGCTGAGAGGCATGGTGAGTATTTTGCAGCTCTCATTTGTTTTTGAAAATGAAGAAAGACAAGAAAAAACATTTTTTTTTTTCTTTTTTCAATTTTCAAAACTTTGTGACAAAAAGTGAGGTCTGCAAAATACTCACTATACCTCTCAGCAAATAGCTTGGGGTGTCTACTTTCCAAAATGGGGTCATTTGGGGGGGTTTTGTGCCACCTGGGCATTCCATGGCCTCCGAAACTGTGATAGGCAGTGAAGAGTGAAATCAAAAATTCACGCCCTTAGAAAGTCTGAAGGCGGTGCTTGGTTTTCAGGGTCCCGTACGCGGCTAGGCTCCCAAAAAGTCTCACACATGTGGTATCCCCGTACTCAGGAGAAGCAGCAGAATGTATTTTGGGGTGTAATTTCACATATTCCCATGGCATGTTTGAGCAATATATCATTTAGTGACAACTTTGTGCAAAAAAAAAAATAAAAAAAAAAATTTGTCTCTTTCCCGCAACTTGTGTCGCAATATAAAATATTCCATGGACTCGACATGCCTCTCAGCAAATAGCTTGGGGTGTCTACTTTCCAAAATGGGGTCATTTGGGGGGGTTTTGAACTGTCCTGGCATTTTATGCACAACATTTAGAAGCTTATGTCACACATCACCCACTCTTCTAACCACTTGAAGACAAAGCCCTTTCTGACACTTATTGTTTACATGAAAAAGTTTTTTTTTTTTGCAAAAAAATTACTTTGAACCCCCAAACATTATATATTTTTTTAAAGCAAATGCCCTACAGATTAAAATGGTGGGTGTTTCATTTTTTTTTTTCACACAGTAATTGCGCAGCGATTTTTCAAACGCTTTTTTTGGGGAAAAAACACACTTTTTTAAATTTTAATGCACTAAAACACACTATATTGCCCAAATGTTTGATGAAATAAAAAAGATGATCTTAGGCCGAGTACATGGATACCAAACATGACATGCTTTAAAATTGCGCACAAACGTGCAGTGGCAACAAAATAAATACATGTTTAAAAGCCTTCAAAAGCCTTTACAGGTTACCACTTTAGATTTACAGAGGAGGTCTACTGGAAAAATTACTGCACTTGATCTGGCCTTCGCGGTGATACCTCACATGCATGGTGCAATTGCTGTTTACGTTTGACGACAGACCGCCGCTTGCGTTCGCCTTAGCGCGAGAGCAGGGGGCGACAGGGGTGCTTTTTTTTTTTTTTTTTTTTCTTTATTATTTTTTTGCTTTTTTAATCTTACTTTTAAACTGTTCCTTTCATATTTTTTTTTTTTAATCATTTTTATTGTTATCTCGGGGAATGTAAATATCCCCTATGATAGCAATAGGTAGTGACAGGTACTCTTTTTTGAAAAAATTGTGGTCTGTTAGACCCTAGATCTCTCCTCTGCCCTCAAAGCATCTGACCACACCAAGATCGGTGTGATAAAATGCTTCCCCAATTTCCCAATGGCGCTATTTACATCCGGCGAAATCTAAGTCATGAAATACTCGTAGCTTCCGGTTTCTTAGGCCATAGAGATGTTTGGAGCCACTCTGGTCTCTGATCAGCTCTATGGTCAGCTGGCTGAATCACCGGCTGCATTCTCAGGTTCCCTGTTGAGACAGGAGAGCCAGAGAAAAACACGGAAGACGGTGGGGGGGGGGGCATTCCCTCCCACGGCTTGTAAAAGCAGTCTAGAGGCTAATTAGCTGCTAGGATTGCTTTTACATGAAAGCCGACCGCTGGCTGAAAAGAATGATACCAAAATGATACCTAAATCTGCAGGCATCATTCTGGTATAACCACTCAAAGTCGTGAATGGCGTACCTGAAGACAAAAAAATGGTTAACAATGGTTAACAATAAAGCACAGTAAACAGTAAAGTATAAATAATTACACACCTGAAAAACAAACATGATAAAACATAATAACAATAACAATAACAATAAAACATTGCAGAATAGAATACAGTAAAAAAGAGCAGAACAATAGAGAGAGAGAATAGAGAGAGAGAGAGAACAATAAAACGACAACTATTTTTTTTTATTTCATTTTTTTTTTTTTTTTTACACTTTTTTTGTAACTAACTTTTATAACTGTAACCGGTTCCAGGTTCGGGTCTCTCAAAATGCGATGGCATCTTGGGAGACCCTGTGAAAGTGTGCCTAGTCTGTGCAATGCTGTACCCTACTCTAATACTCAACTAGTGAATGGTAGCGTTCAAAACATTCACCAATGCAAAGACCAGGATTGTCAGGACAGGAGGGACAATAATAGCTGGTGTCATGTCTATATCCACGCTTGCTGCAGACACGACATCTTTTTGGGGGGGGTTCGCTGGGTAGGGGTACTCGGGAGGACATAAAAATGCCTCTCATGCAGCCGACTGCATTTGGTTGGGGATGTGAATGGGGGAAGTACGGGCGCTGCAGAAGCGGTGGGTTCCCAATTAGGATTGGCGAATGCAGCAGGAAGGGCACTATGGGCACGACGGGCCTGTGTTTGTCTTTTTGGTGGCAGCGGGACACTACTTGTGCTTGCCACCTCACCAGCTTGAACTGCACTTATGGGACTCGCCACGTCACCAAGTGTTACTGCAGTGCTGGTTTGACTACGACCGGGGTGTACTAGGCCGCTGGCGCTTGCCAGTTCCCCAAAACACTACCAAAAAACTGTTAGCGATCGCAGGGATCAGGTCTGACTCTGCGAACGCTGCACTTATGCGTTTAGTGTTTTGTAAGTGACAGTGATCGATCGATACTGCACTTGGGTGGGCTGGGCTGGGCTGGGCGGAGGGGCAAAACGCAGGTGCTAGCAGGTATCTGGGCTGATCCCGCTAACACTGCGTTTTTGGGAACCCTAAACTGCTGGGGACGCTAGTATAGATCTGATCGGATCAGATATTGATCCGTTCAGATACTATACCACTAAGGGAGGTGTACGGTGCGTGCGTGGGTGTTAGCGGTACTGGCGCTAACCTGACGCTGCCTGGGGCTGGTGCTTGCCAGTTCACCAAAACGCTACAAAAAAAACTGTTAGCGATCGCAGGGATCAGGCCTGACTCTGCGAACGCTGCAGTTATGCGTTTAGTGTTCTGTAAGTAACAGTGATTGATCGATCGATACTGCACTTGGGTTGGCTGGGCTGGGCCGGGCGGAGGGGCAAAACGCAGGTGCTAGCAGGTATCTGGGCTGATCCCGCTAACACTGCGTTTTTGGGAACCCTAAACTGCTGGTGACGCTAGTATAGATCTGATTGGATCAGATATTGATCCGATCAGATATTATACCACTAAGGGAGGTGTACGGTGCGTGCGTGGGTGTTAGCGGTACTGGCGCTAACCTGACGCCTGGGGCTGGTGCTTGCCAGTTCACCAAAATGCTACCAAAAAAACTGTTAGCGATCGCAGGGATCAGGCCTGACTCTGCGAACGCTGCAGTTATGCGTTTAGTGCCTTGTAAGTGACAGTGATCGATCGATACTGCACTTGGGTGGGCTGGGCGGAGGGGCAAAACGCAGGTGCTAGCAGGTATCTGGGCTGATCCCGCTAACACTGCGTTTTTGGGAACCCTAAACTGCTGGGGACGCTAGTATAGATCTGATCGGATCAGATATTGATCCGATCAGATACTATACCACTAAGGGAGGCGCATGCTGCGTGCGTGGGTGTTAGCGGTACTGGTGCTAATCTGACGCTGCCTGGGGTGACGCATATCACCGCCGGGCGATCAGGGGGCTAAACCTTTATTCGGTAATAAACGGCGGGTGCCCTGACACTATAAAAAATAAACGAACTAACCAGCGTCAACCGTAACGGTTATACGGTGATCAGTGGTGAAAGGGTTAACTAGGGGGCAATCAAGGGGTTAAAACATTTATTAGGTAGTATATGGGGGTCCCTGACGCTATAAAACGCTGACGGCGAACCTAAATATTTACCTCACTAACTAGCGTCACCAGCGACACTAATACAGCGATCAGAAAAAAGATCGCTTAGCGACACTGGTGACAGGGGGTGATCAAGGGGTTAAAACTTTATTAGGGGGGGTTAGGGGGGTACCCTAGACCTACAGGGGGGTAACAGTAACTGTGCTAACACAGTAACTGTCACAAACTGACACAGCAGTAATCAGAAAAAAAAAAAAAAAAAACTGCTGGTGTCAGTTTGTGACAGGGAGGGGGGGGGGTGATTGGGGGGGGATCGGGGGGCGATCGGGGGGGGGATCGGGGTGTAATGTGTGCCTGGCATGTTCTACTGTGTGTGTGTGTGTGTTGGTGCACTCACTCACATGTCGTCTCTCCTCGGGCCGGAACGGAAACTACCGACCCGAGGGGAGATGACATCACTTCCTTTGCTGCTGTTTAGCATACAGCAGCAAAGGAGTGTTCCCATTGGCCGGCGGCGATCGCGAGGGGGGGGCCACGAACGGATGGCCTCCCCCTCGTCTCTGATCACCGGGGGACAGAACGGGACCGCCTCGGGCGGCGGGGGGGGGGTCCGATTGGACCCCCCACCCGCGGGAGGCAAATCACGTACATGTACGTGATTTTGCCTGCCCGTGCCGCCTTGCCGACGTACATCGGCGTGAGGCGGTCCTTAAGTGGTTAATTTGGGTGCGGGGTTCCCCTTAATATCCATACAAGACCCAAGGGGCCTGGTAATGGACTGGGGGGTACCCATGCCATTTGTCTCACTGATTTCCATCCATATTGCCAGGACCCGACATTACATTAAAGCTGCAAGCTTTTTTTCCTTTAAAAATGACATTTTGTGCAGGGACTGTTCTAAGAGGAAACGGGAAACATGTGCCACATGTGTACACCCCCCAGGTACGATATTTAAAGAAATATTTCACTTTTTTTTTCACTTTAAGCATCATTAAAATCACTGCTCCCGAAAAAACAGCCATTTTTAAAAGTTTTTTTGCATTGATACATGTCCCCTGGGGCAGGACTCGGGTCCCCAAACCCTTTTTAGGACAATACCATGCAAATTAGCCTTTAAAATGAGCACTTTTGATTTTGAACGTTTGAGTCCCATAGACGTCAATGGGGTTCTAAAGTTTGTGCAAATTTTCGGTCCGTTCGCAGGTTCTGGTGCGAACCGAACCAGGGGGTGTTTGGCTCATCCCTAATTGTCACCAAGAAAGAGGCTAGATATCTGGTACCGGAAGCCCCTCGGGTGCCAGTTATCTACCAATTACCTAAAATCCACAAGAATCCAGCTAGACCTCCTGGCAGGTCTATAGTGAGTTAGGTGGACTCTTTGTTTGCAGAATTGGTGAATACATTGATTGTTTTCTATAGCCATTGGCACAAAGTTGTCCATCCTATCTCATGGATAGCAAGCATCTCATGGAATTATTACAGCAGGTAGAAGTTGGCGATGGGCATATACGAGCTAGTATTGACGTAAATTCCCTGTATACCAATATCCAGCAAAGGCATGCCATAGAAGCTGTGCTTTCGGCCTTAAACAATACCAAAATGAAAACTAAACAAAAGGATTTTCTTGTCCATGCCCTAGATTTAGTCATGAGCCACAACTTCTTCTGGCATGATAAGCACTTCTTTAGACAGAAGAAGGGCATGGCAATGGGGGCTAAATATGCCCCCTCAGTGGCAAATCAATTTATGAGTTCCTGGGAGAAGGATGCCATTTTTAGTGTGAACATTCCTCAGCTCAAGTTTTACAAGCGCTATATAGACAATATCATCATTATTTGGGCAGGATCAAAAGTGTTCTTTTTTCAGTTTTTATTGAAAATTGGTGAGAATGGGAATGGGATATCATTCTTAGCAACTTCTGTCATTCATCGCATCAATTTTCTTGATCTAGTTATTTTTAAGGATAACCATACACTGTCCACTAAAACCTATTTTAAGGAAGTGGACAGAAATGGTTACATCCCCTTTGGGAGCTGCCATCACCCTTGTTGGCTTAGTTCCATTCCTAAAAGCCAATTTCTAAGAGTCAGGCGCAATTGCGCAAGAATCCAGGATTTTGACCTATAAGCGCAAGTTCTGTATGAGAGGTTCTTGGAAAAAGGTTACACCCCATGTGAGTTAAACAAAACCCTATTCTTGGTAAGGGGTATGAATAGGGATGATTTGTTTAAAAAGAAGGAAGTTGCCAAAAAAGATGTTGGTATTGCTTTTATGTCAGGTTTTACCCACCAATATAAACAAGTGGGACATATTGTTCTTAAGCATAGGCATCTTCTATTGAAAGACGATGATTTAGCCAGTATTTTACCCAGAAGACCACAGTTCATTTACACCAAGTAAAGGGATGGTGAACCCGCGCAGTGGAAGTAAAGGCTTATTTGGTGAAGTTTGGAACTGCTGCCTCCCAACAAGCAGTCACCCTAAATGGGGACAGCTGAGATATATTGAAAATGGTAGAAGGGTTTGGCGCTGTTCCTTTTAGTTGGATAATTCCCTACCTTCATATAGGTTTACTAGATGTAAATCAAAAATTAGAGATGCCTAGGTGTACCGTACATGTGTCAAATAGATAATATACTACAGTATTGTGCAATCATAGGTGATACATAGACTTTACATATATAGAAAACTTTAAATATATAAAAACTTAAATGTATGCAATTAAACAACAAATCTCATATGTGGTGTTGCTGGTAGGTAGTCCAAAAAACCTGGAGGGAGGGGGGGGGAGAAAGGGGGGGGGGGAAAGGGGGTGGAAGTGGGGGGAGGGGAGTGACAGGAAGGGGGAAAGGGAGAGGTGTGGGAGATCTGCTCCTGATGGAGAAATTGACAATATCAGGATAAAGTGCAATCGTGCTAGTGAATTTCAAAAAAAGTCCTTATGTGTGATACACTTGTTATCAGATTCTTAGTATATCTCTTGTGCAGTTTCTTGTGCTGTTGTGGTGATAACCCTTCACTTTTTATATATCCTTGCTCTGAAAGTGCAGCCACTCACCAGATCACTTCACCCCTGCGGGGGTATCGGGCAGTTACAGTTTTGCGCCACTGTACGGCGATCGCTGGCGGGCTCAGGATCGTGGTATATCATATGTAAAGAGAGAGGGAGTGGCCATAGCGTAAAATTGCTTTTAAAAAGTTTTATTAAACAAGATAGAAGGGTACTCACAATTTTGCAATGAAAATCAAGCGAGATAATAAAAAACGTCACAAATGTCCTTCAGCGCTGGTACAGGAGATGATGTTTGGGAAGCACAGATTAGGCCACGCCCTACGCGTTTCGTCGTTAGGACGTCTACGGGAGCGTGGACGTCGCTCCCGTAGACGTCCTAACGACGAAACGCATAGGGCGTGGCCTAATCTGTGCTTCCCAAACATCATCTCCTGTACCAGCGCTGAAGGACATTTGTGACGTTTTTTATTATCTCGCTTGATTTTCATTGCAAAATTGTGAGTACCCTTCTATCTTGTTTAATAAAACTTTTTAAAAGCAATTTTACGCTATGGCCACTCCCTCTCTCTTTACATATGATATACCACGATCCTGAGCCCGCCAGCGATCGCCGTACAGTGGCGCAAAACTGTAACTGCCCGATACCCCCGCAGGGGTGAAGTGATCTGGTGAGTGGCTGCACTTTCAGAGCAAGGATATATAAAAAGTGAAGGGTTATCACCACAACAGCACAAGAAACTGCACAAGAGATATACTAAGAATCTGATAACAAGTGTATCACACATAAGGACTTTTTTTGAAATTCACTAGCACGATTGCACTTTATCCTGATATTGTCAATTTCTCCATCAGGAGCAGATCTCCCACACCTCTCCCTTTCCCCCTTCCTGTCACTCCCCTCCCCCCACTTCCACCCCCTTCCCCCCCCCCTTTCTCCCCCCCCCCTCCCTCCAGGTTTTTTGGACTACCTACCAGCAACACCACATATGAGATTTGTTGTTTAATTGCATACATTTAAGTTTTTATATATTTAAAGTTTTCTATATATGTAAAGTCTATGTATCACCTATGATTGCATCATTTACACCAAGCCTTCTACGCTATGATTCAAGCTGGCACCCAATGTTATTGACCCCTTGAAAAGCTATGCACTTTTTTGGACCAGGTGGGTTTTTTCAGTTGTGGGAGATGTGTTATATATAGGACATCTAAACACAGGGTGTGGAAAACAACTGAGTTTACAGCATACTGCAGTGGTCAATCCTATAAAATAAAACAATTTATTACATGTGGCACTACCCACGTTACCTATCTATTGTCCTGCCCATGTGGGTTATAATACATAGGTAGGACCACCAGAGCGTTGGGAGTGAGATTACATGAGCATGTTAATAAGATATAAACAAAGGTTACAAACACCACAGTTTATCCAATCATTTCAGACTAGTTCATGGTAGGGACCCCAGTAGCCTCACCTTCTGTGGCATTGACAGAGTTGAGGAGCATTGGAGAGGAGGTAACCTCAAGAAAGCTATTTCTCGTAATGAGACCCAGTGGATCCATCATTTAAAAACGATGAGCCCCCGAGGGTTAAACATTGAATTGGATCTGAACTGTTTCCTGTCAAATTTTTAGAACAATTTAGTGCTTTTTATCCATTGTATTTTTCTTTCCATTTTTTTTTTATTTATTTATACTTATTTTTATTTTTTATTTTCATTTTTATCATTATTTTTGTTTTATTATGTTTTCCTTTTTTTCTCCTTTTTTCCCTATTTGTATTTTTAGTTTTAATTTTTTATTTATTTTTTTTTCTTATTTTTATTTTTCATTTATATTTTTCATTTTAATTTTCAATATTAGTTTTTCCTTTTATATTTCTTTTTTCGGCTTGTATGTATATTAATTTTATTTTGCATGTAAATGTATTCCCAGTGAGCTCCATGGTTTAGCCGAAATGATGTCTTTAGTCCTTGGAATCATTTTTGCAGATTGCTATTTGCACTTTTTTGGTCTCTCCCAGCGGCTGTGCTCTGCCTGTGGGAGTGACCTTTTTTCATTTCATCATCAGCATGGTTCCCATGTGGGTGGTGATTAGTCCTCTGTGTGGGGGATCTTTCCTCTATTTAAGACAGTTGAATGGGCCGGGAATTAGGTCTTTGATAACGCCCTGTAAGTTGGCAAAACATGTTGACGTATTTCCAGTGGCACTGACGTCATTTCCTGCTCCTTGGAATGCACTTCCTGGTTTCTGGAATGCACACCATGAGCAGCATCCGGATCCATCTCTAATCCCTTTACATGCCCATTTTTATCAACTATTTTGTAAGTACCCGTTTGTATATGGAATTAATTCCTCTTTCGAACGGTACTTTTCACTATTAGTTCCATTTTTTTATCCTTTTTTGGTGCCTGGTGATTCTGCTGAGAAATTCCAACAAGAAATCTTTTGATCTAATGTGCACAACACCACTCCTGAGCTTCTCTGGATACCATCACATAAGCCTTTGCAGTCTGGGGGTCATCGCCATTTGGTGAGTGGGGACACATGTGGGGGTGGCGTTTATGCACCTTACTGTGGTCCATTGCACTTCAAACGTTTTTTTCCCATTGAGGATCAGAACATTCAGCACATTTATTTGGACTTTATATGTTTTTTGCTTTGTATATTCACAATTGCACTTATCTACACTTGGTTACACATGTTTAATAACATTTGCGAGCGCCACATTTTCTTAATTTTACATTTCTAGTGAGTAGCACTTTGTGTGTGGCAGCTGCTTTAGTTTTCACTGATTGCCCGATCTGGTTACTGAACTCTGGCTTGGCTGACTACCCGATCCGGTTACTGGACTCTGGCTATGCTTTGACTAGACTTACTCTATTTACCTTTTTATTTTTATTAATAAACAAGTGTGATTTTACTGTACTTCTGTCTTGGTCTGGTTCATGGTTTCTGATACTTTTGGGAGATACTGTGTATGTATATAATATAAATATACACAGTGGAGACGGAAAGTATTCAGACCCCCTTAAATTTTTCACTCTTTGTTATATTGCAGCCATTTTCTAAAATCATTTAAGTTCATTTTTTCCTCATTAATGTACACACAGCACCCCATATTGACAGAAAAACATAGAATTGTTGACATTTTTGCAGATTTATTAAATAAGAAAAACTGAAATATCACATGGTCCTAAGTATTCAGACCCTTTGCTCAGTATTTAGTAGAAGCACCCTTTTGATCGAATACAGCCATGAGTCTTTTTGGGAAAGGTGCAACAAGTTTTTCAGACCTGGATTTGGGGATCCTCTGCCATTTCTCCTTGCAGATCCTCTCCAGTTCTGTCAGGTTCGATGGTAAACGTTGGTGGACAGCCATTTTTAGGTCTCTCCAGAGATGCTCAATTGGGTTTAAGTCAGAGCTCCGGCTGGGCCATTCAAGAACAGTCACAGAGTTGTTGTGAAGCCACTCCTTCAATATTTTAGCTGTGTGCTTAGGCTCATTGTCTTGTTGGAAGTTAAACTTTCGGCCCAGTCTGAGGTCCTGAGCAGTCTGCAGAAGGTTTTCGTCCAGGATATCCCTGTACTTGGCCGCATTCATCTTTCCCTCGATTGCAACCAGTCGTTCTGTCCCTGCAGCTAAAAAACACCCCCACAGCATGATGCTGCCACCACCATGCTTCACTGTTGGGACAGTATTGGACAGGTGATGAGCAGTGCCTGGTTTTCTCCACAAATAGCGCTTAGAATTAAGGCCAAAAAGTTCTATCTTGGTCTCATCAGACCAGAGAATCTTATTTCTCACCATCTTGGAGTCCTTCGGGTATTTTTTAGCAAACTCCACGTGTCTTGCACTGAGGGCTGCCCTGACTGGTGGAGGGCTGCAGTGATGGTTGACTTTCTCGACTACATCTCTGGAGCTCAGCCACAGTGATCTTTGGGTTCTTCTTTACCTCTCACACCAAGGCTCTTCTCCCCCGATAGCTCAGTTTGGCCGGACGGCCAGCTCTAGGAAGGGTTCTGGTCGTCCCAAACGTCTTCCGTTTAAGGATTATGGAGGCCACTGTGCTCTTAGGAACCTTAAGTGCAGCAGAATTGTTTGTAACCTTGGCCAGATCTGTGCCTTGCCACAATTCTGTCTCTGAGCTCTTCAGGCAGTTCCTTTGACCTCATGATTCTCATTTGCTCTGACATGCACTGTGAGCTGTAAGGTCTTATATAGACAGGTGTGTGGCTTTCCTAATCAAGTTTAATCAGTATAATCAAACACAGCTGGACTCAAATGAAGGTGTAGAACCATCTCAAGGATGATCAGAAGAAATGGACAGCACCTGAGTTAAATATATGAGTGTCACAGCAAAGGGTATGAATACTTAGGACCATGTGATATTTCAGTTTCTCTTTTTTAATAAATCTGCAAAAATGTGAACAATTCTGTGTTTTTCTGTCAATATGGGGTGCTGTGTGTACATTAATGAGGAAAAAAAATGAATTTAAATGATTTTAGCAAATGGCTGCAATATAACAAAGAGTGAAAAATTTAAGGGGGTCTGAATACTTTCCGTCCCCACTGTATATATATATGTATGTATGTATGTATATATGTATGTATGTATGTATGTATATATATATATATATATATATATATATATATATATATATATATATATATATATATATATATATATATATATATATATATATATATATAGAGAGAGAGAGAGAGAGAGAGAGAGAGAGAGAGAGAGATATCTATATGTATATATATATATATATATATATATATATATATATATATATATATATATATATATATGTATATATATTATTATTATACACAATTTATATAGCGCCAACAGTCTATGCAGTGCTTTACAATGTAGAGGGGGACAGCACAATTACAGTACAGTTCAATACAGAAGGGACAGGAGGGCACTGCTCGTAGAGCTTACATTCTCAAGGGTGGGGGTGGTGGTACAAAAGATAATAGATGCGGGGAATGATTTTATGGGAGTGGCTCGGGGACAGTTGTTAGGTAGGTGTGGGATAGGCTTCCCTGAATAAGTGAGTTTTCAGGGATCACTTAAAGGTGGACAGGTTAGGGGCTGATCGTATATACCGGGGTGGGCAGTTCCAGAGGATGGGAAAGGCTCTGGAGAAGTCCTGAAGGCGAGCATGAGAGGAGGTAACAAGGGAGCTAGAGAGCAGGAGGTCCTGGGAGGAGAAGAGGGGACGATTAGGGCGATATCTGCAGATGAGGTTGGTTATGTAGCTGGGGGTGATGTGGATGGCCTTGTATGTTGTGGTTAGCATTTTGAATTTTTTATGGTGGGGTAGGGGAAGCCAGTGAAGGGATTGGCAGAGAGGGGCAGCAGTCAATGATCGGTTAGTGAGGTGTATTAGTGAGGTGTAATATATATATATATATATATATATATATATATATATATATATATATATATAAATAACACACTGCCACTAGCTACATAACCTGCCTGCTTAATCTAACTCAAGCTATCTCTCCATCCACGCCAACAACAACACACTATATGCTGCCGGTATGTAAGCAGCCTTATATAGTGTGGGGCATGGACTTGCTTTGGCCAATCATCATATAGCAATGCACTGCAATCGCACAGTGCATTATGGGGCATTCTGTGGCACTCGAATTTCCCACAAATGCCTCATAATGTTCGCTGTTTGGTGAATGGGCGACTACCCAATGTTCAAATTGAACTTACATTCGATATGAACATCGAGCTCATCCATAATAAACAGTAGCAATAACAGATGAGTAGGGAACACAGACCTTGAGAACAAGGCATTCAAAAAAAAGAAAATGGTTACAATAACAGGAGACAGACTGCAGAGTAGGGCTGCAACTAACGATTATTTTCATAATCAATTAGTTGGCCGATTATTGTTTTGATTAATTGATTAATCAGATATTAACCTTAAAGTGTGGTGTATATAATTTAGTTAAAAGTTTAAACAAAAAGGCAATTTATTCTTAAATATCTATATATAATGGTAAAAATAAATAACCAACTACAGTCAGGTCCATAAATATTGGGACATCGACACAATTCTAATCTTTTTGGCTCTATACGCCACCACAATGGATTTGAAATGAAACAAACAAGATGTGCTTTGACTGCAGACTTTCAGCTTTAATTTGAAGGTATTTACATGCAAATCAGGTGAACGTTGTGGGAATTACAACAGTTTGTATATGTGCCTCCCACTTTTTAAGGGACCAAAAGTAATGGGAAAGGTTAACATCCATAATTGGTTGCAAATCCTTTGCAGTCAATTACAGCCTGAAGTCTGGAATGCATAGACATCACCAGACGCTGGGTTTCATCCCTGGTGATGCTCTGCCAGGCCTCTACTGCAACTGTCTTCAGTTCCTGCTTATTCTTGGGGCATTTTCCCTTCAGTTTTGTCTTCAGCAAGTGAAATGCATGCTCAATCGGATTCAGGTCAGGTGATTGACTTGGCCATTGCATAACATTCCACTTCTTTCCCTTAAAAAACTCTTTGGTTGCTTTCGCAGTATGCTTCGGGTCATTGTCCATCTGCACTGTCCAATGAGTTCTGAAGCATTTTGCTGACCATGAGCAGACAATATTGCCTGAAACCCTTCAGAATTCATCCTGCTGCTTTTGTCAGCAGTCACATCATCAATAAATGCAAGAGAACCAGTTCCATTGGCAGCCATACATGCCCACACCATGACACTACCACCACCATGCTTCATTGATCAGGTGGTATGCTTTGGATCATGAGAAGTTCCTTTCCTTCTCCATATTCTTCTCTTGCCATCACTCTGGTACACATTGATCTTGGTCTCATCTGTCCATAGGATGTTGTTCCAGAACTGTGAAGGCTTTTTTAGATGTTATTTGGCAAACTCCAATCTGGCCTTCCTGTTTATGAGGCTCACCAATGGTTTACATCTTGTGGCGAACCCTCTGTATTCACTCTGGTGAAGTCTTCTATTGATTGTTGATTTTGACACACATACACCTACCTCCTGGAGAGTGTTCTTGATCTCACCAACTGTTGTGAAGGATGTTGTCTTCACCAGGGAAAGAATTCTTCCGTCATCCACCACAGTTGTTTTCAGTGGTCTTCCAGGTCTTTTGGTGTTGCTGAGCTCACCGGTGCGTTCTTTCTTTTTAAGGATGTTCCAAACAGTTGATTTGGCCACACCTAATGATTTTGCTATCTCTCTGATGGGTTTGGGTTTTTTTTTTAGCCTAATGATGGCTTGCTTCACTGATAGTGACAGCTCTTTGGATCTCATATTTGGAGTTGACAGCAACAGATTCCAAATGCAAATAGCACACTTGAAATGAACTCTGGACCTTTTATCTGCTCCTTGTAAATGGGATAATGAGGGAATAACATACACCTGGCCATGGAACAGCTGAGCAGCCAATAGTTCTATTACTTTTGGTCCCTTAAAAAGTGGGAGGCACAGGTCCATCGCAGTCACACGGACGCCCGGGGCACATTCTAGCTATGTGCCCTACTTGCGCCGCGCTACCAGGAAGGCCAGGATATGAATGGGCTATGCAACCAGCATCCCATTACTATCCTCTGCAGCCCGGGTATCACGGCGGACTGTGTGGGATTTCCCACACTGCCCTAGTGCGCATGTCAGCCGCTTTGTGCGACCGCAATGCACCCTGGGATCTGTAGTAGGAATGACTCCCGACTCCCTGGGCATGCGCACTGGCGCTTCCACATCCGCATCGTGCTGGTGACGTCTCATGCCAGCACGATGGGGGGGCAGCATAAAGCCGGCTTATCTGACAGTGTATGCTGCCAGAGCCGGAGGGTGGAACTCGTCCCCAGCAGTGTCAGTGACTGGTAAGCTCTACCACACACTGCTTTATCCCAACTCTCCCATTTCCACTCTTAGTCTATCTATTTTCTATATAGTAATACATCGGTTTCTTTATTTAGAGAAAAGAGAAAAAAGAGGAAATAATCTGACGGTTTGACTTAACTGTTATCCATACGAACTTGATGAGATTAAGTCCTTATTACCATCCAGATAATTGATTTGGATGATATTTTTTCTGACTTCTATTGTTTATTTTTTATTTTTCCCAGGTTATATTTTAATATACACTTGACCTCTTAAATCCTGTCATTTCCAGCATACGCTTAATTTCCTATTCACCCCCTCAGATATCTTAATTCCTATATACATATACATAAATTTTGTTTCATCCACTAGCATTGAACAATCCCCTGCAATTACCACCAGCAGGTGTTTTGAAGATCGCCACCCACCTACAGGCTTTGTTTAAATAATTTAAAGTAAGTATTCAATAGTCTTTTTGGGCCGATTGTCTGCCCTATGCTTGCTTCTATAATTAATTATTTCGCCCTTTTCACACAAAGCCAAATATATACTCTACTTATAACTCAATAGCCTGTTTTTTTATATATTGCATTTTTGCCCTATCCACAGTTTTACCTTTCTGTCCCCTGTGACTGCACTATATGGCCAAGTCAGATTTCCAGTGTTAGTGGATGGCATGCGGGGACTGTCCGAGGCTGGGGTCACACAGGGGTAAGCACTTTTTTGTGCTATTTCAAAGAGGACACTGTGCTTGTTTTTGTTGAAAACTTTTTCATTCAATTTTTCATTTTTTCATAATGTATGTTGTTCATTTTGTTATTTTCTACTTTTTAGAACCATAAAAGTGTTGGATGATATTATCTCTCGGCTTGCATATCCCTTGAAAAAGCGACACAGCGAAACATGTCGGGCTAGTATGCAACCATATCATCTCTTAAAACAAATATTCACTCATGTTCTGTCTGACCACTGTAATTGTATAGATATCGCAATATTTGTGAACTATGTATAATCTACATGATTTTAACTCTGAATGTTAAATTAAAAATTATTTTTTATAATTATTTCTTTATTCATTCTTCTTGCACCGTTCGTTAAAATCCCTTCTTCTCTTTTCTGTGCTATTTACATTTATTCTCAGGGATGTGGTGCCTATCCAATTGGGTGTTTCACCACTAATCAGAACCAAACTTTTGTTATAGTCATCTATAGGGCATTTGATGCAGTTGGAGATGGGCTGTGACTGGGCGAAGATTGCGTCTTTTTGCCAGGGTGATGGGGGAGAGATCACTAAAGACCTGGAGTTTGGAACCTTTGAAGTCAATGCAATTTTTGTTGCGTGTGGCTGCTGTTAAAGCTTCCTTACTGTCATAATAGTGAAAACAAACTATTATGTCCCTCGGGTTGGATCAAGGAGGAGATTTGGGAGCCAAGGATCTATGAGCCCTATCTAGTCGCCAATCAATATTGGGTATGTGCGGGGCCAACGTTACAAAAAGATTAAGTAAATAGGACCATAACTCTTTGTCATTGACTGTTTCAGGGACTCCATGGATCCGCAAATTCGAACGACGTTTTCTATTCTCCAGATCTTCTTGCTGAAGTTGTATTTGGGAAACTATGTGTTTAAGGAATGCATTTTCTTTCTCCAGTGCGTGCATATATTGTACAGTCTTGTCAAATTTAGTTTCCAAGGTGGCAGTGCGCTCTCCAAGCTGATTAATCTCCCCCCTGAGCTCCTGAGCAATCTTCCCAACCTCTTTAGCTATATTGCGTGTCAAATCCTGTAAAAGTGTCTGCAGTTTCAAGTCTAAGACTGCCACTGTGACTGCTTCGGCGGGATTCATCTGCTGGGAGGTATTTCCCGTGTGAAAGGTACCCGTAGCGGAGGCTAATAGGTCCGTGGCATCAGTCGGTTCTGCGGGTGTATTTGAAGCCGGGGATTGCGGCTTATATAGAAATCGCTCCATGTTTTGTGTAGACTTTGATGTCGTTGGTGGTATAAAACCTTGATATATGTTTTTCTGAAATCCTACTTTGCCCATGTAGTGCCCGGAGGTGTCCGGAGGCAACTAATAATGATCCTTTGGTTGTGAAACCTGATGAAGCGGTGCAGGATCCCTTAAGAAAGGAGCGAGGACCGGGGTGAGTTTATAACATGTCCTCCATCAGTGCTAGTCGCACCTGCACCCCCCTATTTGACGTTTCAGGGGCTGAGTTTGGTTAACTAAAGTCTTGGAGGGGTGCCCCTTTAAGAGCCTGCTGAAGGTATAATAAAAGGTAAGCTGTAAGGATAACTAGCAAACAACTGCAGTTGGTGTATTAGTAAATTTCCTCTTTCTTAGGGCTGGGCATGTCCACACAAATAATGGGGAAGATTTCTATGGAGTATTGTACCTGGGTGAGGAGGATGAGGCTGACTTCAGAGGCCGCAAGACAGCTGTGAGTCGATGGTGTAGCAGGCTAGATGTCAGGGGACCTCAGGCAGGCCTTCGTTTGTGTCGGTTTTCACTGCCCCTGCAAGGAGATCGCCACAACTGGAGGAGGACGGGCGGTTATTCAACCCACGGATCCCAGAAATCTAGACCGGAGGGTGCTGGAGGGTCCTCAGGCCTATAGGCCGCAAAATGGTGGCGGGCTTCAGGCCTGTATAATCGGCCAGTGGGGACACTTAGGCGGGCTTCCGTGAGTTTGCGGACGCAGGCACGGGAGTGTCTGCATGTTCCGCCGCCAATCCCGCAGTCTGTGGAACTGATGTAGGCCTCGCGGACCGCAAGACGGCAGCGACTCCCTGTGTTGCTGAAACCGTCCGCGGGTCGGATGGGAGGACGGGTCGCTGGCCTTATGCTTCACTTCAGGCTGTGGCCGGGACAGAGGACGTCTGTGAGTCAGCGAGCCAGTCGGCAGGGCAGTGGAGGAGGCTTCGTAGGCCTCAAGATGGCGTCAAGCCCAGGTTGTGAGGAGTGGGCCAGGGGAAGCCGCGATCAGCCGGTTGGATCTTTCAATACTGGCAGGATGAGACCAGGAGCCGCCCAGGGGTCCCCAGGGTAAAGATGTTAGCTCTCCTGGGACGTTTACAGCCAGGATGGCAGTGGATTCTAGTCAGGCTTGTGGAGCTCTGTGTCCACACGTCCTCCTCAGTTCGCTGCTAGACACGCCCCCGCACCAGCCCTTTTTCTGGGCTGTGTCTATGATCAGACCCAAGTACTCCAGCCTTTTTAGCGGTTTTAAGGAAGACTTGTCTAGTTTGAGAATTCAACAAAGATTTTTCAGGTATTTGGTTAGAGGTGGGGCCAGAACTTTTGTAAACACCCAGGGTGCTGTAGCTAGCTCGAAGGGCAAGGCTAGTACTGAAAATGCTGCTGTTCTACCTTGAACCGCAGAAACCCTTGGTGAGTGGGAAATATAGGGACATGCAGATATGCATCCCTGATGTCGATAGACACCAGAAGTTCTCCTCCTTGTAGGATAGAAACCACTGACCTGATCGACTCCATGAGAAAGGAAAGGATCTTCAGGAACTGATTTAGATTTTTTAGATCTAGAATGGGTCTGACATCTCTATTCGGTTTTGATACTGTAAAGAGGTTTGAATAAAACCCCAAACTTTGCTCTTCTGTGGGGATTTGTATGATCGCCCCCTGAGCCAGTAGTTGGTCTAGTGCCCGAAACAGATTGCCTTTTACCTGGATCTTTGGTTACGTTTGACCTCAGAAAATAAAACAGTGGAAACTCCCGAAATTCTAGTTTGTATGCTAGAGACACCATGGAGATGACCCATCTGTCCTGAATTTCCTCTTGCCAGACTTCTGAGTATTACAGAAGTCTTCCCCCCACTCTGGTGAGGGGGGCGCCCCTTCATAATGAGGCTTTGGAATTCTGCTTTGCAGGTTTCCGGCCACAGGCCGTCTTCTGTGCCTGGGCGTGGACCTGAGGTTTTCTTTTGACTGGCAAAAGAGTACTTTTCCCACTAAAAATCATTTGGATGTATTTGACCAAATCATCCCCAAATAGCCAATCCCCATGAAAAGGAAAACCAGTCAGGAGCCTTTTGCATGGTGCTTTGGCTGACCAGTTTTTTAACCACAGGATCCTATGCATGTGTACTAGCACAAGGTGGAAGACGGGATGCCTGGTGAATAAAATCTTTCATGGCGTCTATGGCAAAACATAATGCTTTAGGTAGTTCAGACAAATCCTGGGCTTGTTGTGCAGGAACCTCCTTAAGGGCCTGTCTAAACTGGTCCTTTAGGGACTGACAGATGCCTATTGCTGCAAATGAAGGCTGAGTAATGGCACCTGCCAAGGAAAAAGAGGATTTAACAGGAATTCCAACCTTTTATCTGTTGGATCCTTAAGCATTTGTGCATTGTCTACTGTACAAGTTAGACTTTTATTCACACTGCAAATCGCAGCGTCAACTGCTGGTACATTCCATTGAATTTGATTTTCTCCTTCATGGGATGGAGTGCTGTGAATCTCTTTGGAGGGAGAAAATGCTTATCCAGGTGAAATCAATCAGCATAAATAAGCTGTTCTAGTAATGCATGGACAGGAAACGCATGCAAAGGCTGTGAAGGTTTTAAGGAACCTAAAGAAGAAACAGAACTTTCAGCTGACTCCATTAGGGGTAGCTTGAAAGTGGAACGAACCATCTCTGTAATGCCGCATACACACGATCGGAAATTCCGCCAGCAAAACTCCGATGAGAGCTTTTTGTCGGAAAATGCGACCGTGTGTATGCTCCATCGGTCTTTAGCTGGTGGAATTCCAGCCAGCAAAAGATTGAGAGCATGTTCTCTATTTTCCGTCGGGAAAAGTTCCTATCCGAAAATGCGATCGTCTGTACAAATTCTGACGCGCAAAATTCCTACGCATGCTCAGAAACAATTCGACACATGCTCGGAAGCATTAAACTTCATTTTCTCAGTTCGTCGTAGTGTTGTACGTCACCGCGTTCTTGACAGTCAAAAGTTCAGAGATCTTTTGTGTGACCGTGTTTATGAAAGGCAAGCTTGAGCAGAATTCCTTCTGAAAAACCATCCAAGTTTTTTCTGATGGAAAATCCGCTTGTGTGTACGGGGCATAAGAGATTGCACCAGCAATTTCTCAGATTGCGAGGCTAAAAAAGGTTCATCCACTGTTGTCTCCTCCGCAGACGGATAATCGGTTTGCCTTTCCTCCTGATCACCTAAGGGTAACACATCATCCTGTACCCAAGCAAGGCAGTGGACGTCTTGGAGGTGCGTTATCATGTTGGAATACTGCCCTGCGGCCCAGTCTCTGAAGGAAAGGGATCATGCTCTACTTCAGTATGTCACAGTACATGTTGTCATTCATGGTTCCCTCAATGACCTGTAGCTCCCCAGTGACGGCAGCACTCATGCAGCTCCAGACCATGACACTCCCACCACCATGCTTGACGGTAGGCAAGACACACTTGTTTCTTGACTGTAGGCAAGATACACTTGTCTTTGTACTCCTCACCTGGTTGCCACCACACACGCTTGACACCATCTGAACCAAATAAGTTTATCTTGGTCTCATCAGACCACAAGACATAGTTCCAGTAATTCATGTCTTTAGTCTGCTTGTCTTAAGCAAACTGTTTGTGGGCTTTCTTGTGCATCATCTTTATAAGAGGCTTCCTTCTGGGAAGACAGCCATGAAGACCAATTTGATGCAGTGTGTGGTGTATGGTCTGAGCACTGACAGGCTGATCCCCCCACCCCTTGAACCTCTGCAGCAATGCTGGTAGCATTCATACGTATATTTCCCAAAGACAACCTCTGGATATGACGCTGAGCACATGCACTCAACTACTTTGGTTGACTATGACGAGGCCTTTTCTGAGAGGATCCTGTCCTGTTAACAACTGGGCACTTAAACCCCCTTCCTAACCAGACTAATTTTCAGCTTTCAGTGCTCTCACATTTTGAATGACAATTACTCAGTCACACAAATAGAGCTTTATTTTGGTGGTAATTAATCACCGCTGGGGTTTTTATTTTTTGTGCTATAAAAGAAAAAGGACAGAAAATTCAGTAAAAAATGCATTTTTCTTGGTTTCTGTTATAAAATTTTGCAAATTAGTAATTTTTCTTCATATGTTTTGGCCAAAATTTATACCGCTACATATCATTGGTAAAAATAACCCAAATCGGTGTATATTATTTGGTCTTAGTAAAAGTTATAGAGTCCACAAGCTATAGGGCCAATCTCTCAAAATTGATCACACCTGAAGTACTGATGGCCTATCTCATTTCTTAAGACCCTAACAAGCCAGGAAAGTACAAATACCCCCCAAATGACCCATTTTTGGAAAGTAGACATTCCAAGGTATTTGGTAAAAGGCATGGTGAGTTTTTTGAAGTTGTAATTTTTTCCCACAATTCTTTGCAAAATCAGGATTTTTTTTACTTTTTTTTCACAAAATTGTTATATTAGCAGGTTATTTCTCACACACAGCATAAGCATAGCACAAATCACACCCCAAAACACATTCTGCTACTCCTCCTGAGTATGGCAATACCACATGTGTGAGACTTTTACACAGCGTGGCCACATACAGAGGCCCAACATGCAGGGAGCTCCATCAGGCGTTCTTGGAGCATAAATTACACATATAATTTCTTGACTACCTCTTACACTTTTGAAGGCCCTGGAGCACCAGGACAATGGAAACGCCCCAAAATGACCCCATTTTGGAAAGAAAACAACCCAATGTATAATCTATGAGGCATATCGAGTCTTTTGTATGTGTCATTTTTTTCTACAAGTTTTTGGAAAATGTGTAAAGAAAATGAAAACACATTTTTTTTACACAACGTTGTCCATTTACACAATATTTCTCACACATAGCATGTACATACCAAAAATTACACCCCAAAATAGATTCTCCTGCTCCTCCTGAGTGGCGATACCACAAATGTGAGACTTTTCCACAGCCTGGCCACATACAGAGGACCGACATGCAGGGAGCACCATCAGGTGTTCTAGGGACATAAGTTTCAAATCTAATTGGTCTACCTTTTACACTTTTGTGAGGCACTGTAGTGGCATGGATGATAACTAATGTGGCATGGATGAGCATAAATGGGAATGGATGAGCCGTGGATTGGGATGGCTGAGCATGAATGAGTATTGCCGGGTACGGCTGAGTACGGATGGGTACGGCTGAGTATGGCTGGGTATAGATGGGATTGCTGGGTACAGCTGAATACAGATGGGTAGGGCTGGATATAGATGGTATGGCTGGGTACGGCTGAGTATGGCTGGGTATGACTGAGTACAGCTGGGTATGGCTGGGCACGGCTGAGTATGGCTGGGTATGGCTGAGTATGGCTGGGTACGGCTGAATATTTCTGGGTATGGCTGAATATGGATGGGTATGGCTAATTATGGATGGGGGTGGATAGGATGGCTGAGCATGGATGGATGAGTATTGCTGAGGATGGATGAGTATGCTGAGTATGGATGGGTGAGCATGGATGGATGGATGGGTTTGCCGAGTATGGATGGGCTTGCCGAGTATGGATGGATGGATGGGTATGTTGAGTATGGATGGGTATGCCGAGTATGGATGGGTATGCCGAGTATGGATGGGTATGCAGAGTATAGATGGATGGATGGATGGATGGATGGATGGATGGGTATGCAGAGTATGTATGGATGGGTATGCAGAGTATGAATGGGTATGCTCAGTATGGATGGATGGGTATGCAGAGTATGGATAGGTATGCAGAGTATGGATGGGTATGCTGAGTATGGATGGATGGATGGATGGGTACACATAGTATGAATGAGTATGCAGAGTATGGATGGGTATGCAGAGTATTGATGGGCATGCATGGCTGAGTATGCAGAGTATGGATGGGTATGCATGGCTGAGAATGGATGGATTTGTCACTGTGTGGCACTACACATCCAGCCCACATCACTGCTGCCACCGATCTTTCCCCTCTCTGCTCACACTGGATGGAGAGGGGAAAGAGGAACCGGATATCACGCCGGTTTGTTTACATGTGATCACTCCGTCATTTGACGGAGCGATCACATGGTAAACAGCCGCGATCAGTCCTCTGGACCCAGCGGTCACGGATGTGTTTGGGTGCACGCCCCAGGGGCCACGCAAGAGAGGGATTCTGTACGCCCTCCCAGAGTTATGCAACTGCCCTGTAGCCATCATTCGGCTATGGCCCAGGTGTTAAGTGGTTAAACCGCTGTATGGTCTTGGCCACCATGCTGAGCTCAGTTTCAGGGTCTTGGCAATCTTTTTATAGCCTAGGCCATCTTTATGTAGAGTAACAATTATGTAGAGTAACAATTACTTATGTAGAGTAACAATTCTTTCAGATCCTCAGGGAGTTCTTTCCATGAGGTGCCATGTTGAACTTCCAGTGACCAGTATGAGAGAGTGAGAGTGATAACACCAAATTTAACACACCTGCTCCCCATTCACACTGAGATCTTGTAACACGAATGAGTCACATGACATCGGGGAGAAAAAATGGCAAATTGGGCCCAGTTTTGACATTTTTGGACATTTGTACATAGGGGTGTACTCACTTTTGTTGCCAGCAGTTTAGACATTAATAGGTTGAATTATTTTGAGGGGACAGCAAATTTACACTGTTATACAAGCTGTATATGCACTACTCTACATTGTTGCAAAGTGTCATTTCTTCAGTGTTGTCACATGAAAAGATATAATAAAATATTTACAAAAATGTGAGCGGTATACTCACGTTTGTGATATACTCTATATCTTAGTGCAGACATAGAAGAGAAATTAGAATATAATTAGGATTTTCTGCAGCAGAGCTGAGGAAAAAGTGTACAGTCTCCCAGGACACTAGCAAAAAGCAAAGGCGTGATGAATGGAGACAATGTTTTACAGGGACTGACCAAGGGACCAAGAAATACAAAATAAGGTTTGGTGGAATGGCAAAATGTTTACACTGATATAGTTTGTAGGTACACATTTTGATAATTATATATTATAGCCTTATTCTTCTGCTCCTTGATCTGTAGCTTTTATTATCTGCCTTTTTTCTGAGATTTTCTACACATTTCCCAAAGATGAATAATATATTTGGAATTAGGCATGTAGCTAGCATTGACAACTGTGACTATGTTTAAGTTCTAAGTTTTTATTAAATTATGATTATTATTATTATTTTGTAAGTAAAAATAAGATACAATTGATCTTGTGTTGTACAAGGTGCAATCTGTGTAACATAATGGTACCTTTTTGATAACTTCAGTTGCTAATTGTTGTAAAGAGGGTGATGAAACAGAGTGGAGACTGCCATTGCCACTAATGGAGTTCGGGAGACCAATGTATGTCACAGCATTGCTGGTAAGAATTCCCTGATAATCCTGTAATGAGAATGTATTTTATTATTTTCTTTTTCCAAGAAAGTGCCATTTGACCAAGATTGATACATACAGTATATGGCTATTTTAAAATATACACATTTACTTTTCAAGGGTTTTGAAGAGAATAGGATTCACATTTACCTGTAACAAAATCAACACATCCACTCATCATTTACTTAAAAGCATACAGTGGCAAACCATTACAATGCTCAGCGAGCTGAAAGGGCTTAAAAATATGTTCTTGACATGATGAGCACATCAAGCACAGTCATTGCAAAGGCAGTCTGTTCCTTACTATAAATCCACCTTTGTGTTGTCATTGCAAAAGCATTAATAAATTCATATTTAAAAAAAAAATAACAAGAGAATCAGTTGTGTGAATTATTTGACTAATTTGACCATGACTCTTTCAACGACAATAATCCAATTTGCATGAAAATCTCAGTGGGGCAAAGGCAGTGTATCACAGTTACATTTACCTCAGTGGGTGACACACAATGTTCCTTTTTCTCTAACACGGATTTTTTTTTTATTTTATTCTCCTTTAAACAAAGGCAGATGTAATTGCTGGCATGCAGCTTTTCTAATTAAAATAAATTATATGTTTACCGGATGCAAAAGCCCATCTATTCATTTTCTTAGTTAACTATTCCAAGTCTCCAGTGCTTTGTGTTTTTTAATCATAAATGATGCCTTACAGTAATATAATGTAATTTTACTTTACATTAAGAGCAGAGGAAGATGTAGGCCAGTTTAGACACAATAATTCTATGTAGCCATACTATTCTGTGTCCATTGCAACATCAAAATAAATTATAAAAAAAAGTTTGACAAAATCTTAATATGTTATTAAGTTATGACCTACACTAAAACTGTGGGGTTGATTTACTAAAACTGGAGAGTGCAAAATCTGATGCAGCTCTGCATAGAAACCAATCATTTCCGTTCCTGGTTGTCTGTCCTACCAACTTCATAGTGTGCTATATGCCATGGTGCCCCATCTGTCTTTCACAGATGGGAGCCACATCGTACATGAATGGGTTTTTTCAGTATAAGTTATATTTGTGTGTCAATTGTCTTTTCTGTCTCTTTGTGTCTTGTGCTGTTTGTTTTTTTTTCCCGTTCCTATGTTAGGAGATCCCCCCATCGATTGATAGGTATGTGGTTATATCTATCGATTGTTGTTTATATCAGGGTGGGAAAGGATACTGTCGTATATTGGTTAATTATTTTAGAGTATAAGGACACGGGCTGACACAAGACTATATGGTGTTTTAAAACACTTTGACTTGTTAGAGCACATATACATTTTTGGTTATTTGTTTCTTTTGCTTATAAGTGTCATATTTAATTATATATTCATGGGTTTCTTTTTCACATGTGTAATCTATGTAACAGCATGTCTTCAATTAGTACCTGGTGACACCTGTTATAGGTGGGACTATATAAGAACTGTCTTGCTAACATATCTTTGTAATGACTAAGTGGACGTGAAGTGTGCGAAACGCGTCTACCCAGCATACTGATTCCTGTAGTTTTTGTAATGTCCAAATAAAAAGGATTTTGATCTACAGTGGTGTGCAGCCATTTCTTCTAAATTTATTGTGTGTATAGGCGAGGCGAGCACCTACTGGATCATTGGACTTCCTGGTCTCACCTGGAGCGGTGTGTTTTTTTCCATAGAAACCAATCAGCTTCCAGTTTTTTTGTCAAAGCTTGATTGAACAAGTTGAAGTTAGAAACTGATTGGCTACCATGCACAGCTGCACCAGATTTTGCTCTCTCCAGTTTTGGTAAATCAACCCCTGTGAGCCTTAGCAGGAAACTATATTATTTCCTTTCTTCAAAAGTACTCTTTTTTATTGTTTAGTTTCAAATTATATTTGTACTCTAATTGCTATACAATAAAGAAAAATGTCTGCTGAATGAAGTGATTTAGAAGTATGCCTCTAGTATGATAATATTATATAAAGAGGTGTACCATCACCCTTAAACAGTTAATAATTAGAAAGGGAAACCTGGGGCTGCCCCAAACATGCCCCTGGCACAAAATGGAAGATGGACTATCTCGGTACCCAAGGATTTCACAATAATTAGTATAAAAAAAAAAACAATTTATTGATACAAAAACATTTTCAAAATCACAGTACATATTTCAAGAGATGAAAGTAAAATCAAGTAGTTACAGCCGTGCATTATTACTGATTATTTCAAAGGTGGTAATAGATTGTCCCTAATGGTTGATGGGGATGCCGGATATAATGGATCTTGGCATACAATCCTCTACATGTTTCGCAATTAAGACCGCTTCCTCGGGAGGATTATTTACAAAATAATAGATGTAATAATCTTATATCAAATCAGCTGTAACATAAAATGTTCAAATAGAAAAAGGGGGAGAAAAACAATAAACAACAATAAATATGTAAATTGGGGATTTTAGGTCCTTGCATTGCTTACCCAGAGTAGCCAAAAATTGGTTTAAGCAGCACAACAGGGGCACCCAAAGGTAGCCCCCCCCATGGCAGACACGGGGGACACTCACAAGTGCATAATATCTAAGATTGGCTAACAATTGGCTTGGGGAGGGGGAAAAAGGGGGTTAGAAAAGGGGAAGGAAAAAAACAAAAAACAAAGCGGGGAGAGGGGGTGGGGGGAAGAAAAGGGGGAGGGAAGGCAGAAAAAGCCAAAGGAGGAAGGGAAAAGGAGAGAAAGGGAAGGAGGGAGAATGAGGGAGGAAAGGAAAGAATCTCCTTTTCCCTTCCCTCTTTGGCTTTTCCTCCCTTCCCCTTTTCTTTCCCTCCCCCTTCGGTTTCTCCCTTTTTCCTCCCCCGCTTTTTTCCCCTCCCCTAGCCTATTGTTGGTATATAACAGAAGATTACTTCCTTTACTTTGTATAACCCTTAGATATTGTGCTTTTATGAGTGTCCCCTGTGTCTGCTGTGGGGGGGACTACCTTCGGGTGCCCCTGTTATGCTGCTTAAACAAATTGTTGGCTACTCCGGGTAAGCAATGCAAGGACCTAAAATACCCAGTTTACATATTTTTTGTTGTTTATTGTTTTTCTTCCCCTTTTTCTTGTTGAACATTTTATGTCACAGCTGATTTTATATAAGATTATTATTACATATATTATTTTGTAGATAATAATGATTGACTCTTCCTGAGGAAGCGGGCTGAACCGCGAAACATGTAGAGGATTGTAAGTCAAGATCCATTATATCCGGCATCCCCATCAACCGTTGGGGACAATCTATTACCACCTTTGAAAATTGTTCTTTTTTTATACTAATTATTGTGAAATCCTTGGGTACCGAGATAGTCCATCTTCCATTTTGTGCCAGGGGCATATTTGGGGCAGCCCCAGGCTTCCCTTTCTAATTATCTGCTGAAAGAAGTGATCGAAATGACTGGAAATAGTAATCTTATTAAAACATGTAAGCCAGTTTACTTAAAGTGATTGTAAAGGCTTGTTTTTTTTTTTTTTAAATAACAAACATATCATACTTACCTCCACTGTACAGCTCGTTTTGCACAGAGTGGCCCCAATTGTCCATTTCTGGGGTCCCCCAGCAGCCTTCAAGGCTCCTCCCCACATCAGATAACCACCTAGGAGAAGCACTCTCCCAGGGGGGTTACCACCTAAGAGACACGCTCCCGAGTCCAGCATTTGTGTCCATAGACATGAATGCCGGACTTGGCCCGCCCCTGGCGCCTGTGTCATTGGATTTGATTGACAGCAGCAGGAACCAATGGCTGTGCTGCTATCAATCTATCCAATCAAATGCCGGGACCCTGTGGAGAGAGGGACAGCATATCCCCGCTGAGGGAAATACGGGGCTCAGGTAAGTGAAAAGGGGGGGGCTGGGGCGGTCACTGCCAGGTGTTTTTTCACCTTAATGCATAGGATGCATTAAGGTGAAAAAAACATGAGGGTTTACAACCCTTTTAAGCTTAAACATGAAGATACCTTTGAATAAAAAGAAGATTTTGATGGAAAATTGGGAGAATCTTTTGACTATCGCTAATTTGCTGATCCATGGGATGTGAAAAGTGTCTCACCATGTTTATGTGAGCTAAGCAGATTCAATATTATCAAGTAAAATTGAGCCATTTTGTGATATGATGTAAACATCACACATGTAAGCATATTGGGCACATTGTTGTTCATGAACTACAATAGTCCTACAAATGCTTCTGCTACTTTTTCTGATTGAGCTCCTGACAAATGCTAAATTTAATGTGTACTTATAGTATGAGAAAAAGGGATGCCCTTAAGTATGCCCACTGCCAGTTAGAAAGAGACATACAAATCTCTCCCTAAAATCTGCTGTGATAACTTATGGTAGTCTATATTACCTTCATCTGAGTATCAAAATAAACATATATGGAATGCAAAGCCTGTGATTTCAATGGGTAACCTTTAAAGTGCATGTAAACTAGATTCATGAAATTTGAGCTGGGCACATATATCTGCAGTTTTCTTATTTTACTTATTTTCAAAGTACTAAGTCCTGTGGCTTTTTCCTGCTCAATTGTTATGTTATCAGCATGATAACTTATGACAAGTTCTCCGTCAACTGTGATAAAACCAGGCCTAAATTTGTGTCTGGGATGTTTCTATAAATAGATTAGCAAAGAGCTAAACTATTCACAGAGCAGCTCTGAGAGTCTCTGCCTATGTGGAGGGGGGTATGCCTTCCAATCAGCTGCTTGGCTGTGTGCCCAGAATTCACTTCCAGTGCTGAACAGGAAGAGAAAATCTCCTAACACGATCTGAACTTTCTAAGGAATATATAAAGCTGAAGACAGCAGATATGCATGTAAAATGTATGTAGGAATTTGTTTCATCCTTGTGTATCATCTGTGGCTGTTCACTTCACTGGTTATATGTTTGGGTTTACATCCACTTTAACTGTCGGTTTGCTCAAAAGTGATATTTTATCTACAACTGGAACCTGGTGATCTGAGTGAGTAAAATGTCCTAGAAACCCCAACAAGATGGAGCCAATATATTTAAATAATTTACCTTTCCCCACTTGTAAGAGCCAATGTGACCAAATGGGGCTCCTCCCCACGAGCAGAAAATGATTGTTCTTTGTGGCCTCCAGCCAGACTTCATTTTTGATAATATGGAGCTGATAATTGATGTCATAATAGCAGCACCACTTGCCCATTTTTTGTTGTTTTCCTCAAACATAGTATAGTGAGAGCTACCAATAATAATGTACCTGTCTAGAAAAAAAATATATATATTTTAACATAAATGCGTATGATAACCAAACCCAATATTAGGGGTACATTTTATATACTAGTAGCATCTTAAAACTGAGTAATATATGCATTTCTGACCCTTTTTTTCTGGATAGTGTGCATCCTTTAAAAATAGTGTGCTTGCAATGTGAGTAATTTGCAAAAATGACCAGTTTTCAGGTGGTGCTGGTTTTGAAAGTGTAACCTTGGTATGCATATTTTTTCATGAATCATGCATCTAAAAATACATACTCATATTAAATGTTTTATTTACATATTTAGAACACCCTTTTTATGTTTGATCTGTACAAATAGTGGTCACGGTGCGCCATTGCAGCGCTGGCTTGGTAGTCCTCCACGTTGGTGCCATTGGTAGTGAGGGACCTAGATGGGGGACTCAGGTGAGTATATCTGCCTACATCAGCTAAGGGGGGTATAAAGGAGGTTAAAAGATGAGTTAGATGTGTGGGAGAAAGGTATAGTGAAAAAATAGTTTTTGCCTGGAGTGGTGCTTTAACACTCACTTTCCAATTCACAAATTTTCACACCTAAGGCCTAACCCACCCCCCCCCAGAGTGCAGGTAGTAAAAGGCAGACGTCAATCCAGGATTAGGGAGTTAAGTAGCAGTAAAGATACAATGCAAATTAGATCCCCATCAGGATTACAATTTATATGTATGTTTCCTTTCATAAATTAAACATAGCACTCACCTGGCTAAGGTAAATTATTACTCATACTTTCCACTGGAATACCACCACCAATGTTACTGATACGGTCTCTCTCCTTATGACTAAGGACTAGCATCTGAAACCCGCAGTCTGTTTTACAGCTTTGTACGTGTATTTAATAAAGAAATACTATTTTGGATGTCATCCTGAGTGCCGACCATCCCTTTCCTTATTGCAGTCACTCTCCAACACCTTTAAGCATTGTTGGTGTAGGTGTTTAGCCTCTGGAAAATCTGTCCCTATACAATGATAAATTTGTCCCGAAACACACTCCTGGAACCTACTAGACCCACTTTGCCTCTTTTTTGCTTGGCTAATGTGACCTGCACAGCATCCAGTAACTTTGAACATTTAATAATGTTTGAACATATTTGGTCTATGCTATGCCCCCCAACCTCTCTCTTTGTTCATAAGTAGGGATGAGTAAACTGGGCAAAATTCAGAAAA
Organism: Lithobates clamitans; assembly: GCA_037952925.1. Taxonomy (NCBI): domain Eukaryota; kingdom Metazoa; phylum Chordata; class Amphibia; order Anura; family Ranidae; genus Lithobates; species Lithobates clamitans. Next base: position 12,990,028 of record JBBGZY010000304.1, on the reverse strand, counting down.
CTTAAGAACAACATGGCTAAACCAGAATCCCTTTGAAGTCTTTGGAAGATGAAACTTTGTATTTTTTTCTGGCGCATTTCAAGGCTAATTTGCAACCTTTTTTCTTAAAAAGGGCTCAAGTAGTTGTGCACTGCCATGAGTGCATGTACACACAAAAAATGTTTGAGTGTGACTGAAAGAGCAGAATTAATTATACAGGCTCTCCTCACTTAATGACCAGGTTCGGTTCCAACAACAGGGTCATTAAACGAATTGGTCGTTAAACGAGGTGCCACGAGTAATCAATATTTTAAGCATTCTTAACTACTGTACTGTACTGTATTGTGAAAAAAAGGTCTAAACACAAATCTCCAGCTCAATAACGTTGTTTTAATTTGCATAAATACAGAACACAAATGAAAATTCTGTACTGTACTGTACAATCCAATGATGCATAGCGTGTCTTTTGGGTGGGGAGAGTGGTCAAGAGTGATCGTTAAACAAGTAAGTCGTTAAACGAGGAGTATCGGTACACAAATCCTTTCAATATTATGCTTCTGGGATACCTTGAAGGCTAAGTTTACCTTTATTTGCTTTATTTTCTAAATTCCAGTTCCCCCATGTACCAATCTAGCATTCACTATGTATGCACTATGTACCTATGTACTTCTTTTGCAAAAATAAAACAGCTTTCAATTTATTCTACACACGTTTACCTCACTAACTTCATAAATGTTTAAAAATCCTGCTTCATTACGTCTGCCTTACTTCCTGAAAAGACTTTAGGCCATGACACAGGAAGGAGTTGACCAGCTTATCTAATTAGCACACACCCTGCATCATCTATCCTCAGCTGGTCAACTAATTCCTGTGTCATGACCTAAAGTCTGTTCAGGAAGTAAGACAGAAGTAATTTAGCAGGGTTTTTAAACATCCATGAAGAGTGTGAGGTAAACATGTGTAGAATAAATGTAAAGTTGTTTTATTTTTGTAAGGAAGTACATGAATGCTATATTGGTACATAGGGGAGCTGGAATAAAAAAAAAAGAAAAAAGAAAAAGGTGAACATAGGTGAACTTAGCCTTTAAATCTGCACATGAATTTGCAGATGTACAACCAGCGGACAGAGATCTGTCACTACTACCTTTAAATGGTGGATCCCCATTGGCTTCTGTTTGTAAACATGCTGGTGGAAATTCTGGTTTGCAGCATTAAGCAAACATGGTCCTTCTAGACACTGCAGCTCACAGTGGAAGGATTTCAGTGCCAAAGGCAGTGCTATCAATCTAGGAAGCAGTGGGCAGAACATGGCATGGCCAGGTACTGCTTGACAAGCTATAGGTTTGTCAATCAGCAGTGACAATGCTGATAGGCATGCCCCTGCAATATTTTTTCTTTCAAATTTGTTTATTGGGGTTTACTGTCAATTACAATAAAGACAAGACAATACACAAAAAAAATTATAACAAGTATAGATTCGTCATACAAAACTGATAGAAAATTGGTAACAGTGAGATAAGGAACTGTCGCATAAGCCTATCACATTCGGAAGTTTGGCCTATTACGGAGAAGTACTAGGTCTGTATCCTCTATTGTAGTAGTCGAATACAGTTACCCCTTCACACCTAACGGGATCATACTGTGAAGGGTTTATACAGATATCTGGATACATTAACCGTAGTATACAAGTTGCTCAGAAGTATCATATATTGTGATACTCAAAATTTTGCATAACACAAGAACAAAATTAGAGTAAACTGAGGGCAACTAAAACTATATCTAAGGGGAAGGTAAAGAAAAATATAGTTACCATCATTTAATTCAGATACCACAGTAATCAGAATACAAGACCTTGGGTTTGGCAAAGTTATGGTTTAAGGTCTGTAGATGCTTCTGGGTAGAGAAACCAAGCTTGCCAAGATCTTACAAAGTGGTGAGCTCTAAGTTTTTTGAACGCCAATAATTTTTCATATTGGCACTGTGTATTAACTCTTGTAGTTATTTCTCTCATAGTAGGAAGGGTAGAGGTTTTCCATTTACTCGCTAAGGCTGTTCTAGCTGCAAACAGTACGTGGGCTATTACAGTTCTAACTGTAAGGGGATACGTATCTAGATCTATATTCAGGAGAGCCAGTGCTGGAGTCAACGGCGTATAATGCCCTATGATTTCGCTTAAAATCATGGCTATATTTTCCCAAAAGGTCGTTATGAGAGGACAGTTCCACAACACATGGAACAGGTTCCCTATTTGATCGTATCCTCTCCAACATTTGTTAGTGGATTGGTGAAAGATTTTAGACAATCTGTAAGGGGTCATGTACCACCTGTGATACATTTTTTGAAAGGATTCCCAGTGATCAGCACAGGAGGACATACTGTAACTCAGGTGTATGGATTTCAACCATTGATGCAGAGAGAATTCTATCTCTAGGTCTTTTTCCCATTTGAGCATGTCCGGTGTTTTGGTCGTCAGTGTTGGACCCTTCAAAGTGTTGTAAAAAAAGGAAATCCCCCTAATGGATGTGTGTGATTTCCCCTGTAGGAATTACCAAATAGGTTTTGGGATTTCTATGTAGTCTTTGCATTTGGTAGTCGCATGAAAATGATTGATTTGCATTAACCTATAAGTATCGGAAGGTAGTTCGCTTTGTCGTAGGTTTTGTAGAAAGTTTATACCCCTTTTGTGACAATCCCTTACATCAAAACCACTGATGAGCCATTCATATGTTTTAACCGGTATGTCTAATTTATAAGTGTTTTCAGTGTGGGCCACACTGGTAGCTAGAGTGCGCCAGGCCCTTAGGGTGGCTCCCAGTGTGGGATGAGGCACAGTGGAAACAACGAAAGGGGACATGAGGGATGCGGCTAATAGCGCTAGAAAGTCCTGGTGTTTCGTAAAGCTTTGTTCTATGTTGACCCACAGTTTGTCACCTGGTTTTTGAACCAAATGTTTAACTTGGTCTAACAAGGACGCATTGTAGTAGCCCAGGAGGTCCGGTAAACCTATCCCACCATTCTTTTTCAGTAGTTGTAATGAGGAAAGAGCAATCCTCCTATTTTTGCTTTGCCATATGTATTCCCTCAATAGGGTGTTGCATTTATTGAAGAAGGAGTTAGGGATATGGATAGGGAGTGTTCTAAATAAATACAATATCCGTGGGAGAACTTGCATTTTGAAGGCAGCTGATCTTCCTACCCATGAAAGATGGGTTTTCCCTATTCGCCGTAGATCTTCAGTGATATTAGTCAGTAAGGGGGGGGAATTAACCTCGTAGAGTGAGTTAGCTGGATAGGAAAGTTGTATTCCTAGATATGCTATAGGTTTAGAACTCCAGGTATATGGGAAAGCTTGGTTCAGTAGAGTAATTTGTTCTTGGGGTATTCCCATGGTAAGTATTTGGCATTTATGGGAGTTGACTTTATAGTAAGAGACTCTCCCAAATTCTTCTATTAATTGTTGAATTCTATGTAGGGAAGTATAGGGCTCAGAAAGGGAAAGAATAATGTTGTCTGCGAACAGACCTATTTTATGTTCAGCTTGTCCCACTATTAATCCCTTGATAAGGGAATCAGATCTCATGGCCTCAGCAAAGGGTTCTATTGCCAGGAAGAATATGATTGGGGATAGCGGGCAACCCTGCCTCGTGCCATTCGAAAGGTCGAAGGACCCAGACAGTACGCCACCAGTATACACCCTCGCCGAGGGATTATGGTATAGTGTCATAATAGCAGAATGCATTGCCCCAGACACCCCAAATTTAGACAGTACCAGGGAGAAATATTCCCAATGGACTCTGTTGAATGCCTTCCCAGCATCCAGAGCAAGGAGCAGAGAAGGCACCCGACAGGCCTCAGCATGATGTATTATATTGATCATCCTCCTAGTGCCATCGGGAGCCTGTCTTCCCTTCACAAAACCCACCTGCTCTGGTCCCAAAAGGAGTGGTGTTAGACCTAGAAGTCTGTTCGCTAGTATTTGAGTATATTTTTAAGTCTGAGTTTAGTAGCGATATTGGTCTGAAGTTTTGAGGTTGGTTAGGCTCCTTTCCAGGTTTAGGCAGAGCCACGATAACCGCTTCTAGCATTTCTTTAGGAAAATGACCAGTTAATATTGCTTGGTTGTAGAGGTTAACCATGTGAGGACTAGGGATGAGCCGAACACCCCCCGGTTCGGTTCGCACCAGAACCCGCGAACGGACCGCAAGTTCGCACGAACGTTAGAACCCCATTGACGTCTATGGGACTCGAACGTTCGAAATCAAAAGTGCTCATTTTAAAGGCTAATTTGCATGGTATTGTCCTAAAAAGGGTTTGGGGACCCGGGTCCTACCCCAGGGGACATGTATCAATGCAAAAAAAACTTTTAAAAACGGCCGTTTTTTCGGGAGCAGTGATTTTAATGATGCTTAAAGTAAAAAAAAAAAAGTGAAATATTCCTTTAAATATCGTACCTGGGGGGTGTCTATAGTATGCCTGTAAAGTGACGCGTGTTTCCCATGTTTAGAACAGTCCCTGCACCAAATGTCATTTTTAAAGGAAAAAATCTCATTTAAAACTGCTTGCGGGTTTAATGTCATGTCGGGTCATGGCAATATGGATGAAAATCAGTGAGACAAACGGCATGGGTACCCCCCAGTCCATTACCAGGCCCTTTGGGTCTTGTATGGATATTAAGGGGAACCCCGCACCCAAATTAAAATAAGGAAAGGTCCCTATATACTCTGAACAGCAGTATACAGGCGGTGCAAACAAGACAGGGACTGTAGGTTTGTTGTTAAGTAGAATCTGTTTGTAATTTTGAACATTTTTAATGTGTTTAGCTCCAGCCAAAAAATCTTTTCTAAGCTTTTTGGAAAACATAGGGAAGGGTTATCACCCCTGTGACATTTGTTTTGCGTCTTTCCTCCTCTTCAGAAGATTTCACCTCACTTTTTTGTCCCAATGAAAAATGTTTTTTGAAAATTTGTGTTTTTTTGTGGAACAAGGATTGGAAAGCATCAGTGGAAAGGAAAAATTGTTTTCCCATATTAACTCTTACAGGAGAGAATTTCCCTTCCTTAGGGGTAGATTTCATCTCACTTCCTGTTGTCTCCTTCCGTTTGCAAGTAGGAGTCGTTTGTAAGTTAGATGTTTGAAAGTAGGGTCCTGCCCTATATACTCAGCAGAAATTTGGGCCTTAGGTGTTGCTGTGGCCAAAACACTGTAAGCCCTCACAGGGCCCTGCTGTGAAATATTAGATCAAGAATTGTAATTACATGCCCCTGTTGAACAGGAGCTGAAAAATTAGGCCTTAGGCACTGGTGCTGGTGCCACAACACTGCAACCCCTCACAGACACTCTAGTTGGAACGCAGGAACGAGCCCTGCTGCAAAGTATTGCATCAAAAATTGTAATTACACGCCCCTGTTAGACAGGGGCAGAAAAATTGGGTCTTAGGCACTGGTGCTGGTGCCACAACACTGCAACCCCTCACAGACACTCTAGTTGAAACGCAGGAACAAGCCCTGCTGCAAAGTATTGCATCAAAAATTGTAATTACACGCCCCTGTTAGACAGGGGCTGAAAAATTGGGTCTTAGGCACTGGTGCTGGTGCCACAACACTGCAACCCCTCACAGACACTCTAGTTGGAATGCAGGAACGAGCCCTGCTGCAAAGTATTACATCAAAAATTGTAATTACACGCCCCTGTTAAACAGGGGCTGAAAAATTGTGCCTTAGGCACTGGTGGTGGCGCCCAGAACCAAAAATGTTCTTACAAGCTATCAGCGTGATGATTGAGGAGGAAGAGGATAATTACTCAGGGATAGTCACTCAGCATCAGCATAGGCAGTCTTTGAAGGGATCTGAGATTTCAAAAAAAATTATTCGGTTACATCTGCATCAGGTGCTTGGTAGCTGGTGGTGATCCAAGACTGATTCATTTTTATGAAGGTCAGCCGATCGACCGAGTCGGTGGACAGACGCACCCTGTGATCGGTTACCACGCCTCCAGCAGCACTGAATGTGCGTTCCGAAAGAACGCTGGATGCAGGACAGGCCAGTAGCTCAATTGCATACTGTGCAAGCTCTGGCCAGTGATCCATCCTCAAGACCCAGTAACCCAGAGGATTTTCGGTGGGAAAGGTGTCCAAGTCTGATCTTGCCCCTAGGTATTCCTGCACCATGTAAAACAGACGCTGGCGATGGTTGCTGGAACCGATCATACCTTGGGGCTGCGGACCAAAAAATTGTCTGAACGCATCGGTCAGACGGCCACCTTCTCCACCGCTCCTTCTTTGACTGACCGAAGCCTCAGCAACACGTTGTCCAGAAACAGGAGTTTGTAACCTCCCAGTCTCTGGGAACGCGTTGCACAGACCTTTCTGCAAGGCCTCCCGAAGATGTTTCATCCTCTGCTCCCTCTGCGATGGCAAGATAAGGTCCGCAACCTTACCCTTGTAACGTGGATCAAGGAGGGTTGCCAGCCAGTATTGGTCCTTCTCCTTGATACCACGAATACGAGGATCCTTACGCAGGCTTTGCAGGATCAGGGAGGCCATGCAGCGTAGGTTTGCTGAGGCATTCGGTCCGGAGTCCTCTGGGTCACTAAGGACAACAACGTCCGCAGCCACCTCCTCCCAGCCACGTACAAGTCCATGTGTTCCTTGGGACTGATCCCTTAAAGACTGCTGATGCTGAGTGCCAGGCTCCACCTCCATACTGACACAATCTTCCTCCTCCTCCTCCTCCTCCTCCTCGTCCTCTTCCTGTGTGATCGGCGGGCACGCAGGAACACTGTCTGGATAAAGGGGGCCTTGAGAGCTAAGGAAGTCCTCCTCTTCCTGCCTCTGTTCTGCCTCAAGTGCCCTGTCCATTATTCCACGCAGCGTGTGCTCCAACAGGTGGACAAGGGGGACAGTGTCACTGATGCATGCACTGTCAGTGCTCACCATCCTCGTGGCCTCCTCGAATGGTGACAGGACAGTGCATGCATCCCTGATCATGGCCCACTGGCGTGGGGAAAAAAAACCAAGGTCCCCTGACCCTGTCCTGGTGCCATAGTCGCACAGGTACTCATTGATGGCCCTCTGCTGCGTGTGCAGCCGCTGCAGCATGGCCAACGTCGAGTTCCACCTGGTGGGCATGTCACAGATTAGGCGGTTCTTGGGCAGGTTAAACTCCTTTTGGAGGTCCGTCAGCCGAGCACTGGCATTATATGACCGGCGGAAATGCACACAGACTTTCCTGGCCTGCCTCAGGACATCCTGTAAGCCCGGGTACCTGCCCAAGAACCGCTGCACCACCAAGTTAAGGACGTGAGCCAAACAGGGCACATGGGTCAGTTGTCCCTGTCGGAGGGCAGAGAGGAGGTTGGTGCCATTGTCGCAAACCACCATTCCTGCCTTAAGTTGGCGTGGCGTCAACCACCTCTGAACCTGCCCCTGCAGAGCTGACAGAACCTCTGCCCCAGTGTGGCTCCTGTCCCCCAAGCACACCAGCTCAAGCACCGCATGGCATCTTTTGGCCTGCGTACTTGCGTAGCCCCTTGAACGCCTACGGAGCACCGCTGGTTCCGAGGAAGAGGCCATGGAGGAAGAAGAAGAGGAGGGGGTGGAGGAGAGAGGTGTGTCACAATCAGCATTTTGGAGGCGTGGTGGCGGAACAACCTCCAAAACTACTGCACCTTGTCCTGCATCCTTCCCAGCTGCCAGCAGAGTCACCCAATGCGCCGTGAAACTTAAGTAACGTCCCTGTCCATGCCTGCTGGACCATGAGTCAGCGGTAATATGCACCTTACCGCTGACCGCCCTGTCCAGCGAGGCATGGACATTGCCTTCCACATGCCGGTAGAGAGCCGGAATCGCCTTCCGTGAGAAAAAGTGGCGTTTGGGTACCTGCCACTGAGGAACCGCACATTCCACAAACTCACGGAAGGGGGCAGAGTCTACCAACTGAAAAGGCAGCAGTTGAAGTGCTAGCAATTTTGCCAAGCTAGCATTCAACCGCTGGGCATGTGGATGGCTGGGAGCAAACTTCTTTCGGCGGTGCAGCAGCTGGGGCAGGGAAATTTGCCTGGTACAATCTGACGTCGGTGTACCAAAAGCAGATTGCCCATAAGTACTTGGCTGTGACACACCTAATTCTACACCTTCATTCCTCTCACTGCAGGTCGCAGAGAGGACTGAAGGTCTAGTGGGGTTGGAAATCTCAGCTGATGAGGAGCAAGGAGAGATCGTCTTTGTTCTTTGGTGTGGGTCTTTTAGATACGCTTGCCAACGAACTGCATGGCAGGTCAACATATGTCTGGTCAAGCATGTGGTACCCAAGCGGGAGATGTTTTGGCCACGCGAGATACGCTTGAGACATATATTGCAAATAGCAGCGGTGCGATCTGATGCACTCGTCTCAAAAAAGGCCCACACCAAAGAACTTTTTGAATAACGCGCAGAGACTGCAGCGCCCTGCACATGTGGAGCTTTGGGGTGTGATGCAGTCAATGTGCTGCCCTTAGGCTGGCCCCTGGAGGGCATCCTGCCTAGTTGGTGATGTGCCACCTCCTCCTCCTCCTCCTCCTCCTCCTCCTCCTCTCTCCTATCAGGCACCCACGTTGAGTCAGTGACCTCATCATCCCCTCCCTCCTCATCACTGGAGCAAACCTGGCAGTATGCTGCAGCAGGGGGAGCATGACTGCCAGATTGCTGTCCTTCTTGGGCACCCCCTCTGTCCGTGCTCATGTTACTGCCTTCATTGAGCTCAGTATCATCATCAGAGCCTTCCAAACGCTGGGCATCCTCCTGGAGCATGTACCCAACACTGTGGTCAAACAGTTCGAGGGAATCCTCATGAGGACATGGTGGAGCTAGGGAAGGAGTCACTGATGACATTGAGCTGAGGGAAGAGGCCGCTGCTTTGCCAGACAAAGCACCCTGGGCATGGGTGAGAGAGGATGAGGAGGATGAGGACGGCTTGGTCATCCACTCGACCAAGTCTTCCGCATGTTGCGGCTCAACACGGCCAGCTGCCGAAAAAAAGGCCAAGCGTGTCCCATGGCCACGTGCTGATGAGGATGCACCGTCTCCACGACCAGCACTAGACACAGAGCCTGCTTGCCCTCTCTTATTGGCTTGTGACTGTCTGCCTCTCCTTCTTGGCCTTCCAGACATACTAATGGCCTGTAGCTGCACTAAGCTGGGATAGAACACCTGTAATTTTCTTCAGGTAGCTTTATATACTGTAACCAGACAAGCCTGCCTGTCAGTAGGAAGATAACAGGAACGGATCTAGCTGAACACTGTGAGCAGGACGTACTGCACTAAATGTATATAGCAGGAACGGATCTAGCTGAACACTGTGAGCAGGACGCACTGCACTGAATGTAAATAGCAGGAACGGATCTAGCTGAACACTGTGAGCAGGACGCACTGCACTGAATGTAAACAGCAGGAACGGATGTAGCTAAACACTGTGAGCAGGACGCACTGCACTGAATGTAAATAGCAGGAACGGATCTAGCTGAACACTGTGAGCAGGACGCACTGCACTGAATGTAAATAGCAGGAACGGATCTAGCTGAACACTGTGAGCAGGACGCACTGCACTGAATGTAAATAACAGGAACGGATCTAGCTGAACACTGTGAGCAGGACGCACTGCACTGAATGTAAATAGCAGGAACGGATCTAGCTGAACACTGTGAGCAGGACGCACTGCACTGAATGTAAATAACAGGAACGGATCTAGCTGAACACTGTGAGCAGGACACACTGTACTAAATGTAAATAGTCTAGCTGCCTGACCGTGGTACTAATAGGATCAAAAAGAACACCTGTAATTTTCTTCAGGTAGCTTTATATACTGTAACCAGACAAGCCTGCCTGTCAGTAGGAAGATAACAGGAACGGATCTAGCTGAACACTGTGAGCAGGACGTACTGCACTAAATGTATATAGCAGGAACGGATCTAGCTGAACACTGTGAGCAGGACGCACTGCACTGAATGTAAATAGCAGGAACGGATCTAGCTGAACACTGTGAGCAGGACGCACTGCACTGAATGTAAATAGCAGGAACGGATCTAGCTGAACACTGTGAGCAGGACGCACTGCACTGAATGTAAATAGCAGGAACGGATCTAGCTGAACACTGTGAGCAGCACGCACTGCACTGAATGTAAATAGCAGGAACGGATCTAGCTGAACACTGTGAGCAGGACGCACTGCACTAAATGTAAATACCAGGAACGGATCTAGCTGAACACTGTGAGCAGGACGCACTGCACTGAATGTAAATAGCAGGAACGGATCTAGCTGAACACTGTGAGCAGGACGCACTGCACTGAATGTAAATAGCAGGAACGGATCTAGCTGAACACTGTGAGCAGCACGCACTGCACTGAATGTAAATAGCAGGAACGGATCTAGCTGAACACTGTGAGCAGGAAGCACTGTACTGAATGTAAATAGCAGGAACGGATCTAGCTGAACACTGTGAGCAGGACACACTGCACTGAATGTAAATAGCAGGAACGGATCTAGCTGAACACTGTGAGCAGCACGCACTGCACTGAATGTAAATAGCAGGAACGGATCTAGCTGAACACTGTGAGCAGGAAGCACTGTACTGAATGTAAATAGCAGGAACGGATGTAGCTAAACACTGTGAGCAGGACGCACTGCACTGAATGTAAATAGCAGGAACGGATCTAGCTGAACACTGTGAGCAGGACGCACTGCACTGAATGTAAACAGCAGGAACGGATGTAGCTAAACACTGTGAGCAGGACGCACTGCACTGAATGTAAATAACAGGAACGGATCTAGCTGAACACTGTGAGCAGGACACACTGTACTAAATGTAAATAGTCTAGCTGCCTGACCGTGGTACTAATAGGATCAAAAAGAACACCTGTAATTTTCTTCAGGTAGCTTTATATACTGTAACCAGACAAGCCTGCCTGTCAGTAGGAAGATAACAGGAACGGATCTAGCTGAACACTGTGAGCAGGACGTACTGCACTAAATGTATATAGCAGGAACGGATCTAGCTGAACACTGTGAGCAGGACGCACTGCACTGAATGTAAATAGCAGGAACGGATCTAGCTGAACACTGTGAGCAGGACGCACTGCACTGAATGTAAATAGCAGGAACGGATCTAGCTGAACACTGTGAGCAGGACGCACTGCACTGAATGTAAATAGCAGGAACGGATCTAGCTGAACACTGTGAGCAGCACGCACTGCACTGAATGTAAATAGCAGGAACGGATCTAGCTGAACACTGTGAGCAGGACGCACTGCACTAAATGTAAATACCAGGAACGGATCTAGCTGAACACTGTGAGCAGGACGCACTGCACTGAATGTAAATAGCAGGAACGGATCTAGCTGAACACTGTGAGCAGGACGCACTGCACTGAATGTAAATAGCAGGAACGGATCTAGCTGAACACTGTGAGCAGCACGCACTGCACTGAATGTAAATAGCAGGAACGGATCTAGCTGAACACTGTGAGCAGGAAGCACTGTACTGAATGTAAATAGCAGGAACGGATCTAGCTGAACACTGTGAGCAGGACACACTGCACTGAATGTAAATAGCAGGAACGGATCTAGCTGAACACTGTGAGCAGCACGCACTGCACTGAATGTAAATAGCAGGAACGGATCTAGCTGAACACTGTGAGCAGGAAGCACTGTACTGAATGTAAATAGCAGGAACGGATGTAGCTAAACACTGTGAGCAGGACGCACTGCACTGAATGTAAATAGCAGGAACGGATCTAGCTGAACACTGTGAGCAGGACGCACTGCACTGAATGTAAACAGCAGGAACGGATGTAGCTAAACACTGTGAGCAGGACGCACTGCACTGAATGTAAATAGCAGGAACGGATCTAGCTGAACACTGTGAGCAGGACGCACTGCACTGAATGTAAATAGCAGGAAAGGATCTAGCTGAACACTGTGAGCAGGACGCACTGCACTGAATGTAAATAGCAGGAACGGATCTAGCTGAACACTGTGAGCAGGACGCACTGCACTGAATGTAAATAGCAGGAACGGATCTAGCTGAACACTGTGAGCAGGACGCACTGCACTGAATGTAAATAGCAGGAACGGATCTAGCTGAACACTGTGAGCAGGACGCACTGCACTGAATGTAAACAGCAGGAACGGATGTAGCTAAACACTGTGAGCAGGACGCACTGCACTGAATGTAAATAGCAGGAACGGATCTAGCTGAACACTGTGAGCAGGACGCACTGCACTGAATGTAAATAGCAGGAACGGATCTAGCTGAACACTGTGAGCAGGACGCACTGCACTGAATGTAAATAGCAGGAACGGATCTAGCTGAACACTGTGAGCAGCACGCACTGCACTGAATGTAAATAGCAGGAACGGATCTAGCTGAACACTGTGAGCAGGACGCACTGCACTAAATGTAAATACCAGGAACGGATCTAGCTGAACACTGTGAGCAGGACGCACTGCACTGAATGTAAATAGCAGGAACGGATCTAGCTGAACACTGTGAGCAGCACGCACTGCACTGAATGTAAATAGCAGGAACGGATCTAGCTGAACACTGTGAGCAGGAAGCACTGTACTGAATGTAAATAGCAGGAACGGATCTAGCTGAACACTGTGAGCAGGACACACTGCACTGAATGTAAATAGCAGGAACGGATCTAGCTGAACACTGTGAGCAGCACGCACTGCACTGAATGTAAATAGCAGGAACGGATCTAGCTGAACACTGTGAGCAGGAAGCACTGTACTGAATGTAAATAGCAGGAACGGATCTAGCTGAACACTGTGAGCAGGACACACTGCACTGAATGTAAATAGCAGGAACGGATCTAGCTGAACACTGTGAGCAGCACGCACTGCACTGAATGTAAATAGCAGGAACGGATCTAGCTGAACACTGTGAGCAGGAAGCACTGTACTGAATGTAAATAGCAGGAACGGATCTAGCTGAACACTGTGAGCAGGACACACTGCACTGAATGTAAATAGTCTAGATAGAAGATAACAGGAACGGATCTAGCTAAACTGAATACAGTGTATATATATATATGCAACACCTGGGATGCATATATATACACAATACACTGTAAGTGCAGCTAACTGACTGACTGTTCTGCCTAATCTATCTAACTCAAATCAAATGACACTGTCTCTCTCTCTCTCTATCGCTCAGCACACCGGAACACACACTACACAGGGCCGCCGTGCAGGCGGCCTTATATAGTGTGGGGTGTGTACTAAATCCCCTGAGCCATAATTGGCCAAAGCCACCCTGGCTTTGGCCAATTACAGCTCTCTCTACTGACGGCGCTGTGATTGGCCAAGCATGCGGGTCATAGTGCATGCTTGGCCAATCATCAGCCAGCAATGCACTGCGATGCCGCAGTGAATTATGGGCCGTGACGCGCCACACGAATTTGGCGCGAACGGCCCATATCGTTCGCAATTCGACGGACGGTCGAACAGCCGATGTTCGAGTCGAACATGGGTTCGACTCGAACACGAAGCTCATCCCTAGTGAGGACCTAGGATTGATTTAAGGGCTTTGTAATACTCAGAAGATAATCCATCCATTCCCGGTGATTTACCCAAAGGGAGGAATGCAATAACATCTAGAATTTCTTTCAATTCTATAGGGCGATTTAGGAGGTTTATAGGGGTTTCATCCAGCACTGGTAGATTTAGTTTGTGTAGAAAATTAGTGATTACTTCTGTGTTGGGTTGGGGGGTGTCAGTATCGTCCTTTAAGTTATACAGCGAGGCATAATATTCCCTGAATGTTTGGGCTATCCCAGAGGGGTCAAGGGCTATTTTATCCGTTGTATGATGATGAAGTTGGGTAACTTTTTCCCTGGCTGTTTTTTGTTTAAGTAATAGTGCCATTTTTTTCCCGGCTTTGTTATGTTGTGAGTAAGTTGATAATTTAAGACCTTTGATATATTTATCATGGTCGGATATTAAAATTGTTCTAAGTTCCTCTCTGAGGAACGTGAGGTTGGACAGTAGGGAATTTTGGGGTGATTTTTTGTGTTGGGTTTCAAGTATGTCGATTTCAGCAAGGAGGGTGGAGATTTTTAAGTTTTTTTTTTTCCTCTCCCTGGAGGCCATCTGAATCAACACCCCCCTAGAGAAAGCCTTGTGGGTACACCAAAGGTTGAATACACTGCTGGAGGACTCCGAATTAAATAGAAAGAACTCCTCCAGCTTTGCGTTCAGCTCCGTAATATATGTAGGGTGTGAGAGAATATACGTGTTGTTCCGCCATAAAGGCACATATTTACCTGTACGACCCTCTGAAATTTCTAGAGCAATAGGGGCATGGTCGGACCATGTAATATTGTAAATTTTTGCCTCTGTTACCCTTTGGAGAAGATTTTTGTCAGTTATAAAGCAGTCAATTCAATTTGTGAATAAGTGTTATGGGGATTCGAGAAAAATGTGTAGTCTCTTTCCGACGTATGATGGTAGCGCCACGGGTCATGGAGATCTTCTTGTAGTAAGTATTGTTTGAGTCCTGCTTTCCTTCTGGTAGTCTTGGAGGTAGTGTCCATTTCTGGATCCATCGGGATGTTGAAGTCCCCACATATTAACAATTGGCCCTTCTGAATTGAGCGAGCTTTGGCTAGGGTCCTCTTGAGAAACCGTATTTGATGCCTGTTGGGAGCATAGATGTTCACTATTGTGTAAAGGACTCTGTTTAATTCGGCAACTAGAATTACGTATCTCCATTCTGTATCCATCAGTGAGGTATGCAATTTAAACGATATCGTGTCTTTTAAGGCTATCAGTACACCTCTTTTTTTTTCCTTAAAATTGGCTTGATAGACATGAGGGAATCGTTTATGGGTGCACTTGGGAGGTTTTGTAACCAGGAAATGAGATTCCTGCATGCAGAGCACATCACAATGATGGTGTTCGGCTTCTTTCCAAAGTGCCCTTCTCTTATAGGGACTGTTGAGGCCTTTGGCATTCAAGGATAGAAATTTAAGTGCCATCAAAGGTATTCAGAGAGCTAGTGAGAGCTTTGTCTTCAAAATTTCCATATTGTTGAGTAAGAAGAAAGTAAATGTGGTAACTAGAACAAAAGAACATTAAACAAAGGGAGTCCAACGGGGTACTTGCGTCAGTGTAGTTCCAGTTTCGTCTAGGAAGGAGAACATGTAGGGTACAGATGAATCCTGTACACAGATCTAACGGGGGTAATTGGGTATAACCGAGCAGGATCTTAGTAAGTATTATGTCATTTTTCTTTCTTTTGTTTGCATCAGAGCCGCAACATAATAGATATGTAGGCCTGGGGTGCAATCTTGAGCTTGGAGGTTCAAGTGTTGGATGGTGGGTCAGCAATATCCTCTTCATCTTGAGGGAAGAGTCCCCAGGGTTTCATCAATTCCAAACCTTCATCCAGAGTGGATACGATCGAGGTCTTGTTATTTCTTTCAATGGAGAGTTTAGTTGGAAATTTCCATTTTTAGAGAATATTATTATTTCTCAGTATCTTGGTAATGGTGATGAGGTTTTTGCGGGCTTGAATGGTTGCCTGTGAGAGGTCTATATATAATGAAATTCCAGAATATGGTTCTGGTAGAGAGTTGCGCTTGCGGGAGAAGTGCATAAGCTGATCCTTAACATGGAAGTAGTGGATTTTAGCTATCACATCTCTTGGCACCCGATCTGGTAGATAGGATGGCTTTGGGAGGCGGTGAGCCCTATCTATTGCCAATTCGTGTGTTTTGGTCGATGGCAGCAATTCTGCGATCATTTTCTGCAGGTATGGGAGGAGTTCTGCTGGGGGGATCGTTTCGGGGATGCCTCTAAATTTGACATTGTTCCTGCGGGAACGGTCCTCGATGTCCGCCATTTTGATTTTCAGGTTGCGGATTTCTTTAGCTAGTTCATCGTGGGCATCAATCACTTCATTATGCGCTAGTGTGTAATCGCTCAGTTTATTTTCAATGTAATCAACTCTGTCTCCTATGGCTGCAATCTCTCTATTTGTCTGTTTTAATGAAGTTTGACATGTCATGTTGCAATGCTCCACGCAATGTAATGAGCATGTCTTTGAGAGCAGAGTCAAGTATAGGCTGTCCCACTGTAGGGAAAGCATCTAGCTTCTCACTGAAGTCGTTTGTGTCAGGGAGACTGACAGCGTCAGGGGAGGAATCACTCACTGTGTCTCCAGCCGTTAGTTTCCTCCTCTGTTTCACAGGGCTATTAAATGTGGATGGAGGAGAGTGGTCTCCGCTGTCCTGTACTGTATATTCAGGCTGCCATGAAGTGTGCTTAGTGGCGGCCAGCGCTCCTGTTCTTTTCTGTGTGATTGCAGCTGTGCCGGCGCCATCTTGGGAGGTCCGCTGCTCCGAGACTCTGTAGAAGTCAGTGAGTCTGCGGGGCCCCTCACGGACTTTTCTCTTCCCCCGCACGCCTCTTCCACCTCTCTGGCTCTGCATCGTTCGGTGGATGTGAAGTAGATGTGCCAAGTCACGCTGTGTGTCGCTTGTCAGATCCCATGAAGTCGGAGGAGATTCACAATGCGGCCATCTCCTCAGGCTGCCGGCCACGCCCCCCGCCCCTGCAATATTTTTTCATTCCAATGTAGTGCAAGCAGGCACAGCCGATATGGTTGTGGCACTTCTACTCTGAATTCAGGAGCAGTGCATCATCTTTGCCATTCTATTACAGGCATGATTAGCAGGTATTTGTGTGACTTTGCAGGACACTATTGGAAAATCATTAGTGCATAGACACTTACAACAATTTTATTTAATGGGAGGTCACAGTTCTACTTTAACCACTTTAGCTATGGAATATTTACCCCCCTTCCTAACCAGGCCATTTTTTGCTTGTTTGTACTGCGTTACTTTAACCACTTTAAGACCGGGCCTCTTTTTTAGATGTGTTGTTTACAAGTTAAAAACAGTTTTTTTTCTGGAAAAGTACTTAGAACCCCCAAACATTATACTTTTTTTCTAACATCCTAGAGAATAAAATGGTTGTCATTGCAATACTTTCTGTCACACTGTATTTGCGCAACTGTCTTACAAGCGCACTTTTTTTTAAAAAAATACACTTTTTTTAATTAAAAAATAAGACAACAGTAAAATTAGCCCAATTTTTTGTAATATTGTGAAAGATAATGTTATGCCAAGTAAACTGATACCCAACATGTCATGTTTCAAAATTGCACCTGCTTCTGGAATAGCGACAAACTTTTACCCTTAAAAATCTCATAAGGCGACATTTACAAAATTCTACCGGTTGCATGTTTTGTGTTACAGAGGAGGTCTAGGGCTAGAATTATTGCTCTAACTCTACTGATTGTGGCAATAACTCACATGTGTGGTTTGAACACTGTTTTCATATGCGGGCGCTACTCACATATGTGTTCGCTTCTGCACGCGAGCTCGGCGGGACGGGGCACGTTTACATTTTTTGTTTTTCTTATTTATTTTACCTTTTATGTTTTATTTTTACACTGTTTTTTTTTTTAAAAAAAGTGTCACCTTTATTCCTATTACAAGGAATGTAAACATCCCTCGTAATAGAAAAAAAGCATGACAGGACCTCTTAAATATGAGATCTGGGGTCAAAAAGACCTCGGATCTCATATTTACACTAAAATGCAATAAGAAAAAAAATTTGGTCATTTAAAAAAATAAAAAAAATAAAATGGCCCTTTAAGAGCTATGGGCGGAAGTGAAGTTTTGACGTCGCTTCTGCCCTGCAGTGTCATGGAGATGGGTGGGGGCCATCTTCCCCTCACTAGTCTCCATGTCAGCCCAGGGAACAGACCCGATTGCCTCCGCTGCTCCCGCCACACAGACCACTTTTATATTGTACCAGACCGCCGGCCGAACACAGGAATACCGGGGTTATGGCAGCTATCTGCTGCCATAACAACGATATTCGTCCTAAAAGTAGGCGTGCGGTGGTCCGGAAGTGGTTAACTGACAATTGTGCTGTCATGCAATGCTGTACCAAAATGAAATTTACATCATTTTTTTCACACAAATAAAGCATTCTTTTGGTGGTATTTGATCACCACTGAGTTTTTTATGTTTTACGTGATAAATAAAAAAAGACTTATAGTTAAAAAAATAAATAAATTATATATATATATATATATATATATATATACATATATATATATACATATATATATATATATATATATATATATATATATATACATATATATATATATATATACATATATATATATATATATATATATATATATATATATATATATATATATATATACACACACAATATCTCACAAAAGTGAGTAAAGTGAGTACACCCCTCACATTTTTGTAAATATTTTATTATATCTTTTCATGTAAAAATAAACTAAAAAAGTCCCCGCGCAATGGAATATCTCTCTGGAGATGTTTACTAGAACTGCTGCCTCTACCAATTACTTCCACCAGGTGGAGTATAGTGCTGAAAAAAGAAGGAGTAGATATGGCGATGTTCTAAACCTGATAAGGTTCAGGTGTGTTCTACTCCCCAAAAAAGGGGAGGAAGGAGTCATAGGTGGGGAGAAAAAATGTGAATTAAATACTGCCTATTTAGATGAGTATCTGCGACCCAAAAGAATGTCAAATGCACTATGCCTATGTGCTCATTATAAAAATAAAACCAAAATTGGAAAATAAAAATAAAAGTAAAAATGTAAATTAGTGGAAACCATTATGTGAAAAGTGTGTCAGGCTGTGTGCCGGGCTAAATAGAAAGTGCAGTATGTATTAGATTAAATACACCAAATCATGTTAAATAAAATGACCATAAACGCAATATGTTCATACAATTAAATAAATATACAAAGTGCTGGTGTGTGTAAATAAGAGAACACGTAACTGATAATACAATCAAAAGTGCTGTTGTGCCAGTGAAGGAACCCTTTTATGGCTCTGGTGGGCCTTCCAATAAACACTCAGTGCATGCCTAATTCGTGCTCCTATAGTGAGATCCTCCACCCCCTCTTGGGGTCTCACATCCACAGTATATGCCACTGTGTAGCAGTATAGGATAGCTCCGTCTTTATTGTTGGAATGCAAAGCCTATGTGCAGAGCTGAAAAAACGGAAAATTGTATACTCACCTTTCCGTAATTTTCCTTTCCTGTCGTATCTTCATGGCAGCATACACTTTGGGTTGTGACTCCACCCCTCACAACCTGATAGGACCACATAGCTATAAGTTGTAAAGATGGCCCCCGCCCCAGTATTCTCCGTATATATCACCTCAGACGGGTGGGAGATTGTATGCTGCCATAAAGATACGACAGGAAAGGAAAATTACGGAAAGGTGAGTATACAATTTTCCGTTTTCCTGTCGCATCATGGCAGCATACACTTTGGGGAGTAACTCGCAAAGACTGGGCGGGAATTCAAACTAAGTTTATTAACAAAGAACAGAAGAATTGGCCTGGATAACGGATGTTCCGAAATCCACCGTGGATAAGCAGGCGGAATCCACCTTGTAATGGGACATAAAGGTGCTCTTGGAAGACCAGGTGGCCGCTCTGCAAATTGTCTCCGCCAAGACTCGACAATATGCTGCCCAGGAGGTTGCCACTGCCCTAGTGGAGTGTGCCCTTAAGCCCTCAGGTACTTGATGATTGCTTAGTGAGTAGGCCTTTTTGGTGGTCTTCACCAGCCATGACGCAATTGTGCGTGAGGATGCCGCTTGACCTCTCTTAAATCCATGCGGAATGATTAGGAGACTTTCGGTCTTCCTGATGGATCTGGTAGCTGAAAGATACTGCAGGACATTACCCTTGACGTCCAGAGGGTGAGGGTCGCCTTGTTCGGTACTGAGGGCCGGAAGGTTAATCTCCTGGTTGAAGTGAAAGGACGAGGATACCTTGGGGATGAACTGGTCCGAAGGTTTCAAGACTAACCTGTCTGGCAATACAATCAGATATGGATCACTGGCCATTAAGGCTTGCATCTCTGACACCCTCTTAGCCGATGTTATGGCTATCAGGAATGAGACTTTCAGCGTCAGATCCCATAAGGATATGTTCTCATTAGGAAAAAACGGCTCCTTAGATAAAGCTTCCAGTACGACTGAGAGGTCCCAGACTGGGAAAGAAGGTTTCCTAGACGGCCTCAGCTTTAGACAGGCCCTTTGGAACTGAACCACAAGGGGATCTTGTGCCCATCTGACTCCTGTCAAGGCGGACAGGGCCGAGACTTGGACCTTTAAGGTACTTGATCTAAGGCCCTTCTATGGCACTAACTGAAGAAACTCCAGGACCTGTGACACCGATGGTGAGGATGGGTTCCAACCTTGCTGTTGAGCGAAGGCGGTAAACTTCTCCCAGACTCGCCTGTAAGTATTATTCGTGGTAGGCCTCCTGGCCTGGAGAAGGGTATCCCTCTGGGAACAGCCTTGCTCTAGGTACCTAGCCCTTTCAGTCTCCAAGCCATCAAATGTAGCTTCTCCGGGTTCGGGTGAAGAAGATGACCTTGGGAGAGTAGGTCTGACGACAACGGAAGGGGCAGGGGATCTGCCGTATTCAGCTGCATCAGAGTGGTAAACCATGGCCTCCTCGGCCAGAAGGGAATCACTGCCACCACCAGTGCCGATGATTCCTTGAGTCTCAGGAGAAACCTCGCTATGAGAGGAGTTGGAGGGAAGATGTATCCTAGCTGGAAGTTCCAGGGGTGCAGAAGACAATCTGTCCCCTCCACCGAAGGGAATGGTATTCTTGATAGGAATCTCCGGCATTTCGCATTCTCTGGGGTTGCCGCAGGTCTATCTCTGGTAAACCCCAAGTCCAGGATATGAGGGTGTAGGCCTGTGGGTTCAGAGACCACTCGTGGTTGGAGGTGAAATTCCTGCTCAGCGAGTCGGCCAGCACATTCTGGACTCCCGGAACATAGATTGTCCTTAGGCTTAACAGGTTCACTTGTGCCCACTCTAGGACAGGACGGACCTCCTGCATCATGGACCTGCTTCTGGTGCCTCCCTGCCTGTTGACATAGGAAACCGCAACCTTGTTGTCCATTCTCAGAAGAACATGTCTTTCTCTCAAGAGGGAGCTGAAGGACAGGAGCGCCTGGAGTGCTGCTCTCATTTCTAATACATTTGACACTGTGTCCTGTGTCCTGAATGGCCAGTGGCCTTGAGCCACAAAGTGCTGATGGTGAGCTCCCCACCCCTGCAGACTGGCATCTGAGGTCACCGCTCCTGGTGAGGGGTGATAATGTTCTTGCACCTTCTTAAGTTGCGAGGCCGAGTCCACCACAGCAATGATTGCTTCACCTCCTGAGGGATGTGAATCGACTGGGACATTGAAATCCCGTTCCACTGGCGCAGGAAGGAAATCTGGAAAGGCCTCAAGTTCCACCGCGCCCACTGAACCATCGGAATGGTGGATGCCAAAGAGCCCAGGATACTGAGGCATGTTCTGGCTGGTTGCCTCTTGGCCGAGATAAGCTTCTTCACCTTCTGAATCAGGGGAGGAATCTTCTCCTCTGGAAGCTCCACCGTGTTCTCTCTCATGTCCAGCTCGGCCCCTAAAAAGACCATTCTCTGAGTGGGATGGATACTGCTTTTCTCCCAGTTTATCAGCCACCCTAGAGACTGTAAGGTGGAGACCAGGATTCCCCGATGCTGGATGAGAGATTCCTTGTTGTCCGAGAGAAGCAGGATGTCGTCCAGGTAATGGTGGACTCTTAATCCCCTCTCTCTCAAGTGGGCTATCAGGGGCAATAGGACTTTCGTGAACGTCCTGGGTGCGGTGGAAATTCCAAACGGAAGACTTCAGAATTGGAAGTGCCAGCTGTTTATCGTAAATCGGAGGAATCTCTGGAACTCTGCGTGAATCGGGATATGTAAGTATGCGTCTCGAAGATCGATTGAGAGCATCCAGTCTCCCCGATTTATCGCCTGGAGAATTGATTGAAGGCTCTCCATCCTGAATGTTTCTACCCGAATTGACCGGTTGAGTTTCTTTAGGTCCAGGACGGGACGAAAGTCCCCTGACTTTTTCCTTACCAGGAAGAGTGGGGAATAGAAACCTTGACCTCTTTGAGATGGTGCGACCTCCACTATTGCTTGTTTCCTTAACAGGTCCTGGATATACCGGACCAAGGACAGCCTTTTCTCTCTGGAAGGAGGAAGTTTGGTTGCGCAGAAGTGACCCCTTGGAGGGCGGTTCTTGAACGGTCACCTGTGCCCGACCCGGATGGTGGATACTGTCCATGGATCTTTTATCAATTCCACCCAAACCAACTTGAAACTTGTGAGCCTGGCACCCACTACCGCTGGTTGGGCGGGCGTACCTTCAAAACGGTTTCTGTTCATTGGAGGCCGGGGTCTTGGTTTTTTGGAATTTGAGGAAGGACGTCTGAGGGTTCTTCCAAGTTCTCCTGTACTCCTTCCCAGGTCTATAGGATTTTGCATCCCTGTATCTTTCCAGGAGATTGCGCTTGAAGGGAGGCGCTCTTTGCTGTTTTGGTCTTCTGTCTGCAGGGATAAGACCAGACTTCCCACCTGTCACTTTGGATATTGCTGTATCCAGCTTTGCGCCAAAGAGGTTAATTCCATCATATGGAATCCTGCACCAGTTGGACTTTGAGGCCGGGTCGGCTGACCAGGGTTTAAGCCACAACGCCCACCTGGCCATTACCATGGCTAACATAGATCTCGAAGCGGACCTAATGGTATCCACCAAGGCTTCCGCCACGAAGTCTCCTGCGAGACTGAGTTCCTGTAGGGCTTTAACGATCTGGTCTTGATCTGCGCCTTCAGCCACGAGTTTCGCGGTGTTTGCAGACCACCCGAAAATAGCTTTCCCGACGGCGGCCAGTGCCACTGCTGGTCTGCAGGCACCCCCTGCGAAAACGTAAGCCCTTTTAAGGTCCGTATCCACATTTCTATCCAGGACATCCCTGAACGTCACTGCATCCTCAATGGGAAGCGTCACATGCCTGGCTAGGCGCATCAAAGAGGCATCCACCACTGGAGGGGAAACCAGGGCAGATACCCTGGGTTCTTTTAGAGGATACAACTTGGTAAGCCTGTTAGAGAGACTAACTTTCTTCTCTGGATTCTGCCATTCATCTTTAATAAGCTCATCCAGTTCCTCTATGAATGGAAAGGCTTCAGGTACTTTCTTGAGATTTGGAAAATACTTCCTTTGTTTCTGTTGTACCTCTTCAGGTTCTTCCCAGTTAATCGCTTCCTTGACCAATTTCACAAAGGGGCCTATGAGCGAAAAATCAAAGCCTGCTGCCGCCTCCAGTTCTTCCTCATCTGATGGGAATTCTTGTTCTCTAGATGTACTGGGATAGGATGGGGAGGTGCTTAGGGCTGTAACCTCCACGTCTGGAGTTGAGATATGCGTAGCAGGGACTCCGGTAGGCTCTACAGTGACCAGTTCTTTCTCTCTGGTGGCTTCGTCCATGCATTTGCGGCAGGCTAATCTGTTTGGTAGGGCTGTGGCCCCGCATACCCAGCAAGCATTCCCTGCCGGCCGGGAGGGATGTGCAGGAGACTGACGTCTACGTGTAGGGGATCTCCTGTGATAGGAACGCCTATGCCTGGAGTAGGAACGACTCCTCCTACGGCTTCCTCTGTGGGCTGAGCGACTTCTGCCGCGTGAGCGGCTTCGCCTATGGCTGGAGCGGCTTCTCCTGCGAGAGGTCTCTCTTCGTTTTGATTTTGACGACCTTGATGACCTGGTAGGGCTGACCAATTAGGCAGCATTAGTACGATCCTGCTCTCTTTTTCAATCTTCACTACTTACCATAGAAATCCCCCCCCCTTACCTATTGGGCTGATGGTGATCTGCTGGGGCAGCGGTCTCCATGGAAAGGAAAACTGTGATAGACCTGGCAGAGATATAGGCAGGTATAAACATGCAGTCAGCCAAACACAGGTACCAGAAGAAAGGAGAAACCACTTACCCCAAGGGGGAACGCCAGAAGGAAAAACAGAGCTGATAAAGCAGTCAGGGTGCCTTCAGGAACCAGAGGCATCATATAATGACAGATTGAGGCTTTTAAAAGAACCACCATGGCCGCCAAGGTCACGACCCGCCTGCACATGCTCAGTAGTGGCACGCCCCGCTCGGCGCCATCTTCGAACCTGGCAAACCGACCAGGCCACCCTGAGAGCGCGCACCGCACACACCGCACACACAGAAGGAATGAAAAGTGTAATAGAGACCGCTGCACACAATTAAGCCTATTTAAGGCTTATACTGGAGCCGCAACATACCCCTGAGATCACCAGAGTGGGGTTCCTTCCATCTAGCTCATTTAGAGGCTGTACAGGTAAGGACTTCCACCCAGGAGAGGCTAGAACCTGGCTGGGGCGAATTCAGTAAGGGGGTGCTTCTGACATCTTCAGTCCTTCAGGTGAGGAAAAATAAGAGAATACTGGGGCGGGGGCCATCTTTACAACTTATAGCTAAGTGGTCCTATCAGGTTGTGAGGGGCGGAGTCACAACCCAAAGTGTATGCTGCCATGATGCGACAGGAAATATCCGTGGTGCTCAGTACAGCCTGACACACTTTTCACATAATGGTTTCCACTAATTTGCATTTTTACTTTTATTTTTATTTTCCAATTTTGGTTTTATTTTTATAATGAGCACATAGGCATAGTGCATTTGACATTCTTTTGGGTCGCAGATACTCATCTAAATAGGCAGTATTTAATTCACATGTTTTCTCCCCACCTATAACTCCTTCCCCCCTTTTTTTGGGGAGTAGAACACACCTGAACCTTATCAGGTTATCAGAAATGACACTTTGCTACAGTGTAAACTAATGAGTGTACAGCTTGTATAACAGTGCAACTTTACTGTCCCCTCAAAATAACTCAACACACAGCCAGTAATGTCTAAACTGCTGGCAACAAAAATGAGTACACCCCTAAGTGAAAATGTCCAAATTAGGCCCAATTCCCATTTTCCCTCCCCGATGTCATGTGACTTGTTAGTGTCATGGCAACTCATGGCTAAGAACTCTCTGAGGATCTGAAAAAAAGGAATTGTTGCTCTACATAAAGATGGCCTAGGCTATAAGAAGATTGCCAAGACCATGAAACTTAGCTGCAGCACAGTGGCCAAGACCATACAGAGTTTTTTTCAGGTTCCACTAGGAACAGGCCTCGCCATGGTCGACCAAAGAAGTTGAGTGCACATGCTCAGGGTCATATCCAGAGGTTGTCTTTGGGAAATAGACATATGAGTGCTGCCAGCATTGCTGCAGAGGTTGAAGGGGTGGGGGTCAGCCTGTCAGTGCTCAGACCATACGCTGCATACTGCATCAAATTGGTCTGCATGTCTGTCGTCCCAGAAGGAAGCCCCTTCTAAAGATGATGCACAAGAAAGCCTGCAGTTTTCTGAAGACAAGCAGACTAAGGACATGGATTACTGGAACCATGTCCTGCGGGCTGATGAGACCAAGATAAAATTATTTGGTTCAGATGGTGTCAAGTGTGTGTAGCAGCAACCAGGTGAGAGGTACATAGACAAGTGTGTCTTGCCTATAGTCAAGCATGGTGGTTGGAGTATCATGGTCTGGGGCTGCATGAGTGTTGCCGGCACTGGGGAGCTACAGTTCATCGAGGGAACCATCAATGCCAACATGTACTGTGACATACTGAAGCAGAGCATGATCCCCTCTTCAGAGACTGGGCCACAGGGCAGTATTTCAACATGATAACGACCCC
Organism: Lithobates clamitans; assembly: GCA_037952925.1. NCBI lineage: Eukaryota > Metazoa > Chordata > Amphibia > Anura > Ranidae > Lithobates > Lithobates clamitans. Next base: position 12,964,334 of record JBBGZY010000304.1, on the reverse strand, counting down.
AAACACACCTTCAAGATGACCACTGCCTTGGGGGTCAGTGCCCATCTGCAGCCTCACCATTGCGATCAATGCAGCCTGTTCAATGCCCGTCTGCAGCCTCACAAGTGCCATCAACGCAGCCTCATCAGTCCACATCAATGCAGCCTCACAAGTGCCATCAATGCAGCAGCCTCACCATTGCGATCAATGCAGCAGTCTCACCCCTGTCTTCAATGCAGCAGCTTCAACATTGCCATCAGTTCAGCTTGATCGATGCCCATCTGCAGCCTAAAAGGGACAAGCGCCGACAGATTACATACAGTGAGAATCTCCTTTGATAGACAGAACAGTGGTCCAACGGCGGCCCAGGAGACAGGACTTCCTATTACAGAGGCCGCCAAGTAAACAGGAGATTTGCACTGTATGTAATCTGACGGCGCTCGTCCTGCCCCCTCTCCCTGTCTTCTCCGAGGCACATAAAATTAAAGTATCGGCGTATAACACGCACATGTTATTTGCACCCGATTTTCAGGGTGAAAAAGTGAGTGTTATACGCCAATAAATACAGTGTATATATATATATATATATATATATATATATATATATATATATTCTGCTATATAACATAGGGAAACAAAAACCAGCACATCCCCACTGACAGGACAGAGCTCTGTATTGTTTACATTGACAGAACTCTGTTCTGTCTTCCTCCTCTGTAATCAGTTGGTTTCCTGGCTGTCAATCATTGGGCTGCACCTGCTAACCGGCTTGTGTTGTAATTAGTCACAGCTCAGTCGGCACAGGGGGAGCACCGTGGGGGCCTCCTACCTGGAAAGGCTGGATCAGGTGTTAGATACCTGATCCAGAACAGGAGAGCCGCTCTGCTACCATACTCCTACATGAGGCAGTCAGCAAGCGGTTAACTTGTATTGGATAATATATACATTATGGAAGTCCTGTGCATAGTCAAAAATTACACTAAAGTGATTAGCCTATGACATAAATTAATATAAATAATATATTTACAGTATACAATATATTTTAGTAAAATAGACATGATAAGACACTGCTTACCCAAAAAGAGCATAATAGCTTAAGCCAGGGATCATTTATAATGTAATATAAAGCATGATAACTGTATCGTGTCACACCTGTAGTATTCCAGACATTCCATATTATCAGTCTATATGCCCCAAACAGGTTTATAAGTAAACATGATTGAAGTGATATTTGTCTTTCTAACAATATGATCATAAGCACTAGGGATGAGCCGAACACCCCACTGTTCGGTTCGCACCAGAACATGCGAACAGGAAAAAAGTTTGTTCGAACACGCGAACACTGTTAAAGTCTATGGGACACGAACATGAATAATCAAAAGTGCTAATTTTAAAGACTTATATGCAAGTTATTGTCATAAAAAGTGTTTGGGGACCTGGGTCCTGCCCCAGGGGACATGGATCAATGCAAAAAAAAGTTTTAAAAACGGCCGTTTTTTCAGGAGCAGTGATTTTAATAATGCTTAAGTCAAACAATAAAAGTGTAATATCCCTTTAAATTTCGTATTAGAGCTGCCCCCCCTCCTGAACTGTACCAGGCCACATGCCCTCAACATTGGGCGGGTGCTTTGGGGTAGCCCCCCAAAACACCTTGTCCCCATGTTGATGAGGAAAAGGGTCTCATCCCCACAACCCTGGCCGGTGGTTGTGGGGGTCTGCGGGCGGGGGGCTTATCGGAATCTGGAAGCCCCCTTTAACAAGGGGACCCCCAGATCCCGGCCCTCCCCCCTGTGTGAAATGGTAAGGGGGTACTTACCCCTACCATTTCAATAAAAAAATGTCAAAAATGTTAAAAATGACAAGAGACAGTTTTTGACAATTCCTTTATTTAAATGCTTCTTCTTTCTTCTATCTTCCTTCATCTTCTTCTTCTGGTTCTTCTGGCTCTTCTGGTTCTTCCTCCGGCGTTCTCGTCCAGCATCTCCTCCGCGGCGTCTTCTATCTTCTTCTCCTCGGGCCGCTCCGCACCCATGGGATGGGGGGAGGCTCCCGCTCTTCTCTTCATCTTCTTCATCTTTTTCTCTTCTTCTTTTCTTCTCTTCTTCTCTTCTTCATTTTCTTCTCCAGGCCGCTCCCATCCATGCTAGCATGGAGGGAGGCTGCCGCTGTGTGACGGCGTCTCCTCTTCTGACGGTTCTTAAATAACAGGGGGCAGGGCCACCCGGTGACCCCGCCCCCCTCTGACGCACGGTGACTTGACGGGACTTCCCTGTGACATCACGGGGAATGCCACAGGGAAGTCCCGTCATGTCCCATGCGTCAAAGGGGGCGGGGTTACTGGGTGGCCCTGCCCCCATTATTTAAGAACCGTCAGACGAGGAGACGCTGTCACACAGCGGGAGCCTCCCTCCATGCCAGCATGGATGCGGAGCGGCCCGGAGAAGAAAATGAAGAAGAGAAGAAGAGAAGAAAAGAAGAAGAGAAGAAGATGAAGAAGATGAAGAAGATGAAGAGAAGAGCGGGAGCCTCCCCCCATGTCATGGGTGCGGAGCGGCCCGAGGAGAAGGAGATAGAAGACGCTGCGGAGTAGATGCTGGACGAGAACGCCGGAGGAAGAACCAGAAGAACCAGAAGAAGAAGAAGATGAAGGAAGATAGAAGAAAGAAGAAGCATTTAAATAAAGGAATTGTCAAAAACTGTCTATTGTCATTTTTAACATTTTTGAGTTTTTTAGTGAAATGGTAGGGGTAAGTACCCCCTTAACATTTCACACAGGGAGGGGGGGCCGGGATCTGGGGGTCCCCTTGTTAAAGGGGGCTTCCAGATTCTGATAAGCCCCCCATCCGCAGACCCCCACAACCACCGGCCAGGGTTGTAGGGATGAGGCCCTTGTCCTCATCAACATGGGGACAAGGTGTTTTGGGGGCCTACCCCAAAGCACCCTCCCAATGTTGAGGGCATGTGGCCTGGTATGGTTCAGGGGGGGCGCACTCTCGTCCCCCCTCTTTTCCTGCGGCCTGCCAGGTTGCGTGCTCGGATAAGGGTTTGGTATGGATTTTTGGGGGGACCCCACGCCATTTTTTTTTTTTGGCGCAGGGTTCCCCTTAAAATCCATACCAGACCTGAAGGGTCTGGTATGGAATTTAGGGGGACCCCCACGTCATTTTTTTTTTTTAAATTTTGGCCGGGGTTCCCCTTAATATCCATACCAGACCTGAAGGACCTGGTATGGAATTTAGGGGGACCCCCACGTCATTTTTTTTTAAATTTTGGTTCGGGGTTCCCCTGTGGGGAATTCCCATGCTGTTTTTATCAATGAACTTCTATGTGTATTGTCGGACCGGCAATGCAATAGCCGCGAGTAGTTTTAAATGGGTTTTTTCCCTCGAAATGTCATTTTGCTGTCAGACAGTTCCAAACACAGGAAACATGCGCCCCTTTACAGGCATACTATAGACACCCCCCAGCTACGAAATTTAAAGGGATATTACACTTTTATTGTTTGACTTTAAGCATTATTAAAATCACTGCTCCTGAAAAAACGTCCATTTTTAAAACTTTTTTTTGCATTGATCCATGTCCCCTGGGGCAGGACCCAGGTCCCCAAACACTTTTTATGACAATAACTTGCATATGAGCCTTTAAAATTAGCACTTTTGATTTCTCCCATAGACTTTTAAAGGGTGCTCCGCGGCATTCGAATTTGCCGCGAACACCCCAAATTGTTCACTGTTCGGCGAACTTGCGAACAGCCAATGTTCGAGTCGAACATGAGTTTGACTCGAACTCGAAGCTCATCCCTAATAAGCACATGTGGTGGATGTGGCATTTTTGCCCATACATTTTGGACGTGCTATAAAAAGGACATCTGGGAGATTATTTAAACTTGCAAAGATACTAAAAAAGCAGTTTGGGTATATGTGCAAGTGCTTCTGCTTGGTCTATGCCAGATATTTTCCATTTGGAAGCACTCCTTCGGCTGATTCAGAATACACTGATACAGTTTGCATGTCCCAGATAACAGGGATCATCTTAGAAAACAGGATTTAATAAAGTGACCATTACATTGGCTATAAAAATTGCAGCTTTCGCTAACTTAGTAAGACTGAAGATGATAAAAGGCTAAACAATCCCAGGAAGTATATTTTCTGCTCTGCTTTAAATATACTCTGATACTGAACTTCATTTTTAAAAAGAAACAAGACATCTAAAGTTATACTGCCACCCCTGCATATTGATACAACCATTAACCCTTCTATGACTTCTTAATGAGCACTATGTGAATCTCTTCTATTCTCTTCTTTTTATTTAAAAATGCAGTCTGCTGCAAATGATTACAGCCAGTTGGCAGTAGGCTTTCACTCCAGGTAAATATTGATGGAAGAATAATACTGCTGCAGAATCACAAAAGCTCAATACTAATGAAAAAGCTTGATGGAATTCTGCCTTTGTCTTCCTTCTATATTCCTTTGCAATAAAACTTCTGACATGTGTTTACTGTTATGTCTCTTCTTTAGCATGTGGCTTCTTAATTAATTACCCCATTACCTCAACCATTTTAAAGTGAAGTTTGCCAACAAAGAAAAAAGCATTTTTTAACCTTTAAATTGTGATTACTTAATTTAGCAGTTCTACTTTTTAGAAAAGAATTAGGACCTGCAATAAGATAAATACTCACTTGTGATCTTAAGATCATTTTCAGCTTCTTCAGATCCAGACAAAGCCCTTAAAACAGATTTGCCAATCTGTCCTCTTTTCAATATTTCCAGTTTCTGCTGGCATCAAGCATTTAGATTATTCCATGGTACATGATACTGTAGCAGAGTGCCTCTTGATTCACCATGCTCAAATAACGTTGTAGGCTCCTTTAACTACTTTTACCACAATCCCTTTCATTTCCATAACCCTCTGGACTTCTGCATATGCCCAGAGAATATAGGTTGTCCTGTTTACTACCCTCTGGCACTCAGAAAGGTTGATTGGGCTTGTGGGCAGCCAGGCAGGATCCCAATAGCCAACAGCTTCTCCAGCAGCAACTGTGAAGAGCACTGTTCAAACAGCTGCTAGAGCAGGGTCTCAAACTGTGGGCCCTCCAGCTGTTGCGAAATTACAAGTTCCATCATGCCTCTGCCTGTGGGAGTCATGCTTTTAACTGTCAGCCTTGCAATGCTTCATGGGACTTGTAGTTTCACAACAGCTGGAGGGCCACCAGTTTGAGACCCTTGTAAACTAGAGTATTGATCTATAATTGGGTTGGCCCTGGGTCTACAACCACCAACCTGTTTTACCAAACCTGGGAAACCTCCACCCACTCATCTGTGCTGCCAGCCTAGAGATCCCTCTAGCTGTCTGCCTATATACCCAGACCTATCCTAGACTTCACTGTCACATTTTTGCAGACATGAAATAAAGTAGCTAATTGTACTGTACTGCTGACTGAGATAGATGTTGTTCTCTAGTATCTGCAGCTACTGATCCTCATAAAGACTGTGCTGTAACGACACCCAGGGGTCTATTTATAAAAAAAAAAAAAAAAAGATCTTTAAATATGTCACTAACCTGCACAGCCATCATGAGTCCTCACCATAATTTGCCTAATACATGTATTTTCCTAGGACTGATTAAGGTATTTCAGGAAAATATTGCAATATGACCATTAAAGCTAATGATCCTAGAAAATAGACATATTATGCACATTTGTGTTGGCTAATATACAAATCACAAATGCTGGGTCGATGATGTCACAAGGGGGTGGTGTCACCTATTGACATCATCAGGTGACTCCGCCCCTTAGCTATTTAAGAAATGTCAGATGGAGAAGCAGGCAGTTGGTGGGGAGCCTTCAACAAGGCCGGAGGTTTTTTTTCTGTTTTTGGATCCGGCAGTATGGCATGATTGATGAGTGATCTACACTGGGGGAAATTGGTTTTTATTTTTAAATTTTTTTAATAAAGGAATTGTCAAAAACTCATGTACTGTCTTATAGAATGTAAAGATTTCGCGCAATATTAAGTAAAGATAAAAGTGAGTGGAATAAATGAATATATTTATGTGTGTCATAAATGTGCAAATCGCATAATAAAGTTCCACCCAGGAGAGGCTAGAACCTGGCTGGGGCGAATTCAGTAAGGGGGTGCTTCTGACATCTTCAGTCCTTCAGGTGAGGAAAAATAAGAGAATACTGGGGCGGGGGCCATCTTTACAACTTATAGCTAAGTGGTCCTATCAGGTTGTGAGGGGCGGAGTCACAACCCAAAGTGTATGCTGCCATGATGCGACAGGAAATATCCGTGGTGCTCAGTACAGCCTGACACACTTTTCACATAATGGTTTCCACTAATTTGCATTTTTACTTTTATTTTTATTTTCCAATTTTGGTTTTATTTTTATAATGAGCACATAGGCATAGTGCATTTGACATTCTTTTGGGTCGCAGATACTCATCTAAATAGGCAGTATTTAATTCACATGTTTTCTCCCCACCTATAACTCCTTCCCCCCTTTTTTTGGGGAGTAGAACACACCTGAACCTTATCAGGTTATCAGAAATGACACTTTGCTACAGTGTAAACTAATGAGTGTACAGCTTGTATAACAGTGCAACTTTACTGTCCCCTCAAAATAACTCAACACACAGCCAGTAATGTCTAAACTGCTGGCAACAAAAATGAGTACACCCCTAAGTGAAAATGTCCAAATTAGGCCCAATTCCCATTTTCCCTCCCCGATGTCATGTGACTTGTTAGTGTCATGGCAACTCATGGCTAAGAACTCTCTGAGGATCTGAAAAAAAGGAATTGTTGCTCTACATAAAGATGGCCTAGGCTATAAGAAGATTGCCAAGACCATGAAACTTAGCTGCAGCACAGTGGCCAAGACCATACAGAGTTTTTTTCAGGTTCCACTAGGAACAGGCCTCGCCATGGTCGACCAAAGAAGTTGAGTGCACATGCTCAGGGTCATATCCAGAGGTTGTCTTTGGGAAATAGACATATGAGTGCTGCCAGCATTGCTGCAGAGGTTGAAGGGGTGGGGGTCAGCCTGTCAGTGCTCAGACCATACGCTGCATACTGCATCAAATTGGTCTGCATGTCTGTCGTCCCAGAAGGAAGCCCCTTCTAAAGATGATGCACAAGAAAGCCTGCAGTTTTCTGAAGACAAGCAGACTAAGGACATGGATTACTGGAACCATGTCCTGCGGGCTGATGAGACCAAGATAAAATTATTTGGTTCAGATGGTGTCAAGTGTGTGTAGCAGCAACCAGGTGAGAGGTACATAGACAAGTGTGTCTTGCCTATAGTCAAGCATGGTGGTTGGAGTATCATGGTCTGGGGCTGCATGAGTGTTGCCGGCACTGGGGAGCTACAGTTCATCGAGGGAACCATCAATGCCAACATGTACTGTGACATACTGAAGCAGAGCATGATCCCCTCTTCAGAGACTGGGCCACAGGGCAGTATTTCAACATGATAACGACCCCAAACACACCTTCAAGATGACCACTGCCTTGGGGGTCAGTGCCCATCTGCAGCCTCACCATTGCGATCAATGCAGCCTGTTCAATGCCCGTCTGCAGCCTCACAAGTGCCATCAACGCAGCCTCATCAGTCCACATCAATGCAGCCTCACAAGTGCCATCAATGCAGCAGCCTCACCATTGCGATCAATGCAGCAGTCTCACCCCTGTCTTCAATGCAGCAGCTTCAACATTGCCATCAGTTCAGCTTGATCGATGCCCATCTGCAGCCTAAAAGGGACAAGCGCCGACAGATTACATACAGTGAGAATCTCCTTTGATAGACAGAACAGTGGTCCAACGGCGGCCCAGGAGACAGGACTTCCTATTACAGAGGCCGCCAAGTAAACAGGAGATTTGCACTGTATGTAATCTGACGGCGCTCGTCCTGCCCCCTCTCCCTGTCTTCTCCGAGGCACATAAAATTAAAGTATCGGCGTATAACACGCACATGTTATTTGCACCCGATTTTCAGGGTGAAAAAGTGAGTGTTATACGCCAATAAATACAGTGTATATATATATATATATATATATATATATATATATATATATATATATATATATATATTCTGCTATATAACATAGGGAAACAAAAACCAGCACATCCCCACTGACAGGACAGAGCTCTGTATTGTTTACATTGACAGAACTCTGTTCTGTCTTCCTCCTCTGTAATCAGTTGGTTTCCTGGCTGTCAATCATTGGGCTGCACCTGCTAACCGGCTTGTGTTGTAATTAGTCACAGCTCAGTCGGCACAGGGGGAGCACCGTGGGGGCCTCCTACCTGGAAAGGCTGGATCAGGTGTTAGATACCTGATCCAGAACAGGAGAGCCGCTCTGCTACCATACTCCTACATGAGGCAGTCAGCAAGCGGTTAACTTGTATTGGATAATATATACATTATGGAAGTCCTGTGCATAGTCAAAAATTACACTAAAGTGATTAGCCTATGACATAAATTAATATAAATAATATATTTACAGTATACAATATATTTTAGTAAAATAGACATGATAAGACACTGCTTACCCAAAAAGAGCATAATAGCTTAAGCCAGGGATCATTTATAATGTAATATAAAGCATGATAACTGTATCGTGTCACACCTGTAGTATTCCAGACATTCCATATTATCAGTCTATATGCCCCAAACAGGTTTATAAGTAAACATGATTGAAGTGATATTTGTCTTTCTAACAATATGATCATAAGCACTAGGGATGAGCCGAACACCCCACTGTTCGGTTCGCACCAGAACATGCGAACAGGAAAAAAGTTTGTTCGAACACGCGAACACTGTTAAAGTCTATGGGACACGAACATGAATAATCAAAAGTGCTAATTTTAAAGACTTATATGCAAGTTATTGTCATAAAAAGTGTTTGGGGACCTGGGTCCTGCCCCAGGGGACATGGATCAATGCAAAAAAAAGTTTTAAAAACGGCCGTTTTTTCAGGAGCAGTGATTTTAATAATGCTTAAGTCAAACAATAAAAGTGTAATATCCCTTTAAATTTCGTATTAGAGCTGCCCCCCCTCCTGAACTGTACCAGGCCACATGCCCTCAACATTGGGCGGGTGCTTTGGGGTAGCCCCCCAAAACACCTTGTCCCCATGTTGATGAGGAAAAGGGTCTCATCCCCACAACCCTGGCCGGTGGTTGTGGGGGTCTGCGGGCGGGGGGCTTATCGGAATCTGGAAGCCCCCTTTAACAAGGGGACCCCCAGATCCCGGCCCTCCCCCCTGTGTGAAATGGTAAGGGGGTACTTACCCCTACCATTTCAATAAAAAAATGTCAAAAATGTTAAAAATGACAAGAGACAGTTTTTGACAATTCCTTTATTTAAATGCTTCTTCTTTCTTCTATCTTCCTTCATCTTCTTCTTCTGGTTCTTCTGGCTCTTCTGGTTCTTCCTCCGGCGTTCTCGTCCAGCATCTCCTCCGCGGCGTCTTCTATCTTCTTCTCCTCGGGCCGCTCCGCACCCATGGGATGGGGGGAGGCTCCCGCTCTTCTCTTCATCTTCTTCATCTTTTTCTCTTCTTCTTTTCTTCTCTTCTTCTCTTCTTCATTTTCTTCTCCAGGCCGCTCCCATCCATGCTAGCATGGAGGGAGGCTGCCGCTGTGTGACGGCGTCTCCTCTTCTGACGGTTCTTAAATAACAGGGGGCAGGGCCACCCGGTGACCCCGCCCCCCTCTGACGCACGGTGACTTGACGGGACTTCCCTGTGACATCACGGGGAATGCCACAGGGAAGTCCCGTCATGTCCCATGCGTCAAAGGGGGCGGGGTTACTGGGTGGCCCTGCCCCCATTATTTAAGAACCGTCAGACGAGGAGACGCTGTCACACAGCGGGAGCCTCCCTCCATGCCAGCATGGATGCGGAGCGGCCCGGAGAAGAAAATGAAGAAGAGAAGAAGAGAAGAAAAGAAGAAGAGAAGAAGATGAAGAAGATGAAGAAGATGAAGAGAAGAGCGGGAGCCTCCCCCCATGTCATGGGTGCGGAGCGGCCCGAGGAGAAGGAGATAGAAGACGCTGCGGAGTAGATGCTGGACGAGAACGCCGGAGGAAGAACCAGAAGAACCAGAAGAAGAAGAAGATGAAGGAAGATAGAAGAAAGAAGAAGCATTTAAATAAAGGAATTGTCAAAAACTGTCTATTGTCATTTTTAACATTTTTGAGTTTTTTAGTGAAATGGTAGGGGTAAGTACCCCCTTAACATTTCACACAGGGAGGGGGGGCCGGGATCTGGGGGTCCCCTTGTTAAAGGGGGCTTCCAGATTCTGATAAGCCCCCCATCCGCAGACCCCCACAACCACCGGCCAGGGTTGTAGGGATGAGGCCCTTGTCCTCATCAACATGGGGACAAGGTGTTTTGGGGGCCTACCCCAAAGCACCCTCCCAATGTTGAGGGCATGTGGCCTGGTATGGTTCAGGGGGGGCGCACTCTCGTCCCCCCTCTTTTCCTGCGGCCTGCCAGGTTGCGTGCTCGGATAAGGGTTTGGTATGGATTTTTGGGGGGACCCCACGCCATTTTTTTTTTTTGGCGCAGGGTTCCCCTTAAAATCCATACCAGACCTGAAGGGTCTGGTATGGAATTTAGGGGGACCCCCACGTCATTTTTTTTTTTTAAATTTTGGCCGGGGTTCCCCTTAATATCCATACCAGACCTGAAGGACCTGGTATGGAATTTAGGGGGACCCCCACGTCATTTTTTTTTAAATTTTGGTTCGGGGTTCCCCTGTGGGGAATTCCCATGCTGTTTTTATCAATGAACTTCTATGTGTATTGTCGGACCGGCAATGCAATAGCCGCGAGTAGTTTTAAATGGGTTTTTTCCCTCGAAATGTCATTTTGCTGTCAGACAGTTCCAAACACAGGAAACATGCGCCCCTTTACAGGCATACTATAGACACCCCCCAGCTACGAAATTTAAAGGGATATTACACTTTTATTGTTTGACTTTAAGCATTATTAAAATCACTGCTCCTGAAAAAACGTCCGTTTTTAAAACTTTTTTTTGCATTGATCCATGTCCCCTGGGGCAGGACCCAGGTCCCCAAACACTTTTTATGACAATAACTTGCATATGAGCCTTTAAAATTAGCACTTTTGATTTCTCCCATAGACTTTTAAAGGGTGCTCCGCGGCATTCGAATTTGCCGCGAACACCCCAAATTGTTCACTGTTCGGCGAACTTGCGAACAGCCAATGTTCGAGTCGAACATGAGTTTGACTCGAACTCGAAGCTCATCCCTAATAAGCACATGTGGTGGATGTGGCATTTTTGCCCATACATTTTGGACGTGCTATAAAAAGGACATCTGGGAGATTATTTAAACTTGCAAAGATACTAAAAAAGCAGTTTGGGTATATGTGCAAGTGCTTCTGCTTGGTCTATGCCAGATATTTTCCATTTGGAAGCACTCCTTCGGCTGATTCAGAATACACTGATACAGTTTGCATGTCCCAGATAACAGGGATCATCTTAGAAAACAGGATTTAATAAAGTGACCATTACATTGGCTATAAAAATTGCAGCTTTCGCTAACTTAGTAAGACTGAAGATGATAAAAGGCTAAACAATCCCAGGAAGTATATTTTCTGCTCTGCTTTAAATATACTCTGATACTGAACTTCATTTTTAAAAAGAAACAAGACATCTAAAGTTATACTGCCACCCCTGCATATTGATACAACCATTAACCCTTCTATGACTTCTTAATGAGCACTATGTGAATCTCTTCTATTCTCTTCTTTTTATTTAAAAATGCAGTCTGCTGCAAATGATTACAGCCAGTTGGCAGTAGGCTTTCACTCCAGGTAAATATTGATGGAAGAATAATACTGCTGCAGAATCACAAAAGCTCAATACTAATGAAAAAGCTTGATGGAATTCTGCCTTTGTCTTCCTTCTATATTCCTTTGCAATAAAACTTCTGACATGTGTTTACTGTTATGTCTCTTCTTTAGCATGTGGCTTCTTAATTAATTACCCCATTACCTCAACCATTTTAAAGTGAAGTTTGCCAACAAAGAAAAAAGCATTTTTTAACCTTTAAATTGTGATTACTTAATTTAGCAGTTCTACTTTTTAGAAAAGAATTAGGACCTGCAATAAGATAAATACTCACTTGTGATCTTAAGATCATTTTCAGCTTCTTCAGATCCAGACAAAGCCCTTAAAACAGATTTGCCAATCTGTCCTCTTTTCAATATTTCCAGTTTCTGCTGGCATCAAGCATTTAGATTATTCCATGGTACATGATACTGTAGCAGAGTGCCTCTTGATTCACCATGCTCAAATAACGTTGTAGGCTCCTTTAACTACTTTTACCACAATCCCTTTCATTTCCATAACCCTCTGGACTTCTGCATATGCCCAGAGAATATAGGTTGTCCTGTTTACTACCCTCTGGCACTCAGAAAGGTTGATTGGGCTTGTGGGCAGCCAGGCAGGATCCCAATAGCCAACAGCTTCTCCAGCAGCAACTGTGAAGAGCACTGTTCAAACAGCTGCTAGAGCAGGGTCTCAAACTGTGGGCCCTCCAGCTGTTGCGAAATTACAAGTTCCATCATGCCTCTGCCTGTGGGAGTCATGCTTTTAACTGTCAGCCTTGCAATGCTTCATGGGACTTGTAGTTTCACAACAGCTGGAGGGCCACCAGTTTGAGACCCTTGTAAACTAGAGTATTGATCTATAATTGGGTTGGCCCTGGGTCTACAACCACCAACCTGTTTTACCAAACCTGGGAAACCTCCACCCACTCATCTGTGCTGCCAGCCTAGAGATCCCTCTAGCTGTCTGCCTATATACCCAGACCTATCCTAGACTTCACTGTCACATTTTTGCAGACATGAAATAAAGTAGCTAATTGTACTGTACTGCTGACTGAGATAGATGTTGTTCTCTAGTATCTGCAGCTACTGATCCTCATAAAGACTGTGCTGTAACGACACCCAGGGGTCTATTTATAAAAAAAAAAAAAAAAAGATCTTTAAATATGTCACTAACCTGCACAGCCATCATGAGTCCTCACCATAATTTGCCTAATACATGTATTTTCCTAGGACTGATTAAGGTATTTCAGGAAAATATTGCAATATGACCATTAAAGCTAATGATCCTAGAAAATAGACATATTATGCACATTTGTGTTGGCTAATATACAAATCACAAATGCTGGGTCGATGATGTCACAAGGGGGTGGTGTCACCTATTGACATCATCAGGTGACTCCGCCCCTTAGCTATTTAAGAAATGTCAGATGGAGAAGCAGGCAGTTGGTGGGGAGCCTTCAACAAGGCCGGAGGTTTTTTTTCTGTTTTTGGATCCGGCAGTATGGCATGATTGATGAGTGATCTACACTGGGGGAAATTGGTTTTTATTTTTAAATTTTTTTAATAAAGGAATTGTCAAAAACTCATGTACTGTCTTATAGAATGTAAAGATTTCGCGCAATATTAAGTAAAGATAAAAGTGAGTGGAATAAATGAATATATTTATGTGTGTCATAAATGTGCAAATCGCATAATAAAGTGAAACGTGACAATGATAATGCTAATAGGTGAGCTAGTCACTACAAGGGATAAAAAATCTCAATAATGTAGCATCTAGCTAAAAGCATTATCCATAAATAGTGTTGGTTAGTAGCAGCAAATATTGTGCATAGTGACCACAATAAGAGTAATCATATATAAACCATAATAAAAATTAATGGAAAGTGCTATTGGGGAATAATGGGTTAAAATGGAAAAGTCTATAAATGGATGCCGTTTTTTCTATTCAATTAAGGTACATAAGGTGGACTGGGTGTATAACCCTGTTGCTGGTAAATCCTCTAATGGTCTCTTAGGACCCTCACCTTCATATTGTAGAAAAACAGCATTCAGCAGTGCAGGGTAGGTTGTTCTGTCAGCTGTCACCGAAGTCTCTGCTCTCTCTGTAGTTAATCCTCAATCCATCACTCTCTGCATCTCCAAGGTGGCTTTCTCAGTATTAGGGGAGATAAAACAGAGATTGGGGAGGGGGAGATAACGGAGGCTCCACTAGTGTATTAAAGTTTTATTTAAAACCAGTGAAATTTATTAAAAGCATTATCATTGTCACGTTCCACTTTATTATGCGATTTGCACATTTATGACACACATAAATATATTCATTTATTCCACTCACTTTTATCTTTACTTAATATTGCGCGAAATCTTTACATTCTATATCTTATTAAGTGTTGTGTGTGAACACCTTAATTTTTCTGCAATATTATTGGTCACCTTTTATGCGTTTTTTATTTGTGTCACTTTGCAACTTACTTTTATTTTCACATCCGACCAGCGCGAGGGACACTATTACACTCATGTACTGTCTTTACTCAATTTTTATACTTTTTTAGTGAATGGGCAGGTATACCCATTCACATAGGGGAGGGGTGGGATCCCCTTGTTAAAGGGGGCTTTCAGATTCTGATAAGCCCCCACCCGCAGACCCCCACAACCACAGCCCAGGGTTGTGGTGAAGAGGCCCTTGTCCCCATCAACATGGGGACAAGGTGCTTTGGGGTTAGGAGGCAGAGCCTGCCCTGTCCAAAGCACCCCCCATGTTGAGGGGATGTGGCCTGATATGATTCAGGAGGGGGGGCGCTCTCTCATCTCCCACTCTTTCCTGTGGCCTGCCAGGTTGTGTGTTCGAATAAGGATCTGGTATGGATTTTGGGGGGGGGCCCACACTATTTTTTTTTTCATTTTGGCATGGGGTTAATCTTAAAATCCATACTAGACCCACAGGGCCTGGTATGGATTGGGGGGCCCTCGCTGTTTTTTTTCTATTACCGGCATTCTTCTGTTTACATCTTAGCTCTCAGTCAGGAAACTGATGGGTTGTTAAGGACGCAGCGGCCGCCTTCCCAACCTGCTCCTTAAAAACCAGCTATTCTTAACGCAGAATTAGAATTGGTCGATCATTTTTTGACCGATCCAAATTAGAATTGTTCCGAAAATTTGAAATTTGTTAGAAAATTATCAAACAAAATGAAATGAAAAAAAATAAAACTAAGCAAATGCCAAAATGAATCAACAAAATGAAATTATTAACATGACAAATCTAACTGCAACAAAACACATTTTTCCGTTCTACACATGTCTATGGCAGACATTGGATGCATTCCTCTAGCAAAACAGGGGCAAGTACACTGCTTTGTTGAACAGCCGCATACGTGCAGTTCTCTAATTTACAAGTGCAAAGATACAACAAAGGCTTGTACTACACACATCTTTTTTGACTCTGTGGCTTAGAAATAGATATTTGTGAAAATATTTTAGTTACAGGGCCAGGACATTTGATGTTTTCAGTAGAGCAGATTTTTGATATAATTAAACTTTAAAGCCTTTCAAAATGATTATTTACAGCTACCTGTGAGAATAGAATGTTTTTTAGACTATAACTGTATATGTAGAGCACAGTAACCTTCTCTTGATTGGAGGTAAACAAGCAGGTCATGGCTAATATTTGCATCAGACTGATAAAAACATAAACAAAACAGATAAAAATGGACTGATATCTAGAATTGTTAGCCCAAGTGTAAAAAGAGTAAAGCATGACGCTAAGATTTGTCGCCTCAAGCATAATCCTGGAATTATTTGTTAGTGTATTTAAATCTGCTAGTAAATTTAACACTACCGCTCCCCCCCAGGCTGACAATGCTGCTGTCTGCTGTGCCCCCTGTGCTCATTCATCCTAAGTGGTGAGTGGAGACACTCTATTACAGGAGATCTGTTACTGGTCAGATCACCAGGGGAAAACAGAGAGAGAAAGGCCTAAAAATAATAAAACAAATGCAGCTACCACATCTAATGATTGGTAAGCTGCACTATTTTTCAGTTTTGGTTTTGGATTTTGATTCGCCTCAAGCATAATCCTGGAAAAAACATCATATCACATATATGCATAACTCTTAAAGCAGTATTAAATCCAAAAGCAAACATTTATTATGTCACAGCTTACCAATTCTTAGATAGGATTCCTTCAATAGTTTTCTTTCTTAAAGTGGTTATAAAGCTTTGTTTTTTTTAAATTTTTTTTAATAAAAATAACAAGCCTGCCTATACTTACCAGCTCTGTGCAGGCCCCTTCTCTTCATCGGGTGGCACATGTGTGTTTGCTCACTCCCGAGTCCTGATGCTGTATCCTTTGACACAGACAGCGGAACTTGGCCCACCCCCTATTTCCATGTCACTGGATTTAATTGACAGCAGTGGAAGCCAAACGTGAGCCAACAGAATTGACATTCATAGCCATTCATCTGTGACCAGGGTGGTCATAAAGATATGTGGAAAGACCACTGAGACTCTTTCTGAGGGTGGCTGAATCAGATCCTTCATCAAGGGATTTTTATTTTTCATTCCAAGAATTAATGAGTGGCTAATTGTAAAGCAATGCGTATTTGGAGTGATCTCATGCATTTAATTTGTATGCTGCCCTCTTTTGGGGGGTCTCCTTGACAGCTGTTTTGGGCCTTGATACATTACTACTGGGCTTTGGGCTGGCCTGGACTCCTTGTGACTGAGCATCTCTGGGTATTTTTCACTCTTTATATAATCTACTGAAGAAGCCATCCTTGGTGAAATGCATAGAGATCAAGACTTATCATTGGATCCCCTAGATCACCCATAACACTTTGTCTGTAATCTGTTACTTACAGTATGTAAAGCTACATATGTTGTATATATTGATAGGCTAGATCTGTATGGGTTAATGTATAGTTATCCCATTTGGGAACTCATCAACATCCATCATGGATGAATGATACATATTTTTATACTGTTTTTAATGACTTATGGATTATGGATACATTTTGTATTTTTTATAAACTCTAGTATTCATCTCTTTTACTTAGGGGATATTGGTGGCAACCAGGGATGAGCCCGATGTTTGAGTCAAACATAAGTTCGACTCGAACATAAGTTCGACTCGAACATGAGGTGTTCGCTGAACAGCGAACATTACGCAGTGTTTGCGGCAAATTCAAAAGCCACGGAACACTGTTAAAGTCTATGGGACATTAACATGAAAAACCAAAAGTGCTCATTTTAAAGGCTTATATGCAAGTTATTGTCATAAAAAGTGTTTGGGGACCCGGGTCCTGCCCCAGGGGACATGTATCAATGCAAAAAAAAGTTTTAAAAACGGCAATTTTTTGGGGAGCAGTGATTTTAATAATGCTTTAAGTGAAACAATAAAAATGAAATATTCCTTTTAATATCGTGCCTGGGGGTGTCTATAGTATGCCTGCAAACTAGCACAGTGTTCCTGTGTTTAGAACAATACCACAGCAAAATGACATTTCTAAAGGAAAAAAAGACATGTAAAACTGATTGCGGCTGTAATCAATTGTCGGGTCTCGGCAATATAGATAAAACTCATTGAAAAAAACATCATGGGTTCCCCCCCAGTCCATTACCAGGCCCTTTGGGTCTGGTATGAACGTTAAGGGGAACCCCAAACCAAAAATTTTTAAAAAATTGTGTGGGGGGTCCCCCCAAAATCCACACCAGGCTCTATAGGTCTGTTATGGAAATTAAGGGGAACCCTGTGCCAAATTTAAAAAAAATGGCATAGGGGTCCCCCCAAAATCCATACCAGACTGATTTTAAGGGGAACCCTGCGCCAAATTTAAAAAAATGGTGTAGGGGTCCACCCAAAATTCATACCAGACCCTTATTCGAGCACACAACCTGGCAGGCCACAGGAAAAGAGGGGGAGATGAGAGAGTGCCCCCCCTCCTGAATCATACCAGGCTACATGCCCTTAACATGGGGAGGGTGCTTTGGAGTAGCCCCCCAAAGCAACTTGTCCCCATGTTGATAGGAACAAGGGCCTCATCCCCACAACCCTTGCCTGGTGGTTGTGGGGGTCTGCAGGTGGGGGGCTTATTGGAATCTGGAAGCCCCCTTTAACAAGGGGACCCACAGATCCTGGCCTCCCCCTATGTGAATTGGTAATTGATACATTGTACCCCTACCATTTCACAAAAAAGGTGTCAAAAATAGTATAAAAAACAGGAGACACTTTTGGGAAAAAATAAAAATGTCCCACGAAGTAGATCCATCTCACGCCGCTGATGATCCAAAAAAAAGCCGCAATAGCTCAACCTCCATGGGAGGCTCCCGCTGAGTGATGCTTCTTCTTGGTGACAGCTGTTATATAGTTGAGGGCAGGGCCATTCAGTGACATAAGCGGGTGACCCCGCCTCCTCTGACGTCACATGGCGTCAGGGGGGGTGGGTCACCGTTTACGTCCCCAGGTGGCCCCACCCTCAGCTATATAACAGCTGTCACCAAGGAGCGTCACTCGGTGGGAGCCTCCCATGGAGGCGGAGCTGTTGCAGCTTTTTTTTCTTTTTTCGGATCATCGTTGGCATGAGATGGATCTACTTCATGGGACATTTTTGTTTTTTTATTTTTTAATAAAGGACTTGTCCTAAAGTGTCTCCTGTCTTATTTACTATTTTTGACAATTTTTTTGTAAAATGGTAGAGGTACAATGTACTGGTTACCAATTCAAATAGGGGGGGGCGGGATCTGGGGGTCCCCTTGTTAAAGGTGGCTTCCAGATTCCAATAAGCCCCCTGCCCGCAGACCCCCACAACCACCAGGCAAGGGTTGTGGGGATGAGGCCCTTGTCCCCATCAACATGGGGGCAAGCTACTTTGGGGGGCTATTCCAAAGCACCCTCCCCATGTTGAGGGCATGTGGCCTGGTACAGTTCAGGAGGGGCCGCTCTCTCATCCCCCCTCTTTACCTGCGGCCTGCCAGGTTGCGTGCTTGGATAAGGATCTGGTATGAATTTTGGGGGGACCCCTACACCATTTTTTTTTCTAATTTTGGCGCAGGGTTCCCCTTAAAATCCATACCAGACCTGAAGGGTCTGGTATAGATTTTGGGGCTGACCCATAAGCCATTTTTTAATTTAATTTTTGGTTCGGGGTTCCCCTTAATATTCATACCAGACCCAAAGGGCCTGGTAATTGCCTGGGGGGAACCCATGCCGTTTTTTTCAATGAGTTTTATCTATATTGCCGAGACCCGACAATTCATTACAGCCGCAATCAGTTTTAAATGACTTTTTTCCTTTAGAAATGTCATTTTGCTGTGGTACTGTTCTAAACACAGGAAAACTGCGCCACTTTACAGGCATACTATAGACACCCTCCAGGCACGCTATTTAAAGGAATATTTCATTTTTATTGTTTCACTTTAAGCATTATTAAAATCACTGCTCCTGAAAAAACTGCTGTTTTTAAAACTTTTTTTGCATTGATACATGTCCCCTGGGGCAGGACCCAGGTTCCCAAACACTTTTTATGACAATAACTTGCATATAAGCCTTTAAAATTAGCACTTTTGATTTTTCATGTTTGTGTCCCATAGACTTTAACAGTGTTTGCGTGTTCGTCCAAATTTTTTGCCTGTTTGCAAGTTCTGGTGCGAACCGAACCGGGGGGTGTTTGGCTCATCCTTAGTGGCAACCTATAAAGTCCTCCTATTTTCTTCCTTTTTGTTTTTCTTCTTTGTTAGTGTATTTAAATCTGCTAGTAAATTTAACACTACCCCTCCTCCCCAGGCTGACAATGCTGCTGTCTGCTGTGCCCCCTGTGCTCATTCATCCTGAGTGGAGACACTCTAATACAGGAGATCTGTTACTGGTCAGATCACCAGGGGAAAACAGAGCGAGAAAGGCCTAAAAATAATAAAACAAATGCAGCTACCACATCTAATGATTGGTAAGCTGCACTATTTTTCAGTTTTGGTTTTGGATTTTGATTCAGACACAGGTTGATGATCAGACCTGGGTCTCTAGTGCTCCTCCAATTGTGTCAGTTTAACCCATATTGGAACTTATTATCCATGAATGTATCCTATTAGCTAGTAAGTACGGGGTCCGTCATCCTGAGAAAGTTCCTGAAATCATCAGGATTATTCTCACGGATCTCACGGAGCAAAGGCATATGAGAGAACTGGTCATACTGAAGCAACCAATTCTTGGTCCATGAACTCCGCCCCACCCTGTTCATGGACTGGACTTGTGTCAAGGTCAGGACCCCAACACCAAGCCCCCGCACAGCACGAACTCTACGAGGAGTACGTATACGCAACATGGCTAGAAAACGGTCGGCTGCTCAGAACGAAGTAACAGAACGCACTGAAGAACAGCAAGGCCTGTGAAGAGCGACCTGAAAAACAGCAACGAGCGGACAAGATCGCACAGAAAACTCCAATACGAACTTATTGCACGCACTGAAGAGCAGATACAAACCCACAAGCACAAACTGAACTGCAGAAAATGATCTGAAAGCCATGAGTCTGAAAAAGCGCAAATCGTCTCTCACCAAACTTTTACTAACACGAGATTAGCAAAAGGAGCCCAAAGGGTGCCGCGCTTGGTTCTGAACTGGCCTTTTCTAGTCTCGTCGTATGTGGTGTACGTGACCGTGTGGTTGGCGATCGGAAATTCCGACAACTTTGTGCGACCGTGTGTACGCAAAACAAGTTTGTTAAAAGCGGAGAGAGAATTATCTATTTATTCAGGGTTTAACCAGTTTAACTATTTAACCCTCTGGATATTGTCGTATCTCTGGCTCGTTCATCTGCTTTAATCTCTCTCCTCTGAAAAAATTTGTATACAGGGTACTCTATGTTGAATAATATTTTAAAAAGTCTCTATAAAGGGAACCATATTTTGGGTAACATAGTCTACATAGATATGTATCTATTCATATTAAGAAATTCTGTATATGCCCTACTGTGCGTCATAATTCATATTTACATCCACGCGTGAGTTTCTTTTACTAATTTCAGGTCCCCGCTACTGTAAATACTTGTGCCGATAGGTAGTCTAGCTTGACACTATCCTGCACAATGTTGGAAGTTGGGGGATGGGATGTGTTTGTCCAGATAGTTTATTTGCTGTTTTAGTTTTACAGCTGGAGGAGGGAGACTCTTTTGTAACCCGAATTCCGCTATTACTTTCCATTTAAATGCTATGCTTGCAAAGTATATATATATTTTTTTTAGGTGAGATTTTGGTGCACTTTTGTCCATACATATAACTTGCCGCTTTTTTCATAATAGAAGGAGAGAGACCTTTTATAGCCCGAACTCGACTTCTATTTTCCGATTGATTGCTACACTTGCTTAGTATACTTCCATTGTGAGTGTTGACATATATACTTCACACTTATTGCTATTTTTATGTGGATGGGATATGAATATACAGAAAACATGCAAAATCAGTCACAATGTGTCTTTCTCGCTGTTTGACGTAAATGGAATAAGTATTTTAGTTTTCGTAGGATCAATAATACAGGAATTTTCATATTGTATATCCATGTTTTCATATTGTATATCCATCTTTAAATCCGGATTTGAATCTACACTCTAAATACGTGTGTTGATTTTTATGTTCATGCCCTCCACATACATGCATGTTCTAATTGTGGGGGTTTGAGGCCGTGTGATTCCATACAGGTGTGTCCGTTTTAACTCATTATTGTTTATTGATTTAATTGATTGTTTGGCACCAGTTCTCCTATTGGTTGTTTTTTTACTTTTCTGATCTATATATTTGTAACTACATTTATTCACACTTTAACTATGAGTAAGCATCTTTGTATGTCAAACGCATTAGCAACTGCTACCTCCTGACTTTATTTGATGACTTGTGTTTTTTTTTGATAATGAAATAAAGATGATCGTTTTCAGAGTGCAGCAGTTTGGGATTTCCTTGTTCACATAGACTTGAGTCAGCATGGAGGTGGAGCCTGGCACTTAGCATCAGCAGCAGTCTTCAAGGGATCATTTACAGTCCGAAGAATACCATGGACTTGTACATGGCCGGGAGGAGGTGGCTGCGGATCATGTCTTCCTTAGTGACTCAGAGGACTCCGGACCGAATGCCTCAGCAAACCTACGCTGCATGGCCTCCCTGATCCTGCAAAGTCTGCGGAAGGATCCTCGTATTCGTGGTATCAATACTGGCTGGCAACCCTCCTTGATCCACGTTACAAGGGTAAGGTTGCAGACCTTATCTTGCCATCGCAGAGGGAGCAGAGGATGAAACATCTTCGGGAGGCCTTGCAGAAAGGTCTGTGCAATGCGTTCCCAGAGACTGAGAGGTTACAAACTCCTGTTCCTGGAAAACGTGCTGCTGAGGCTTCGGTCAATCAAAGAAGGAGTGGTGGAGAAGGTGGCTGTCTGACCGATGCGTTCAGACAATTTTTTAGTCCACAGCCCCAAGGTATGATCGGTTCCAGCAACCATCACCAGCGTCTGTTTTATATGGTGCAGGAATACCTAGGGCCAAGATCTGACTTTCACCTTTCCCATCAAAAATCCTCTGGGTTACTGTGTCTTGAGGATTGATCACTGGCCAGAGCTTGCACAGTATGCAATTGAGCTACTGGCCTGTCCTGCATCCAGCGTTCTTTCGGAACGCACATTCAGTGCTGCTGGAGGCTTTGTAACTGATCACAGGGTGCGCCTGTCCACCGACTCAGTCAGTCAACTGACCTTCATAAAAATGAATCAGTCTTGGATCACCACCAGCTACCAGGCACCTAATGCTGATGTAACCGAATAGTTTTTTTTGAAATCTCAGATCCCTTCAAGACTGCCTATGCTGATGCTGAGTGACTATCCTGTTATTCTGAGTGATTATCCTCTTCCTCCTCAATGATCATGCTGATAGCTTGTAAGAACATTTTTGGTTCTGGGCGCCGCCACCAGTGCCTAAGGCCCAATTTTTCAGCCCCTGTTTAACAGGGGTGTGTAATTACAATTTTTGATGCAATATTTTTCAGGAGGGTTCATTGCTGCACTCAACTAGAGTATCTGTGAGGGGTTGCAGTGTTGTGGCACCAGCACCAGTGCCTAAGGCCCAATTTTTCAGCCCCAGTTTAACAGGGGCATGTAATTACAATTTTTGATGCAATACTTTGCAGCAGGGTTCAATCCTGCGTTCCAACTAGAATATCTGTGAGGGGTTGCAGTGTTGTGGCACCAGAACCAGTGACCAAGTCCCATTTTTTCTGCCCCTGTTCAACAGGGATATGAAATTACAATTCTTGATCTAATATTTCACAGCAGGGCCCATTCCTGCGCTCCACAAAGAGTTATGCCCCGTACACACGGTCGGATTTTCCGATGGACAATGTCCGATCGGAGCGTGTTGTCGGAAATTCCGACCGTGTGTGGGCGCCATCGGACATTTTCCATCGGATTTTCCGACACACAAAGTTGGACAGCAGGAGATAAAATTTTCCGACAACAAAATCCGATCGCGTCAATTCCGACCGTGTGTGGCCTGTTCCGACGCACAAAGTGCCACGCATGCTCAGAAGAAATTCCGACACGGGACAGCTCGTTCTGGTAAACTTAGTGTTCGTAATGGATAAAGCACTTTCGTCACGCTGCAATGTAAAAAATGGTTTAATACAGCGCACTCTCTTCTTCTTTATAATGTGACAAGAATTAAGTCGTTTTGCTGCTCATATTCACACACACTTCTCACAAAGTTTGATTTGTGTTTTTTTAGTGGGATTCCCTCAATATATTGTTATTAGTTGTCACATCTGACAGTTTTATATTTTTTTAATATTTTTTTTTTGGTTTTTAAGCCTTTTTTTTCTTTAATGTTTGGATTTTTTCCAAGGCTGATATTTGTTCAATGTTATTTTTATTTTTACTCCAGAATATTTTTGTGTGTGTTTTGTGTGGCAAGTTACCCCAACACCATTGATATCTTTTATTATTTAATCTCCAGGAGATTTTTTGGTGTTGGTGTCCCTTGTTCATTTCACATTGTATATTAGAAATGTCCCTGAATCCTCACAAACAAACCATCATTTTTGAAGTAAAACACATAGGAGAGTATAATTCAAAACAAAAATCCTTTATTAAGGTATCAGAACCAAACAAAGAGGAAGGCAACACTGGATCAACAGGAGAAATTAGTGAAGCCTGGGACCCCCACGGCAGACATCAATTCTTAAACCTCAAAATTGGTGGCCTGAGGAGTCCATATATAAGGGAGGGCAGTCTGGTCCGGGATTCACAGAGACTCGGATAGCAGCAGATGACATCAGTGTCCCCAGGCTGTGGTACCACAAGAGGCTGCATCTTTTGGCCGACCAGACTGGATCCAGGGTCCTCACTGTCCTTTCACACTTCCTTCCTGGCTGTGGCTGTGCAGTAGGAGATGTGGCAGGAGGAGGAGTAGGACCTGGAGGAGGACTGGGAGGACCTGGAGGAGGACTGGGAGGACCTGGAGGAGGACTGGGAGGACCTGGAGGAGAGGGAGGAGGAGGAGGAGGACCATCCCAAAGCTGTGTGTGAGGTGTAAGTTGGCCCCTCACACCTTTCTCCAGAGCCTCTGATATGAGGGCCTGACACATGGCTTGTTGGCCCTCCTCCATCCTCTGCATTTTATAGGCAATGAATGCCGCAAGGTTCTCCTGCCTGGTGTGTGGTGCTCCCAGGACCTCTGTAGCCCTCCAAAAAAATCTGATAGCCGCCTCCTCTAGGCTACTCCTCCTGCTGCCACTTTCTGTTTTCAGGGTGGGTGGAGGGACCTGCAGATCAGCCACCTCCTGGCTGAGACTTCCCTGTGTATGAAAAAGGGACATGGTTTTAGTTTTTGCATCATCAATCACAATCATAAATTAGTACTCCCAACTAACATCTAGGTAACATCATTGATTGGACAAGCAGAAATATTTAGAGGAATGCTATACCTGGCTCAATCTGGGCTCCTCCACATATGGCCTGGAAGGCCCAGGTTGGGCATCAGAAGCCTCAGCCGGGGGGGAAGGAAGCGTGGAAGGAAGACTTGAGAGGGATGGCCTGGGTTCAGTCTGGCCTGCCAGAAAGTGCAGCCTGTCGTAGTACAACATCCTGGGGACATAGATGTCATCTGCTGCTCCGGATCTCTGTGAATCCAGGACCTTCTTGCGCTCCCTCAGATATGTGCTCCTCAGGCAACCAATTAAGATCTTTAAATAAGTGATGTCTGCCGTGGGGATCACCTGCTTCATAATTTCACACAATTGCTCCAGTGCTGCCTTCCTCTTTGCTTGGTTTTTGAAATGGGGGTGGGTAAGCTCCCACAGACAGAGCAGCTCCCTTAGCATATCAATGAATAGTGACATGAAGTCAGTATCTCTCATTAAAATATCCATGTTCACTGCAAGACACAACACAAGACAAAGCCTAATGTCAGACCAAACTCTCCTAATCTTGTTACAATATAGGCCTCAATCTAGAAGCAGTATAGGCCCAAGTTTGTCTCTTACCTTCGTTCTTACGATCGGCGCGTCCAATGCTCCTTCCTCCGCTCACAGATCGTACGTAATACGCACGCGTGTTACGCTTTATACACACTGCGCATGTGTGTAACTCCGCCCGCCCCTGACGTTCTTTCTATTCTATTCCCCGCCCCTTTTCGTTCGGCACAGTGGGGGAAGAGCATGATGGCGGAGTCACACCAGGTGCGTGCTAATTGTAGCAACGAGGAGGAGGAGGAAAGCCCGGATCCAGGCACGTCCCGATCCAGAAGGAGACGTTTTAAGGCCACAAATATGTAGTTTGGGGAGAGGTTGGAGATGGTCGACATCATGAAGAAGTCCGACTATGATGGAAAATATGGGCCTTACCCCAACCCGAACATCCGAAAGGCCAAGATCATGGCGAAAGTGGTCAGGAGTCTCGAGCGGAATTTCGGGGTCCGAAGATCAAAAGATCAGCTCAGGAAGCGGTGGTCGGACCTGAAGTTGAGAGAGCCGGAGCAGTACCGAAAGATCCGGAGAGTGCTGCAAAAAAGTAAGTAGTTGTGCTGTGTTTCTATTCTTTCTGGCTTTATTCCGTTCGTTCTGCTCCATATGCTTTTATTAATTGTAACGTTTAAAAAGGTCAAATTTACTGTTCATGGGCCCATTATTCGTTCGTATCAAACATTTTTCGTTCGGCCTCTAGAACACCATTGTTTAGGCCATATGCATTTTCCCACATTTTTTTGGGGCCTACTTGGATGCCAAATATTTGTTTGTGTAGATGGGTTTGTTACTAGAATGAAATGCAAACTAGATTGTGTGTAAGGAGAGGACACTGAGCAGCTGTTTTCACATCTGGACACTGGAGCACTAGTGTGGGACACAAGAACACCATTTTTATTAGGGGGGGCACACAGGTGCTCCAGTGTATACTATAGGGGGGGGCTACATCTGTGAAGCTTGTACCAAACAGGTAAAGTATTGCAGCTTGACAAAGGACAATAAAAAAAAGACATCTTTGAACTCGGCTAAAATAGACAATTGTACCCCACTTCCAAGCAATGTTTCCTATTTCTATAGTTCTGCCATCAAATATCTGTTTGCTAAGTATACCATTTTTGTTTTACATAGGGGAGAAAAGACTCGGACACTCCTCATCCCAGGAGAACACAGACCCCCCCCCTCTGGAAGAAGGGGAACTACCCCAAACCCAAGATGCTGAGCAGGAGGAAGAAGAAGATGTGGTGGAGATTGGCACCACAAGAGGTGAGTGTCTGCGACCACAGACTCAGGTAAAAGAGATGGCTGGTGGCAGATTTTTGAGACTTTTTTTTTGTTCTTTATCTCTTTTTAGGTGATCGTGATGTGAGGGAGAGAGAACGCTTTACTTCTGAAAGTGCCCAGATACTGATAGGGGAGATCATGGGATGTAATCTCCAATTGCAAAACATCCAGCAACAAATACGTGATGTTATTACCAAAAATAATAACATCATTGATGTTTTGGGGCGAATTTAAACCCCACAAAATGACCGTTTTTCTGTAATTGCAATTTTTTCAATGTTTAGAAAAGCCAAATTTGGAGGATGCACACAGTGTGCCAACATGTGCTATCTGCCATCACGGGAGATCAATGGACGCGTTTTGGGGGTGCAACCCATTCCTCAATTATAAAGTAGCGTTGAGGAAGGGCTTGCTCCCCCAAAACACGTCCCTTGATCCCCCCTGATGGCAGATAGCACATGTTGACATTCGTAAATTGGTGTGCATCTTCCAAATTTGGCTTTTCCAGGGGTGAGTTCCCCCCATCTGAACGCTATATCAAACCCAGTTCCTAAATACTGATGTCTGATATAGCCTTCAGGTTTTACCATATGTGAAGTTTGTAAGTTCTATTTTTTTGGCTTTCTTGTTGGTTTTACACAGGCCTGTTTTATCTGAAATGGATATTTTGATTTTTCATAATGCTACTGCAAACATTTTAGACAACAAACATGTTGGTTTATTTTAAAAACCTTTGGTAAATGCACATGTGATTGTGCAGGTATAAAAAAGTGCCTTACTCAAGAATGTGTGGATTATTGTCTCAACACTACAACACTTTTGGGGTGATGTAATTGTTGTTTTATGCACAAATGGGGGTTATTTCCTAAGGGCAAATACACTTTGCACTACAAGTGCAGGTTCAGTGCAGTTGCAAGTGCACTTGTAGTGAAATGTGTTTTTGCATTTAGGAAGTACCAGCCAACACTGTTTTTTATAAGGTTACCCAATCACGACATTTTCTGCACTCAACACATTTCTGTCAGGGTCAGCTAAAACAAACACAAGCAGTAAATGTCCACCAAGAATTGCTTTTGGTTGTTTTTTATTTGAAAAAGGTGTCACAGATTGTCTGGCATATTGATAGCCCCCCTACCCGCAAAGAACTCCAGGTATCATAACCGGACATCACGGCATTCAGGGAGGGCAAGCCAGGACGGCCGCTTTCAAGTGCCGTCATTGTGGAAGTATTTGGGATTCCGGCCTCAAGCCCAACTGAGCCAGCATAGTTGGCTGAATGTTTTCTTAAAAAATTATGGAAAACACAGCACGCCAGTATAATATGGTTCAGTTTATACTCCGCCATATGGATGGGTGTCAGAAATAGTCGGAACCGGCTGGCCAGGATTCCAAATGTGTTCTCCACCACTCTTCGGGCTCTGGCCAGCCGGTAATTAAAAACCCTCTGTTCCGGGGTGAGGGTCCTCATCGGGAATGGCCGCATCAGGTGGTCCCCCAGCGCAAATGCTTCATCAGCAACGAACACAAATGGGAGTCCTTCCACATTGTCCTCTGGAGCTGGCAAGTCCAAGCTGCCATTCTGCAGACGCCTGTAGAACTCCGTCTGGGCGATCACTCCACCATCGGACATCCGGCCATTCTTCCCCACGTCCACATACAAGAACTCGTAATTAGCCGACACCACCGCCAACATCACTATACTATTAAACCCCTTGTAGTTATAATAGTATGACCCCAAGTTGGGTGGTGGGACGATGTGGACGTGTTTCCCATCAATTGCCCCTCCGCAGATAGGAAAGTCCCACCGCATGGCAAAGTGGGAGGCCACAGTCTGCCATTCCTGTGGCGTGGAAGGAAACTGTTGAGGAAAAAAAAAAACATTACTATTTTTTCACAGAAACCTGGCAAGCAGATTATACACAAATTATGGGGCAACCTCCAGATAGCATTTACTAAGGGGAATTTAACAACAACAAAGTATAAGGTACACCTATCATATTCCCCCTCCCCCCTCTCATGGGCCATTTCTAACATTATAGGGGGGGGACTCTTGGACAGGTAACCCTCTTCACTTCATTGAGAAATGAATGCCTAAATACAGGGTATTACTTGGAACAGCCCCTCCTTAGTTACACTATTGGCAGCCCACTGGACAGGTAAGAAGTGTCATAATACAAAGATATAAATACACATTGTACACATTTGAGCACATTTGGACATTCTGCTATTACCTATCAAGATCATAATAGGATACAAGAACTTTAAACAGTACCATTGGAAAGTATACAGGCAGGCCCTTGCACTACATGCTTTGGGGAATTCATCCATAAATCTGAGCACTAAAGAGGTGGGTATAGTGTGTATGGGTTTGGCAAAGTCAGCAGATAGATGATTGAGGATAGAGAATTGTGATAAGCTGACTTAGCAGTTGGGGGAGGGAGGGTTACCAAAAATTTGGGGACACCACAAAAAAAAGCCTCTGGCCCTCTGCCTGAATTTAAAACCAAAATAACATTTCCAAACATTTTAGGGGGTGTTTGGGGTAAAGCACTACTATGGAGCTGATAAAATACATTGTTAAGTGACTACATGATGTGAATATAGGGCAGGGGACACCATGCTGGGGAGGTTATTGAAGGGCAAATATGTATGAAGGACATAAAATAATAATGACATAAAAATCCAGCATGCATGAGGACAAAGGGGACATTCACAGCATATTACAATCATGGTAATTAGGGAATGAGGAAAGAAATACAATACATTATCAAACATTTAATACAATAAAATGTGATATTAAAGGATAAAAATCTTACCTTCATATACTCCTTCTGCAGGACCTGTATGATGGCAGAACAGGTCTCTGGGATAATGATCCCCAGAGCCTGGGGGGAGATGCCTGTCGAGAACTTGAGGTCCTGCAGGCTTCTCCCTGTGGCCAAATACCGCAAGGTAGTGACCAACCTCTGCTCCGGAGTGATGGCTTGCCTCATGCAGGTATCCTGCCTGCTGATATAGGGGGTCAGCGAAGCCAACAAACGGTGAAACACGGGGTCCGTCATCCGGAGAAAGTTCCTGAAATCATCAGGATTATTCTCACGGATCTCACGGAGCAAAGGCACTGAAGCAACCAATTCTTGGTCCATGAACTCCTCCCCACCCTGTTCATGGACTGGACTTGTGTCAAGGTCAGGACCCCAACACCGAGCCCCCGCACAGCACGAACTCTATGAGGAGTACGCATACGAAACATGGCTATAAAATGGTCGGCTGCTCAGAACGAAGTAACAGAACGCACTGAAGAACAGCAAGGCCTGTGAAGAGCGACCTGAAAACCAGTAACGAACGAACAAGAATACAGTGACTAAAGTCACGCAGAACTTGCTTGCACGCACTGAAGAGCAGATACAAACCCACAAGCACAAACTGAACGGCAGAAAACGATCTGAAAGCCACGAGTCTGAAAAAGCGCGAATCGTCTCTCACCAAACTTTTACTAACACGAGATTAGCAAAAGGAGCCCAAAGGGTGCTGCGCTTGGTTCTGAACCGGCCTTTTCTAGTGCTTGACGTCACTGTGTTCTTGGCGATCGGAAATTCCGACAACTTTGTGCGACCGTGTATAGGCAAAACAAGTTTGAGCCAACATCCGTAGGAAAAAATCCGAGGATTTTGTTGTCGGAGTGTCCGATCAATGTCCGACCGTGTGTACGGGGCATAACTGTGAGGGCTTACAGTGTTGTGGCAACACCACCACCACCACCACCACCAAAGGCCCAATTTTTCTGCTCCTGTACAACAGGTGCATGTAATTACAATTCTTGATATAATATTTCATAGCAGGGCCCATTCCAGCACCCACCAAGAGTAACTGTGGGGACTTACAGTGTTGTGGCACCAGCACCACCACCAAAGGTCCAATTTTTCTGCCCCTGTTCAACAATGGCATGTAATTACAATTCTTGATCTAATATTTCACAGCAGGGCCCGTTCCTGCGCCCACAAGAGTAACTGTGAGGGCTTACAGTGTTGTGGCAACACCAACACCTAAGGCCCCAATTTCTGCAGAGTATATAGGGCAGGCCCCTACTTTAAAACATCCAACTTTCAAATGACTCCTACTTGCAAATGGAAGGAGACAACAGGAAGTGAGATGAAATCTACCACTAGGAAGGGAAATTCTCTCCTGTAAGAGTTAATATGGGAAAAACGTGTCTCCTCTCCACTGATGCTTTATCACCAATACATGTTTCACTAAAAACCCCAAATTTTCAAAAAACATTTGTCATTGGGACAGAAAGTGAGGTGAAATCTTCTGAAGAGGTGCATAGACAGCAAAACAAATGTTACAGGGGTGATAACCCTTCCCTATGTTTTCCAAAAAGCTTAAAATTAGAGTCTTTGGCTGGAGCTACACTTTAAAAATGTACCACTTCAAAATTACAAACAGATTCTACTTAACAACAAACCTACAGTCCCTGTCTATTTTGCACCACCTGTATACTGCTGTTCAGAGTGTATAGGGCCTGGGGGCCCCACACCTTTCCTTTTTTTAATTTGATTGCAGGGTTCCCCTTAATATCCATACACGACCCAAAGGGCCTGGTAATGGACTGGGGGGGTACCCATTCCGTTTGTCGAACTGATTTTCATCCATATTGCCAGGACCCGACATTACATTAAAGCTGCAAGCAGTTTTAAATTACTTTTATTCCTTTAAAAATGTCATTTTGTAAAGGGACTGTTCTAAGCACAGGAAACACGCGCCACTTTACAGGCATACTATAGACACCCCCCAGGTACAATATTTACAGTACCTGACCGCGAGATTGTGTTTCCAGCGCGATCCCATCGCGCTGGTTCTCGGCAACAGGGTACTGTGCATGTCATGCTGGCTCGTTGACCAGGAAAGGAAAACTTTTTTTCCTTTCGCAATGAGCGACAGGCAGTGCTGACAGCTGTCTGGTATGAATCATGAGGGGGAACGCCGCGCCAAATTTTAGATTAAAAAAATGGCGTGGGTTCCCCCTCAGGGGCACACCAGGCCCTTATGTCTGGTATGGATTGTAAGGGGAACCCCCTAGGCCGAAAAAAAGGTTTTAAAAGTAATTTATTAGGCAGCTATGGGTGTCTTCTTCCGACTCCGTGGTCTTCTTCCGTCTTTGGGGGTCTTCTTCTGACTTCTCCGCTCTCTCCGGCCTCTTCTCCCAGTGTTCGGCCTCCTCTCCCGGGCCCCTCCGCTATCTTCTTCCAGCTCTTTTGCTAGCAGCCTGGTACGGTTCAGGAGGGGGGTGCTAGCTCGTCCCCACCACCTTTCCTGACCGGCCGGCCACCTTTCCTGACCGGCCGGGCTGCGTGCTCGGATAAGGGTCTGGTATGGATTTGGGGGGACCCAATCCATACCAAACCTAAGGGCCTGGTATGCCCCTGAGGGGAACCCATGCCGTTTTTTTCATTTAAAATTTGGTGCGGCATTCCCCCTCATGATTCATACCAGACAGCGGTATGGTTAAGGAGGGGGGGGGCGCTCGCTCGTCCCCACCCCCTTTCCTGACCGGCCGGGCTTGACCGGCCGGGCTGTGTGCTCGGATAAAGGTCTAGTATAGATTTTGGGGGGGACCCCACGCCGATTTTTCGGTGTAGGGTTTCTCCTTACAATCCATATCAGACCTAAGGGCCTGGTATGCCCCTGGGGGGGAACCCACGCCGTTTTTTTCATTTAAAATTTGGCGCGGCATTCCCCCTCATGATTCATACCAGACAGCGGTCAGCACTGCCTGTCGCTCATCGCGAAAGGAGATAAAAAATTTTTGTTTCCCGATCAGCGAGCCAGCTCGGCGCTGGCTCCCGCGACGGGGCTCGCAGGTGTCAAATTTCGCCGATAAATGCGGCGAGATTGACACAATATCCTGGTCACCTACGGTAAAGGATTATTTCACTTTTTTTTCACTTTAAGCATCATTAAAATCAATGCTTCCGAAAAAACTGACATTTTTCAAACTTTTTTTTTGCATTGATACATGTCCCCTGGGGCAGGACCCGGGTCCCCAATCCCTTTTTAGGACAATACCATGCATATTAGCCTTTAAAAGTTCTAAAGTTTGCGCAAACTTTTGGTCCGTTCGCAGGTTCTGGTGCAAACCGCACCAGGGGGTTTTCAGCTCATCCCTAATTCCAGGTTGTGAGGCCACAAAACATGAAACATGCCAAGGGGTGTGAATACTTTTGCAAGGCACTGTACCTGAAACATAAATCAGGTACCTTTGTAAAGAAAGAGAAAGAAAGAAAGAAAGAAAGAAAGAAAGAGAAAGAGAGAGAGAGAGAGAGAGAGAGAGAGAGAGAGAGAGAGAGAGAGAGAGAGAGAGAGAGAGAGAGAGAGAGAGAGAGAGAGAGAGAGAGAGAGAGAGAGAGAGAGAGAGAGAGAGAGAGAGAGAGAGAGAGAAAGAAAGAAGAAAGAAAGAAAGAAAGAAAGAAAGAAAGAAAGAAAGAAAGAAAGAAAGAAAGAAAGAAAGAAAGAAAGAAAGAAAGAAAGAAAGAAAGAAAGAAAGAAAGAAGATTTAGGGAGAGGCAGGAATAGAGTTTATTTATTTTTTTCTTTAGAGCATCCTTTAGAGAGTACCTTATTTTATATGACACAAAGTCGGTCTGATTAATGGTGAAACACCCAATCAAATGGCACCTCATCCCAAATGTATAGGTAAATCTAGGTAGAGGAATAATGGGGATTTTTACAGTGCCAAGAAAATCCAGAAAAAGTTATTGTTTAAAAAGTATATAACTAATATTTTATTATAACAGGTTCAGGGTTCAAAAATACAAGGAAAAATATTTACAATAATAGTATGGTGGTCACAAAGAGCAGGTTCATATGGAATAGATACATTGCATCGTATTTTATATGTTTTTTTAAAGGTCTTTTATTATCTACTATTTAGTTAATATCCTTTATATTCATAATAACAACAATTTTTATTTATCTGTGCAAGACCCTTAGGGGGAAATTTACTAAAACTGGTGTACACAGAATCTGGTGCAGCTGTGCATAGTAACCAATCAGGTAACAGGTTTTATTGTCAAGGCTGAAGTTAGAAGCTGAGTTCAATTAACTGCAAAGCTGAACCAGATTCTGTGTGCACCAGTTTTAGTAAATCTACCCCTTATGGTCTTCCCTATTTTATTTGAATCCTGAAATGGTACATCAATCTGTAAGTACCCCCAGTATAAAAGTATTTACAATTGTTATCCTGTTGCTATTATACAAGTTCTCCCAAGTGTCTTTTTTTATCATAGTGCCCAAATAAGCTCATTTTAGTTATTTGTTTAAGGAGGGAGGTTATCTTGCAATTGCAGTCAGCTGTACTGTGCATTCGTTTTTTTTTGTGTACTTCACTAGACATGCTGGACATTGTAGTCCACCGTTCCCCCCTTGCCCATAAATACCACCTTGAAAATGGCCTTCCCCAAGGCCTAATAAAGGAGCATTCATGCTCAGGATGCATGCCACCATTCGGAATCCAGCACAGTGGCATCAACGAGACCAGACCAGCACACTGCAGCGGTATTTTTAACTAATTTAAACAGGTACAGCAAGCAACAGTTCAGGCATCCTGGATACAACCAGTTTTTATTGGCCTGCTGTCTACATAAAAAGAATGTACAGCATATATGCAGTGTATATACAGTATATATATATATATATATATACAACCACATACTGTATATAATCATTCTGAGTAAAAACATTTTAAATATTTTATTTCTCTTTTTGCTCTACGCATGACCAAGGTAGCTGTTATAACATGCATGTATAATTACATCACTGTTATAGATTTGAATTTTGTTTTAATAAAAACATTTACAGCTTGCATAGCTTCTGGCACATGCTAACTTACCTGGAAGTAGTGATCCTCTAAGAAAAGCAATTGCATTTGATATGTTTTTATAAGCTTGGGTGGATTGGATTTGTAGTGTAAGGATAACAGAATCTGTAGAAAAGAAAGAGGATTTATAAGTAATTTTGGACCAGGGCACTTATTTAATGCAAAAATCTTTTTTTTTTTTAATTGTTTATTTATTATTTTTTTAAAGAAAGAGAAAAAGAAGAAAAGCATACATATGCATGTAAATAAGTCAAACAAAGGGGGATAAAATCCCACAGGGTTATAGTAATAACAGTCTTTGTAAAAATGAAACATTATAAAGTGTCAGATGAATATCAAACAGTTTAAATACATCATGGTAGTAAAAAGAGAACCGTTAGAACAAGATCAGCTGGAAGTTGGGTAGAATCTTTTATATATATATATATATATATATATATATTGAATCTCTGACTAGCACAGATCATAGTGGGGTTCTCATTCACCCTGTGCCCCTATTAGTGACTCCCATCACAATGGCATATCCAGGGTCCCCAGAGCCTGTGTGTCTTGGGGGACATGGACCTGAATCTAAAGTAACGCCACCTCCAGGGTCCCCAGGCATACAGCTGGAAGTTGGGTAGAATCTTTTTTATATATAAAGAAAAAAGAAACATAGTGTTCAGCTCCTTAGACATATCAATCTAGGACCATAGGTTGAGTCTCCAAGTTATATTCAGTGGAGTCCCATTTGCCCCATATAGTGTCAAAACTGGGTAAGGAATCCTCAATTATGGCTGTAATGCGTTCAATCCTACGAATGTCTACGATGGCCACAAGAAATTGTGTAAAGGTGGGGGGGTGTTGGCTAACCAGCATTGTGGTATGGCCCGCTTAGCTGCCAGTAAATTAAATGCCATCAGTTTCCTGAGAGGTGTAGGTATTTTTGGAGGGGGTAGACCCAGGAGGAGGTGTATAAGGTGGCGAGGTATTGGAATGCCTAGGACTTTTCCCAAAACACTATGGATTTGTGACCAAAAGAGTATGATTGTAACGACACCCCGAGTATGAAAGGGGTAAAGTCGTTTAGGACATTCCATACCCAAACACAAAGGCAGCTACCGAACACTCCAATCAGCTGAACAAGGAACCCATACAAATAATCCACCCCAAAAATGAGACAAGGCTCTGTCTTCAGGTTTCCAGCAGTCCATGTGTTATAATGTGTTATTATAACACATGGACACAACAGATAAAATAACTCAGAGATGCTTCCCCCCCCCCCTTGGAAAAGAGGGTGGGTTAAACTGTCCAATGAAAATGGACACACAGGTCAGGTGTGTTTAACATGTCATCAGTACACAGTGTTAGAAGGGAGAACTGTTGGAACAATCCCCCCTCCCTCCAATGCAATACACATCCTGTGATCCAAGGCAGACAAATATAATAGAACATTGGAATACAGCCCCACCCAAAACTAGCACAGCAAACAGTACACAACACAATGAGACAGCACACATTATATATACACACATATACAGCATTGAATCTCTGACTAGCACAGATCATAGTGGGGTTCTCATTCACCCTGTGCCCCTATTAGTGACTCCCATCACAATGGCATATCCAGGGTCCCCAGAGCCTGTGTGTCTTGGGGGACATGGACCTGAATCTAAAGTAACGCCACCTCCAGGGTCCCCAGGCATACAGCTCACAAAGAGCACCGTCCCCCCAAATGCCAGGGCCCATTATCGGTTTGCAGGAGGCTGGCATTCAGTCCCCTCCAAAAGCCTCTTTTCCGGCTAGGTCTGTCACAATGATCATAGGACATTCCCAGAATATATGGTAGTGGGTACCTTAAGGAGGAGCTGCATCTCCAGCATTGCCCAGAGAGTGTCAATTTCTGTGTCATTAGAAATTCTGGGGTCCTATACCAAAACATTAAAATTTTATATGCGGTTTCCTTCTGAGCCACACATCTAGAGACTTTAGATGTAACGTCCCAAATTTTCTTCCATTTATCCAGAGAAATGGGCCTGTGTAATATATGGGACCATTTCCACATGTAAGAATGGCTTTGCTCTGTAATCGAGGGAATAGCATGTAGAATCTTATAGATAGAGGAGATCAGGTGAGATTCGTAAGGGCCCCTAGAGCACAACAATTCAAAGTCTGTGGGTATATCTAAGGTTGTTTGCGGGGTTCTGGTGGCGAAAAAATGTTTAATCTGTAGGCAGGAATAAAAAAAAGTTTTTTCGGGACTTTATGCTTGGATTGCAAATCAGAGAAAGTAAGAAGTTTGCATGTCACTGGGTGAACCAGGTGATGTAGTTGGAATATGCCAGCCCGAGTCCAAGGTAACATGGAATCATAGGATAAGCTGTCAGGAATTTCCGGGTTGAGGAGGATATTTATTAAAGGGAAGCATGGGGATGAGAGGGAGTCTTTTCTGGAGCAGAATTTCCAGATTGAAAGCGTGAACAGCATTGGATTCAAGCAAACCTTGTGTAGTTGTGCGGTGTATTTGTCAGAGGATGGCCATAACATACAGCATTGGTGGGCAGGAACTGTAAAGCTCATCTCAATCTCAGACCATCTATTAGGGGCCCATCTGGATGTCCAAGAGGCTATAGCCCAGTGGTTCTCAACTCCGGTCCTCAGGGCCCACTAACAGGCCAGAATTTAAGTATTACCTTGGGGAGATGCAGACTAGAATACTGCAATCACGGAGCAGCAAATGATATCACCTGTGATGTATTTCAGTTATCTTGCAAACCTGGCCTATTAGTGGGTCCCGAGGAAAGGAGTTGAGAACCACTGCTATAGCCCTTAGATGAGTGGCATAATAATACTTGATTATAGTCAAAAGTATGTGGCGCTAGTCCAAATGTACCACTCATATTAAATCAAAATCTCAAAATATCATAAATCTCAATACTTCCAGAATAAGCAATCTTCAATACTTCCTTACTAAGCTATACTAACTTTTCCCATTAGGGGGCAGCCAAACCAACTAAATAGTTAAACGCTGGTTAGCATTTCTAGTAGAATTAATACAAATCATCCAATGAATATAATTTTCTTCAACCAAACTGTGTAGAAACTGTGACCAAAAATGATTTTGAAACTTAATAATGATAATAAAATAAAATAAAACAATTCATCAAAGTGTATCATACAGTGTGCATAATTTGCCTCAACATAATAAGTGAAATCAAACAAAAAATATTTGAAATAATACACAGGATTTGGTTGAAGAAAATTATATTCATTGGATGATTTGTATTAATTCTACTAGGAATGCTAACCAGCACTTAACTATTTAGTTGGTTTGGCTGCCCCCTAATGGGAAAAGTTAGTATAGCTTAGTAAGGAAGTATTGAAGATTGCTTATTCTGGAAGTATTGAGATTTATGATATTTTGAGATTTTGATTTAATATGAGTGGTACATTTGGACTAGCGCCACATACTTTTGACTATTATCACGGTACCTTTTAGGGTGGGTGAGGCCACCTCTTATGTTGGCAGCTTCTCTAGTTTTGTCCCATTGCCCAGGATCTTTGAGAGTGTGGTTGTGTGCACTAGTTCTCTATTATTTCAATAATACTTGATTATGTCAGGTGTTCCTAGGCCTCCTCTATCTTGGGTTGCAAGGAGGACTGACTGAGCTAGCTATCCTATGAGAAGCATTGTTCCATCTAAAATTTAGAAAATTCCTTTGAAGTGATTTCAGTTGGGATCATTACTGGGGGGTTCTCAAAAAGTTATAGCAGTTTAGGGAGTATTGACATTTTGAGGACGTTAATCCTCTCAATGAGGGACAGGGGAAGCTTCGTCCAAGTTTTCAATAGTTTATTTATTCTATGAATAAGGGGGGAAAGTTAACTTGAAAAAGCCTAGAATATGAAGGAGTTAGGTGGACACCAAGATATCCCGTAACCATGTCCGTTAGTGACGAAACGACGTAGGGAGGAGGAGCTACGCTCTGACGTCACTGCTTGCGCATCCAGTCCTAAAAGTTACGGGCTGTTTGGAAGCTGCCGGCTCATCGTTTTATGCTTATCTTGCCTTGTAATATCCTTTGATTTGTAAGTGTTCATTTGTCTCTTTTATAATCTTAATACATGTTAAAGATTTATGCTATGTGAGGCTTTTTGTTTTTTTTTTGGTGAACATACTGCCCACTATACTGATCTATTTGTTGATCGTTCCTGCTGACGCTGAGGAGTCCAGTACATGCCAGTGAGATCCCGGGCTGGGGTTACAGCCACTCGCCCAGTGTGGTCCCCTGTAATAAGGGACCACCGATTTCTGGTAAGCCGCAGTCCTTTCTGTGGTGGAGGATATATTTTCACTTGTCACTTTAGTGTGGAACCTCACGGCACATCACTTTTGGATTATCATCATAATTGGACCTTTTCTTATGTTTCTTCTTGTTCACTTCTCTGCAACATGGATTGATTTTTTGTTTTTTTCATTTTCATCAAGTTATTGGACAATTTCTAGTTAATTTTTAGTATATTCTTTCATTATATTTTATATATATTTTTGTTATACACGTATCTGCATTCGTATGTTTGTTGCACTATATATTTTATTTACCATATACGTTGATGCACTCAATTTTTGCATTTTTTTGGGTGTATTTAATTCCATTTTATTTTACTCAGTGTGACTTTTTGGCACCTATCATTGGGCGCATATGTCATTTTGTTTACTATTCCCACTATATAGCGTGACTTTTTGCTCTGTAACCAATATATTTAAGTGAATGGGGGCACCAGCGGTAATTAAAATTCTCTTGTAAAGATTTGAATGTATAACATCTGGGGGCGTGGCTTGGCGCGCAGCAGAGATGGACGCTTAGTACAGGAGCTCCGGTGGATTAGCAGCCTGAGCCCGTCTCCTAGTGCCGACAGCACCTCATAATGAGCAGAAGGAATCTGGGAACACCTCGCACCAGATCTCGCCATTCAGCGGCGGCTTACAAAGGAAGGAATATATCTGATTTACTTAGAAATCTCTCGGCGGAACGGACCAGCAGGCCGGGATCCAAGATGGCGACGCCACATGCGGAGGAGGATTTCAGCGAGGACTCGCAATCCACGGCGGATGGCACTGGTAGGAACACTCCTCACCCTGATCTGCCGCTCACTTACGCTGGCATGTCAGGCTTTGCAGCCGACATTAAAGCCAATTTCTCTGCGGCTATCACTGACTTAAAGTCCAGCATGATTATATTAACAGACAAGATGGCCACGGCGGAAGCTGCAGGCAGAGGCAGAGACATAGCAATCCACCGTTTAGAGAAAGTTACCTCCACACAAGCCCAACATCTCATTGAGATAAACAAGCATTTAGAGGATTTGGATAACAGAGGGAGGAGGAACAATATAAGGGTGAGGGGGATCCCCGAATCAGTGGAAGCTGAACAAATACTCCCAGCTCTGCAAAGAGTCTTTAAACGCCTATTAGATAGGCCTGAGGACACAGCAATAGAATTTGTGAGAGCCCACAGAGCTCTCAGAGCAAGAGGCCCTGATACAATGCCACCCCGAGATATCATTTGCTGCTTACAAAGCTTTTCTCTAAAAGAGGATATAATGCGCAGAGCACGCAGAAACGATCAAATCATCTTTAATGGCGAGACTATTATGCTCTTCCATGACCTCTCCCAGATAACTTTAAAAAATCGCAGAGCTTTGCGACCACTCCTCGACAAACTTAGAGAAAAGGACATTCGCTACACATGGCGCTTCCCATTTGCACTTCTGGTGAATCACAATGGGAGACAACATACCCTAAGATCCCCTGAAGATCTACCAGATTTCTGCCACGCACTGCAAATAGATCTCATAGAATTACCAGAATGGTACCAGGAGTTCTTATTGCCTCCTCGGGAGAACACACAAGCAAGATCACCACTCACTTCTCCAGACAAGCGACATTCAAAGAAAATGAAATCGTCACGCCCAGGTGGCTCACAAGCAGGTACACCAAACAACAGACCACATTCTTCCAGAGGAATGGAGGATATTTGAGGATCTCTCTCCATCTTGGATTTATAACAGGATGGTTCAGATGGGAAAGACACACCACTCACTCTAAACCCAATTCAACTTTGGATATGCCTCATAGACCCACTCAATGAAGATCAAGATAAGTCATCACAGAGCAGTCTTCACAAAGACTTCCGAAATTGACATGAGATAGGCTCCTTTATAAGGGAAGATCCAAAGAGTTGCTCAGTTTTAAAGATGTTGATAGGAATGGGTAGTTCTAAGTTGTTAGGGTTAAATAATTTGACAAACCCATATAAGGTTTATAAAGGTTGACACGGAAATTAAAACTGATGCGGAGCCATTAGTACCAACAATATCAAGGAAATCCTCTCCTTACACGTTTGAACGTGGAAGGGATGGGAGACAAGCTCCATTTAAAGGAGACCCCATGATTTCCACATAACAGGTTGTTCCTCTCCACAAAATGAGGTTAATAATATTATTATTATTATTATTAAAGTTAATTTCTCTGTTCAAGTTTAACTCTACACGAGTAGAGACCACAGTTCCCTTCTTCAAGGGGAGGAAAGGGAGAGGGGAAAGAAAAATTTTTCTCTCTTTTTTTTTTTTTTTTTAGGCACTAGGTGACCAACACAACTATAGCTTACTTATACAGGCGGCTACCGGTTTCAGCTCTAATATTTAGTGTTGTTTTATTGTTACATTTAAATTTGCATCTCTAAAAAGCCGGGCAGTCATCCACTGCTCCCAACAAGTGCTCTCTAGTGGGAGGGATTCTCCTACTGGATAGCACTAATTTAAATTACTTCCTTGGACCACTTTGGTTCCAGGGAGAAGACAGTATATCTCACTCCTCTTTTCAACTTTTTCTTATTCTTACTCTCACCCTTCCTCTTTGATCATATCTTATCTATCTTCCCCCCTTTGTTTTGGTTTTTGTTTTTTCTCTTACCTTTTCCATTTCTCCTTTTAATTTCTCCTTTTAATATTATTTATTTCTCATCTATTTTTCTAATAACCTAAGACCCGAAAAGTGTATTGACTATTCACAATCTATAGCTAAAATACTAACAGTCATTAAGCTTTGTTTCCAGATCTTGTGCTGACGGCTCTCCTTGAATCCACAAGATGACGTACTCATCTCTGGGACACTCTCCCACAGTGATTTCCCATAATATGAATGGTCTAAACATTCCTGAAAAACGCTCCACTCTACTAAGAGAACTCAAAAAAGGTAGGCCCAAGTTTGTTTTTTTACAGGAAACTCATTTCCAGACCGATAAGGTCCCCAAAATGACGGATTCCTTTTTCACACAAACCTACCATGCTACGAACAGTACGGCCAAATCTAGGGGAGTTTCTATACTTATTAGTAGAGATGCTTCCTTCGAAGTCACAGATAAAATGGTGGACCCGGAGGGCAGGTTCCTATTCCTTAAGGGAAATTGTTCAGGCACCCCCATGACTTTAGCTAATGTTTATTTTCCTAACACAGCACATGCAACATTCTGTAAACGCATTCATGACAAACTCCGAGATTTCAGTACAGGATGTCTTATTCTCGGAGGAGACTTTAATGTACCATTAAACCCTTTAACTGACACTTCTACCGGCAAAACTTATATCACTTACAAGATCCTTAAAAGGATTAAAACACTACTCAACTCTCTACAACTAGTCGATTCCTGGAGATTTGTGCATCCTAATGATAAAGATTATACTTTCTATTCATTTCCACACAGCAGATACTCCAGAATAGACTATATTTTTATTACACAAAAAGACCTCGACAGAATCTCGGAAGCAAAAATAGGAATTCAAACGGTAACAGATCACGCCCCTACATCACTATCCTTAAATTTATTTGACTCTACATCAAAACCCAACCAATGGAGATTGAACTCAGCTCTATTGACAGACCCAGTCTGGCTGCCGCAAATAACCAAGGCACTGAAAGCGTACTTTACACACAACACCACACCTGAAGTAAACCCTTTGACAATTTGGGAGGCACACAAATGTACAATCAGAGGCGATCTCATTCGAGCAGGCTCACAACGTAAAAAAGAAAGAGATAAACAAATAAAACAACTGACAGGGAAAATCCGAAGTCTAGAAACATTACACAAACAATCACTAACAGAACAATCAGCAACAGAACTATTAGAAACAAGGAAGGCACTACAACAGATTTATGACACTAGGTCTAAAAGATTTTTATTCTTCCGGAAAAAAATTTATTACGAACACGGTAACAAAACAGGCAAATTTTTAGCGAGAGCCCTGAAAACCACTAGAGCACAACACAATATCTCTGGCATTAGATCAAAAGAAGGAAAAATAGACATTACCACCAAACAAATCGCATGCAACTTTCACGACAATTACACGGCCCTTTATAATCTACCCACCTCACAAAAATCCAATGAGTCGCAGGAATCAAGACAACAAAGTATTCAAAACTATCTTAGAGAATCCAAATTACCCATCCTGACAGCAGAAGAAATATCCCAATTAGAAAAACCCATCGAAGCTATAGAACTACAACAGACAATCAAAGACCTTAAACCAGGGAAAAGCCCAGGCCCAGACGGCTTTACAGCCATTTATTATAAAACGTTTCAGACCACTCTACTAGGACCACTACTAAGAGCTTTGAACTATATGTCACAACCCAGAGAGATCCCACCAAACTTTCTGGCAGCTCACATCACAATTCTCCCCAAGCCACATAAAGATCCAGCAGAATGCGCTAGCTACAGGCCAATCTCGCTTCTGAATTTAGATGTGAAATTGATGTCAAAAATTATAGCTAATAGGCTAAAACCTTTGCTACACAATCTGATAGGCACCGAGCAGGCAGGATTCATGCCCGGCAGAGAAACCAGAGACAATGTCATTAAAACGCTCAACCTGATTCATGCAACTAGGAAAGAGAACATCGAGGGCCTTCTCTTGTCAACAGATGCGGAGAAGGCCTTCGATCGAGTGGCGTGGGACTTCATGCTGGAAACCTG
Source organism: Lithobates clamitans (assembly GCA_037952925.1). Taxonomy (NCBI): domain Eukaryota; kingdom Metazoa; phylum Chordata; class Amphibia; order Anura; family Ranidae; genus Lithobates; species Lithobates clamitans. The sequence goes on along the minus strand of JBBGZY010000304.1, from coordinate 12,920,835 downwards.
CAGATATATTGGCCTGGGAAGTCACATGATGACGTGGATCTCCTCTCTCTATTACAATCCCACGGCTCAACTCAAAATAAATGGTTCGCTTTCAGAAACAGTTAAAATCAGAAATGGCACGAGACAGGGTTGCCCCCTCTCGCCAATTTTATTTATTCTAACACTAGAACCATTCATTAGACGGATTGTGGCAGAGAGAGCAATAAATGGTTTTAAAATAGCCGGAAGAGAGTTCAAAGTGGCAGCTTATGCGGATGACCTATTATTTTTTATATCCAACCCCCATATTTCACTCCCTACCTTATTAAAAGAATTCTCTTTATTTGGCCATCTCTCCAACCTAAAAATTAACTACTCCAAGTCCGAAGCAATGAACATTAGCATACCCATGAATAAAATAGAAGCTATCAAATCCAACTGCCCCTTTAAATGGGAAAACTCAGCGCTAAAATATTTAGGAGTATGGCTGACCCCCCAGATCTCCCAAATTTATGAACGCAATTTCACCCCGCTATTAAAGTCAATTTGCTCAGACCTTCAAACCTGGCACACGAAAAGTTTTTCGTGGTTTGGACGCATTGCTATATGCAAAATGACTGTACTACCTAGAGTATTGTACTTATTTAGAAACCTGCCAATAAAAGTACCCCAAAGTTTCTTTAAAGCCTTAAACACAATCCAAATGAAATTTATATGGGCCCACAAAAAACCCAGAATTTGCTGCACAATACTCACACAACCTAAGGAGAAAGGGGGATGGGAATCCCAGACTTTCGTGCGTATTACTTGGCAGCACACGTCACAAGGATAGTGGACTGGCATTGTCATCACAAAATTAAAGATTGGGTAGAATTAGAAGAGGCAATGAATCAGACCCCAATTAGGTTCTCACCATGGATCCCATGGACTAGCCTTTCGACCGCTATGAAATCTCACCCCCTCATAGGCACCACGCTCACAATTTTTCATAAACTAACCAATCTCACAAACTTCTCCTCCCACTTAAGCCCACTCACGCCACTACAAGACAACCCTAACTTTATACCAGGCAATAAGAACAGCTTACTCCGCTCCACAAACACAAACAGAACACTACTAGCCATGGACTTCTTCTACAACAAAGATTTCAGAGATTATACCGATCTAAAAACGGTAAATAACATTCCAGACCTACCTTTATGGACATACTTTCAGTGTCGAAGTTACCTAAACCAAACTAGGGAAAAAAATAACTTCATTAGACCAATGACAGACATAGAAGAGGCCTGCCAGAAAGGAGAACCGATCCACAAAACGACTTCTCTGATCTATAAATGGATACAAAATAGCATGGGAGCGATGGACCACGGATTCAGGGAGAGCTGGTCAAAAGCATTAAAGATCTCATTGTCAGAAGATCAATGGAGAAAAGCGTGCATTTTTGCCCATAAATGCTCACTGAGTACAAGCACCCAGGAAACAGCTTATAAGCTGCTTACCCAGTGGTATGCCACACCGGCGAAACTGCACTCTTGGTTTCCGGATTACCCTGACACATGCTGGCGTTGCCATAATGAAAAAGGAACACTGCTACATATTTGGTGGCAGTGTCCCATACTAGAACCTTACTGGTCGGAAATTAAGGAGATCATTCTCCATATCACTGAGACGTCTTTAAAATTAGACGCAGCGGGGTGCCTCCTCCATGTCAACGATTTCCCCATAAAAAAAATATAAACACTCACTCTCTAAACACTTGTTGAACGCTGCAAAAGCTTTGATTCCAATCCATTGGAAATCTACAAAGATACCAACTATTAAAGATTGGCTCAACAAGGTTACAGAGATTCATGAGATGGAGGAGACTATAGCCCAGGCAGGAGAAAATGTTGAACGCTACCATAAAACATGGAATCCCTGGATAATATTCAGATATTCTCAAAAATACTCAAACTTAATGAACCAAGTTTAAAGCATCTAAACTTTAAAGTCAGATCAAACACAGACCATCTACTTCTAAAACAAATTATGGCATTGACTACTTGCTTTGTAAAACCGTTTGCTATAAATGATCCAAATACAGAAAAAGAATGTTCGGTATAGGATCTGAGGTCCTTTACCCATCTGATTGGGTTAATGCTATAGATTGTTTCCTTTATTTTTACTTCTTACATCTTCTTACCACTTCCTATTTTTATACACTGATTAACATGTGATAAAACTTTGAGACACTATTAAAAATGCACTTAATTTGAAGGCACAAGTCTCTTAATTGAAAACAATTGAATGATTTAGGCTGATTGAATCAATGTTGAATTATAGATATACTGTGCGCATATTTCTTTTTCTTTCTGTTTTATGATGGAGCTGCGACTCCATAGTTGCAATAACTTGACTTCAATAAACTTTTATGTTTAAGATTTGAGTGTATCTGTCAGGATGTTAATAGAGAGGGTTTCAGTTTTGGGCGAGTTGATTTTAAAACCAGAGAGGCTGCCAAACGAGTTTAAGGTTGCATGAAGTGATGGGAGTGAAATGTGGGGATGAGTTATCGTTAACAAAATGTCATCAGCAAATAGGGACAGTTTGTACTCCTGGTGTCTCAGCGTCACCCCCTTTATATCCAGATAGAGAGCGTATGACCTCGGCCAAGGTTTTAAGACTGAGGATAAAAAGTGGGGGGGGGGTAGAGGGCATCCCTGCCTGGTGCTGTTTCTTAGGGGGAATGACGAGGAGACATAAGAAGCCAACTGCACCTGAGAGGTGGGTGTAGAGTATAGAGCATTTAGGGCTTGTATGAAAGGACTGGAGAATCTGTAGGTAGACAGTATGGCAAACATGAACGACCAGTTTAGGCGATCAAATGCCTTTTGAGCATCTAAGCTAAGCACTATAGCGGGTCTCTTGGTTTTAGTCAGTAGGTCAATTGGATCAACGGTACGTCTGGTATTCTCTCCTGCATGTCTAGTGGGGACAAATTTTACCTGATCCTTATGTATAAGGGAGGGAAGTAGTAAAGAGAGTCTATTTGCCAGTATTTTAGTGAAGATTTTATAATCAGAATTCAGGAGAGCAATGGGGCGATAGCTGTCCGGTAGTGATGGGTCTTTGTCCAGTTTCGGGATAACTGTTATATAGGCATGTAGGAACTGGGAGTGGGGAGTTTTCCCGTTCATTAGAGAGGTAAATAGACTTACTATATGGGGAACTAAGATAGAAAGGAACTTTTTATAATAGGAGTAAGGGAGTCCGTCAGGTCCTGGGGATTTGTGGGACGGGAGTTGGTTGATAACTGCAGTGATTTCTTCAACCGAAATGGGTGCGTTTAGTCCTGAACGGTCGCCAGGGGATAGTGTGGGAAGGTTTAAAGACTCAATGAAAGTGTTACATTTTTCCTGGGTAAATTGAGAATCTGGGTCTGTGGACAGGCAATTATACAGGTTCCGGTAGAATTCACCAAAGACCTTGGACATGGTTTGGGAGCAGTAGGTAGGGTTGCCATCAAATTGTATTAAGAAATCAGGGATAGAGGCAGAGGGTCGTGGCCTCAATTTGTTGACCAACATTCTATTAGGCTTGTTAGCGTATTTATAAACCTTTTGTTTGGACCACAGCATGGATTTAGAAAGTTTGTTCAGGTCTAAAGACTTTATGCGATTACGCAAGGAGATTACAGTACGGAGGCAAACCACTGTGGGGGAGTTGAGTAGATACTCCTCTGCTTTAGATAATTCAGTCAGAAGAGACGAGCATTGGAGACCATGATCTTGCTTAAGTTGAGAAGCAGAGGAAATGCACTCGCCCCTAAAGAAGGCTTTGTGGGCTTCCCACAGAGTGGAGGCCTCAGCAACCGGACCCTCATTCAGATGAAAGAATTCAGTCAATTTTTGCTGTAAGTGCGTTTGAACACTAGGCATGGTGAGGAGAGACTTATTAAGGCGCCAGTGACATTTCTTAGGTGTAGGTGTAGATAAGAGAAGATCTAACAGTATGGGTGCATGATCTGTCCAGGTGATCGGGTTAATTTCTGAATTAACCACATATGTCAGGAGGGGAGCCGAGACAAAGAAGTGGGTCTAGTCTTGTGTATAATTTATGAGGTGGGGAATAAAATGTGAATTGTTTGGCAGTGGGATGTTTCACCCTCCAAGTGTCAAAGAGATTATGAGCCCAAATTAATTTTCAAAATTAGGAGGAAATATTTTGGACTTGGGAGATGGGATAGTTTGAAATAGGGCAAATCTGTCTTTGGTCGGGGACATGCGTATATTGAAATTGCCCCCAATTATCATTAGGGGTTGAGAAAAGGGCTGAATTTTCTCAAAGAAATCTTCTAGAAATCCAATCTGTCCCGAGTTGGGTGCATACACATTAGCAAGGGTAAATGAAGTATTTTTGTGATCACAGTTCTGGAGGACCTAATGGCCTTGGGGGTCTAGGTAGGAGGATTTTACACATATGGCAGATTATCGTCTAAATAGAACAGCCACTCCAGCTTTTCCAAAGGGGTTGGAGGCCACAAAAGTGGTGGGAAAGTGCTTGTAAGCAAATTTAAATGAGCCCCCTGCCTTGAAATATGTCTCCTGCACCATGATCACTTCTGCATTAGAGGATCTGAACTCCTTCAATGCTAGCCAGCGTTTGCGAATGGAGCTCAGACCTTTAACATTACACGAGAGTACACTGACAGCCATAACTAAGTTGTAAAAACATATCACACAGAGCAATCATAAACCAAAAGAAAAAAATGCATGTACCATGATGTATGAAACTTATAAACAAGTATATTATCAATAATCAAATAACAGTGAAATGAAAAAATGGGAAGCAGAACTATGTTTCCGGTGTGGATCAAAAAGAGATCCAATAAACAAGAAAAAAAACAACAAAGAAAAAACAAAAAAAAAGGAATCAAAAATGGAAATAGAGTCCTGGAATAGATCAAAAAGGATCCTCAGTAGAAAGAAAATGAAAAATTCAAACCAATCAGGTGAAAGGCCTGAGGGTAGTGAGCACCTCAGGAGGTCATGGTCATAATTCAAGACCATGTTGAGGGGACATGGCAGTCCACAGGATCAGACACCTAGGCCTTAGTCCAGTCCAAAAAGCATATGTAGAATTTAAACCGGGCACTGTCAACAGGTAACATTTGCAAAAGTGTGGAAAAAAAAGAAAGAAAAAAATCAGTGTTTGCATGAAGCATAACAGAAGTGAACTTTAGACTCTGAGCCCAGAGTCCTAAATCACAGAAGTGGAAGTCAGGGCTTCTGTGTAAAGATGAAGTGTGGAGGTAAACCAGAGATCAGGCTCAGGTGGGGCCTTATGACGGTGCAGCCCTTTGAGGGGTAACAGGGGCCCTTCGGTTCCTCTGGCGTACCGGGGTCCAGATCTTCCCAGGAGCTGAAAGTGGTCTGGAAGTAGAGATCTGTGCCTGCAAGTCCTCCTCGGATATAGGGGGAAGGCCTAGATTCCGGATGAAAATCTCACATTCCTGTAGGTCTCTCATCGAGTGTTGTGATCCATCTTTGGTGAAAGATAAGCGGAATGGAAAGCCCCACCGATATGGAACCTGGTGATGTTGTAGATGGGTGGTAACTGGACACAGGGCGCGCCGCTTGGCCAGAGTGATAGGCGATAGATCACTGAAGATTTGGATTTTTGCGCTTTTAAAATCAACTTGTGACTTGTTGCGAGTAGCATTAATCAGAGCCTTTTTGCTTTCGTAAAAATGCAAACGTGCAACAATGTCTCTGGGTTTGGCACCTTGAGGAGGCTTGGGAGCTAGTGATCTATGTGCTCTATCAAGGCGCCAGTCTATATCAGGGATGTGGGCTGCCAGGGTAACAAAAGGGCTAAAAGGTAAGGCCAATTTCCTTGTCTGAGATGGATTCAGGCACCCCACGGATGCGCAAGTTTTGGCGTTGTTTCCTATTCTCAAGGTCTTCTTGTTGCATTTGCAATTGTGAAACTGCATTTTTCAGATTGGCATTTTCTTCTTCCAAAGCATGAACATATTGCACCGTGTCATCAAATTTAGTGTCAAGGGTATCGGTACACTCCCCCAGTTGATCAATTTTGCCCCTGAGTTCATGTGCGAGCTTGCTCACCTCTTTAGCAATGTTTTGGGTGAGGCTGTGAAGCAGGGCCTGCAATTTGGTGTCCAATACCTCCACAGTTATTAGTGCTGACATTGCAGGAGGATCGGGTTGTTGTGACTTGCATGAGGGGTTTTCAACAAATTTCTGACACTTTTTTAAACAGCCTTTTTTTTCCTGCTAATTAAGGGGAGTGGTTAATTGTTCACAGGTGTATAAAAGTGTCTATACAAACTCCCCTGGAGCTTGCTCCCAGCTGATGGTGGCTTGCATGTGGATTTTGTGAACACAAGTGGCATTTTGAACTAAAGTGGAGAGTTAAAAACCAGAAGTCGTGCTTTTGACTGCTTCTGCTTGCAAGTGTTGTTTTTGTTTTTTGTTTTTTTGTTTCCTCCTTTATTTGATACATTTGCTATCAGTTTTTAAAATACTATTTTTTTCCTTCTTTTTCTGACACTTTTTAAACAGCCTTTTTTTTCCTGCTAATTAAGGGGAGTGGTTAATTGTTCACAGGTGTATTAAAGTGTCTATACAAACTCCCCTGGAGCTTGCTCCCAGCTGATGGTGGCTTGCATGTGGATTTTGTGAACAAAAGTGAAATTTTGAACTAAAGTGGAGGAGTTGAAAACAGGAGTTAAAACAGGAGTCTTCTAATCTGTAAGTAACATCTTCAAATTCCCTTAAGTAATTGTATTGAGGGGGGTGTGGCCCGACCTGGCATGAAGATGGCTGCTTAGTTCTTCAGCTCCTGCTCTCCCACGACCTGAACTCAGCCTTCCGGTGGATCAAACGACCTAACACAGAGCCAAAATATGGGGACTGCTTCACGGAACACCTCCAACTCGCGTTCCCGCTCTCCGAGGGAGCACCCTGATAATACTGGGCATAATATCCCAGAAATGTTCAGAGCGGGCAGGGGAAACATGGCGTCCTCCTGCCCAAGGAGCTCACAGGCCGCAACCTCCTCACAAATGGGAGCGCCGTCTCTCACTCTCCCTGTCAGCCTGACGAACGAGAATGCCGCGGAGGAACAACCTCACCTCCCTCATTTAAACATCAATGACCTGTGGATGATTGCAGCAGATATAAAGGACACCCTTTCAGCTGCCATCTCGGAATTGCGCCTCGACCTCCGCGCCTTGTCTGACAGAGTCACGGCAACAGAACAAACGGCCGAACAACAGGACTCACAAATACGCAAAACTACCCGCCATGTGGATACTCATACACTTCAGCTGAGAGATATGCAGAGACATATTGAGGACCTCGATAATAGGGGTAGAAGACGTAATCTTAGGATCAGGGGGCTCCCTGAGTCCATTGAGGGGGAACATCTGACACCCTCTGTGACCAGCCTATTTAATGGTATCCTGCACAGACCTCTCCAGACACCAGTCGATTTTGAAAGGATTCACCGCGCACTGCGACCCAAAGGAAGGGATACGGACCCTCCCAGGGATGTAATATGCTGTCTGAATGACTACAAGATTAAAGAAGATATCCTTAGACAGGCCAGAAGCATCCCACAAATAGTGCATGAAGGGAAGTCTGTCCAAATATTCCAGGATTTATCAGGCATAACTCTCCAACACTGCAGAGATCTAAAACCCCTACTGGACATGCTTCGCACCAAAGGAGTCACATATAAATGGAAGTTCCCTTTTTGTCTGGCAGCTACCTCGCAAGGTCGCAATGCATTCCTCAAAGTGCCTGAGGATCTTCCCTACTTTTGTGAGGCGCTAAACATCCCCATAGTGGAGGTACCTAATTGGTATGCGGACTTTCGCCGCTCAGCTGTACGCAGAGACCACCTCCCTGCAGAACCTATGGAAGCTGTGAGCTCGGGACACAGGAGGAGAAGATCACCATCTGCCTCAGTGCACCACGGCGCACACCGCACCAATCATCGCAACTTTAGTGCAACCGAATCCCCCACCTCAAGGAGAGCCAGACGGGATCGCTGATACCCTTGGAGGATTTTGCGGTAGCCTAAAAGTTATGCTACGGCATGTTATACGTATTCTGTTGCCTACTGCGGTTCCCCCGCTCTGGTCTCCCCTTCCACCACCAGTACCTAACTCTCTGAAAGGGGACTATTTGAACTGTACGCATATCGTTTAATGACACTGATAAAAAAAAGGGATCAATTCCTGGCTACCCCGCCACTGCCATTGAACTCTGAGCACCTGAGAGACAAACTACAATCCCCAGGATGCTTCACTCGCGCACTCGGGATATACACGCCTACTCCTGTACACGAAGCGGAAGCCCTACATCCTACAGTCTGTCACCGTAGAAACTTCCGCCTCATCAGCTAGGAGCAGTAAACCCACCACATGCACCAACGCTGCCCAGCCTATGTACCCGACGCCCGAGAGCACATCCACGGATCACAATCGATGGCCAGAGGCTGCTGCACGAACTCACCACAACTATCGTCCCGGATCGCCAATGTAACTTAAACCTGTCAACTCCATCACGCCGCGATGATCCGCACGTCCTCCGAAACTCCAGGGCTGGTCCTACAAGAGAAAACCATCCGCTGCCTACAGGACGACCCTTCTACCCTTCTACGCAGATATCTGTGGCTAGAAGCTTTCTTCCCACGCGTATTCTACGATAATCATACACCACCACTGTTCGTCTTAATCTGCTACTCGGACTATAGGTATGCCAGTGGACAGGGAAAGCATCGCTCATTGGGGTGAACTTTATTACTGTCATTAATCCTATGCAGTATTTTGCAACAGTTCTCATACTACAGGTACATTCCCAGTTTGTGCCTCAGCATGCACACTTATCTCACAGTTTTTCTGCCCATATGATTATAGTTTACTGAATGTTTCTTAATGTTACTCATATTAAGTTTGAATGATCGAGACATAAGATCTACAGCCTTAATGGTTACTGACCGATTTGCATGGCGCTTTGGCATTTGCGGCCTGTGGTCCTCGCCAGGGCCTTACATGGGCATGGCGACGACTGCAGAGATGCGAATCTAACGTGCACAGAGTTTGATACTAAAGCTTTCGCTTCTGATGCCCGCACTTAGGTGAGCAATTACTGATGTTATAGTTATGTATCATTCCTGCATATCCATTTTCATACCCGTTCAACCTAGCCTCCCACACTAGGTGTGCAGGTATTTAACACTTGACCCCACGACTGAAGGCATGTCAACACTTACACCCCGCAAATAACATAAAAAGGAAAAACACAAAAAAAAAACAATCAAATGCACTCCTCCTCTCCTACGTCTCCAGGGTCGAGAGATAGCAGGAGATTCGCATATCTCACACAACCACCAGCTCTCTCGTGCCTGGTCTACACCAACCCCCACACAGTATCGGTGCGGTGCACCGGCCTGTACATCACCGATCATTTTTCTCAATTTGAGATAATGGGATAACGAAACATCCCGGTTACTTCGTGGCGCTCTATATACCACAATACAGACTGCCCTTACCAACAATAGAGCACCTGTAACCCATTCCTACTCCCTCTAACCTGGTTCTCCCAACCCTGACGGAGGACATGGACCCCAACCACACACCAACAGCCGAGACGCACTCACTCACCTCACTCAACCTCAAATCTATCAATATACGTGGCCTAAACACGCCCAAAAAAAGATCTCTCCTACTTTCCTCACTGCATAAATCCAAAACCCATATTGCACTTATCCAGGAAACCCACTTTAGATCTGACGCAATCCCCAAATTACAAGACAAACATTTTCCGACAGTGTATCACGCGACTAATGACGAGGCTAAGTCCAAAGGGGTTTGCATCCTCATATCTAAGAACTGCCCTCTCAAAGTCTCTACCATCCTGAATGACCCATGCGGAAAATTCCTATTCATAAAAGGTACCCTACACGGAAAACAAATCACTATTGCCAACCTATATGCACCCAATGAACGACAAGTCACATTTTTTTCCACCACACTTCATTAACTCACGTCTTTCAGCTCCGGCACACTAATAATCAGAGGTGATTTTAACGTTCCTTTAAATCCCTCTCTCGATACATCCAATGGTCACTCCTCTCTCACTTATAGAGCCCTTCGCGCCATCAAAACTCTATTCAAAGACCTATTGGTGCACGATACCTGGCGCACACTGCATCCCGATGGTAAGGACTTCACCTTTTACTCTCCACCTCACTCTAAATATACCCGCATTGATTATTTCTTTATGTCCCAAAATGAAATGACCTTCCTCTACTTAAGACGACGACTACTATTGAACCAATGGTCCTATCGGACCACAACCCTGTAACCTTGACCCTACACATGCCCAATGCGATGGTACGCCCTCGCATATGGAGATTAGACAACTCCCTACTTACAGATGCAGCAATCTCCAGCACGATCTCCCAACATCTTACCAACTACTTCACTGAAAATGGAGTGGACGACACCTCACCTGAAGTAGTCTGGGCTGCACATAAGTGTGTCATAAGAGGCACATTCATCTCTATGGCTGCACAACGACACAAACTCAGAAAAGCTAAACTAGACAAACTGACTAACCGCATCACTAAGTTGGAACAAAAACACAAAAAATCCTTAGCATCAGAAGCATTCACAGAACTGACACAAGCCAGGAATGAGCTTTTGGAAGAATTACACAAAAACGTTAAACGCAAATACACATTGCAACGAAAATGCTTCTATGAGTTTGGCAATAAGTCCGGGAAACTTCTAGCCAGAGCTCTACAGACTAAGAAAGCTGCTCATACTATACACTCAATCAAAGACTCCACTGGTAAGACCTTTGCCTCCTCGGATGCTATAGCTAAACAATTTGTACACTACTTTACAGATTTATACAACCTACAGTTGACAGAAAGGAGGCAATTAGCAAGTTCCTCTCCCAATATGCCCCTACCTCCCTCACAACGGAGGAATTCACATTATTGGACTCCCCACTGACGTCTGATGAACTCACACTAGCCTTGAAACAATTTAAACCAGGTAAAAGTCCCGGTCCGGACGGAACCCACAGTAGGGTATTACAAATCCTTTTCTGACATATTAATCCCCCCACTTGTCAAGGCATTTAATAGTTTCTCTCCCTCCAGTATAGCCTCCAAAGACATCTTAGAAGCACACATTACCCTCATCCCTAAACCGGGTAAAGACACGACCATGGTCTCCAACTACCGTCCAATTTCTCTACTAAATGTAGACATTAAAGTATATGCCAAAGCTATTGCCAACCGATTATTACCACTTCTCCCTAAAATAGTCTCCACAGAGCAGGTCGGTTTTGTTCCCGGAAGGGAAGCCCGAGACAACACCACCAAAGCATTAAACATCCACCATTGGTTAACCACAACAAACTCACGCGGCTTCTTCCTGTCCCTGGATGCGGAGAAGGCGTTCGACAGGGTGGCTTGGGACTTTATGGAGGCAACCTTAAATTCTATAGGCCTTCCAATGCATTTAACCTGAATGATTATGGCTCTCTACTCATCACCCACAGCTAAAGTGAGAGTGAATGGTCACCTGTCGGACGCCTTCTCCGTGTCCAATGGTACTAGACAGGGATGCCCCCTGTCCCCTTTGATTTTTATTCTTACTATGGAACCTCTACTACGCAAACTTAGAGAGAACCCAGACATTAAAGGAGTGGAGATTAATCACAAACAATTTAAGGTAGCGGCCTATGCGGACGATATCCTACTATTCCTAACAGACCCAATTACGACCATCCCCAATCTCCTAAAAGACTTTGAGACCTTCAAATCCCTCACAAACCTAGAAATAAACTTCTCTAAATCAAAAGCTCTTAACATCTCTTTACCAAAAGATATCATCACACAATGCAAACAAAACTTTCCATTCGGCTGGGAACGCAAAGAAATCACATACCTAGGCATTAAAATACCCCCCAAACTGACAGACATCTATAGACTGAATTTCTTACCTATCCTACAAACCCTCCAATTTGACCTACAAAAGTGGATTACGGGGCCTGTTTCTTGGTTTGCTAGGGCAGCTATCCTGAAAATGAATGTGCTACCCAGACTGCTTTACTTATTCCAAACCATCCCCGTACACATTCCCATATCCTTTTTTTCCACACTCAAAAAGCTATGTAGGAATTTTATTTGGTCTTCCAAACAACCTAGACTAAACTGGAATAGAATGACGAATCCCAAATCTCAGGGAGGACTACAAATTCCAGACATACAAAAATATTACTGGGTCTGCCACCTCTCTAGAATTGTCGACTGGTATGTTAACAACACAATCAAAGACTGGGTATATATAGAAAACACATTCTCCCCGATACCGTTAAGACTCTTACCATGGATTAATCAAAAGAAAATACCACATCTCATTACACCCACTCATAAACTCCACGCTAAGAAACTTCACGGCGGCTCGCACACTGCTCCGCTTGAAACCTATTCCTGGTCCCATGACACCCTTGGAAAATAATCCAGACTTTGAACCCGGAGTTCATCTCCGCTACACTACATCAGACCCACATAGACCCAGACTCAAAATACAACAAATGTTCCATCAAAGATCCCTCATGTTTTTCCAGGTCCTGACCGCCAAATTCCCGGACTATCACATACCTTTTTACAAATACCTGCAGATACGCCACTTCATTCATAGCCTCAAACCCACCGCAGACATTCACAGGGAACTCACACCTTTTGAACTCTTATGCACTGCACAAGAACCCCAAAGATATCCCATTTCATCCATATACGCACTCCTATTTTCCACTCATGAACTTAAAAAAGACAACTTAGTTAGACAATGGGAACAAGACCTAAATATAGATCTCTCCGCCGAGGAGTGGACACATATCCACAATCATATGCATAAAGTTTCCCTCAACATCTCCTCCCAGGAAAACAGATATAAAATCTTTGCGAAATGGTACAGGACCCCTGATAAAATTCATAAATTCCGGCCTACTATTTCTCCACTCTGTTGGCGTTGCAACACAACCAAAGGTACACTATTGCATATATGGTGGGAATGCCCACTCATCCAAAATTACTGGGCTGAAATACACCGCCTGATCACTCAGATAACGACATACTCCCCTGACTTCACTCCTGCCCAATACTTACTTCATCACACCTCTCTCCCACAACATACTTATAAGAAATCCCTGGTTCTCCACCTCATTAATGCGGCAAATTTATGTATTCCAGTATATTGGAAAAGCACCTCTCCCCCCACTGTCCAAGACTGTATCCGGAGGGTAGACGGATTGGCTGAAATGGAAAACCTTATCCATCAATCATCCGACACACCATCCAAATACAAAAACATCTGGGCGTGTTGGTCTCATTTCAAATAATCCCAAGCCGAGAACACCTCAGCTTGTTGCCAGCCCTCTGATCCCGAGGGAAACACGAACGCATAAACACTTGCTTATATACATCAATAAACATGTAACAGGCTGACTAAACCTCCGTCTCACTTCTCACTTTTCACTTTTCACTTTCCCCTCTTCTTCCCCCCTTTCCCCTGCCCTACACTCCCCACAACCCGCAAGGTATACCTGCAAACGCTCCTTGATATTAGGAGGCTCTTCAGAACTATTATCTACTTATTCGGTCAGAACCGACATGTTTCAGAACTAGCTACTCTTATGCCCCGTACACACGGTCGGATTTTCCGATGGAAAGCGTGTTGTCGGAAATTCCGACCGTGTGTGGGCTCCATCGGACATTTTCCATCGGATTTTCTGACACACAAAGTTGGAGAGCAAGAGATAAAATTTTCTGACAACAAAATCCGTTGTCGGAAATTCCGATCGTGTGTACACAAATCCGACGGACAAAGTGCCACGCATGCTCAGAATAAATAAAGAGATGAAAGCTATTGGCCACTGCCCCGTTTATAGTCCCGACGTACATGTTTTACGTCACCGCGTTTAAAACGATCGGATTTTCGACAACTTTGTGTGACCGTGTGTATGCAAGACAAGTTTGAGCCAACATCCGTCTGAAAAAATCCTAGGATTTTGTTGTCGGAATGTCAGAACAAAGTCCGACCGTGTGTACGGGGCATTACACTCCCCCTACTGGGCACAGATAGTTCCCTATAGGGGTGCCCAGGGGAGGGAGTAGAGCTCGTATGGTCGGTAAACATTAAAAACTAATAATTGACTATTAAAATTCATCAATTGAAAAACCCAACCACAAATATATACAGAGAAAACCTTATTGTTATAGGAACCAGTGTCTCTCTTCTTACGTTAAACCAGCAATATCATTATATGCCACAGGATTGGCTCTGCAATTCGCACTCAAGACGTACGAACTGATCTCCTCTTCCTTTAGATACTAACCAGCGAAAAGTATAGCTACAATTGTTGACACTGTATTCCATAAGGTACTGCTTTGTCCCTTAGGATTTACCTGTGAAATTCTTCTTGTGTTTTTTTTTTTTTTATAACATATGCCTCTGTATCTCCTGCTGTAATCTTGTGAAAACTCAATAAAATATCTTTAAAAAAAAAAAAAAGTAATTGTATTGTAACTGGGAAATGAGTGCTAGCAGGGTTGAAGGTTTTGCTCAGTGCACAGTGTGCCACATGTATGCAAAATTGGTGCAACAGCTCCAGGATGGATACCGCTGTGACAGATGTGAGCAGGTTGCCCTTCTGCAAGCTCGCATTAGAGATCTGGAGGAGCAAGTTGCAACACTGGGCAGAAAGGACAACCTTGAAGGGGGTCTTCTGCTCGCTGAGCAGGTGGTCAGTAGGGTTGATATGGAGGGTGGAGGGGCAAGTCAGGATTATCAGATAGGAAGATGGGTTAATGTAGTTAGAGGGAGTGGAAGGGGCTCGCAGAATAGGAAGGCCAGTCCTGTGTTTGTGCATCAAAACAAATTTGCCAAGTTGGGTGAAGATGTGGAGGTGGCAAACACAGAGGTGGCAGCCCTAGATGTCACTGCTACCCCTAGCAGCCGGCAAAGCAGCCCATCTAGTAGAGGTGGTGAGAGGAATGCAAGTAGGCCTAGACAGTTGGTGGTAATAGGGGATTCTATAATCAGAAGGACTGATAGAATAATTTGTTGCCAGGATCACCTCAAACGAATGGTTTGCTGTCTCCCTGGTGCTAGGGTTCGGCTTGTGGTGGACGGGGTGGATAAATTACTGGGAGGGGCTGGGCATGACCCAGCTGTCTTGGTCCACGTTGGAACCAATGACAGTATACATGGAAGGTGGAGGCTCCTTAAGAATCAATTTAAAGAACTAGGCTGCAAGTTGAAGGGAAGGACCTCCAAGGTGATATTCTCTGAAATATTGCCTGTGCCATGCGCAACACAGGAAAGGCAGGGGGTGATTACAAAGCTGAATGCATGGCTAAAGACCTGGTGTAGGGAGGAGGGATTTGGGTTTCTAGAGCACTGGGCTGACTTTTCATTGGGGTGCAACCTATATGCTAAAGACGGTTTGCACTTGAATGGAAGGGGGTCTGCTGTGCTGGGGGAGAGGTTTATGGGAAGGTTGGAGGAGTATTTAAACTAGGATTGAGGGGGGAGGGTGAACTAGAATTACATCGGGAAGACAGGTCAGTTAGGAGTCAGACATTAATGGAGGGTGGAATGGGGATAGATGGGGGGTTATGGCAGGTGACAAGAAAGTTCCCATGTTGCAAACAGCCATTGGATACTATAGTGCCATTTGTACTACTAAAAAGCATATGAAAAATACCAGAGCAAAATGTAATAATGCATTAAAGTGTTTGTTCACCAATGCCAGAAGTCTGCCAAGCAAAATACAGTAGGTGACCGTGATATTGTGTCAATCTCGCCGCTTTTATCGCTGAAATTTGACACCTGCGAGCCCCGTTGCGGGAGCCAGCGCTGAGCTGTCTCACTGATCGGGAAAGAAAAACTTTTTTTCCTTTCGCGATGAGCGACAGGCAGTGCTGACAGCTGTCTGGTATGAATCATGAGGGGGAACGCCGCACCAGATTTTAAATGAAAAAACCGGCGTGGTATGGATTGTAAGGAGAAACCCTACGCCGAAAAATCGGCCTAGGGTCCCCCCCAAAATCCATACTAGACCTTTATCCGAGCACGCAGCCTGGCCGGTCAGGAAAGGGGGTGGGGACGAGCGAGCACCCCCCCTCCTTAACCATACCAGGCCGCATGCCCTCAACATGGGGGGTGGGTGCTTTGGGGGGAAGGGGGCACCCTGTGGGCCCCCCAAAGCACCTTGTCCCCATGTTGATGAGGACAAGAGCCTCTTCCCGACAACCCTGGCCCTTGGTTGTTGGGGTCTGCGGGCGGAGGGCTTATCGGAATCCGGGAGCCCCCTTTAATAAGGGGGCCCCCAGATCCCGGCCCTCCACCATATGTGAATGAGTATGGGGTACATGGTACCCCTACCCATTCACCTAGGGCAAAAAAGTGTCAATAAAAAAACACACTACACACGTTTTAAAATAAATTTATTAGGCAGCTCCGGGGGTCTTCTTCTGACTTCAGGGTCTTCTTCCGATTCTCCGCCCTCTTCTCCCAGTGTTCAGCTTTTTCTCCCGGTGTTCCGCCTCTTCTCCCGGGCCCCTCCGCTATCTTCTTCCAGCTCTTTTGCTAGCGGGGGCCTGGTCTGCTGCGCTGTCTTGTCCCCTCTTCTCTTCTTCTCATGTTGACATGACGCTCTCTCCTGCTGGAATGCTGTGTGCGAGCTGCTCAGCCATTTATATAGGCGATGACCCCGCCCTCTTGTGACGTCACAGTCCCAGCATGCGCAGGGACTCTGGCGTCATAAGGGAGCGTGACCCCAGAGTTCCTGCGCATGCTGGTACTGTGACGTCACAAGGGGGCAGGGTCACCACATATATAAATGGCTGCGCAGCTCGCACACAGCATTCCAGCAGGAGAGAACATCGTGTCAACATGAGAAGAAGAGAAGAAGAGAAGAGGGGACAAGACAGCGCAGCAGACCAGGCCCCCGCTAGCAAAAGAGCTGGAAGAAGATAGCGGGGGAGTCCCTCAGAAGATACCAGAGAAGAACCAGACAGCGGCAGCAGACCGGGCCCCGGCTAGCAAAAGAGCTGGAAGAAGATAGCGGAGGGGCCCGGGAGAAGAGGCGGAACACCGGGAGAAGAAGCCGAACATCAGGAGAAGAGGGCGGAAGAAGACCCCGAAGTCGGAAGAAGACCCCCGGAGCTGCCTAATAAATTACTTTTAAAACCTGTGTAGTGTGTTTTTTTATTGACACTTTTTTTCCCTAGGTGAATGGGTAGGGGTACCATGTACCCCATACTCATTCACTTAGGGTGGAGGGCCAGGATTTGGGGGACACCTTATTAAAGGGGGCTCCCGGATTCCGATAAGCCCTCCGCCCGCAGACCCCAACAACCAATGGCCAGGGTTGTCGGGAAGAGGCCCTTGTCCTCATCAACATGGGGACAAGGTGCTTTGGGGTGGGGGGGCCCACAGGGTGCCCCCTTCCCCCCAAATTCCCCACCCCTCCGTGTTGAGGGCATGCGTCCTGGTACAGTTAAGGAGGGGAGGGCGCTCACTCGTTCCCACCCCCTTTCCTGACTGGCCGGGCTGTGTGCTCAGATAAGGGTATGGTATGGATTTTGGGGGGACCCCATGCTGATTTTTTGACGTAGGGGGTTCCCCTTACAATCCATAACAGACCTAAGGGTCTGGTATGCCCCTGGGGGGGGACCCACGCCGTTTTTTTCATTGCAAAGTATATTCCCATGGGCAATAAGTTCAAAAGGCTAAAAATAAAATCTATGTGGCTCACGGTCAAAGTTAGAAAAGCTATGAACAATAAGAAAAGAGCTTTTAAAAATATAAAAATGAAGGAACACTAGTGTCGTTTAAATGTTACAAAGAATTTAACAGAATATGTAAAAAGGAAATCAAGGATGCAAAAATTCAAAATGAACGGCAGATTGCAAAAGACAGTAGGACAAGATCCCAAAAATTCTTTAAATATATTAAAGTTATTTTATTAAGTAAAAAGGTCAGGTCTGAGCATGTAGGCCCTTTACAAAATAATCTTGGGGACAAGGAGAAGGATAATTTATTAAATACTGTCTTCAGCTCTGTATATACAAAAGAGCATGGGGGAGCTCATGTCCATGGGGGTGGTATTGACACAGCCCCGAATGATCCACAATGGCTCAAAAGTTATATGGTCCAGAAATATTTAGACAGAATAAAGGTGGATAAAGCACTTGGACCTGATGGCATCCACCCACGGCTCCTAAAAGAATTGAGCTCTGAAATTTCAAAGCCATTGTAGCTAATTTTTAGGGACTCATTAATGACGGGAATAGTACCACTGAATTGGCGCAGGGCGAACGTGGTGGCTATATTTAAAAAGGTATCAAAGTCTTTACCAACTATAGACCTGTTAGTTTAACTTCTATAGTCAGGAAGATACTGGAGCATTTAATAAAAGACCACATAGACGAGTTCTTGCTGGAAAAAAACATTTTAAGCAACAGACAGCATGGATTCATGAAAGACAGAAGTTGTCAGACAAACCTGACTTCTTTTTATGAAGAGGTAAGTAAAACCTTGGACAGAGGGGTGGCTGTGGACCTGGTATACTTGGATTTTGCAAAAGCGTTTGATACATACTTGCAGACACGGCTCATGTGTAAGGTAAAGTCTACAGGCTTGGAAATATCAGTTTGTAAATGGATAGAAAACTGGCTAAAAGACAGAATTCAGACAGTAGTGGTTAATGATTCTTACTCTGAATGGTCTAGGGTTATCAGTGGTGTACCCCAAGGTTCAGTGCTGGGACCCTTACTCTTTAATATCTTTATAAATGATATTGGGTCTGGGATCAAAAGTAACATTTCTGTCTTTGCAGATGACACCAAGCTATGCAGTGGAATAACGTCCTTACAGGATGTCTCCAATTTACAAGCTGACCTCAATGCTCTTTTGAAGCTGCTGACATTTAGTAAACACAAATTTGGGGTGGAGCATTTTTTCTTTTCTTTTTTTGGGTCCGGTGGTGTGGTGGGCGTCGTGATTGACCATGGATCTACATTGGGGGACATTGTTTTCTTATTTTTTAATAAAGGACTTGTCAAAAAGCAGGTTCTATACACAGTACAGATGCGCCACTTTACAGGCAGACTAAGGGGACCCCCCCTCCCCCAGATACTATATTTAAATGAATTTTTCATTTTTATTGTTTCACTTTAAGCATCATTAGAATCACTGCTCCTTTAAAAACAATATTTTTAATTTTTTTTTTCATTGATACATGTCCCCCCAGGGCAGTACCTGGGCCACCATAACCCTTTAATGGCAAATACCAAATGTTCAGTCCTATAGACTTTAACAGAGTTTGCGGCTCTTGTCCGAACGTTTTCTCTGTTTGGGAGTTCTGATGCGAACTGAACTTAGGCCCATCACTCACTGTTACACAGACTTTCAACTGGAATATTTTATACTAGGGATTAACCCTTAAAGGGGGATTCTATCTTAAATCCCCAAAGGCAAACAACCGACTAATGAAGTGGGAGTTCTGGTAAACCAAAGCTCTACTACACTATGATCTGCTGGTATACCTAGAGGTGTAACTATTTGTTTGGACCTCCAAAGGAGGTTGTATGTGCCATATAATATCAACACAAGTAGGGATGAGCCGAACACCCCCCTGTTCGGTTCGCACCAGAACACGCGAACAGGAAAAAAGTTTGTTCGAACACGCGAACACCGTTAAAGTTTATGAGACACGAACATGAATAATCAAAAGTGCTAATTTTAAAGGCTTATAGGCAAGTTATTGTCATAAAAAGTGTTTGGGGACCCGGGTCCTGCCCCAGGGGACATGGATCAATGCAAAAAAAAGTTTTAAAAACGGCCGTTTTTTCAGGAGCAGTGATTTTAATAATGCTTAAATTCGAACAATAAAAGTATAATATCCCTTTAAATTTCGTACCTGGGGGGTGTCTATAGTATGCCTGTAAAGGGGCGCATGTTTCCCGTGTTTAGAACAGTCTGACAGCAAAATGACATTTCGAAGGAAAAAACCCATTTAAAACTACTCGCGGCTATTGCATTGCCGACAATACACATAGAAGTTCGTTGATAAAAACGGCATGGGAATTTCCCACAGGGGAACCCCGAACCAAAATTTTTTTTAAAAATGACGTGGGAGTCCCCCTAAATTCCATATGAGGCCCTTCAGGTCTGGTATGGATTTTAAAGGGAACCCCGCGCCAAAAAAATAAATAAACAGCATGGGGTCCCCCCAAAAATCCATACCAGACCCTTATCCGAGCACGCAACCTGGCAGGCCGCAGGAAAAGAGGGGGGACGAGAGTGCGTTCCCCCTTCCTGAACCATACCAGGCCACATGCCCTCAACATTGGGAGGGTGCTTTGGGGTAGAAGCATTTAAATAAAGGAATTGTCAAAAACTGTCTCTTGTCATTTTTAACATTTTTGACAGTTTTTTAGTGAAATGGTAGGGGTAAGTACCCCCTTACCATTTCACACAAGGGGGGCCGGGATCTGGGGGGCCCCTTGTTAAAGGGGGCTTCCAGATTTCGATAAGCCCCCTACCTGCAGACCCCCACAACCACCGGCCAGGGTTGTGGGGATGAGGCCCTTGCCCTCATCAACATGGGGACAAGGTGTTTTGGGGGGCTACCCCAAAGCACCCTCCCAATGTTGAGGGCATGTGGCCTGGTACGGTTCAGGAGGGGGGGCGCACTCTCGTCCCCCCCTCTTTTCCTTTGGCCTGCCAGGTTGCGTGCTCGGATAAGGATCTGGTATGGATTTTTGGGGGGACCCCACGCCATTTTTTTTTTTGGCCGGGGTTCCCCTTAATATCCATACCAGACCTGAAGGGCCTGGTATGGAATTTAGGGGGACTCCCACGTCATTTTTTTTAAAATTTTGGTTCGGGGTTCCCCTGTGGGGAATTCCCATGCCATTTTTATCAATTAACTTCTATGTGTATTGTCGGCAATGCAATAGCCGCGAGTAGTTTTAAATGCGTTTTTTCCTTCAAAATGTCATTTTGCTGTCAGACTGTTCTAAACATGGGAAACATGCGCCCCTTTACAGGCATACTATAGACACCCCCCAGCTACGAAATTTAAAGGGATATTACACTTTTATTGTTTGACTTTAAGCATTATTAAAATCACTGCTCCTGAAAAAACGGCCGTTTTTAAAACTTTTTTTTGCATTGATCCATGTCCCCTGGGGCAGGATCCGGGTCCCCAAACACTTTTTATGACAATAACTTGCATATAAGCCTTTAAAATTAGCACTTTTGATTTCTCCCATAGACTTTTAAAGGGTGTTCCACGGCATTCGAATTTGCCGCGAACACCCCAAATTGTTCGCTGTTCGACGAACTTGCGAACAGCCAATGTTCGAGTCGAACATGAGTTTTACTCGAACTCGAAGCTCATCCCTAATCACAAGCATTATTTGGCTGGTTAGGGTCATCTTTGTCCAGTATGCACCCAGCTTATATAGAGTGGTGGTCCTATCGCTGACAGGCTTTTAGGATTCACATTTTATTTTTAATTTTGCCTTAATTTGAGTGTATAGCTCACCTCTGGATTTTCCTCTGGGTTTCTTTAGGTTTCATGCACATTTCTGGAGTGCAAGTTTTATGCACTCCATTTATTTACTTGCTACAATGTAAAGTAGTGAGTGTACAGCTTGTATAACAGTGTAAATTTGCTGTCCCCTTAAAATAACTCAACATACAGCCATTCCATTAATGTCTAAACCACTGGCAATGAAAGTAAGTACACCCTTAAATGTGAAAATGTCCAAATTGGGCCCAATTAGCCATTTTCCCTCCCTTGTGTCATGTGACTCATTAGTGATACAGGGTCTCAGATGTGCATGGGGAGCAGGTGTGTTAAATTTGATGTTCTCACTCTCACTCTCTCATACTGGTCACTGGAAGTTCAACATGGCACCTCATGGCAAATAACTCTCTGAGGATCTGAAAAAAAAATGTTGCTCTACATACATATGGCCTAGGCTATAAGAAGATTGCAAAGTCCCTAAAGCTGAACTGCAGCATGGTGGCCAAGACCATACAGTGGTTTAACAGGATAGGTTACACTCAGAACAGGCCTCGCCATGGTCAACCAAAGAAGTTGAGTGCATTTGCACAGCCTTCCAGTGGTCATTGGTTAAAAATGACAAAGCATATAACAGAATATACAAAGGGAAATCAAGGCCACAAAAACTCAAAATGAATGACAGGTTGCAAAAGAGAGTAGGACACCCCTCCCCCCAAAAAAAATCCTTCAAATATTTTAATAGTAAAAAGGTAAGGTCTGAAAATGTAGGTCCTTTACAAGATAATTTTGAGTGACTAGAATAATGACCAGGGCAAAGAGAATGCTAATTTATTAAACACTTTCTTAAGCTCTGTGTAGTCCTTAATGGGGATGGTATTGACATAGTGCCCAAGTATCCACAATGGCTAAAAACTGATATGGTTCAGAATCATATAGACAAAATAAAAGTGAATATAGCACCTGGACCAGTTGGCTTACACAAATAGTTCAGCTCTGTCATTTCAAAGCCTATGTTTCTAAGATTTAGAGACTTGTAAATGACTGGCATATTACCACTGGATAGGTATAAGGCCAATGTGGTACCTACATTTAAAAAGGCATCAAAGTCTATTAAAGCGGTTGTATACCTTTATTTCTAACTTTTACCTACAGGTAAGCCTATAATAAGGCTTACCTGTAGGTAAAAAAAAATCTCCTAAATGTGTAAGGTTTAGGAGATATTCCCCTCGCAATGAGCCGCTGACTGCAGCGGCGCATGCGCACAGGGGACTCTCGGCTGACAGCCCGGCAAACTCCGGAGCTTGCCGGCAGAAGTCTCCCGAGCGCATGCGCGGGAGTGACGACATCGCGGCTCCGGCCACTCACAGCGCCGGAGCCGCGATACCCGG
The DNA here is from genome assembly GCA_037952925.1 of Lithobates clamitans. Classification (NCBI taxonomy): domain Eukaryota; kingdom Metazoa; phylum Chordata; class Amphibia; order Anura; family Ranidae; genus Lithobates; species Lithobates clamitans. The sequence goes on along the minus strand of JBBGZY010000304.1, from coordinate 12,897,833 downwards.
AAGACATGCCGAGGGGAGATGTCGGCTCCCTCGGTGTGGACCAGGTGAGATGCCGGTGCCTCGTTCTAAGGTAAGTATCTCATAATGAGCTAGTATGCGGTGCATACTAGCTCATTATGCCTTTTCCCTTGCAGGTGTAAAAAAAAAAAAAAAATGACAGCGGGTATACAAACGCTTTAAGCAAATATAGACTGGCTAGTTTAACTTCTATAGTCAAGAAGATACTAAGGGGGAGATTTACTAAAACTGGTGCACTCAGAATCTGGTGCAGCTGTGCATGGCAGCCAATCAGCTTCTAATTTCGGCTTGTTCAATTAGGCCTTGGCAATAAAATCTGGAAGCTGATTGGTTTCTTTGCAGAGTTGCTTCAGATTTTGCACTCTCCAGCTTTAGTAAATAACCCCCTAAGAGTTTAATAAAAGATCACATAGGAGAGTTTTCCATTAAAAACAATATTTTAAGCAATAGTGCGCATGGATTCCCAAAAGTCTAAAGATGTTAAACAAATATGATATCTTTTTATAAGGGAATTAGGAAAAACTTAGACAAAGGAGTGGCTGTGGCTATAGTATACTTGGATTTTGCAAAAACAATTGACAAACTTCCCCACAAATGGCTAATGTGTAAGATAAAGCCTACATGCTTAGAGAATTCAGTTTGTAAATGGATAAAAAACTGGTTAAAAGACAGTGGAATAAAATCCTTACAGGATATCTTCAACTTACAAGCTGACCTCAGTGCATTATGTAAGTGGGCAACTTTGTAGCATATGAGATTAACCACTTGCCGAACGGCTCATGCCGATATACGTCGGCAGAAGGGCACGTACAGGCAGATTAACGTACCTGTACGTTGCCCTTTAAGAAGCGGTTTGCAGGCGCGCCCGCCACGACCTCCATCAGTGTGATCGCAGGTCCTGCGGACTCGATGTCCACGGGGATACCCACAATCGTCTCATGGAGAGAAAGAACGGGAAAATGCTGGTGTAAACAAGCATTACCCCGTTCTGCCTAGTGACAGGACACTGATCACAGCTCCCTGTAATCGGGAGCGGTGATCAGTGTTGTATCACACCCTCCCCTCCACAGTTGGAATCACTCCCTAGGACACACTTAACCCCTACAGCGCCCCTAGTGTTAACCCCTTCACTGCCAGTCACATTTACACAGTAATCAGTGCATTTTTAATCGCACTGATTGCTGTATAAATGTGAATGGGCCCAAAATAGTGCCAAAAGTTTCTGATGTGTCCGCCATACTCATAATCACTGATCGCCGCCATTACTAATAGAAAAAAAAATATTAATTAAAATGCCATAAAACTATCCCCTATTTTGTAGACGCTATAACTTTTGCGCAAACCAATCAATAAACGCTTATTGCGATTTTTTTTTACCAAAAATATGTAGAAGAATACGTATTGGCCTAAAATGAGGAAAAAAAGGTTTTTTTTAATATTTTTTTTTTTTTTTGGGGGGGGGGTATTTATTATAGCAAAAATAAAAAATAATGCGTTTTTTTCAAAATTGTTGCTTCTTTTGTTTATTGCGCAAAATATCAAATACCACCAAAAGAATGCTCTATTTGTGGGGAAAATAAGGACATCAATTTTGTTTGGGAGCCACGTTGCATAACCGCGCAATTGTCAGTTAAAGCGACGCAGTGCCGAATCGCAAAAAACGCTCTGGTCTTTTGCCAGCCAAATGGTCTGGGGCTTAAGTGGTTAAATGTTTAGAAGTGTTAAAAAATGTATCCACTTTTGAGCTAAAAGCATGCATGTATTTTACATTTAAGCTCCCTGGTGGTTTTCCCGAGTGTGGCTTGGGGTTAAATTTCAGCACCATTAGCGGTAACCCAAGCCACACTCGGGATTGTATTGCAGGATCCTGGTGTGCTATACTTACCTTGTCCCCAGGATCCTGCAATGTCCCCCCGCTGTGTCCGTGGGCTCTGTTCTCTGCTCAAAGCCTCTCCGTGCCAGGTTCAGTTCCTTGCGAGCGTCGCGACGCACGGGGGCGGAGCTCGGCGGCAAATTCAAAAAAGTGAAAAATCATAACACATACAGTACACTGTAATCTTACAGCTTGCATTACTGTATGAAATTATTTCCCATCCCTTTTTTCCCTAGTGCTTTGTCCATTGCCTTGCATGCAGTTTTATATTATATATACTGTTCTTTCTGCCTGGAAACTTGAGATTGTCCATAGCAACCAAAAAGTGTCCCTTTACATCAAAAGTGGTTTTAGACCAGCTAGAAATCAGCGATAGTAAATTAGAACACTTGCAGAATTGAGCGATAGTGAATCGTGGGGAAATTAATTTTATTATTATTATATTATTATTTTTTATAATTATTTATATTTATTTATTATATCATAATTTATGATTTTGTGTTTTAAACTTCATCATACCTGGGATATCTACTAGACTCTTGGTGGACAGATTTAAGTGCGTTATTGCTAAGAATTACAGGCCTACAATACAAAACGCCAAATTTCTATGCAAAATAATTGTACTGCTTTGAGATGCAAAAATCTGACATAATCATACCGCCAGGGAGGTTAAGGAGGAGAACATCTGGGGAAGTCAATAGTTGAAGGATCTGGGTGTTCTGGTAGATAATAGACCTAATAATAGCATGCAATGCCAAACTGTGGTTTCCAAAGCGAGCAAAATCCTTTCTTATATAAAAGGAGGAATAGACTCCAGAGAGAGAGAGATATATTTCTTCCCCTGTATAAATCATTAATAAGACCTCATCTGGAATGTGCAGTTCAGTTTTGGGCACCTGTTAAAAAAAAGGATATCAGAGAACTGGAGAAAGTACAGAAAAGGGCAACCACACTGATAGGAGGAGCTCAGCTATGAGAAAAGTTTAGCTGAACTGAAAATACAGTGAACTTGAGAGTTAAGTTTTGCACTGTCAGGTCATTACAGAGGACAAGGGAGCACTCTTTATGGCTGGAGGAAAATATATTTAAACTCCACATATGGAAAAGCTTCTTAACAGTAAGAGCTGTGAAAATATGGAATAGATTCCTTCAAGAACTAGTTCTGGTCAGCTCAGTGCTGGATGCATTCTTAAGTGCTCAAAATGTAACTGGATATTAACACCAGTGGTAATTGTACCAGGGAATATCTGATTGTCTCCTGGTAGATCAGAAAAGCCATTTTCCCATCCTGAAGCAATTTGAATCATGCTTTTTCCCCCTTCCTTTTGAACAGTGGGTATACAATTGTGTATATGGACATTTTTTTATTTTTACTGATTGAACTAGAACTTGCTGATTGAACACTAACTATGTAACCTCTTTATACCATTGCTGGCCTGACACTGCAATCATCCTCTGCTACCACTGTAAGCCTGCCAATATTACAATTTTTTACTACTCCAATTTCATAGCAACAGAAATGTTAATTTGGCACAAATATCTCAGCAGCTGTTTCTCAGTGGTAAAAACAATACTATTTCTTGGCAGGAATCATCCTATTGTTGCATGATTTTTTTGTTTTGGCTTACAGTATTTTGGCACTAATTACACCCAAAACCTAACTCTTCATTCTGTTTCCCAGTTAAAAAATTTTTAAGCAGGGTCCATCCTGATCTCTGCATACATTTTTATGTTGGGTTATGATGTGTTGACACTAATAACATCCAAAACAAGATTTTTCAATTGCTAATCCTAAACAAAAGAAATTATTATTTAACCATAAAATTTGCCTGTTCTTTCCCCCTAAAATAAAAGACTTTCAAAAAGACTTGAAAAACTCTGTTGTAAATTTGTGCAATGTTTTTTATAGACAGAATCAGAAAAAAGACAGTGTTTTTGTTTGGTACATATTAAATCTGCCTGCTCTCACCCACTGGCATTTCATTCTAGCAGAAAAAAAGGATGGCATACTGTCCAGCAGATCAGTTGAGTTTTTCTGGCTTTTGGTTCAGAAAAAGCACACTATAGTTTTTACTTTATGATAAAACCTGCCTAGGCTCTCCATTGGTAAAAATGACTACATGGTGCACAGGGTGCCCATGAAATATGTATTGCTCTTAAATGCAACATAATATACTGATTTTTTTTTTCGCAATAAAATATGTCTTCCTCTAACATAGTACCCAACTACAAATGACTGCATAATTTGCAGTGAGTCTATACAATATTTATGACTGCTGTCCTTGAAATATCATAACTGCTGTCCTTGAAACATGACCTATTTTTACCCCTCTTACATTGCTGCCCCCAGCCCAATCAAGCTGGTTACATATTCTCCAGACACCAAGTCATATATTTTGCTGTTGTCTTCAAAACATGGCACTGTATTGTTTTTTATTTGCCCTAAAACTACCTCATATATTGATTGTGGTTTGTGGTTTTGAGGTTTTCTGGTGCACTTTGGAATGACATTTTTTTTTAAAACTTTGTATAAAATACAATGTAGTATTAAAAGGAAGATCGCTAGCTATGCTTGTGTAAGTTTGATGGTGTTAGCCATATTTTCCTTCAAATTATGTAATACTATATACTATAGAGCCTCTGGATTGCTTTTACATGTGGCGAAAGGGTTCCCCCCCACATCCCACTGCCTTCCACCGCTTTCCCAAGCTCTCCCATTCCACTGAAGAGCCTGGGACTGAAACTGGCAGCATTACCGGCTGACCATAGAGAAGAAGGAGGAATAAAAGTTCCCCAATCATCTCTATGGTTTATGAAACTGGAAGCGATAAGCATTTTGTCACTTCTGGCTTTGGTTAGTTATCGGCTTGTAACAGCATCTGATCAAGCCGATCTTGGTTTGATCAGATTTTTTTGAGAGCAGAGGAGAGATCTGGGATCTAATATACCGCAGATCTATCTATAAGAACCTGCCAAAGCCAATGTTATCATAAGGGATGTTTTTTTATCCCTTTAGATAGCAACAAAGGTACTAAAAACATTTAAAGAGAAAGTGTAAAAAAAAAATGAAATACAATAAATAATAATAAGAAAAAATGTAAAGCACCCCCCTGTGCTCATGCTCAAAGGTGAACGCATATGTTAGTCCCGCACGCATATGTAAACAGTGATCACACCATGCATGTGAGGTATAGCAGCAAACGTCATAGTGAGAGCACTAGACCTGCTGAATAACTCTAAACTGGTAACCTGTAAAGGCTTTTACAGCGTTGCCTATGGAGATTTTTAAATATCTTAGTTTGTCATCATTCCACGGGCGTATGCAATTTTAAAGTATGACATGTTGGGTATCTAGTTACTTGGCGTAACATCATCTTTGGTTTACAAAAAATTGGGTTTTATATTGTGTTTGTGTGCACTAAAATTCATTAACATTAATTATTTCCCAAAAATGTATGTTTTAAAAACTGCTGCATAAATATAATTTGATATAAAAAAGTGCAACAATTTCTTTTTCTCCCTGGTCTTTGCTTTCAGAAAATATATAATGTTTAGGGTTTCTAAGTAATTATCTAGTAAAAACAAATGCTGATTTTTACACCTATGCGAGAAGAGTCTGAATTAGCTTTGGTGGTTAAACACTAGGTATAAAGAAACAGCCTGACTTTTCTTACCCTTTAGATGGCCCTATTCTCAATATTTTTGCCATCAGCACATGTGCATTACAGCAGAGCCATATTGACTCTGAGTGCTGACCATTGCTCTGAGTACTATTGTAGAGGGGATTACAGGCAGCAAATACATTTTAAGCATTTAAATATAATTGATTTTTTAATAAAGTGCAAAGCTACCTTAGTTGGTATTTTTAGGTATATCTAAAGGTCAAATACTAAATGGAACAAATAATACTGGACTTTGTAGGCACTAAAGTACACATAATTAAAATTTAATATCTTCATTACAAAAAATGGAAAGCGAGAATGTGAACAAACATTGTTAAGAACTTAGCAGTGAAAATGGTGCTTGATAAATATAAATCAAAATCACACCATATATCTAAAGTTCAGGCATACTGCAAATAAAAATACCAATATGCAGTTTCATTCAGGGTAACCTATAAAACTGTAGTGAATGTTGACACTCAAATTTAAACTACCTTTTCTTTACACCTAATCTAAACAGTTTCATACTGTTCCTTGAATAGTCACGTCATTATTTTGTTGATTTGTCTTTTCCTCAAAAATAAACCTGTTTTATCTAGGGATTGAGTGCCCCCAGGCACAGACATAGAAACATTACAGATGTTTTCCTGCTAGAAAGCCAAGAACAAATTAAAGTCTATACAAAGATAGATCTCTGTTGAGAATAAAAATATAAATAAATAAATACAAAGTATGCTGGAGGCTTGAGCAGGAACCGCCCATGGCTTTAATTCCAGTTATTTTAGTTGGAATGGCTATGTTAGAGTTTTGCTTGTCCAACAATATTAATAGCACTTCTACTTGCCTGATATCAATATATATATATATATATATATATATATATATATATATATATATATATATATATATAAAAGGACTTTTACCTTTATCCATGCACTATGAAAAAAAGATTATATTAAAAGAACATACTGAAAATTGTAAATTGTGCATTAGCGCGTATTATTGCCAATGAATCTGAGTAGAAAGTACTACTATGAGAAAAACACCTGCAGAATGTAGTTCTTAGGTTTTGCCAGGATGTGGAGCCACAATTACAGATTTCACCTGAAATGCTAACTAAATCTGACATCACAACCTTTCTATACAGCTATAAATGCACCTTAACCTAAATATTCAGTGCACAGTAAATTAGCTTACAATCACATCAGTTACATTTCTGTTTAATGAATCCACTTTGCAATGGGTTGCTCATTTGCAGTGTACCTGTGTAATTAATCCAGTTCACATACCTGTACCTCTGAAATAGATTTAAAAATAATAAGATGCAAGTTGCAGTATTGTTTGCAAAATCATTTAGCAAGTTTTTTTTCCCCAATTCTGAAGAAATTTGCTCTAGAGTCTAGACTTTGTAGATTACTAACTTATTAAAATGTACTAAATTAACAGTTTATCATTTTACCTTTATTTAAGATATGGCAGCAACTAATACTCAGAATAATGGCTACCAATTTAACCTGTACGGGTTTCTGCTGTATGTGTGTTATAGTGAGAACCCAGGGCAGTCCTTTTACAGCACTAGCATATAGAGGAGTACTCAGTAATAGGATTTACTAAAAGGAAATGTGTGAGAGCAGTGAAATTACTTTGAAGATTATATGCATACTTGTTCTGCAGCTTCACATTAGCACACAGGTGTTCTTACACCCGGTAAACAAGACCCCTTAATTGACATACTAAAGTGTACACTCATATCACAAAATGTTTAACAGGTGTCAGATAACCCCCTAACTCCTGATCCTTTATGTGATTATTGAACTCAGAAACGCTCAGCTCTGAGCATTTCCAGGTTCAGAGCCATCAATCTCCCTGCTGAAAAGCCAGGTAAACAGCTGATCAAGCACAATCTGGTGTTTGATGGGGTGGATTGAAGGGCAGGGGAAATATTAGGGATCTAATAGATTACTGATGTCTCATTAAGATAACCTGTTACCTGCCCATGCTATCATACAGAGGGGCCTGTTAGTCCCCCTTGCAATAGCTATAATGTTAAAGAAAAAAAAAAGAAAAAGAAAAAAAAAATATTACAAGAAATAACATTTATTTATAATTTTTTCCATTTATAAATTGAAATAAAAAAAAGACAACTCAGTCATCCTGCTTACACACATGAATGCAAACAGCTTAGGGCTCTCATGTGTATGTAAACAGCAATTTAGCCACACATGTGAGGTATTGTCATGAATTTTAGAGTGAGAGCAATAATTCTAGGGCCATCATTTATAGAGAAAAAGAGCCCATTCACACCAATTGCATTGTGGTAAGCTACAGTAAATGTTTGCATCTCTCCAACAAATGTCAGGGTTGTATGTTAAACCTTTGCAGAGCTCTGAGTAACAAGTCAACATTTCTGGGTAAAATAATGTTCCCCTGTAGCACACTGTGGCTTCACCCACCAGGTACTATATAAATGAGAACTAGTGCGCAAAACCACAATGTAGGCCAGAAAATCTTGAAACTGACGGTAAACCACCCGATGGAGAGCCGCCAACATAGACAGGTCCACTCTATTCCCCCAAAAATCAATTAAATATAAGATATGTGGCGCTAATCCATCAATCAGTATTACCACTAAAAATATACAGTGTAATGGGCAGATCAAAATCCCACCTTCTACAGTATATGTCCTGGAGGAAGTACCCAATAAATGTTATCATACACAGGTGGATAAAAATTGGTAGAGGCACAATTCTATAGCATGGAAAAAATCAATAAAAATCTATAAATATAGTATCAATGCTTAATAAAAATAACGGTATCCCCTCATTAAGTGAAAACAAACTATTAAGCAATGTGAATCTGTGAAAAAAAATATATAAAGCTGACTTCTCAAATAAGATAATCAGAACCAAAATTCATGTAGAAGTGATGAATCAATGCCTTACAGATAGATCATTACCTCATAAATGATCACTGTAAGTGAAATAAATATATTAGTGTTGATGGTAACTAATATAATATAGTGGCCCTTAAACGTGAGCTAGCATATATAAATAGTAAAGTGCCAAATGGTGCAAAAAAATTCAGCAAAAATGTGCAATATTTGATAAATAACCAGATGAAAATTCCAATCGTACCATAAATAATAATAAAAAGTAATATAAAATATTAATTAATTAAGATAGGGCAGCCAATCCCACCACAGAGATGCTGTCCCAAACGGTGACAATAGTGCAAATAAAGTCCATAAAAAGTGCAGTAGTGGTGGGTGTTTTCCACAGCAAAGTCTTTAAACACAGTGCAAAAACATGTGTAGTGACTGGTGATTTTTTCTTCTATGCACGTTTAGTGCATTTCCCAGGTGTTTCCCCCAGCCTCTCACCTCCAGAAGCGGCCCCCAATGGGCCAAGTAGAGCGGGTGGATAATAACTAGGAGAGGATGTGTTCCCTGCAGCGTGTCTTTAAGCATCAAATGAGTCTGTCTCTCATCCACAGCTCCCAGTGCTCTCAGCGGTCCCAGCAATATAATCAAGAACAGAGGAGAGGTCTCATGGTGTAGTATTTAAAACCACATTTATTTGGAAAAAAACATAGTAACTTACATTAAAATAAGCAGCAAACGATAGATGTGAGCAAAGCTTCCGGGGACGGCCGAACCCGGAAGCTTTGCTCACATCTATCGTTTGCTGCTTATTTTAATGTAAGTTACTATGTTTTTTTCCAAATAAATGTGGTTTTAAATACTACACCATGAGACCTCTCCTCTGTTCTTGATTATATTGCTGGGACCACTGAGAGCACTGGGAGCTGTGGATGAGAGACAGACTCATTTGATGCTTAAAGACACGCTGCAGGGAACACATCCTCTCCTAGTTATTATCCACTCGCTCTACTTGGCCCATTGGGGGCCGCTTCTGGAGGTGAGAGGCTGGGGGAAACACCTGGGAAATGCACTAAACGTGCATAGAAGAAAAAATCACCAGTCACTACACATGTTTTTGCACTGTGTTTAAAGACTTTGCTGTGGAAAACACCCACCACTACTGCACTTTTTATGGACTTTATTTGCACTATTGTCACCGTTTGGGACAGCATCTCTGTGGTGGGATTGGCTGCCCTATCTTAATTAATTAATATTTTATATTACTTTTTATTATTATTTATGGTACGATTGGAATTTTCATCTGGTTATTTATCAAATATTGCACATTTTTGCTGAATTTTTTTGCACCATTTGGCACTTTACTATTTATATATGCTAGCTCACGTTTAAGGGCCACTATATTATATTAGTTACCATCAACACTAATATATTTATTTCACTTACAGTGATCATTTATGAGGTAATGATCTATCTGTAAGGCATTGATTCATCACTTCTACATGAATTTTGGTTCTGATTATCTTATTTGAGAAGTCAGCTTTATATATTTTTTTTCACAGATTCACATTGCTTAATAGTTTGTTTTCACTTAATGAGGGGATACCGTTATTTTTATTAAGCATTGATACTATATTTATAGATTTTTATTGATTTTTTCCATGCTATAGAATTGTGCCTCTACCAATTTTTATCCACCTGTGTATGATAACATTTATTGGGTACTTCCTCCAGGACATATACTGTAGAAGGTGGGATTTTGATCTGCCCATTACACTGTATATTTTTAGTGGTAATACTGATTGATGGATTAGCGCCACATATCTTATATTTAATTCACCCACCAGGTGCTTTGTCAATGTGACCTGTTATGACAAAGCAGATGATGTAAGGAACCATGGAGCCCAGTAGAGGACAGGATATTGCAAACACCCAGTAGTGTTTCATAGCAGCTTCATACCAGCCCCATCCAGCTGCAGCAGCTGTCAGACTGTCATAGAATTTGACAGGCTGCTGGTAGTAGGGCTGTATAATGCCATCCAACTGCAGCTAAATGTTGAAGCCTCATGCACCAGGGCTAAACACCCAGTGTGCTTGAGGCCTTAACTGTCATACATTTGTAGTTTTAATATAGAGGCAGCATCACTTTAAGTTGCATACCTTCATAATCAGGAGTATACACTGCTAGGCAAACCACATTTTTTAGTGAATTGTTTTTTACACTTACTAAGATGAGTGCATCTTTGTGATCATCACCCGCACATAGTAAATACTGATTGAACACATTGGTTGTTCAAACAGGTTTGGAGGCACCTCTGTGCAAAAGCATATGCACATTTTCTTTACTAAATCAGGCTCATTGCCTAATCATAAATCCTATGGAAATATAAAACAGTGCTTGCAAAAATCATACAATGTGCTAATTAAATAAAGTGCTCATAAATACTTTTAATAATGAGACAATCAAATTACATCCATAATTTAAGAAAAAAACACACAGTCTCTCGCAATGTGCTGGGTGCTCCAAACAAATAAAGTGCAAAAGTTCTTCAAATATATTGCAGGTGTTGTGTGCCACACTCCTCTCTTGTGACCCCACTCACCAAAAATAATGGACCCTCAGCTTTTCAGTCTGTGGGTTGGACACGCTGTGATAAAATGATCTAGTGTAGATGGGATAAGCTTGGGGCTCCTCAGAAAACTCTTCATATAAACGATCTTGAGTTGATCAGAGTGAATTCACCAGGCACAAAAAAAGGAAAAAAGAACTAATAGTGAAGTACTGTTAAGAATATGCTTTGCGTAATCAAAGGCACCACTTTAGAAATTGCTAGTGGAAAACAGGCATCAGTACAGAGAACAAACTCATCCGGGTAAGCCGCTGCTCGGCGTGCGTTCCACGGAGGGAGGAAGTATCGTCAATGGCTTAAAAACCAGAAGTGTGATGATTATTTTTATTTTAGTAATCATAAATCCTGTCTGCGATATAAACATCCACAGGCAGATTTATCACAACTAATAATGTGTATTAATAAAATTTAAAAAATGTAACCCCAGTTGTGTTTAGAAAGCAACATCCTAACTAAAGTACCTATATACAGTACATTGCAAGAGTGTTAGAAAACCTGCTTGCTCTTATCAGAAGAAAACAAGGTTTGTTTCACTATATCATTTGACAAATAGATTTCTAAATAGAAGGATATCTCACCAAAATATAAACTCCTGTTGTGGGGATGTCTACAATGTCATATACTGTATTGCGACTTCACTAATATATACTGTAAATAAAATGTTGATAATTAAAATAATTTAAATCCATTATAATGCACATTACCTGTTTTGGGCACTTTTATTGGAAGGCACCTCCCCCCCGTCACTGTACTATCTGTCAGTGAAAACAGTCTTCTTAAAAGTGAAATAGTAACAGGCTGTACCAGCAGTGATGTCACATTTGGCTTCATTTCCCACGAGTTGCTATCTAGATGGAAAGAACGCACATAGATTACTTATTTAGAGCATCATCTGTTCTTGTGAGAAGAGAGCATCTGTGTTATAGCTAAATTTGTGTATTAGCATATTGTTTAATAAAAAAGAATTTACAGCTCTTCTGCTATAATACTGTCTAGTCAGAGGAGATGTTTATCTCCTAATCACATTTTTATTCTTTTACAAACACATTTAATAGATATTGTGGTAGGTGAAAGTTTTTTTATGGTTGTATGTGATGTATACTATTTCAAGCACAACTCCAGTATATTTTTTAACTTTGCATAGAAAGGGATTAGGTTACAACCTTTGTCAGCATTGCATAGTTGTTTATATTCTTGTTTAGAAAAAAAAAAGAGCCCCATACACCATCCGATCAAATTAGATACATATGCAGCGCCCAGCAGAAAGAGTGCTACATCTGTGTTTCTGTTCCAAGAGTTAATTTCTTTTCTATGTATTTTAAAGAGAATGATACTTAACATTTTTTTTTTTTTTTTTAGTTTTGACAAATAATACATGTAAATAAAAATGCATATGAAGTAACAAAATTGCATGAAGTATGTACCTATATTAAAATGGAATCATTGTGTACATACAACCAATCAACCAATTGTGTCAAAACCAATTGTGTCAAAAAATGTACTGTAATTGTCACCTCTACAGTATATAAGTGGTCAGGGAATATAGCTTCATGTAGGCTTACCTATAGTTCCTGTAAGCCAAGCAAGCCTAGCCTACTGGTATGTGGCTGCCCCATAAATGCCATGTTAAATGGCCAGAAAGTACAGGAGGCTAAAGAAAGGAAGAATTAAAGAGTTCCTGTGATTCCAGGAGTGCAGTTGTCCACAGGGAATGGCTGAGATTGGTGTTTCCCAGAAGCATAATCAGCAGGATGTGCAGACGGGTCAGCTCAGGCAGCCACTGTGGTACATGTCATTTCCTCTTCCTGTTTCCATATGTTGTGATGATACCACAGTGAGGCTTGAAACTCAAGCCAGGCCGCCATGTTTGTCCATAGTGGACATACAATACCAATTAGGACAAGCACGCACGTGTTTGTCTCCTAGATTTATTCGATATTTTATATATATATATATATATATATATATATATATATATACACGCAGTGGGACAGGCAGGATGACACCCCAGACGATATCTTCGTGGATGAAACACGCCGGGTCGAGCCTGCTGTTCCCATTGCGTCATTTTATCGATTAGCAAGCGATTGTGTTACCTCTTCTAAATGTGAGTGTAAAGCTTTCATTTTTTTAAAAACTTTGTGTTATGTGGATTCACGCTATGTGCGTTTTTTATTCCTTTTTGGCCTTATATGTTTGAATCCATGAGACGTTTTATATATGTTGGAGCCTCCTTTCTTGTCGACCGGTGGTCCTTGTGAGAAGATTTTTTTACTCAATTCCACCAACGTCTATATCCATCTGGGCCTTATTATCTTTGGTGAAGAATCACCGGCAAGTCTGTTTGATTCATGGGGCGTATGTCCTACTGAATCCACTTTTTCCAGTAAGCCTCAGTGTTATTGGTGGCAGTGCTCCATCCCCCCCTTTTCATGCACGTTTAGTGGTGGCTTGATAATTACCTTTTGGGGCGTCAAGATACATATGTTTTGGACATTTTCATTTTCATCAAACACTTTTTCCTCACTCAGTGGACTCTTTCTTTGTTCATTCATTTTTTCTATTATTGCTTTTGAGTTTATAATAAGTTGTTCACTCTATTTTATGTGTATGGTACAGATTGGTTTAATCACGTGACATCACTGCATTTATATGTATGGTATACATTGGTTTAATCATCACCTGATATCACTGCATTTTATATGCATGTTATACATCAGTTTAATCACTAGTTATCATTATTTCAATATTGCACATGTATACTGTTTGATATCTTCACAATTATTCTAACCTTAATATATTTTAGATGTGTATTAGGTCATCTATGCACTTTAGACTACCCATTCAAATTTTAAATTGTCACTAGCGCTGCACCAATACTTTTCCATTTTACTTTTTGCAATTGTCATTTGCGGTGCTGGCAGCCCCCCCCCCCCTTCTTTGGACAGCACGATATTTAGCACATTCTCTTCACTTGAGTAGCAATATACTTGAATATGTCCAATTTGGCTAAATGTATAAAACTGTTTGTTACTTGCAGTCTTTGAAGCTTTGCACTGGATATGATAACCTATTTGTGCATCCTCAGGTTTAACCACTTAAGGACCAGCCGCCGCACTTATACTGCAGCAGGTTGACTCCCCTGGGTAAATTGCCATCATGGTACGTCGGCCGCTTTAAGAGCTCAAGGGAGTGCACCTGCGGTGCAACTCCAGAGCCGATGCGCGTGGCCGGCGGTCTCTATGCCCACCGGCCACCTGCGAATGCTCCTGACAGAGACATAATGGAGCTCTGTCAATGTAAACAGAGAGATCTCTGTTCTGTCAGGGGAGGAAAGACAGATCTGCTGCTCCAAAAGATTAGGAACAGTGATCTGTCTCCTCCTTCAGGCAGTCCCATCCCCCCACAGTTAGAACACACATGAGAGAACACATTAACATTTAACCCCTTGACCGCCCCTAGTGTTAACCCCTTCCCTGCCAGTGACATTTATACAGTAATCAGTGGCTATTTTTTAGCAGTGATCACTGTTTAGCTACTTCAGCCCCCTTCCTGACCAAGCCCTTTTTTGCGATACGGCACTGTGTTGCTTTAACTGACAATTGCACGGTCATGTGACATTGTACCCAAACAAAATTGATGTTCTTTTTCCCACAAATAGAGCTTTCTTTTGGTGGTATTTGAGCACCTCTGCGTTTTTTTTTTTGTGCTATAAACAAAAAAAGAACAACAATTTAAAAAAAAGCAATATTTTTAACTTTTTGCAATAATAAATATCCCCAAAAAAATATAAAAAAAATAATTTATTCCTCAGTTTAGGCCAATATGTATTCTTCTACATATTACTGGTAAAAAAAAATCACAATAAGCGTATATTGATTGGTTTGCGCAAAAGTTATTGTGTCTACAAATAAGGGGTATAGAATTATGGCATTTTTATTATTCATTTTTTTATTAGTAATGGCGACGATCTGCGATTTTTATTGTGACTGCGACATTGCAGTGGACAGATCGGACACTTTTGACACTATTTTGGGACCAATTGACATTGACCATTGACATTTATACAGCGATCAGTGCTAAAAATGCACTGATTACTGTGTAAATGTCACTGGCAGGGAAGGAGTTAAACACTAGGGGGCGATCATGGGGTTAAGTGTGTTCCCTCAGCGTATTCTAACTGTAGAGGATGGGCTAGCCGCCTATGATGGAGTGACGTATGGGTAGGTCGTTTTGCGCACCCGTGACACTTTTCCGGCGTATATCGTTAAAGGTCAATGGTCCCAAAAAAGTGTTAAAATCTGTCTGCTGCATGGTTGCAGTCCCACTAAAAATCGCTGATAGTCGCCATTACTATAGCAAAAAAAAATTAATAATAAAAATGTCATAAATCTATCCCCATATTTTGTAGATGCTATAACTTTTGCACAAACCAATCAATATACACTTATTGCAATTTTTTTTACTAAAAATATGTGGAAGAATATATATTTGCCTAAACTGATGAAAACATTTTTTTTTATATATTTATTGTAGCAAAAAGTAAAAAATATTGTTTTTTTTTTTTTTTTTTTCAAAATTGTCGCTCTTTTTTTGTTTATAGTGCAAAAAAAAAGGAGGTGATCAAATACCACAAAAATAAAGCGGGTATTTGGATAGTGGGAAAAAAAGGACGTCAATTTTGTTTGGGTACAACGTTGCATGCCCACGCAATTGTCAATCAAAGCGATGCAGTGCTGTATCACAAAGAATGGCCTGATCATTAAAGGAGCGAATCCTTCTGGTCCTTAAGTGGATAAAGTAGTATAAAACCCAAAAACAAAAATTAAATATATTGCAGCTTAACAGTCCTTAGACACGGTGGCTGCTGTATTTTTCTTATTTTTTTTTTTCCTTTATTTCTTTCTTTATTGTTTCATATTGTTTTATATTTCTTTATATTTCTTTATTTATTCTTCTTAATCATTCTGTAACATGCACCTTTCTGCCTCTGTCTCTCACAGTTGTATCCTCTCTCCTTAAACTCTCTTTCCTTCACCACTCTTCTCCACCCCACAGCTTATCTATCTATATCACACTTACCGTACTTCTGTCCTCTCCTTATTACTGCACTTATGAACTCCTGCTAATTCTGAACCCACATACCAGTAAGATCCACAGTGCACTAAGACATGTTTCTGTAATGGATGTGATTAAGGTGTTACCAGGTACAAATGTTAAAATGCCTATTAAAAACGTAATATTGTATCAGAAGCTTAGCTTGTTAAAATCTTAACTTTAAGAAATTCAGATAACAACAGATGTCTGCTAGTTCCCTTTTTTTCAGTCTGAAGCTGAACCACAAAGAATTATTAAAAGACTGTCTCTTCTGAGAAATTGCACCAAAGGCAGACATGACATCAACTTACAATGTTTTCAAGAGGAAATTACCAAGATATTTATTAATATATATGATTAATTGCTAAGTTTGCCGAAATTATTGCTAAAACTGCTAAAAACTCAGACAATGTCACAATAAAGTGTTTTGCATATGTTATATTCTCTGCCTAAAAAAAGTGTATAAAACTGAAGGAAAAAGAGGAAATAAAGCTCAGAAGTTCTTATTCTGAACTGAGTGTCAGAGATTGATTACTTCATGGCATGCATGCTTTTACATTTAATTTGATAAGGGGTAGATATAATAATATCAGACTTTTGTTCTGAATCCAAAACATTTTGGCGCTCAAATGTGGGGCTTGAGGCTAGGGTCCCAAGTAGCTGATCCAGACAGGGACAAGCCAACGCAGAGATACAGGAGGAGACTGATCACCTCTAGAAATGGTAAGACACTTTTGATAACTTGTATATCTAGTCTACTGTTTATCCTGTACCCGTGGCTGGTCAATCTCTGTGCCCATATTGGCTTCCTGCGGTCCTCAAAGACAGGTATTTATCTTGCCTCGAGCCTGTTGATAAATTAAGGAACCTGCAATTATATCTACCGCCGGATTTCTGCTCTTCTGTTTTGTTGATCGATCTTGTGTTTTGTGGTGGCTGTTGGGAATAAGGGATTGCTTATATAGTCATGGATGATGGATGAAATTAGTTTACGTGGTTTAAACTTCTCCTGGGACTAGGAAGTGTCAGGAGTGGATGTGGTTAAACTTCTCCTGGGGGGAATAAAAATAAATAATTGTGCGGCAAAGCACGGGTAGTACAGTAAGTATGGGCAACCAGGAAACCCCAGGGGGGGGCGTCAGGAACACGCATAGCGGCGTGGGGGATCCCGTGACAGTTTGAGTAATCCTGTACTTCACTGCAGTCGTCACATATCTTGTTGGTTGATTATGTCATGTCCTAAATGTGTTTGCGGGGACTGTTGTTTGGCATACATGAAGGAGGCTGGGGGTTGGTTAAAGTGGTAGAGGCAGGATATAAGAGAGAAACTCTTGGTTACAAACCCTTGTTAGCAGAGATCACAGATGTGTTGGTATTTAGATTAAACGTACATTATCCAGTTAAACTTGAAGTTGGCAAGTCGCCACAGGTTATAGAAAGTGAAGTTAAAAGGAGGGGACATGCAGCCGAAAGGTATCCGTTGTAACTTCAACAACCAGAACAGTTTGAAGAGGAAGGAAAAAATAGAGTGAGGAATTTGGGGATAGTTCTGGGAAATGTAGATGACATTTAAAGTGGTGCATTAAATATTAGTTACTGTACTCCTTATCTGTTTGTTAACTGTCTTGTTGAGAGTAATAAGTAGTCATGTATTACTAGCTCCTTCCCTACCTGTGGCCACATGAGTGGGCAGGGCTGTGACTGATCTACATTTTGGGAAGATGTGTGTAAGAAGACTTGCATGGCAGTCGAACACTGTAGACATTCCTTCTCTCTCTCTCTATACATTTTGTCCTCATTAACTTGAGACTGTGATATGGTCTGAACCGGTACCAGGTGACGGATAGAGGATTGTCAGACCCTTGAGATCAGGACAGCCTCATGACCCTTTAAAAATCCTGAGCAGACACACATAAATATCACAGTCATCAAGACAGAACGTAGAAAGGTAATGTTATATATTGGAAGGTGGTCTGAAAGAGGACAGGTGGTGGTTAGAGGATTGTGGGATCCTCGAGTCCAAGACAGCTTCATAAAACCGCCATACAAATCCTGAGCCTGGACACATAAACTTCCCAATAGCTAACAATGGGGCAGAAGTTAGAGAGACCTAAAGAGGGTAGTTTGGCTTGTGAGTTGGTATTAGAGCGAGAAGGAGAAGATGCTGTCAAGAAAGGGAAGAGATTGGCAAAAGTGTGTGGGGTCGCTATGCATTTGGGTGTTTGGCTAGAGCCGAATGAATGGCGTGCTTTTTGAAAAAAAATATAGGGGTTTGTTGTGGGATCACGGGCTGCTGCAAACAGCAGACACTTGGTTCAAAGTTGCAAAAGCTATTCATGAAGAAAGGTGGATAGAACGGGAAATGTGTTGAAATGGTTGTATTGTGTATGTTTGAAAAAAAAAGCCAGAAAAGGGGTCAAAATCAAAGACAGTCAGCCACCGCCTTATAATGGCGTCTGGACCCCAGGAAGTAGACACTCCCTTTCGTCTACTGTCCCTCTGCTACAAGTGACAGAGGAGCCTCTGACACCTCCTCAGCCGTGCTTAATAGTAGACAATGTACACTTGTCTTTGTACGGCTCGGGTGGTTGCTGCCACACACGCCCGACCCAAACTGTACCACCTGTACCACCGCCCCTACCAGAACCTACCCACATTTATCCGGTGATGGACCAGTCCTCGATATCGTATTACAAGGCCCAACCTACCCCATTAATGACAAGTGTACATTCTGGGGAAGACTCGGACAGCTCCCAAGGGGGGAAACGCAGACACTCAAGCCTCAGGAGGTTCCCCCTTGGCCCTCCTGCCCTAACAGACCTGGGACTAGGGACCCAACCTCAGCCCCAATCCGGTCCCTCCTCTCAAAGTCCTGACCAGAGTCACACCGGTCCTGCCAGGATACACCAAGCTGACAGGCATGCCGGAACAGGTACAACCCCAAAACGACAGACTGTTACATTTCAAGGCACACCCCACATTGGGTTCATCCCCATGTATGACTCATCAGCTGGGGCAATGGGTTCCTTCGCACCATTGTCCAACGACCCATTTGACCACCTATATGGTGACACACGTTTACAGTCCCTCTTACGCCCCTTGCAATACAGCAGCCTTTACCCAGTACTTTCCCTAAACCCCCTTTGAATGGGTTCCTGGACCCTCACAAAACCAAAGACAACGGGCCCCTTACCTTCATCACCGAGAGTCTGACTTTAAGGAGTTTCTCTAGAGACAGTGAATGTAGCAAATGTGCTATATTTATTCAAATGGTTTTAATTGTGTTTAAGCTGTACTAGCAATAGCTGGTTTAAAATGTAGTTTAAAATGTTCAATCTCAATCAAGAATATATTTAAGAGTATTATAAATAAAGAGGAAGTTTATGTATTCTGGGTGTTATGCCAAGAGAAGAACGAAAGAGGAAGTGCTTTCCTTGCTTAAATCTATATCTAGATTTAGGGCTCATTCACATCTGAGCATTTTGTGGCTTATTCTGAAAAAAAACCCCCAAAAAATAATTATTCTGTATGTATTCATATCTCCACTCTAAAATGTCTGAATCCTTTATGTGTACAAGAGGTCACACAAGGAAAAGCGAATCTGTTGAGAAAAAAGCATAAGAAGTTTACTGATTTGGGTTTTAGCGTGCTGAACAAAGCACATAGACACATGTTAATTTATTTCAGGTCTTAAAGAGTCAATCCAAAAGGGTCTGAGTATTGAGTAATGGAGCTTGAGACATTGTTATTAGTAGTTATTAGGTCCAGAATCCTCACTGAGCAGTAGAGGGTAGCTCCTCTCATGATGGCCTCTGGCACATCCTATCTGCGCCCACCAGTACCAACTCCACGTGTCTGCTACAACTTCGGAAGACCCGGCCATTCCAGAAGGGAATACCGAAGCCCCCAGAAATTCACCCACAGTCAACCAAGCCCCAACCGGGGTCCACATTAAAGCACCCAGTACCAGAGAAATGACACCCTACCTCGCCTACCACCTCACCCACCTCTCCGGATCACATGGTCCCCTTCTTCAAGCAAGCCTGTGTCACCTGCCCGCTACACCTGGACTGTTATACCACAAGGTGCCCAGAACTCCCCCTCCCAATTCGCCAAGGCAATGGCCCTCATTCTGGACAACTGGATGAAGTTATGCCCAGATGTTGTACTCCCTAGTATGTAGATGACTTCCTACTTGTGCAGATACCCTTGGTGATGCCTTAATCTTCTCTGAAAGCCTCCTCCACTACCTGGCTGAGCAAGGATGCAGGCGACCAGTAAGGGACTGGCCTTAAAGCAAAAAGTTCAGAGAGAAAGTGATTTTCCTAGGCCTCTGCATCTCCCAAGGCACCCGACATCTCACTGAAAAAAGAGTTGCTGCAATCAAAGCCATCCCTTTGCCTCAAGGTCATAAACCCTTACATGCTTTCCTAGGATTCATCTCCTATTGCCGCTCTTGGATCCCAGAAGCCTCCCTCTTGATGCAACCCCTTCATGATGCCCTTTCTTGCTTTCTCCAGAAGCTGTGGACTATTTTAAAACTCTGAAGGAGATCCTTTCAACAGCCCCTGCTTTGGGACTAAAAGACTTTCAAACTGTTTGTCTCAGAGAGGCAAGGACATGCCACAGGAGTTTTGGCTCAGGCCCATGGCAACAGACTCAGACCCATTGGGTATTACTCCTGTCAACTGGACTCAGTGGCCAGGGGGGGGCCTTCCTGCTTCAGAGCCGCCTTTGCAGCCCAATGCCCCTCATGACATAACTGCCATACTAAAACAAGTACAGCCCAAGCACCTGTCTTCAGCAAGACACCTCAGACTCCAGTGTGCCTTGCTCCTACCTGATAACATCACTCTTCTCCGATGTGATACTCTCAACCCATTCACTCTACTTCCACTTCTCGAGGGGGAACCTCATCTCACCGCTCATGACTGTTTCGAGGTGATGAAAAAGGAGACTTCACATTTACCGACAGTCAGTGAAATAGCTCTTGAGAATCCTGACTTGACAATCTTTGTGGATGGTTCTAGGTATGCTGACAGTACTGGACGGTACCACACAGGATACGCAGTCATCACCGAAGATACAGTTCTTCAAGCTTCAGCATTACCTTCCTCCATGTCTGCCCAGGAGGCAGAATACCAGGCCCTAACAATGGCATGCAAATTGGCAAAGGGGAAAAGAGCTAACATCTACACAGACTCAAGATGCGCCCTCTGCGTTGCCTGCGACTTTGGGGTCATTTGGAAAATCAGAGGGTTCCTAACAGCAGCAAGTACACCTGTAAAACACAGTACAGCTATCAAGGATTTAATGGATGCCCTACTCCTACCAGCACAAGTGACTATACTCAAGATAAAGGTGCACAGCAAGTTGGATTCGCAAGAAGCACGAGGCAATCACCTGGCAGACACTGCTGTGAAACAAGCTGCAAACAAAACACAAGAAGTGGTCAGTGGAGTGGATGCACCCATCATGGATGGTGCAGTGGATACCCCTGAATAAACTGTACAGAGCACCATGATTCTACAAAACCCTCCTGTGAGCAGGACCCATCTCAAGGAGCAGCAAGAAGCAGCTGACAAAGAAGAAAAAGGAGTGTGGATCAAGAAAGGAGCCATAGAAACTGAAGGGATCATGGAATTAAACAAGAGGCCGTGTCTGCCACAATCAATGTTTCCTGCAGTGGTACAGTGGACCCACGGTGCCTCTCATCTGTCAAAAAACTTTGATGAGTAGCGCCTTGAGGTGATTCAGTTCGCATTTACAGCGCTCTACAAATCCTTCATTCATTCATTCATTCATTCATGAATGCCCTGATCATTAAATACTACTTAGCCTTGGGGATTATACCACTTTCCAACAACTTTTGCAAGTCATGCACTATCTGTGCTAAATGTAACCCAGCAAGAATGGAAAAAGTACCTTTGAAGCATCTAGCAAAGGCCCAGTACCCCTTTCAAAGGATACAGATTGACCACATCCAGATGACAAAGAGTGGCCGATGTGAATATGCATTGATTGTCATTGACATGTTCTCTGCATGGCCAGAAGGCTAATCCCGTCACCAACATGACAGCAAAAACCATGGCTAAAAGACTTTTTAACGGAAATAGTGTGCAGGTATGGTGTCCCAGAGGTTATAGAGAGTGACCAGGGGCCGACTTTCATGGCCTCAGTAACCAAAGAGATATGGGCAGCTTTAGGGGTCACATTATCTTTCCACACCCCATACCATCCTCAGAGCAGTGGGAAGGTGGAAAGATTAAACGGCACAATAAAATCTAGAATGCTAAAAAAATGTCTCAGGAAACGGGAATGAGTTGGCCTTAGACTACACATTTCCTTATTCAGTGTTAGGTACACTCCAAGGGGAAACCATGGTCTGTCATCCTATGGGATATTGTTTGGTTCAGCCCTCAGACTAGGTTGTTACTTTCCACTGCAATTACAGCTCCAATCTGATGTATTGACTGATTATGTGACTGCTTTATCTCGAGAATTAACCTGTATTCATTCGGAAGTATTCTCCTCCATTCCAGATCCTGAGCGAGATACAGGATCACACAAGTTGGTCCCCGGCGACTGGGTCCTGGAAAAGAAGTTTGTGAGAAAACACACCCTTGAACCCAGATATGATGGTCCTTTCCAGGTTCTCCTAACAACCACCACATCAGTCAAGGTGGGCGGAGAAAAAACACGTGGACACACGACTCCCACTGCAAGAAAGTCCCTGTACCTAAGGAAGAGGCCAAGGGGACCGAACAATGATTCTGTATATCCTTTTCATAGTAATCATTGCCCAGTCACAAGAGGTAGCCATCAAACAAAAAGATGGTGTAACCCAGTTCTAGTATAACTCATCCAATACACATGTTGTCACTTTTATATCCTCTTATGAACAGATAATTCCAGGTACTATGTTCAAGATCCGGTCCTGGAATGAAGCAATAAGACCCATGACTGTGTATGTATGCATCACTGACACCTATTGGGGTGAAAACTGTGATTCCTGGGGAGCAGTGGGTTGGAACACTGGGGGTACAGACTGGGGTACAAACCTGAAAACGGCCAAAATAGAAAAGACAAAAATGGGAAGTCACTCTTAGATAGATCAACAAACACACAGATCAGCCTTACACCAAAGAGTTCAGGCTGACCATTGAGAATCCTAGCCCAGAAGACAGTGGGACCTATGTTCTGGGCCTATAGTGGGGAAGTGGGTATCCCGGTTTTAGAAAGCCTTTCCAACTGAAAGATATGTTAATTAAAGGACATGGTGGCCATAGCAGACCCTACCTTTGAGGAAACCATGGCTGCAGAAACCGGGTTCTCAGATGTCAAGTTGTGGCTCAAGTGGATGAGGTACAGTGCAGGGAAACACAATAAGACCAATTGTTATGTGTGTGGGGGGGCTAGACCACACTTGGGAATGGTACCTCTGAACATATCCCCTGAACATGAGACATATTTCCTTAGCCTGTTTACCAACACAACCACTAACCAATCCCTGTGTGAACATTGGAAGGAGGAATATCCCATAGTCACCAAGACTCCCAAGCCAGGAGAATGTATCACCATATATCCTGGCAATTACACATGCTATGGATGGTATCAGGGAGTGGGGAAACCCTTTGGGAATTTCACTAAGGGTTACTGTGGATCTTATAGTGAGGTGTCTGCAGACCTAGGGCAAAATCAAGTCCAGTTTTTGTGAGACGTGTACTGAATCTGCGGAGGCATGAAAATCAGAAGCAGATTGACAGAGCAGTGGACAGGAGAATGAGCATTGGCCAAGGCCATAATGCCTCTGCATATTTCTCCAGAGGCCACTCCACAAATAGAACCAGACTTAAACGACATATCCAGGCCTAACAGGAGGCGTAGGAGTGCCCCAGCAGGAAGCTTTGACCCTCATGTATACATAGACACCATAAGGATCCCTAGAGGGGTCTCAGATGAGTTCAAAGCAAGAGACCAAGTAGCAGCAGGATTTGAATCTTTGAGCCCCATCATCACTGTAAAAAAGGATGTAGACTGGATAAATGACATCTACTACAACCAACAAAGGTTTGTCAGTTACACCAGAGATGCACTCCAAGGTTTAGCCAAACAACTAGAAGCCACGTCACACATAACTTTCCAAAACCGCATGGCCTTAGATATGGTCCTAGCTGTAAAGGGGGGTGTGTGTAAAATGGGGCCTAAAACAGGTACATGTTGTACCTACATCCCAGACAACACTGGCCCAAATGGTAAGGTGACTTTGGCCATCAAGAAACTTGAGGATTTGTCCAAGGAACTAAGAAAGAATTCAGGGTTCACCAACCCTTGGGATCAATACTTCACTTGGATTAGGGGAGGGTGGCAGGGATTACTAACACAGATAGAAATAACCATCCTGATAATTTTGGTGACCTTGGCTGTCATAGTTTGCTGTATTCTCCCCTGTCTTAAAAAGTGTGTAGGGAAAGCTATTGACCAATGTTCTCCTACATTTATGAATCAGGAAATACCAGATGAAAATTATGAAATGCACTCCATTACGGTCACCTCCCCTCAGGATGTCACGCCATAAGGTTACAGGGACAGACAGCACCTGATTGCCCCTCCAAGCTGTATCAAGTAGGGTAATGAGTTATTCATTGCTTTTCTCTATATACAGTTGAAAAGAGTTGCAGGGGAGCGAGCCAGGATAGGATTTTAAGTGTAAGGGACAGATTTTAAATAGACATTTTGAAGGGGGGAACTGTAATGGATGTGATTAAAGTGTTACCAGGTACAAATGTTAAAATGCCTATTAAAAATGTAATATTATATCAGAAGCTTAGTTTGTTAAAATCTTATCTTTAAGAAATTCAGATAACAACAGATGTCTGCTAGTTCCCTTTTTTTCAGTCTGAGCCGAACCGCAAAGAATTTATTAAAAGACTGTCTCTTCCTAGAAATTGCACCAAAGGCAGACATGACGTCAATATCCAATGTTTTCGAGAGGAAATTACCAAGATATTTAATAATAGCTATGATTAATTGCTAAGTTTGCTGAAATTATTGCTAAAACTGTTGAAGCTGCTAAAAACTCAGACAATGTCACAATAAAGTGTTTTGCATATGTTATATTCTCTGTCTAAAAAAAGTGTATAAAACTAAAGGAAAAAGAGGAATGAAGCTCAGAAGTTCTTATTCTGAACTGAGTGTCAGAGCATGATTACTTCATGGCATACATGCTTTTATATTTAATTTGATAAGGGGTAGATATAATAATATCAGACTTTTGTTCTGAATCCAAAACATTTCTTCATGTAAATCACACTTCTATATTACCTCCCTCACCCTTCTGCTTCTCCTAACTTCTGGATTGTCCCCAAACCACGATTCTCCATCATTTACCTGTGGCCAACATACCCATCATCCCATTGCCTCTGACAGCAGCTGTGATCCACACAATTTAGTATCTATTCCTCTTCTTCCCAAAACCAGCCTCCTCTTCTCATGCACCCTTTGCAATGCTTGCTCTGTCTGTAAGAAACTCACCCCTGCTTGTGACCTTTTTACAACTAACTCCTTTTATTTACTTGTTGATACCGAAACCTGGCTTCAAGAATCTGATCCTGCTTCTTCTATTTCCTCCTTCCATGGAAGGGAGGTGGCGTTGGAATCCTTCTATTTCCATTAATCACTTTTCAGGTTCACCACTCGCCTCCCTCTCTGTCCCTCTCCTCATTTGAGGCCCACTGTATTTGTCTATTGTCAGGAAAGACAAAATATACCCAGACGCATAGTTATGCGCAGACAGAGAACTCCTATTAGCCAAACCTATTGTCAAGAAAAAATCAATGTGCATATGCGCATGAATATGCATGAACGGCGAAATTCCTGTTAGCCAAAACCGCACTCATGCAACTGCGCAGGCATGAATGCGTTTGCGCGCCGGTGTGCTTGCCCACCACTAGATTTGTACCAAGTGGGCTATTTTAACACCTCTGCTGCACTAGGACCTTGCTCCATGGTCTACAACGTTCTGCTATCTGTTACCTGTTCCTGTGCTTGATCTCCTGTTGCTTCTGACCATACTTGAACTCTGCCTGAACCAACTCTGGCTTTCCCTTTGACCACATCCCTGCCTGAACCTTCTGCCTATCTGCTTACCGTTTTTAACTCCAGCCTGAACCTGACTATTCTTCTGCCTGCTGCTCTTTACATGATGTGCTGGCTAGTTACTGACCCAGCTTACCTGACTCTGCTCTGTGTCCAGCCTGTGGAGGCCATCCCTGCAGCCTGCCAAGTACCTGCTGTCTGCCACCCGCCGGCGTGCCGAGTGCTTGCTACCTGTGACCTGCCAGCCACCAAGTGCCTGCTGACTGTCTTCCAGCCTACTGTGCCTGCTGCCCTGGATCATGTTCTGGCCTGCATCCAAGTGCACAGATCTCTCATCTACAATCTCCTTCATCAGAACTGCCAGGCACTCGTGCCTCTCCAAGCTTTTGTACCTCCTGTTACCTTATCGGGGTACTGAGCTGGAGGTGTAAGAGATCACCTTTCTCTCCACATCTGGCTCCAACACCAGATACATGACGTCTATTTTCTCTAGTTTCTTTGAGAATTGTTGTGATCTACCAGCCTACTGGACTAGTATCAATCTTCCTTGATGACTTCTCTGCTTGGCTGCCCTACTTTCTCTCCCCCCATAATTCCCACAATCATACTCAGTGGCTTCAACATACCTGTTAATACTTACATTATTATTATTATACAGGAATTATATAGCGCCAACAGTTTACGCAGCACTTTACAACATAAAGGCAGACAGTACAATTACAATACAACATAATACAGGAGGAATCAGAGGGCCCTGCTCATTATAGCTTACAATCTAAGAGGGAGCGTCAAGAGATACAAAAGGTAACAACTGTGGGGGGTGAACTGCCTTAGAACATAGAGAGGTGTAGATCAGCGGTGGTGTAGAGGTGTAGATTCCTCCTTTCGACGTTCTTTCAGATGTGTAAAATGAGTATAAAACCTTTAAGAAAGGGTCATCACCTCTTTTTGAAGATTCCAGAAAGTGGCAAATTTGTAAGTATTTATAGAAGTCTTTTTGGGGAATATTGCAGCTTTTGTTTAAGTCACAAAATGGACATAGCATTTGTTGTGTGTACATGTGGGCAATCAGAGTGAGTCCAGGTTCAGGATAAGCAAGGATAGTGAAGATAGTGGAGCGTTTGAGTCGATCGTGCGTTGATCATGTGCTAGTAGTCTGAGGGTAGAAGTCCAGGTGCAGAAGGTGGTGTTGCCGGTGTCCAAGAAGGATCTAGGCACTTTATGAGTTAATGTGATAGTACCCAGCAGATCTTGGAGATTAGTAGATAGTGCTTGTTGCTCTAATGGGAGCCATCTTTTATCTGTCAGAATCTTGTTTGGTTTAAAATAACCGCTTTGTAATACATAGAAAGGTTTGGAGCTTCTAGGCCCACATCGAGTGTGGGGGTGTAAAAAGATAACCTATTCACTTTTGCTTTTTTGTGCTCCCAAGTTGTCTATAATTTGCAGTGTCTTAAAATGGGTGGATAATATGGGTAGAGGAATTGTCCTGAAAAAGTATAATACATGAGGCAAGAGGAACATTTTAGTGAGGGCTATTTTTCCTGGCTGTGGCTTTTAAAAGGACTTTGAAAAGCTCCAAGAGTTTGTTAAGCAAGAGTGAGTAGTTAGTCTTAAAAATGTGTGTTCCAGGAGATGTCAAATTATATACCAAGGTGTACCAAATTGAAGGAGGTGATCCCAGATATCTGTTTTTCAGTCATTAAAGGTAATTGCAAGGGGAGCATACATTATTTAGATTCATTAACCTTATATAGTGATATGGTGCTAAAGGTTTTTAGGAAGTTTTGAAGTGCTGGCAATGAAGAGAGGGGCGCTGTTAGAGCGAAGAAGAAGTTATCGGCATATAATCTGAGTTTATGCTCCTCTCTTCCCACCTGTATGCCCTCAATCATTTTGCAAGTGCAGATGGACTATATTGGCTAATAGCGCAATAACGGGCAAAAATTAGGAGTGACAATGGGCAGCCCTGTCTAGTGCTGTTAGTTATCTAAAATGAGTCAGACAACATACCAGACATCCATACTTAAGCACTAGGGAGAGAGTATAAGGCCATAATGGCTTCTCCAAAGTATCTGGATAGTCCATATTTACTCAATGCTTGTCTAAAGTATCCCCAATGTACCCGATCAAACGCCTTCTCCACATCCAGGGATAACAGCAGAGAAGGTATTTGATGGTGTTTAGCGCATTGAATCAGATCAATTAATCTTCTTGTACCATTGGATGCCTGTCTGCCTCCAATAAATCCTACTTGGTCTGGGTGTATTAGTGATCCTATAAGGGGTTGTAGTCTGGTGGCCAGTACTTTAACATAAATTTTTATATCGCTTTTTAGTAGGGAGATGGGTCTAAAGTTTGCAAGATTCAAAGGTGTTTTTCCAGGCTTTGCATGTCTATGTTGATGCCTTCATTATAAAATAATTTTCTATGCCACTTTACTATTGGTTAGACTTGTTTTATCATGTCTTTAAGTGTGTTCTCAGCTGAGGAACATGTATTATTTGTTCACAAAGATGCAAAGAAAATGTTATGATCATATGCTATTGAAGAACATTTGTAATTGTGTTATAACTGAAAGAATGCTGTTGCATTAATAAAAATGTCCTTTTATAAAACTCAAGGCGTTTCATTTTTGGAAGCATCTCAAGCATGAAAAAACACATGTCTATGCATCTTTGTGCAATTTCTATGATTGTAATGCCCATTTAATGTACTGTAAGAAAAAACTGTCAGTCTCATCTTCAACTATTTAAAAAAAGATTTAAAGTAGCAGATGTATTTTTTGAACATAAAGTTGTTATGACACAAGTACATGTCAAAACGTCTTAAAGAAATGAAGCTAAATTAAATTTAACATAGTTGATTGGTGGAATATATGTATCATGTCCACATGTCTATTTGAGTGAACCTCTATTTGCAGATAACTTGGTAAGGATTGGGGACATATGCTTTCCTTGTGACTGGCTCTACATATTATGTTGCATTTACCATTTTTCTCTAAAGGGTTTGTTGTATTAATAGTGTTGCATTGTTTTATTTTGTGCAAATGATTTCCTGTTGATAAACAAACATATTGGGTGAGTTTTTTATATATTTTTTTTAATTTTAAGCCTGAATTTTCTGTTTTTAGGACTTAACATCCCTGTAATCACTTAATTAGCCCAGCTTTATTTATCTGCATTCAGAGAGTGTTTACTTTGGAGATTTACAACAGTTAGAACTTTAATCACTACAAATGAGGATTTGAGGCCGAATGTGCTTACAGGTGAGTAAAAATGGTGGGCTCTATATTTAAATTAATAAAAAATCATCAATACAACCAATGATTCACCCCCTCCTTGCAAGTCAATGTTAAAGTGATTGTAAAGTCTTGTTTAAAAAAAAAATAACAAAACATGTTCTACTTACCTGCTCTATTGCAATGCATTTGCAGAGAGCAGCCCAGATCCTTCTCTTCTCGGGTCCCTCTTCGCTGCTCCTGGCCCCTCCCTCCTTTCGAGTGCCCCCACAATAAGCAGCTTGCTATGGAGGCACCAGAGCCAAGCTGCAGCTCCATGTGTCCATTCAGACACGGAGCTGCCTTTCTCCCCCTCCCCCTCTCTCTCCTGATTGGCTAACTGACTTTGATTGAAAGCCGCGGGAGCCAATGGCACCATTGACATGTCTCAGTTAATCAGGAGGGAGAGTACCAGACAGCCAAGGGACTCATAGACATTGCTGGACAGAGATGAGGCTTGGGTAAGTGTTAGTAGGAGGTCAGGAGGCTGCTACACACAGAAGGCTTTTTATCTTAATGCATAGAATACATTAAGATAAAAAAGCTTCTGCCTTTACAACTCCTTTAACCTCTTGACATCTGCACTATAGCCAAATGACAGCCACAGCACGGACCTGAATTTCCAGGAGGCCGTCATATGACGGCGTCCCCTGTGCACGCGCCATGTGCGCGCCCTGCAGGGCGCACACAGAGCGTGCTGTGATCACAGAGTCACTGAGACTCGGGTGATCACCAATCCAAGTAAGGGGCCAGTCCCGGCCCCTTACCATGTGATCAGCTGTCAGCCAATGACAGCTGTTCACATGATCAAAACAAAAGCTCTGTAATCTTTTTTTTTTCTCCTCACGCTGACAGCATGAGGAGAAAAAAAAGCCAATCACCGACTCATCTGCACGGGACATCGGTCCCCAAGAGGAAGAGGCAATTATGCCTCATCTGTGCCACCTGCCATTGCCACCTGACAGTGCCCACAGTGCCCACCAGTGCCACCTGTCAATGCCAATGAGTTCCACCTATCAATGCACACAAGTGCTACCTATCAATGCCCACAAGTGCCACTTATCAACGCCCACCAGTGGTGCCAATCAGTGCCACCTAGCAGTGCTGCCTATCAGTGTAACCGATCAGTGCCCATTATTGCCACCCATCAGTGCCCATCACTGCCACCCATCAGTGCCCATCACTGCCACCTATCAGTGCCCATCAGTGCCGCCTCATCAGCGTACATCAATGAAGGAGAAAAAATACCTGTTTTAAAATTTTATACCAAAATATAAAAAAAAAACATTTTTTTTTAAATTCTGTCTTTTTACATATTTTTTAACAAAAAATAAAAACCGCAAAGGTGATCAAATACCACCAAAAGAAAGCTCTATTTCTGGGAAAAAATTATAAAAATTTCATTTGGGTACAGTGTTGTATGACCGCGCAATTGTCATTGAAATTGCGTCAGTGCTGAAAGCTGAAAATTGGTCTGGATATGAGGGGAGTTTACAGTAAATGCCCAGTACAGTAAAGTAAGCAAGTGGTTAAGGAATAAAGTTCTCTTTCCCATATCAGGTCCTCAGGAGGATGAGATAAAGTGTGTGTATGTGTGTACATAAACATGTTAACACCATGAAAAATCCATTTAATAACAATTAAAAAGATGTACAATGCTGTGAAAAAGTATTTTCCCCCTTTCTGATTTTTTTTTGCATATTTGTCACACTTAAATGACTCAGATTATCAAATAAATTTTATTATTAAACAAAGATTACCCGAGTAAATACAATGCAGTTTTTAAATGATGGTTTCATTTATTAAAGTGGAGTTCCACCCAAAAAGGGAACTTTTGTTTTAAGGGAGGTAACACCCTGACATACCACATTTGACATTTTTTGGGGGGGGCGGTACCCTCTTGTTTCACTGGAAGGGAGATCACCTCTCCCCCGTCCTCTCGGAAATCATCTGGCACACATCACAGGTCCCAGATGATTGCCCAGCCAGTCATGGCTTGCTGCACGGCTTGTGCATGCGCAGCGGGTGCCGGGCTGTGAAGACACAGCTGGGCACCACAGTTACAATGCTGGTGCCGCAGAGAGGAGGGGGAGATGAGCGGGGCTTCGTTCCCCCACATCGCTGGATCCCTGGACAGGTAAGTGTCTGATTATTAAAAGTCAGCAGCTGCAGTATTTGTAGCTGCTGACTTTTAATTTTTTTTTAAGCAGAACTCTGCTTTAAGGCAAAGAAGCTGCCCAAACCTGCCTGGCTTTAAGTGAAAAAGTAATTGCACCCTAAACATAATAACTGGTTGTGCCACCCTTGGCAACAACAACTGCAATCAAGCATTTGTGATATTTGGCAATGAGTCTTTCACATTGCTGTGGAGCAATTTTGGCCCACTCTTCTTGGCAGAATTGTTTTAATTCAGCCACATTGGAGGGTTTTCCAGCATGATTGGCCTGTGTAAGGTCATGATACAGCTTCTCAATTGGATTTAAGCCTGGATTTTGACTAGGCCACTCCAAAACCCAAATATTGCTTTGTTTGAACCATTTGGAGGTGGACTTGCTGTTGTGTTTCAGATCATTATCCTGCTGCATAACCCAAGTGCACTTGAGCTTGAAGTCACAAACTTGATGGCCGGACATTCTCCTTTAGGATTTTCTGGTAGAGCTCAGAATTCATGGTTCCATCAATTATGGAAAGTCATCCAGGTCCTGAAGCTGCAAAGCAGCCGAAGACCATCATGCTACCACCACCATGTCTGACTGTTGGTATGATGTTCTTGTTATGAAATGCTGTATTAGTTTTATGCCAGATGTAACAGGACACACACCTTCCGCAAAGTTAAATTTTTGTCTCATAAGTCCACAGAGCATTTGCCTAAAAATCTTGGGGATAATCAAGATGTTTTTTTGGTAAATGTGAGATGAGCCATTGTGTTCTTTTTGTCAGCAGTGGCTTTGGCCTTGGAACTCTCGAACTCTCCCATGGATGCCATTTTTGACCAGTCTCATTCTTATTGTTAAATCATGAACACTGATCTTACCTGAGGCAAGTGAGGCCTGCAGTTCTCTAGATGTTGTTTTGGGTTCTTTTATGAGCTTTTTATGACCTCCTGGATGAGTCATCATAATACTCTTGGAGTAATTTTAGCCACTCCTGGGAAGTTTCACCACTGTTCCAATTTATCTCCATTTGTGGATAATGGCTCTCCCCGTGGTTCATTTGGATTCCAAAGCCTTAGAAATGGCTTTGAAACCCTTCCTAGACCGATACATGTTTGTTTCTAATCTGTTCTTGAATTTTTTTAGATTGCGGCATGATGTGTGGCTTTTTGTGTTCTGTTATGCCCCGTACACACGGTCGGATTTTCCGATGGAAAATGTCCGATCGGAGCGTGTTGTCGGAAATTCCCACCGTGTGGGCTCCATCGGACATTTTCCATCGGATTTTCCGACACACAAAGTTGGAGAGCAGGAGATAAAATTTTCCGACAACAAAATTCGATCGCGTCAATTCCGACCATGTGTGACCTGTTCCGACGCACAAAGTGCCACGCATGCTCAGAAGAAATTTCGACACGGAACAGCTCGGTCTGGTAAAATTAGCGTTCGCAATGGATACAGCACTTTCGTCACGCTGCAATGTTAAAAATGGTTTAATACAGCGCACTCTCTTCTTCTTTATAATGTGACTTGAATGAAGTAGTTTTGCTGCTCATATTCACACACACTTCTCACAAACTTATTTAAATCTTATTTATCATGATTCCCTCAATATATTTTGATTTCTCACATCTGACAACATTATTTTGGTGTAATTTTTTTTTTGGCTTTAATGTAGATTATTTTTTTTGTGTTTGTATTTTTTTGAAGGGTGTTTTTTTTTTTTTGGATTTTTATTTGTACTACCGAAATATTTTTTTGTGTGTTTTTGTGTCAAGTTACCACAACACCATTGATATGTTGTTCTATTTAATCTGTAGGAGATTGTTTGGTGTTGTTGTCCCTTGTTAATTTCACATTTTATGTTAGAAATTTACCTGAATCGTCACCAACAAACTGTCCTTTTTGCATGAAAACACACACAGGAGAGTAGAATTTCCCCAAAAAAAAACATTTATTAAGGGCTCACAACTAAACAAAGAGGGAGGCAACACTGGAAAAACAGCAGAGATGGGTGAAGCCTTGGACCCCCAGGGCAGACATCAATAATTTTCAAGCAAAATTGTTGGCCTGAGGAGTCCTTATCTAAGGGAGGGCAGTCTGGTCCAGAAGTCCCAGAGATCCGGAAAGCAGCAGATGACATCTGTGTCCCCAGGCTGTGGTCATATGAGAGACTGCAGCTTCTGTCAGACCAGACTGAACCCAGGGTCATCACTCTCAGGTCTTCTTTCCATGCTTCCTTCCATGCTGTGGCTGTGGTGGTGGAGTTATGGCAGCAGGAGGAGGAGGAGGATGGTCCAACTCAATCATGTCGGTCTTGGGTGTTAGTTCCCCACTCACCCCCTTAGTTAGGACTTTATAAATCAGTTGCTCACACAGGAGACGTTGACCCTTCTGCATGCCCTGCAGTTTGGTGGCAGCCATGCAGGCAAAGGCCTCTTCAGGAGTGGGTAAGGCTCGGAGGGACGCAGAAGCCTCCTGAATTAGCCTGAGCGATGAATCCTGCATGGGAGTCGTCTTCCTCGCTCTTTTATATGGAAGACGGAGGGGAGGAACCTGCGATTCGGTCAGGCTGCGACTTGTCCCAGGCTTCTCTTGGCTGACACTTAGCTCCGCCTCCTCCTTGCTGCCACTAATCCCCGCCTCCTCCTGACTGCCACATTCCACAACCTCCTCCTGGCTGAGGTCTTCCTGTGTATGAAAAAGGGACATTGTTTTAGTATTTTCTTCATCAATCACACAATTTTAACCTCCTGACTGTTGCAAATTGAATGTTAACAAATAAAACAGACTATCATTCTGAGCCCAGCATTTTTATTTCTTTTAACAATTCTGGGTGCCCACTACTGTCTATTATTATGTAAAACAATTTTTTTCAATCACCAATTAGTGATCAATAATAACATCTATAGTAAACATCATTTCTTTATTGACCAGAAATCTGTAAAAGAATGCTATACCTGACTCCAGCTGGGCTCCTCCACTTCTTCCTGGCTGGAAGGCCCAGGTTGGACATCGGGAGCCTCAGCTGGGGTGGAAGGAAGCATGGAAGGGAGAGTAGAGAGGGATTCCCAGTGTGGTCTGACAGAAATCGCAGTCTCTCATAGTACCACAGCCTGGGGACATAAACGTCATCTGTTTCAGCTCCAGGTCTCTGGGAATCTGTGACCTTCTTGCGCTCCCTAAGATAAGTGCTCCTCAGGCCACCAATTTTGTTTTTTAAATAAGGGATGGTTGCTGTGGGGACCACCGACTTCACCAACTCCAGCAGTTTCTCCAGCGCTGCCTGCCTCTTTTGTTTATTATTGTAATGGGGGTGTCTTACCTGCCACAGACAGGGCAGCTCCCTGTATTTGTCTATGAACAGGGGGAGGAAATTGTGGTCGTTGAACACATCCATTTTCTCTGCAAGACACAACACAAGACAAACCCTAAGGTCAGGCCAAACTCCCCTAATCTTGTTAAAATATAGGCTTCCATTTAGAAGCAGTATAGGCGCAAGTTTAGATCTTACCTTCATTATCTGCTCACAGATCGTACGTAAGACGCACGCGTGTTCCGCTTTATACACACTGCGCATGCGTGTAACTCCGCCCGCCCCTGACGTTCTTTCTAGTCTATTCTCCGCCTCTTTTTGATCTGCGCAGTGGGGGAAGAGCACATGGCGGATACACAGCAGGATCGTGCTAATTGTAGCAACGAGGAGGAGGAGGAGGAAATGCCGAATCCGGAAACGTCCTAATCCAGAAGGAGATTTAAGGCCTCAAATATGTCCTTTGGGGAGATGTTGGAGATGGTGGACATCCTAAAGAAGGCCGACTATGATGGAAAGTATGGACCTTACCCCAACCCCAATGTCAGAAAGGCCAAGATCAGGAAAAGGCGAAAGTGGTCAAGAGTCTGCACCGGAAATTCGGGGTACGACGATCGAAAGATCAGCTCAGGAAGCGGTGGTCGAACCTGAAATTACGAGAACACGAGCAGTACAGAAAGATCCGGAGAGTGCTGCAAAAAAGTAAGTAGTTGTGCTGTGTTCTTATTCTTTTGATGTTTATTACGTTTGTGCTGCTCCATGTGCTTTTAGGAACTGTTGTACAGTTTAAAATGGCAACTCTCATGTTCATGGGCACATTATTCGTTCGTATCAAACATTTTTCTTTCGGCCTATAAAACACCACTGTTTAGGCCATATGCATTTGGCCACCATTTTTACCCCCTATACTTGTCTGAAACGAATTTGGTTGTGTAGATGGCTTTGTTACTAGAATGAAATGCATCTGTGTGCTAAGTATACCATTTTGTTTTACATAGGGGATAAAAGACTCGGAGGACACCCCTCATCCGAGGAGACCAAAGCCCACCCCCCTCTGGAAGAAGGGGAAATCCCCCCAACACAAGCTGAGCAGGAGGAAGAAGACGTGGTGGAACTAGTCACCACAACAGGTGAGTGTCTGCGACCACATGCTCAGGTAAGAGATGGATGGCAGCATATTTTTGACACCTAATTTTTTTTGGGGTTCCTCTCTTTTTAGGTGATCGTGATGTTGTGGATCCAGATCCTTTCACATCTGAAAGTGCCCAGATCCTGATCAGGGAGATCATGGGGTGTAATTTACAATTGGAAAACCTCAAGAAAAACATCAATGATGTTATTCAAAAAAATATAAGCATCATTGATGTTTTGGGGCGAGTTTAAAGCCCCTCCAAATCCCTTTGTTTTTTGGTGTGCTACAATGTGAAAAATGTTTTTGTGATTTTTCCCAAAGCAGGAGGATGCACACAGTGTGTCAACATGTGCTATCTGCCATCACGGGAGATCAATGGACGCGTTTTGGGTGCAACCCCTTCCTCAATGATAAAGTAGCAACCCCTTCCTCAATAATAAAGTAGCTGAGAGGAAGGGGTTTCTCACCCCAAACACGTCCCTTGATCCCCCATGATGGCAGCTAGCACATGTTGAAATTCGTAAATTGGTGTGCATCTTCTAAATCTGGCTTTTCCTGGGGTGACTTCACCCCATCTGAACGCAATATCAAACACAGTTCCTAAATACTCATGTCTGATATTGCCTTCAAATTCTAGCAAATGTGAACTTTGTAAGTTCAAGATTTGTGTCTTTCTTGTTGGTTTTACACATGCCTGTTTTATCTTAAATGGACATTTCTATTTTTGATAATGCTACCCCAAAAATTGTTAGACAACAAACATGTTGGTTTGTTTGAAAAACCTTTGGTAAATGCACATGTAATTGTGCAGGTATTAAAAAGTGTGTTAATCAAGAATGTGTGGATTATTGTGTCAACGCTAAAACACTTTGGTGGTGATGTAATTGGTGTTTTCGGTGAAAATGGGCGTTATTTCCTAAGGGCAAATCCTCTTGGCACTACAAGTGCAGTTTCAGTGCAGTTGCAAGTGCACTTGTAGTGAAAAGTGTCTTTGCATTTAGTCAAGAACACCCAACAGTGCTTTGTATAAGGTTACACAATCACACCATTTTCTGGACTCAACACATTTCTGTCAGGGTCAGCTAAAACAAACACAAGCAGTAAATGTCCACAAAGAATTTCTTTTTTTTGCTTTTTTATTTGAAAAAGGCTTCACATATTTGCTGGCATATTGATGGCCCCCCTACTCGCAAAGAACTCCAGGTATCATAATCAGACATCACGGGCACTCAGGGAGGGCAAGCCAGGACGGCTGCTTTCAAGCGCCGTCAGTGTTGTTTCAGGTATCACTCCGGCCTCAGGCCCAACAGAGCCAGCATAGTTGGCCGAATGTTTCCTTAAAAAGTTATGGAGAATACATGATGATATGATTAAGTTTATACTCCGCCATATGGATCGGTGTCAGAAATAGGTGGAACCGGCTGGCCAGGATTCCAAATGTGTTCTCCACCACTCTTCGGGCTCTGGCCAGCCGGTAATTAAAAACCCTCTGTTCCGGGGTAAGGGTCCTCATAGGGAATGGCCGCATAAGATGGTCCCCCAGCGCAAACGCTTCATCAGCAACGAACACAAATGGGAGTCCTTCCATATTGTCCTCTGGAGCTGACAAGTCCAAGCTGCCATTCTGGAGACACCTGTAGAATTCCGTCTGGGCGATGACTCCACCATCGGACATCCGGCCATTCTTCCCCACGTCCACATACAAGAAGTCGTAATTAGCCAACACCACCGCCAACATCACTATACTATTGAACCCCTGATAGTTGAAATAGTACAACCCCGAGTTGGGTGGTGGGACGATGTGGACGTGTTTCCCATCAATTGCCCCTCCGCAGTTAGGAAAGTCTCACCGCTGGGCAAAGTGGGAGGCCACAGTCTGCCATTCCTGTGGCGTGGAAGGAAACTGTTGATGAAAAAAAATAAATTAGTATTTTTGCACATAAACATGGCAAGCTGATTAGACACAAACATTCTTGGCCAACCTCCAGATAGCATTTAGTAAGGGGAATTTAACAACGCCAAAGTATAAGGTACACCTATCACATTCCCCCTCCCCCCCTCTCATGGGCCATTTCTAACATTATGGGGGGTGTGGAAATCTTGGACAGGTAACCCTCTTCACTTCATTGAGAGATGAATGCCTAAATAATGTGTATTACTTTGAACAGCCCCTCCTTAGTTACACTATTGGCAGCTCACTGGACAGGTAAGAAGTGTCATAATACAAAGATATAAATACACACTGTACACATTTGAGGACATTTGGACATTCTGCTATTACCTATCAAGATAATAATAGGATACAAAAACTTGAAACAATACCATTTGAAAGTATACAGGCAGACCCTTGCACTACATGCTTTGGGGAATTCATCCATAAATCTGAGCACAAAAGAGATGGGTATAGTGTGTATGGGTTTGGCAAAGTCAGCAGATAGATGATTGAGGATAGATAGAGAATTGGGATCAGCTGACTTAGCAGTTGGGGGAGGGAGGGTTACTAAAAATTATTTGGGGACACCACAAAAAATAAGCCTCTGCCACTCTGCCTGAATTTAAAGCTAAAATAACATTTCAAAACATTTTAGGGGGTGTTTGGGGTAAAGCACTACTATGGAGCTGATAAAATACATTGTTTTAAGTGACTACATGCAGTGAATATAGGGCCAGGAGAAAACATGCTGGGGAGGTAAGTGAAGGACAATCTGTATGAAGGACCTAAAAAATTAATGACATAAAAATCCAGCATGCATGAGGACAAAGGGGACATTCACAGCATATTCCAATCATGGTAATTAGGGAATTAGGAAAGAAATACAATATATTAGCACACATTAAATACAATGAAATGTGATATTAAAGGATAAAAATCTTACCTTCATATACTCCTTCTGCAGGACCTGGATGATAGCAGAACAGGTCTCTGGGATAACGATCCCCAGAGCCTGGGGGGAGATGCCTGTCGAGAACTTCAAGTCCTGCAGTCCCTGTTGCCAAATACCGCAAGGAAGCGACAAGCCTTTGCTCCGGAGTGATGGCTTGCCTCATGCAGGTATCCTGCTTGCTAATATAAGGGGTCAGCGAAGCCAACAAATGGTGAAACACGGGGTTTGTCATCCTGAGAAAGTTCCTGAAATCATCAGGATTATTCTCACGGATCTCACGGAGCAAAGGCATACGAGAGAACTGGTCACGCTGAAGCAACCAATTCTTGGTCCATGAACTCCTCCCCACCCTGTTCATGGACTGGACTTGTGTCAAGGTCAGGACCCCAACACCATGCCCCCGCACAGCACGAACTCTACGAGGAGTACGCATGCGCAACATGGCTAGAAAACGGTCGGCTGCTCAGAACGAAGTAACAGAACGCACTGAAGAACAGCAAGGCCTGTGAAGAGCTACCTGAAAAACAGTAACGAACGAACAAGAATACAATGACTAAGTCACGCGGAACTTGCTTACTCGCACTGAAGAGCAGATACAAACCCACAAGCACAAACTGAATGGCAGAAAACGATCTGAAAACCACGAGTCTGAAAAAGCGCGAATTGTCTCTCACCAAACTTTTACTAACACGAGATTAGCAAAAGGAGCCCAAAGGGTGTCGCGCTTGGTTCTGAACTGGCCTTTTCTAGTCTCGTCGTACGTGCTTAACGTCACCGCGTTCTTGGCAATCGGAAATTCCGACAACTTTGTGCGACCGTGTGTACGCAAAACAAGTTTGAGCCAACATCCGTCGGAAAAAATCCTAGGATTTTGTTGTCGGAATGTCTGATCAATGTCCGACCGTGTGTACGGGGCATTAGTGTGCTTCACTTTGTCAGACAGCTTCTTTTTATGTGATTTTTTGATTCAACAGGTCTGGCAGTAATCTGGCCTATGTGTGGCAAGTGAAATTTAGCTCAACTTTCAAAAAAATTGTGGTTAATTACAGTTCATTTATGATTTAGCATAGGTTTGAACAGCTTTTTTCCCTTAATAAATGAAATAGTAATTTAAAAACTGCATCTTGGATTTACTCTGATTATCTTTGTGTAATATTAAAATTTGTTTGATAATCTGATTTATTAAAGTGTAATAAATATGCAAAAAAATAAAAAAATCAGGAAGGGGACAAATACTTTTTCACAGCACTGTAAATAATCTCCCACAATGTAATCCATCATCATTCACATTGTTGATGTAAACCCATCATCAGTAACAATGACGCACCTTACAATGATGTTTCACTGCTGCCATGTCAACTCTCACCTCAGAAATTCTATCCCATTCCCAACACAATCCCATCACAAATGACAGAATCTCTGATGTTGTAATATAAACACAGTGCAGAAATCCTGGGTGACATCATTGAACAAATATGTCCATGACCTTATCTATTCCATGGTGTTGCCTGGGGTTCCTGACTAGGGATGAGCTTTATGTTCGGGTTGAACATGAGTTCGACTCGAACATTGGGTGTTTGCTCATTCGTCGAAAAACGAACATTATGGGGCATTCGCGCTAAATTTGGGCGACGCATAATGCCCCATAATGCACAGCGTGAGCACCGTGCATTGCTGTATGATGATTGGCCAAAGCATGCACCATGACCTGCATGCTTTGGCCAGTCCCAGTACCCTCAGCTAAGAGAGCCATAATTGGCCAAAGGCAGGGTGCCTTTGGCCAATCATGGCTCAGGGGGACTAAGTCCATGCCCCACACTATATAAGGCTGCCTGCACGTTGGCCCCATGTAGTGTGTTGTTGGTGTGGACAGAGAGAGAGTGTAATTTAGATTAGGCAGGCAGGTTATTCAGTTAGCTGCAGTGTATTTAACCACTTGCTTACTGGGCACTTAAACCCCCCTCCTGCCCAGAACAATTTTCAGCTTTCAGTGCTCTCACACTTTGAATGACAATTACTCAGTCATGCAACACTGTACCCAAATTATTGTTTTGTCCTTTTTTCATACAAATAGAGCTTTCATTTGGTGGTTCACATCTGGGTTTTTTATTTTTTGCGCTATAAATGAAAAAAGACCGAAAATTTTGAAAAAAAAATGCATTTTTCTTTGTTTCTGTGATAACATTTTGCAAATTAGCAATTTTTCTTCATAAATGTTGGCCACAATTTATACTGCTACATATCTTTGGTAAAAATAACCCAAATTAGTGGATATTATGTGGTCTGTGTGAAATTTATAGAGTCTACAAGCTATGGTGCAAATCATAAAAAAAGATCACATCTGATGTACTGAGGCGCATCTCATTTCTTGAGACCCTAACAAGCCAGGAAAGTACAAATGGCCCCCAAATGACCCCTTTTTGGAAAGTAGACATTCCAGGGTATTTAGTAAGAGGCATGGTGAGTTATTTGAAGTTGTCATTTTTTCCCACAATTCTTTGCAAATTAAGATTTTATTTTATTTTTTATATTTTTTTCAGAAAATTGTTATTGTAATAGCTTATTTCTCTCACATGGAATGTGCATACCACACATGACACCCCAAAATACATTAAACTATTCCTCCTGAGTATTACAATACCACATGTGTGGGACTTTTTCACTAACTGGCCACATACAGAGGCCCAACATGCAGGGAGCATCATCAGGTGTTCATGGAGCATAAATGACCCATCTAACTTGTTGACTACCTATTACACTTTTGAAGGCCCTAGAGCACCAGGACAATGGAAATGCCCACAAAATTACCCCATTTTGGAAAGCTAACACCCCACCGTATAATCTATGAGGCATAATGAGTCTTTTTAACAGTTCATATTTTTTCAGAAGTTTTTGAAAAATGTGAGCAAAAATTGAAAACCCCCAAAAAATGACCCCATTTTGGAAAGCACACACCCCAACGTATAATCTATGAGGCATAGTGAGTCTTTTAAATGGTTAATTTTTTTCCAGAAGTTTTTGGAAAATGTGGAAAAAAATGAAAACGCATTTTTTTTTTTACACAAAGTTGTCCGTTTATAAGATATTTCCAACACATAGCATTTACATAGCAAAAATGACACCCCAAAATACATTCTGCCACTCCTTCTGAGTATGGCAATACCACATGTGTGAGACCTTTACACAGCCTGGCCACATACAGAGATCATGCCAGGAACACCGTCAGGTGTTCCAGGGACACATAGCATGCACATACCAAGAATTACACCCCAAAATACATTATGCTGAGCAAAGGGTAAACAAAAGATTACCTGTGGTTTTAGTAGCACAGTTGTCCACAGGAGTATAGCACTGGTCCAGGCAGCAGGCAGGGACTTGGTCAACAACAGCGAACACAATTTTTCAGGCAGCAGGCAGGAATACTGTCCATAGTCAGTACAGGCAGTAGGCAGGGATACTGTCCATATACAGTCCAGGGTCAGTGCAGGCAGAGATTGTCAGCAGTGCCAAAATATTGGTCTTGGTAGTAGGCAGGAACATGGTCCATGTGCTGTGGTCAGTGCGACAAACAGAGGCATGGCGGCAGTAAGTCCTACAGGCAACAGGCAGAAGTAGGGCCTCATTCAGGACAGAATGGGGACAGGGGTAGGGGCTTCTCCCACCCAAATCTCTTTGAAGCCTCTGAGTCTCCATACCCTAATCTAGGAATGAGAAAACAAAGAAAATTGTTTTCTTCATCCAGAAAAACTATTCTGGAGCCCCTCACATATGTGAGACCCCTGTGTTGAATCCCACTAGTCCAGTTGCAGGGTACAAGATCAGTCCAAGAGGCAGGCAAGAGGCATGGTCAAACAGTCCAAGGTCAGT
Source organism: Lithobates clamitans (assembly GCA_037952925.1). NCBI lineage: Eukaryota > Metazoa > Chordata > Amphibia > Anura > Ranidae > Lithobates > Lithobates clamitans. The sequence goes on along the minus strand of JBBGZY010000304.1, from coordinate 12,854,947 downwards.
TCCAGATCAGGCAGAGGTATGTACAGTATCGTTAGGCAGAAGCATGGTCGAATAACAGTCCAGGGTCAGTTCCAGATCAGGCAGAGGTATGTACAGAATCGTTAGGCAGAAGCATGGTCGAATAACAGTCCAGGGTCAGTTCCTGATCAGGCAGCAGTATGTACAAAATCAGCAGGCAGAAGCGTGGTCGAATAACAAGCCAGGGTCAGTTACAGAGCAGGTAGTGGCATAAGGGGTGTGAAAGCAGGAACTGAGGATTACGTTTACCATACTTCACTAATAATTTGTTGAAGTTTGGTAATGGTGGAAACATTTACCTATGCAGAGGCCTGGTTGGGAAGGACATTGTGCACAATAATAAGATGCGTCTCTTCTGACTTCTGCTCTGGTACACACCTTACATCTTTTTTGATGTCTTTGGCCTGTTGGGAGGGAGTTTATCTGGAAAGTGGCATTCGGAGAGTCGACTAACAACATCTGATCGGATGTTTTCTGGTGGGCCATTCGGGAATATAAGGGCAGTGTAAATTTCCTCCTTGTAGCCAAGGAAGGCTTGGGGGTTTTGAGTAGAGTTGCGGTAAATGATATAGGAATTGCATACGGCCAATTGAAAAAAATAAATTGCTACTTTTTTGTACCAATAGTATGTCCGTCTTGTGGCAAGGTATGGTTCCAACATTTGGTCGTTGAAGTTGACTCCCCCCATAAACAAATTGTATTCATGGATGCATGTTGGTTTTTTGATGGGGCCATTCCTTATGGGGATTTCCACATAGGTTTTATTGTGGATGGAAAACATGTAGACATCCCTTCTGTCCCTCCACTTCACTGCCAGAATCTCTTTGTTTCGCAGACTTGCCGTTTCTCCTTTTCCTAACTTCTTATTGACAAGACTTTGAGGAAAGCCCTTCCGATTCTTTTTTACCATGACAGATGCTGGTGTCTTCTTCCGGTGAAGGTTGTGGAACAGGGGCAGAGATGTGTAGAAGTTGTCTACATACAGGTGGTAGCCTTTCTCCAGAAGGGGGTATATGAGGTCCCAAACAACTTTCCCGCTGGTTCCCAAGTAGTCCGGGCAATTAGGGGGCTGAAGCTGGGTGTCCTTCCCTTCGTACACTATGAAGGCATATGTGTACCCTGTGGCTCGGTCATATAATTTGTACACCTTCACCCCATAGCGGGCCCTTTTGCTGGGGATAAATTGCTTAATTTTAAGCCTGCCTCTAAATTTAACAAGGGACTCATCCACACATATGTGTTGGTCCGGGGTGAACAGCTGGGGAATACTTCAGAAAAATAATTTAGTATTGGCCAAATTTTGTAAAGCCTGTCATAATTTGGGTCATTTTGTGGAGGGCACTGAGTATTGACACTGAAATGTAGGAACCTCATTATCATCAGATACCTGGTTCTGGGCATTACCGCAGAGAAGAGCGGCATGTGGTGGATGGGGTGGGTTGACCAATAGGAATGCAATTGATTTTTTTTTGGTGAGTCCCATATTAAGTGTGAGGCCCAAAAAAACCTTGAACTCCTCCACTGTTAGGTCTCTCCACTCATAGGGATGGGCATAATATGATGTGGGATTTTGCTAAATAAATTGCTGTGAATACAGGTTGCACTGGGCCACAATTGACACCAACATGTCTTCCGTAAAAATTAAATTAAAAAATTAACTGGGGTAAAATTCTCTGTGTCCACCTGGACTCCTGGCTGGGCAGTGAAAGGGGGAACACTAGCTTCTCCTGAATTAGGAGAAAGCCACAAGGGGTTCTGAAGGGCATAGGGAAGGCTGGCATGGGACCTAACGCTTTGGGGCTGAGGTGACACCCCACTGGTACTTGGCCTTTCTTGCCGAGGTACTGCAGTGCTGGTGGATGGCACTGCAGTGCTGGTGGATGGCACTGCGGTGCTAGTGGATGCCACTGCAGTGCTGGTGGATGCCACTGCCTCCTCACCAGAATGCCTTCGTTTGGTGGGCCAAATTTCTTCCTACTCTGAGTCTGTTAGTGTTCCACTACTGAGGACTGGCTCATAATTTACCTCAGACTCAGAATCCGAATTGGAAAGGGAATCTGAAAAAAAAGAGCTCCCTGTTGCTCTCATCGGCCGTGGAAAGAATTTGGTATGCCTCCTCGGCGGAAAAGCTTTTTTTGGACATGGCTGCTGGTGGTGATGAGATTGCACAGGTGTGTGGTAAGCCTGCATTGATGGGCACTGATGAGGTGGCACTGATGAGCACAAATGTGCACTGATGTGCACTGATTGATGGCACAGATGTGCACTGATGAGGCGGCACAGATGGGCACTGATCGCACAGATGTGCACTGATGAGTCGGCACAGATGGGCACTGATGAGGTGGCACAGATGGGCACTGAGGCAGCACAGATGGGTACTGAGGAAGCAGCACAGATGTGCACTGATTGATTGCACAGACGTGCACTACTGAGGTGGCACAGGTGGGCACAGATATGCACTGATGTGACACTGGTGAGATGGCACAAATAGGCACTGATGAGGTGGCACAGATGGGCACTGATGAGGTACAGATGGGCACTGATGAAGCAGCACAAATGTGCGCTGATTGATTGCACAGATGTGCACTAATGAGGTGGCACAGGTGGGCACAGATATGCACTGATGTGGCACTGTGAGGTGGCACAGATGGGCACTATTGAGGTGGCACAAATGGGCACTGATGAGGCGGCACAGATGGGCACTGACGAGGCGGCACAGATGAGCACTGATGAGGCGGCACAGATGTGCACTGATTGATTGCACAGATGTGCACTGATGAGGTGGCACAGATGGGCACTGATTGGTACAGATGTGCACTGTTGAGGTGGCACAGATGGGCACTGTTGAAGTGGCACAAATGGGCACTGTTGTGCTGGCACAGATGGGCACTGATGAGACGGCACAGATGTGCACTGATGAGATGGCACAGATGGGCACTGATGAGGTGGCACAGATGGGCACTGATGAGGTGGCACAGATGCACACTGATTGCACAGATGCGCACTGATTGCACAGACGGGCACAGATGGGCACAGATGGCACAGATGGGCACTGATGGCACAGATGATGCACTGATGGCACAAGTGGGCACTGATGCGCTCAGGTGGGCACAAATGGCACTAGATAGAGGTCACTGTGGGCACTGTTGGGCACTTTTTGGGCACACTTTGTGTTTTAGACTAAAAAAACTCACTCACTCACTGTTCACAGAAGCTCTCTCTCCTCACACGCTGTCTCTGTGTGAGGAGAGAGAGCCGGCAATGAGAGATGTTTGAGATCATCTCTCATTGGCCACGGCGATCATGCTGTAAATGGCCATATACAGCGACCTGTGATTGGCTGTGTCCAAGGGACACGGCCAACACAGATTTTCCCAGAGGCATGCTCATTAGATCGCGCTGGGAATGAGGAAAGGGGACGACGTCAATAGACGTCGTCCCAAGAATGTAGATCTGCGCTGTAGCCGTCATTTGGCTATAGCGTGGATCTGAACTGGTTAATATATATACAGTCTCGTATATATATATATATATATATATATATATATATATATATATATATACACACACACACTGCATCCACTTTAGCTATATCTGACTGCAGGCCATTCCTGGAGTACTTTTTCTAATATACTTCAGGCAGGCAGGTTATTCAGTTAGCTGCAGTGTATTTAATATATATATACAGACAGTCTCGTATATGTATATGTATATATATATATATATATATATATATATATATATATATATATACTGCATCCAGTGTAACCAAGCCTATATCTGCTACTACTTTTCTGATGGTGTACACAGTACACAATACATACAGTGCACCCATAGTTGTTATTACACTTCTGTTAGTGTACACAGTACCATGCACCCATAGTGCAGTTGCTACTACTTTTCTGGTGGTGTACACAGTACACAATACATACAGTGCACCCATAGTTGCTATTAGACTTCTGTTGGTGTACACAGTACCGTGAACCCCTAGGGCAGTTGCTACTAATTTTCTCGTGGTGTACACAATACATACAGTGCACCCATAGTTGCTATTACACTTCTGTTGGTATACACAGTACTGTGCACCCATAGTTCAGTTGCTACTACTTTTCTGGTGGTGTACACAGTACACAATACATACAGTGCACCCATAGTTGTTATTAGACTTCTGGTGGTGTACACAATACCGTGCACCCCTAGTGCTGTTGCTACTAATTTTCTCGTGGTGTAACAATACATACAGTGCACCCATAGTTGCTATTACACTCCTGTTGGTGTACACAGTACCGTGCACCCATAGTGCAGTTGCTACTACTTTTCTGGTAGTGTACAAACAAAAGTTACAGCATATCTGGAAGGCCACCATGGAGAGGCAGACGCTCACAGGCCACTAAAAGAGGGCAAGCAGGCTCTGTGTCTACAGTCAACAGTGCTGGTCATGGACACGTGCATCCTCAGCACATGGCCATGGGGCACACTTGTCCTTTTTTTCTGCAGCTGGCCGTGTAATTGAGCCACAACATGCAGAACAGTTGGTTCAAATGGATAACAAAGCCGTCCTCATCCTCCTCATCCTCTGTCACCCAGGCTCAGAGTAGTTTGCCTGCCAATGCAGCTGCCAAAGCAGCCTATTCCATTGGCTCCATGTCAACAGTCACTCCTTCCCTAGACCCACCATCATGCATGGAGGAGTCCTACAAACTATTCGACCACAGTGTCTGGTACATGCTGCGGGAGGATGCGCAACAATTTGAAGGCTCCGATGATGGTACCCAGGTTGAGTAAGGGAGTAACGTGAGCCTAGAGAGAGGGGGTGTACAAGAAGGACAAGAAACTGGCAGTCATGTTTCCCCAGCTGCAGCATACTGCCAAGTTTGCTCCAGTGATGAGGAGGGAGGGGGTGATGAGGTCACTGACTCTACTTGGGTGCCTGATAGAAGAGGAGGAGGAGCAGGAGGCACATCTCCAACAAGGCAGGATGCTCTCCAGGGGGCAGCTTAAGGGCAGCCACCCTATTGCATGACACCGCAGAGTTAAGCAGGTGCAGGGTGCAACATAGGTCTGAAGCGTATCAAGCGTGGCCAAAACAGCAGCCGCTTGGGCACCACATGCACTGGGTAACTCTGCTGGCAGCTGAGAAGGATGCAGGACAGGGTTCAGTATTGTTGGAGCTTGTTCGACCATCACGCCTCCAAATTGCTAGTGGTGATTCTGCCACAGCTCTCTCCTCCACCCTCTCCTCTTCGTCTTCCTCTATGGCCTCTTCCTCTGCAGATTTGTCCTCTGAACCAGCGGTGTTCCGTAGGCGTTCAAGGGGCTATGCAAGCACTCAGGCAAAAAGATGCCATGCGGTGCTTGAGTTGGTCTGCTTAGGGGACAGAAGCCACACTGGGGCAGAGATTGTGTCAGCTCTGCAGGGGCAGGCTCAGAGGTGGTTGATGCCATGCCAGCTTCAGCCAGGAATGGTTATATGCGACAATGGCATCAACCTCCTCTCCGCCCTCTGACGGGGACACTTGACCCATGTTCCCTGTTTGGCTCATGTCCTGAATTTGGTGGTGCAGTGGTTCTTGAGCAGGTGCCCGGGCTTACAGGATCTCTTGAGGTAGGCCATGAAAGTCTGTGGCCATTTCCGCTGGTCATATAATGCCAGTGTTCGGCTGGCTGACCTTCAAAAGGAATGCAACCTGCCCAAGAACCACCTCATTTGTGACATGCCCACCAGGTGGAACTCAATGAGTACCTGTGTGAGTATGGCACCAGAACAGGGTCAGAGGGAGCTTGGCTTTTTTTTGCCATGCCAGTGGCTACTGATCAAGGATGTATGCACTGTCCTGTCACCATTTGAGGAGGCCACGAGGATGGTGAGCAGTGACAGTGCATGCATCAGTGATATTGTGCCTCTTTTCTTCCTGTTGGAGCACACACTTCGTGGAATAATGGACAGGGCACTTGAGGCAGAACAGCGGAGGTAGAGGAGGACTTCCTTACCTCTCAAGGCCCCCTTTATCCAGATAGTATTCCTGTGGGCCCACCAATCACACAGGTAGAAGAAGAGGAGGAGGAGGATTGTGTCAGCATGCAGGTGGAGTATAACACTCAGCATCAGCAGCAGTCTTTAAGGGATCATTTTCAGTCCCCAGAAACCCATGGAGTTGCAAGTGGCTGGGAGGAGGTGGTTGAGGATCATGTGATCCTTAGTGACCCAGTGGACTCAGGATAAAATGCCTCTGCAAACTTACACTGCATGGCCTCCCTGATCCTGCAAAGCCTGCGGAAGGAACCTAGGATTCGTGGTATCAAGGAGAGGGATCATTACTGGCTGGCAACCCTTCTTGATCCATGTAAATCCAGGGTAAAGTTGCAGAATTCATCCTGCCTTTGCAGAGGGAGCAAAGGATGAAACATCTTCAGGAGGCCTTGCAGAAAAGTTTGTGTAATGCCTTTCTAGACCCTGCGAGGTTACCATTTCCTGGTGCTGGACAACGTGTTTCTGAGGCTTTTTTTCGATCAGAGAAAAAGCGGTGGAGAAGGTGGCCGGCTGACCAATGCCTTTAAACAATTTTTCAGTTCTGCACCATATAAACCATCGCCCGCGTCTGCATTATATGGTGCAGGCATATCTAGGGGAAAGAGCAGACTTGGAGACCTTTCCAACAGAGCATCCACTAGGTTACTGGGTCTTGAGGATGGACCACTGGCCAGAGCTTACTCAATATGCAATTGAGCTACTTGCCTGTCCTGCATCCAGCGTTCTTTCTGAATGCATATTCAGTACTGCTGGAGGCTTTGTAACCGATCACAGAGTGCGCCTGTCCACAGATTCTGTTGATTGGCTCACATTCATAAAAATGAATCAGTCTTGGATCACCAGCTACCAAGCACCTGATGCTGATGTAACCGATTGATTTTTCTATGGATGTGGGATCCCTTGAAGACTGCATATGCTGATGCTGAATGACTATCCTGTTATGCTGAGTGACTATCCTATTCCTCCTGAATCTTCATGATGATAGCTTCTAAGATTATTTTTGGTTCAGGGCACCACCACCACTGCCTAAGGCCCAATTTTTCTGCCCGTGTTTAACAGGGGCACGTAATTACAATTTTTGATCTAATATTTCACAGCAGGGTCCATTCCTGTGCTCAACAAGAGTATCTGTGAGCCTTTACAATGTTGTTCCACCACCTCCACTACCACCACCACTGCCTAAGGCACAATTTTTCTGCCCCTGTTTAAAAGGGGCATGTAACTACAATTTTTGCTCTAATGTTTCACAGCAGGGCTTGTTCCTGCGCTCAACAAGAGTATTTGTGAGGGTTTACAGTGTTGTGCCACCACCACCACCACCTAAGGCCAAATTCTTCTGCCCCTGTTTAACAGGGGCATGTAATTACAATTCTTGATATAATATTTCACAGCAGGGCCCGTTTCAGCACCCACCAAGAGTAACTGTGATTGCTTACAGTGTTCTGGTACCACCAACACCTAAGGCCCAATTTTTCACAGAGTGTATAGGGCAGGCCATATAGTATATACAGGAGGTCCCCTATTTTCAAACATCCGACTTACAAATGACTCTTATTTACAAACGGAGGGAGACAACAGGAAGTGAGAGGAAATCTACCCTTAGGAAGGGAAATTCTGTCCTGGAAGAGTTAATATGGGAAAAAGGTGTCTCCACTGATGCTTTATCACAAATCCTTGTTTCCCTAATAACCCAAAATTTTCAAAATCCAATTGTCATTAGGACATAAAGTGAGGTAAAATCTTCTGAACAGGAGCACAGACAGCAAAACAAATGTTACAGGGGTGATAACCCTTCCCTATGTTATCCAAAAACCTTAAAATTGATTTTTTGGCAGGAGCTACATTTAAAAAAATGTACCTGTTCCAAATTACAAACAGATTCAACTTAAGAACAAACCTACAGTCCATATCTTGATTGTAACCCGGGGACTGCCAGAATACTGCTGTTCAGAGTATATAGGGCCTGGGGGCCCCACGCCTTTTTTGTTAATTTGGGTGCGGGGTTCTCCTTAATATCCATGGGATGGGGGGGACCCATGCCGTTTTTCTCAATGATTTTCATTTATATTGCCGGGACCCGACATTACATTACAGCCGTAAGCAGTTTTAAATGACTTTTATTCCTTTAGAAATGTCATACTAGGTTAAAAGATATGTTGGTATCTCTGAGAAGCACACTCCATGCATATATCATGTCATTGGCCCAGCAATTCAAACAAGAATTTAATGAAATTGGCGAGAGAGTAACTCATATTGAACACAAAATGGGTAAATTTGCCTCCACTTTTAATAATTTGATAGACGCCCATAATACTCATAAGGATGAAATCACCTGGATGAATTCAAAAATTGCAGACCTGGAGGCTCCAGATGCAATAATGTTAAAATTCGAGGAATCCCTGAAGAGATTAAAAATCCTGACCTGATGACCTTTACAGATGTGATGAAGGCTGCATTGCCTGACCTCCCACTAGAGGATCTGCTAATAGACTGCTTACACAGGCTACCAAAACCTAAACACATCCCCGCTCATCTGCCCAGGGATACCATCGCCCGCATTCATTTTTTTCACACCAAGGAAAAACTAATGGCAGCTTTTAGACATCTTGATCAACTTCCAGAACACATGCAGAAGCTTTCACTGTTTATTGACCTATCTGCGCACACCACGCAGCAACGCAGACAGCTAGCCACCATAACGAAACCTCTGAGGAACCATCATATGTCATACCAATGGAGATACCTGGCGAAACTCCTTATTGCTAAAGATGAACATTTTTACATGATTAATTCACTCAATGAAGGAATTCGCCTACTACAGGATTGGCAAATCCTAGACCCAGAAACTGCCACCACGGACGGATCTGCCTCACTGTATACAGATTCTCCACACCGCAGAGCCCCATCTAACAAACAAGGGCCTGGTAAACCAAGCTACAACTAAGCAAATTTAGCTCCGGTGAGCCAGTATAATGCGCAAGCTAGTTACTCAGTTCTACAGTTGCAGTTGTTTCCCTGAAAGTTGTGGACTATAACCCGCTCAGGTTCTGGTTGGAACCATACTTTTTTTTGCTTCCTATTTTGGATTTCTGTTCCCAAGAGAACACCCTGTTCTGCTCCCTCTTCCTTGGTTATTCACCCCCTCGCTAACTGTTTGTGAACCACCTAATTACTTGGCTTCATTACCCTTTCAATACCCATTCCCCAGCTAAGTACCAGGATCTGAATCATAACTCTGGACATTTGATACCCAGTCAAAGTGCCTAGAAAGCCCTTGATACATATTCTCTCCAAGTTCTCTCTTATTGAATACAAAGTTTTTAACTTCAAGATGCAGTTTAAAATCTCACTGAACGTTAAAGGCCTGAACAGCCCAATTAAATGACATATGGCATGGAAAGAGGCACAACGGCTTAACTGTGACATTTTTTGCTTGCAGGAAACATATTTTGCCTTACATAAACCTCCTGTATTCAAACACAAAAAATTCCCTCATGTGTAACAAGCCAATGTTTCCTGGAAGAAAAGAGGAGTTTTCATAGCAATCAAGGACTCGGTTGCATTTACCTTGATTTCACTAGAAGTGGACGCACAGGGACGGTACCTAGTTCTAGTGTGCCAGATAAATAACGTTCTCTACTCTATCATCAATGTCTATTTACCCAATGTCAGACCGATTTCCGCCCTGAGTAAGATCTGGAAAAAGATCCAAACCCTCTATCAAGGCCATATCATTATGTGTGGGGACCTCAACGCAATAGAAGACCGTAAAATGAATACGTCAAGTTCCTCACCAAATCGCTCCCACAGAGCCACCCTGGCAAACTTTCTGGATTCCTCTACCCTATTTGATGTATGGCGGTGCCAACATGCCACAGAAAAAGATTTTTTTCTCACACCCACAAAATTTATACCAGTATTGACTTTTTTTTAACAGATAAATTTCTCTTGCAGACTGTACACGAGTCAGAAATTGGTAACATTACGTGGTCAGACCACACGCCTGTGTCCATTTCACTGGGGGGGAAGCTGGGGACGAGAGCAAACAGATGGCGATGCAGTGCTGATGGCCCACCCTGAGCACAAGCATCAAATACATAAAGCACTGCAAGAATTTTTTTAACTGAATGCTCCGTCCCCAGCAGACCCCTTCACGCTGTGGAATTTGCACAAGGCCTTTATACGTGGTGTCATGATGAAGCAGAGTTCCATTGCTAGGAAGCTTAGGACACAGCGTCTAAATGATACACTAACCTCTTTAAAACATCTAGAACAATCCCACAAACAAAACCCCCTGCCACACACATTAGCAAAACACCCAGACGAGACTTGACCTTAGAGCAATTCTAACAAATCAACACCTCAAACAGCTAAGAGCATCGAAAGCTAACTTTTACCTCCACGGCAATAAAGTGGGTAGATTGCTTGCACGCCAACTTAAGGATAAAACAGCCAAACAAAAACTACCTTACCTCTATCACCCCCAAACAGGTGAGAAATTACTGAATCCACAAGATATAGAAGAAGCCTTCAGTATTTACTATAGCTCCCTATACAATCTTCAACACCAAGAAGGCGCCCCACAACCCACTCCAGAAATAATAGAGAAGTTCCTAAACTCAATTGACCTGCCCTCCCTATCTTCAGAGGACAGGTCAATTCTTAACTAACCTTTTACACAAAACGAGATCTTAAAAGCTATTCATTCACTCCCACTTGACAAAGTACATGTCTTGTGCGCTTTGCCTATTTAGTTAGCATTAAAGATTTTTAGTTTTACCTACTACACGACTGGAGTCCCTCTCTGTTTGCTCACTCGTGACTGGGAGCTCGAATGTGCTTTTCTTTTCAGATTGGGGACATCCAGCTGATAAGCATTCATTGCTATTTGGCAAAACCCTTGCTGACCGCTCAAGGCATCCAAAGGATTCGAGATACCAGAGGATTCAAATGTCCCCACAGAGGGCTTAATCTGTCTGATCGTATGACCCCGCTCTTTAGGGGGTCCACCGGTTCCGGTAAGGGTTATCATATACAGAATTTTACATCAAGTTGTCTCTCATTTGTGGACATCAAAGAATAAGGCTGATTATCTGGACCCTGATACCCGCTGTGGATCACATGCTCACATATTTTTCACCTTTCTATCACATTTAAGGAAGACGCTGCTCACTATATCTAATTTCCATATGGACATTACTTATTTATTTATTAATTGTCTTGCATATGATTTATTTCAACTGTTGTTATTTGGTCAATTTCACTATTCATTTATGTACCCATCACCAGAAGGAGCTTAGGGTGTTTGGGGTGCACTCTTGATCCGGGTGTGTCCTTGACTTTTGTATGTCACTGGTTTACAGCATTTCTTATATAGGGAAATGTTTAATGTAGCGCAACTTTTTCACATTTGTATTTATTAGCACCATTAGGTATTAGATGGTTTATTGTTGCTGCTTTTTTGCTGATTTAGTTTGTGTCTGAGCGCGGTATTTACACTTTATTTAATTATAAAATAAACTTAATTGCGCTAGCAAAAATGAAACCAATTAAATAAAAGTGCTGAGAAGACACCATACGTATGATAACAGTGAGTGCATAAAAATCTTATCAAAAGTGCAAAAAATAAAAATCAATAATCATAGGCAAAAGCCGTCTGTAATCAGTCCATAATGATGTGAATCGCATTAAATCAAACAAGAAAAAGTCCGCTTCATGTGTTTCATCACCACACACCAAGGATTGATGAGCCAAAATACTTCTGATCAGGTATACATTGATAGCGATGAGAGAAGTGATAGATGTGCGCTTACCCCAAGTGTTGGACCTCCCCTGTGGCAAGGTCTTGTGAGCTTGCAGATTTCGCCCTCTGCAGGGACAAGTTGTTAATCTCCTGGTCCTGACAGCGTGTACCACCGACTTCCGTGTGGCCGGGATGATCCAACTATCCGAACCTCAGAGGGGGGACTCAGAAATGGAAAAGTCCATATACAGGAGAAGGAGGCAAACGGAGAAAAAACTCCAATAGTGTGATATCGTTTTAGGGTATTTATTGGTTAAAACAAACCACAAGAGATCATTTAAAACTCAAATAAAAAAGTATCATTAAAAAAGCCGGCATATTCAAAGGCAGAACGCCCGTGCAAACAAATTCTTCAAAACACGTGATGGCTAGCACTGCGAGGCCACGCCCTACATGTTTCGTCATACGTGACGTCACGTATGACGAAACATGTAGGGCGTGGCCTCGCAGTGCTAGCCATCACGTGTTTTGAAGAATTTGTTTGCACGGGCGTTCTGCCTTTGAATATGCCGGCTTTTTTAATGATACTTTTTTATTTGAGTTTTAAATGATCTCTTGTGGTTTGTTTTAACCAATAAATACCCTAAAACGATATCACACTATTGGAGTTTTTTCTCCGTTTGCCTCCTTCTCCTGTATATGGACTTTTCCATTTCTGAGTCCCCCCTCTGAGGTTCGGATAGTTGGATCATCCCGGCCACACGGAAGTCGGTGGTACACGCTGTCAGGACCAGGAGATTAACAACTTGTCCCTGCAGAGGGCGAAATCTGCAAGCTCACAAGACCTTGCCACAGGGGAGGTCCAACACTTGGGGTAAGCGCACATCTATCACTTCTCTCATCGCTATCAATGTATACCTGATCAGAAGTATTTTGGCTCATCAATCCTTGGTGTGTGGTGATGAAACACATGAAGCGGACTTTTTCTTGTTTGATTTAATGCGATTCACATCATTATGGACTGATTACAGACGGCTTTTGCCTATGATTATTGATTTTTATTTTTTGCACTTTTGATAAGATTTTTATGCACTCACTGTTATCATACGTATGGTGTCTTCTTAGCACTTTTATTTAATTGGTTTCATTTTTGCTAGCGCAATTAAGTTTATTTTATGTTTGTCACTCTATAGATATTTGGAGTTTTATTTGCAGCTGCACCTGTTTGTTTACACGCATTGCTCATTAGCGCAGGTTGACTCTACCATTTTTACTTTATTTAATTGCAAATATTATTACCATACCGAAACCGGGGAAGGACCCTGCATATGTACAAAAGTTCAGGCCTATTTCTCTCCTTAATGTCGACTTAAAGATATATGCAAAACTCATCTCCACTAGGCTCCAATCCTTCCTACCTACTCTTGTTAAACCAGACCAGGTGGGATTTATGCCAGGCCGCCAGGCCGCCAGGCTCCCGATGCTACCAGAAAAGTCATCTCGAAGGCCTTCTCTGTTGTTAACATTAGGCGCGGAGAAGGCCTTTGACAGGGTTCACTAGGGGTATTTATCCAGTGTATTAGAACATTTGGCATACAGGGTGAAATATTCTCTGACCTATATACAGTCCCATCTGCATATGTATATTCGGAAGGTCTGTTCTCAAAAAACTTTACAATTTCAAATGGCATGAGACAGGGTTGTCCCCTGTCTCCACTCATTTTTGCTTTGGTGATGGAGCCTCTAGCAGAGAAAATTAGGTCCTATAGTGTCATTAAAGGAATATCAGTGGGAGGATAACCCCATTCTATAACACTTTTTGCAGATGACATTATTCTGACATTAGATGACCCGGCTAGATCATTGCCAGCTGTACACCAGTACCTTAACGAGTTTAACCTAGTCTCCCTATATAAAGTAAATGAAACAAAATCTAACATATTAGGCATCGATATCAGCAAAACCCTGAAAAAATCTTTACAATCTCAGTTTTCATACCCTTGGACCTCCAACTCATTGCCTTACTTGGGAAACACATTAACTTCCCCTCTTTCTAATTTTTACAAGGAGAACTTTGCCCCACTGCTGGCAGAGATTCAAAAAGATACTGCTAAAATGAGCAAACTCTACCTATCCTGGGCAGGAAGGCTGGCAGTGTTTCTATATTGTTTTAGAACACTGCCAATTCAAATCCCACCTGCCTTTTTAAAAAATATCCAGAACATTTTTCTACATTTCTGTGGAAGAGGCAAATCCAGGTGCAGTCATGAGACCCTTCGGGAAGCATAGGAAAGCAGGAGGTGTGAAAGTACCAGATCTGCATGACTACTACACGGCCACATTGCTAGACCAACTGAGGTTCTGGTTTTTCCATCCAAATCTTAAACCATGGTGTTCCATAGAACAATCTGTGGTAGCACTAGGCAACCTGCAGTCACTTTTACTAGCAAACGCCATATCCCCTAATCTTAGCATTGGTATGGACCACCCCACGTTATCAGCCTCCATGCTGGCATGGAAGCACTTTCTATAACATGGCAATCAAACTAAATAAATGAAGGTCCCACTTAACATAGGAGCGTTTAGATTCATCAATCCCAGTATAGCAACTTCCAGGTGGGAAGAGAGAGGGATCAAAGAAATCTCATCCGTCCTTAAGGTAAACTCATTTCTTATGAGGAATTAGCTTCCAAATATACCCTCCCAAAAGGAGAGTTCCTTACATATGCCCAATTAAAATCCACCTTAACACCCAATCTAACCTCAGAAATAAAGATTTCCCAGGACGCCTGGAGTTTCTGGACATCTCCAAACCCCCCCAAAAAGGGCATTTCCCTTTTTTACAACTGCTTGCATGACAAACTCACCTTTAAATTATCCAATCCTCTGATCAAATGGTCAACGCAATTGAATGTTAATATTCCAGAACACCAGTGACAAAAAGAGATAGCAAACAATATGGCTACTTCTAAATGTGCTACATACTGGGAAATGGCACAGAAACTCCACCTTAGATGGTACTATACGCCATACATAATAGCCAAATTTAATTCTTAACAATCCAACCAATGCTGGAGTCGTTGCGGTCTAATAGGGACATGACAGGGACATGAGTTTGATTCGAACATTGGCTGTTCACCTGTTCGCTGAACAGCGAACAATTTGGGGTGTTTGCGGCAAATTCGAAAGCCACTGAACACCCTTTAAAACTCTATGGGAGAAATCAAAAGTGCTAATTTTAAAAACTTGTATGCATGGTATTGTCATAAAAAGTGTTTGGTGACCTGGGTCCTGCCCCAGGGGACATGTATCAATGCAAAAAAAAGTTTAAAAAATGGCCATTTTTCCGGGAGCAGTGATTTTAATAATGCTTAAAGTGAAACAATAAAAGTGTAATATTCCTTTCAATTTCATATCTGGGGGGTGTCTATAGTATGCCTGTAAAGGGATGTTTCCCAACCACTTTAAATGCAAACCTGGGACCACATCACTACAGCCACACATAGCACCAGGGTGCAGTTTCAGGTTGCCACATATAGCTACACTACATAAATGGTTCAAGAATGGTTTGAGGAATAAACAATGAGTTTGACATGTTGACTTGGCCTCCGAACTCTCGAGCTCTCAATCCAATCAAGCATCTGTGGGATATGCTGGAAAAAACAAGTCTGATCCATGGAGGCCCCACCAGGGGGACCTATTTAATATTAGGTGGGTGGCCATAAAGTTATGGCTGATTGGTGTATATTAATGAAACATGTGATAAGGATTAGTTATGCCCTAGCAGTAGAAACCTGACAGTGGTTATACTTCCTCCCCATTCTATCAAAAAATGACTGGGCTAGACATACACTTTATAATTCACTCTCTTTATTGCTCTCTTTATATATAATATATATTATGTTTGGTTTGGATTGGATTTTACTGGTGTACTCATTCTCTATTTTTGTTCTTCTTTTGTTTCTATAACCCATGCGTTTAACCCCTATTAAAGCATAATTTTAAAAGTTATCAATTAAATGATTCCTGACATTACTTTATTACACATGATATATAATACCCTTGGTTTGTTCATTAGGATTTTGCAACAGAACTTCGCAAATCTACTCTAGAGGACACAGTGTGAAACAAATGTAGAGAATCAGTAACACCATTACAGGGAGCTGCATGAATTTCTTTCTCACTTCCTTGCAAAGTGGAATTAGTGCCACCACCTAATGGCAACATAAAGAAACAGTTTCTGTAAATTGTATGGTACTAGAGTGATGACACTGTAATAATAACTTGAATGATATGATTCTGTTACTTGTGGCAATGATTTTATTAAATGTTGAAAGAAACAACCTTTTCCATCTGACTTGCCACCCTTTAAAAAATAATGACTGTAATTGGAATTGCCGAATGCAATTTGTATTTATAATTTGTATTTCCTGGACTAATCATTTTCTAGGGTAGAATAATCCAGAAATACATTTATTTTTCAAGATTACTTGCAGCAAGAAAAGAAAACGAGATCTCTTCAGCTTTATCCGAGAATGCCCACTACAGTCACTTTGCGTAGTGAAATGTATATTAATTGCAGCAATGGTTGGTGATCACAAGGCTTTTAAAAGACCCTCTGAGATGTTCAAGGCTAGTTACAGTAATGTAGCTTAGGACAATTTACACTGAGTGCTTAAATGTCATATCTATTCCATCTATGTCATATAGAGCTAGCAATATGAAATCAACAGTGTAGTTCAAGGGAAATGGATGCTAACCACTATTTTTAACTCAGCTAATTATACAGTGCCTTGAAAAAGTATTCATACCCCTTGAAATGTTCCACATTTTGTCATGCTACAACCAAAAACATAAATCTATTTTATTGGGAATGTATGCAACAGACCAACACAAAGTGGCACATAATTGTGAAGTGGTGATAAATGGTTTTCAAAAATGTTTACAAATAAATACCTGAAAAGTTTGGCATGCATTTATATTCAGCCCCTTTTACTCTGATACCCTTAACCAAAATCTGGAACCAATTGCCTTCAGAAGTCACCTAATTAGTAAATGAAGCCCACCTGTGTGTAATTTAATCTCAATATAAATACAGCTGTCCTGTGAAGCTCTCAGAGGTTTGTTAGAAAACCTTAGTGAACAAACAGCATCATGAAGGGCAAGGAACACACCAGACAGGTCAGAGATAAAGTTGTGGAGAAGTTTAAAGCAGAGTTTGGTTATAACAAAAATCCCAGGGGTGTGGCTTGGTGCACAAGGGGAATGGTCACTTTCTGAAGGAGCTCCAGTGCACACACGGCCTTCACAGCCCTATCTCCCAACTCTCAGACTGCGGGTGCTGCACAAAAAGCTTTACAGCACCCTGCACACCCACCAGAGATGAGGCTCCATGTCCGGCGCCTCCAGAAACATCACAGACATCTTCAAAATTAAGCCTGAGGCCCGCAGCAGTGTGAGAAGTGCCAAGATGGCACCGTCGCAGCATGAGGAGGAAGCAAGTGAGGACAGTCCACACCAGAGGATTACAGTAGGGGGGCTTCCCCCTCACTTAAACCAACCAGTCTGTGTTTGCTGCAGACATCAAATCCATATTCTCGGCGGCCATAATGGACATTAAAACACACTTCCTGGCCATGACAGAGAAGATGGCGGTGGCAGAAACTGCAGGCAAACACAGAGACAAAGCCATACATAGATTAGACAGAGTGGCTTCATGTCACTTTATTGAACTAAACAGGCATATTGAGGATCTCGATAACAGGGGCAGGAGGAACAACATAAGGGTCAGAGGGATCCCTGAATTGGTTGAAACTGACCAGATTGTCCCTGCATTACAGCGGGTCTTCAACAGCCTCCTAGAAAGACAGGAAGATGCTGGGATAGAATTTGTGAGGGCGCACAGGGCTCTCAGACCTCAGGGACCTGACAACACCCCACCTAGAGATGTGATATGCTACCTGCAGAGCTTTGTTCTTAAAGAGGAAATAATGTGCAAGGCTAGATGAAACGACCATATAATATTTAAGGGCGCAAATATTATGTTATTCCAAGACTTATCACAGATAACACTGAGAAACCGCAGAGCCTTGCGCCCACTGCTGGACAAGCTGAGAGAAAAAGAGATGAGATATACTTGGAGGTTCCCTTTCACTCTAAATGTCTCTTGGAATGACCAACAGTATATCCTACGCACACCTGATGACCTGGATGACTTCTGTGCAGCACTCGATTTGGGCGACATAGATTTTCCAGACTGGTATGCAGAATTCGCCCTGACTCCACTGGAATGAAGCCCCATGAGATCTCCGATGTCTTCTCCAGATAAGAGACAAACCAAAAAACAAAAAACGACTTGTCATGGAGGTTCCAAAATCGGAACCCCTAGACGCCAACTGGATGAACAGAGGGATCAAGAAATTGACTAATCTCAAACAGAGTCCTCTTGCTCTATCCCCTCCATATTCCACTGCACATCTGGTTTATCCTCATCTCCATCTGGTCTGTATTGACTCCCTCTCCTCAGTCCCCATACCACTACCCGTATCCATGGTCACCCAGTCAATAATCACTAAGTTTAAAATGTTTTATATTGCCTTAACAGTTGAGCTCCTACAGTTTGTGATTCGACACAGGATATCTGGATTGCAACTACTCCCCCCCTTCATCGTTCCCCACCCAAAACCTCCTCCGGATACATTGTTCCGGCACCTCAGACATATGTTACCATAAACCACGGACCTCATAGAACTACTGCCAGCTGATAGACCCTTTTGTTTTATTGTCACCCTGAGACTGCAGTTGGGTCACACCTTAAAGTGGAGGTTAAAATGTGATAAAAGGGGAGATGAGGTCATATGCAGGGTCTTAGTGGCACCAGACACCCCCTGTTGCTGTTTTTGTTCTCCTATAATAATGTTTAATAATACTAATGTTACTTCAGTTAGGTCGGGTTGAACTAAATTACGTTTTCTCAATTCATAGCATATAATAGAAGGTTGTGTGTGCTGCAACCCAGTTCCTTATACTGATTTGTTCTACACTTCATATCTTGCACCTGCTGAATTAGGCATCTGGCCTTTTCTCGGTTGCAAGGTGCCTCCCACCACCCTCACAGATAGTTCACTCTATCCAAAAGGGGGATATCTTTAACTCTCTTGCTACTTTCAAACTCCTTTCTTTACATTTTCTTTCTTCACTAATATTTGACATAGGATTTAGTTAACTTGTGCTAGCAGTATCCTTAGACGACACTAACTTAGTATTTCCAGTACTGTTTTATTTGAGTTTTTTAAAGCTGAACCTGAGCATTTCCTCCTGAGCCCCCCAGATGGCGTATAAAGAACTGGGACTGAACCCCCTTGTGATTTCACACAATGTCAGAGCCCTAAACACACCTGAAAAGCGCACCACTCTACTTTGGGAGCTTAAAAAAGGTAGGCAACACTTCGTGTCCCTCCAGGAAACACATTTTAAAACTCACCATGTGCCCAAACTGACTGACTCATTCTTCAGGGATACCTTCAATGCTACAAACGATGACTCTTCATAAACAGTCTCTTACCTCCCAAATGGCACAAAAACTCCTAGACACCAGAAAGGCCCTCCAGCAGATATTCAATCAAAGATAAAAAAAGATTCTTGTTCTTTAAGAAAAAACTGTATTATGAATCAGGCAACAAGTCGGGTAGATTGCTGGCTAGAGCCCTGAAAGAGCAGACGACTGGCAATCTCATATTGAGTATTAGACGGGTTGATGGGAAGCTAGATGTCTCTACAGAAGCAATTGCCCAGCACTTTCATAAAATTTATACGAAATTGTATAACCTTCCACCACAACATAGACAGGGAGCCGTACCAGACGATAGGAAACAAGTCATAAGGGACTATTTAGAAAGAAGTGGCATGCCCTCGCTGACAGACGAGAACATAACACTTCTGGAGAGTCCGATTGAAGCGTCTGAAATCACACATGCTATTAAAGATCTGAAAACAGGAAAAAGCCCTGCCCCGGATGGGTATACATCCATCTATTACAAAACCTTCACCAACATATTGACCGAACCACTCCGGGCGACACTGAGCTCATTATCCGAACCCAGGAAGGTAGCACCAGATTTCCTTTCGGCAAATATTACCGTTATACCGAAACCGGGTAAAGACAATACAGATTGCGCAAGCTACCGCCCCATCTCTTTACTAAATTTAGATGTAAAAATCTTTGCAAAAATCTTGGCGACAAGACTGAATCCTCTTTTGAAGGACCTAATTGATCCTGAACAAGTAGGCTTCATGCCAGGCCGAGAGGCCAAAGATAATGTAATCAAGGTGCTCTTGCTAACCCACACGGCACACACCGGGGGAATCAAGGGACTTCTCCTGTCCACAGATGCGGAGAAGGTCTTCGACAGGGTCACCTGGGATTTTATGATAGCCGTCTGTGAGAAGATTGGACTGTGTCCCCAAGTGTTGGCAAGAATAGCAGCACTATACCAAAACCCATCAGCAAAATTAAAAACTAACGGTGCACTTTCCAACAGAGCAATGATAACTAATGGTACCAGACAGGGATGCCCACTTTCCCCCCTCCTGTTAATATTCTCCCTCGAACCGTTCATCAGAATAGTTAAAGCTAATTCAGACATCTCCGGCTTCCGGATCAAAGACAGGGTATTTAAAGTAGCTGCCTATGCAGATGACTTGCTCTTCTTTCTGACCAAGCCGGTGATCTCTATACCCAATTTAATGCACGAATGTACGCAGTATGGATATGTGTCCAATCTGCAGATAAATTTCTCTAAATCTGAGGCATTGAATATAACCCTCTCGGATCGGGCACTTACACAGGCGAAGGCAAATTCCTCTTTTAAGTGGGACCCCAAATTATTGAAATATTTGGGAGTTTGGCTCACGCCTTCGCTGTACTCCACTTATGAATGGAATTTTCCTCCTCTTCTCAAAAACATCGAAAAGGATTTGAATCAATGGCAATCCGTGGTTCGGCCGGGCTGCCATAATTAAAATGACCATATTACCCAGGCTACTTTACCTCCTCCATACATTACCAGTTAGGATACCTATAAACTTTTTTAATCTCCTGAGGTCGTCTCTTACATGGTTCCTTTGGAACAATAAGAAACCAAGAATTAAATTCTCCCTACTGACCAAAAGCAAGGAACAAGGAGGTATGGGCTTGCCTGATCACACTTGACAAGATTAATAGATTGGCATTGCCATGAGACGATGAAAGACTGGGTTTCCCTAGAGACTGCGCTTTCCCCAATACCACTGAAATACTCACCGTGGATTCCATGGAAAAGCTACCCTCCAAGCATGCGACAACACTACTCCAGCGACCTTTCACAAGGTGGCCGCCAAGTCAGTGGCTAACTCTACCTACAGCCCCCTGACCCCATAAAGATAACCCTGACTTCGTCCCGGGTGTGGGCAACAGGGCGTTCAAACCCACCCAGCAAGCAGACATTCTTCTGGCAGGATACGGCATCATGGAAGGCAAACCGAAACCATGGGCCTCATTTAAAGAGGTTGGGGGCTTACCACACATACCGCTCTGTGCATACCTTCAACTGGGTAGCTTAAAAGGTAGAAAAAAGTCAGGTAGAAGGGACTTCACCAGAACCCTTACAGACTTAGAGTCAGTATGCCGTGAAGGTTCTCCATTCCCTAGAGCCACCTCTAACACATATTCATCATTACAAAACTCAAGCTCCACTGGCATGGAGGGACTCAGGAGGAAATGGTTGGAGGAACTGCATTTGGAACTCTCTGCAAGACAATGGAGGTATGCTTGTATTTTTGCACATAAATGATCTATTAGCACAAAAATGCAAGTTCTCACTCACTGGTATAACATGCCGGCCAAGTTGCATGGCTCTAACCCACAGATACCGGAGACACTGGAGGTGTCACAGAGAGAGAGGCACTCTGTTCCATATTTGGTGGCACTGCCAGCGTATCACACCTTACTGAGACAAAGTCATTTCTCTAATCAAACAAATCACCGAAACCAAAATTAATTTGAACATGGGTTGCTGCCTACTGCATGTGTCTAACTTCACATTCCAAAAATATAAGCGCTCTCTCTCCAGACATATCATTAATGTAGCTAAATCCTTGCTTCCCATAAATTGGAGATCTTAATGGGTTCCCTCCATTGTTGACTGGCTAACCAGGGTCTCAGACATTCATGAAATGGAAGAGACCCTAGCCCAAGCTAATTAGAAGATAGAGTCTTTCCACAAAACATGGCAGCCATGGCTCATATTCAAGTACTTTCAAGCATATGAAAACATTATGTGCCACAGAAATCAATAAATTAGCAGTGCGATAATGCCTGATTCATTCACCAGTAACAGCTAGGTCGTTTATACCGCTTAAGATATATCTGATGTTGAATACTTATTCTTTCCCTTTATCTACACTCTCTCTTTCCTTTCTTTTCCTTTCTTTAATCCCCTCCTATATGAAGTCACCATCAGAAAGCAGAGCCTGCTGTTTGATTAAAATATTGAGAGTTCACTCATATCTGATCCCACTGAGTATTGGAACTATTCACCTGACTGCAAAGTAGATAGTCTTGGGATCTACGTCAAGCTGACGAACTAGGCGACAATACTTATGTTCTTATATCTTGTCCTATTTTGATTTATAACAGAATGATTGTACCATTGTTTATGTTTATGCCGCAAACACAGGCTGTTATATCTGCATTACTTGTAAAATGCCTGCAAATACTTCATCTTTTCAATAAACTTTGAATGTTAAAAAAAAAAAAAATCCCAAGCTTTGAAGATCTCACAAAGCACTGTTCAATCCATCATCTGAAAAATGGAAAGAGTATGGCACAACTGCAAACCTACCAAGACATTGCTGCCCACCTAAATTGACAGTCCGGGCAAGGATAACATTCATCAGGGAATCAGCCAAGAGGCCCATAGTAACTCTGGAGGAGCTGCAGAGATCCAGAGCTGATGTAAGAGAATCTGTCCACAGGACAACTATTAGTCGTGCAGTTCATAAATATAGCCTTAATGGAAGAGTGGCAAGAAGGAAGCCATTGTTGAAAGAAAGCCATAAGAAAGCACATTTGTAGCTTGCGAGAAGCCATAATCCCAAGCAAATCCCAAGCTTTGAAGATCTCACAAAGCACTGTTCAATCCATCATCTGAAAAATGGAAAGAGTATGGCACAACTGCAAACCTACCAAGACATTGCTGCCCACCTAAATTGACAGTCCGGGCAAGGATAACATTCATCAGGGAATCAGCAAAGAGGCCCATAGTAACTCTGGAGGAGCTGCAGAGATCCAGAGCTGATGTAAGAGAATCTGTCCACAGGACAACTATTAGTCGTGCAGTTCATAAATATAGCCTTAATGGAAGAGTGGCAAGAAGGAAGCCATTGTTGAAAGAAAGCCATAAGAAAGCACATTTGTAGCTTGCAAGAAGCCATATGAGGACACAGCAAACATGTGGAAGCTGGTGCTCTGGTCAAATGAGACCAAAACTGAACTTTTTGGGCAAAAAGCAAAACACTATGTGTGGCGGAAAACTAGCACTGCACATTACCCTAAACACACCATCCCCACCGTGAAACATGGTGGTGACAGCATCATGTTGTGGGATGCTTTTCTTCAGCAGGGACAGTGAAGCTGGTCAGAGTTGATTTTCAAGTTTGATGCAGCCAAATACAGGGCAATCTTAGAAGAAAACCTGTTAGAGTCCGAAAAAAACTTGAGACTGGGGCAAAGGTTCACCTTCCAGTAGGACAACAGCCCTAAACATAGAGCCAGAGCTACAATGGAATGGTTTAGATTAAAGAATATTCATGTGTTTGAATGGCCCAGTCAAAGTCCAGACCTAAATCCAATTGAGAATCTGTGGCAAGACTTGAAAATTGCTGTTCCATCCAATCTGACAGAGCTTGAGCTATTTTTCAAAGAGAAATGGACGAAAATGTTACTCTCTAGATATGTAAAGCTGGTAGAGACCCAAAAAGATTTGCAGCTGTAATTGCAGCAAAAGGTGGTTCTTCAAAGTATTGACTAGGGGGCTGAATACAAATGCACACCATATTTTTCACATTTATTTGTAAAAAAAATTGAAAGCCAATTATAATTTTCCTTCCACTTCACAATTATGTGCCATTTTGTGCTGGCCTATCACATAAAATCCCAATAAAATACATTTATGTTTTTGATTGTAACATGACAAAATGTGGAACATTTCAAGGGGTATGATTACTTTTTCAACGCACTTTATTGTAATCTATCATGAAGAAATTGGTCCTGGGAAAAAAATTTGTAGGATGTTTGTTCCTCGTTAGAAGCCCTATTCTTTGATAGGTTTGATGTGCTACAGTTGACAAAAATAAACATAAAAATAATGTAGATAATGCCATTGTTAAAAATAAGCAAAGGTACCTACATCATACTTCTTTATTGGTTAACAATAGGAAAACCTCTGCACAATTCTTCAGATGGCCATCTAAATGACATAGGGCTAGTTTTTAAAGCTGCAATATATTGAAATAGCCTTATTAACACCATAATGCTACAATATTAGTGGCCGTCATGTATAATTCTGAATAAATACTGCACTTTGTATCTCTTAAATGGAACTGTTTTAGAAATGTGATTGTGGCAAAACTGCCTTTATGTGGAATTCATAATATCCCTCTGTGTGTACCTTTCTTAATACCTCACTCCGTGAAAGTAAGCACCGATGCTCGGAATAGTGATGTAGCTGTAGGAAAAGGGCACTTTTACTGCTTCTGTGGCTCAGAATTTCTGCAGGCTTTCTTATCACACAGGAAGAGAATGAGGAGGATTGTGTCAGCATGGAGGTGGAGCTGGCACTCAGAATCAGCAACAGTCTTCAAGGGATCGTTTTCAGTCCTCAGAAACCCATGGACTTGTACGTGGCTGGGAGGAGGTGGCTGTGGATCATGTCATCCTTAGTGACCCAGAGGACTCCGGACCGAATACCTCAGCAAACCTACGCTGCATGGCCTCCTTGATCCTGCAAAGCCTGCGAAAGGACCCTCGGATTTGTGGTATCAAGGAGAGGGTAAGGTTGCAGAACTTATCCAGCCTTCGCAGAGGGAGCAGAGGATGAAACATCTTTCGGAGGCCTTTCAGAAACATTTGTGCAATGCGTTTTCGGAGCCTGGGAGGTTGCAATTACCTGGTCCTCCTGGACAACGTGTTGCTGAGGCTTTGGTCAGTCACAGAAGGAGCAGTGGAGAAAGTGGCCATCTGACTGATGCGTTCAGACAATTTTTTAGTCCGTAGCCCCAAGGTCTGATCGGTTCCAGCAACCATCGCCAGCGTCTGAATTACATGGTGCAGGAATACTTTGGGGCAAGATCAGACTTGGAGACCTTTCCGACCGAAAATCCACTGGGTTACTGGATCTTGAGGATGAATCACTGGCCAGAGCTTGCACAGTATGCAATTGAGCTACTGGCCTGTCCTGCATCCAGCATTCTATCTGAACGCACATTCAGTGCTGCTGGAAGCTTTGTAACTGATCACAGAATGCGCCTGTCCACAGACTCAGTTGATCGGCTCACCTTCATAAAAATGAATCTGTCTTGGATCACCAGCTACCAAGCACCTGATGCTGATGTAACCGATTCATTTTTTATGAATGTGAGATCCCTTGAAAACTGCCTATACTGATGTTGAGTGACTATCTTGTTATGCTGAGTGACTATCCTATTCCTCCTGAATGTTCATGTTGTTAGCTTCTAAGAACATTTTTGGTTCTGGGCACCTGGACCAGTGCCTAAAGCCCAATTTTTCTGCCCCTGTTTAACAGGGGCGTGTAATTACAATTTTTGCTGTAATATTTTGCAGCAGGGCTCGTTCCTGCGCTCAACTAGGGTATCTGTGAAGCTTTACAGTGTTGTGTCACCACCACCACCACAGCCGCCCCTTAACAAGGGGCATGTAATTAAAATTTTTGGTCTGATATTTCACAGCAGGGCTAATTCCTGAGCTCAACAACAGAATCTGTGAAGGGTTACAGTGTTGTGGCACCACCACCACTGCCTAAAGCCACGTACACACGAGCGGACTTTACGGCAGACTTTGCTCGGCGGACTTTGTCAGCTCTTTGCGCCGGACTTAAAAACGGACGGACTTGGACACACATGATCACTCCAAAAGTCCGCTGGTTTTGAATGCAGTGATGTACAGCACGTACGACGGGATTATAAAAAGGAAGTTCAAGCCCCACTACGGCACCATCTGCCATCATTCAGGTCCTGCAGAAGGACTATATGAAGGTAAGTTTTATCCTTTAACATTACATGATATGTATTAAATGTTTGCTAATGTATAGTCTAAATGTCCTCGTTACCTAATTACCATGCTTGGAATATGCTGTGAATGTCCCCTTTATTTTCATGCATGCCTGTTTTTTGACATTAATAATTTTTTGCCCTACATGCATATTTACCTTCAATAACCTCCCCACCATGCAATCCTGGGTCCATTTATATCTCTAGCCTATAGTCCCTTGAACAATGTATATTGTCTGCTCCATTGTACTGTTTGACCCTCCCCCACCCCCTCAAATGTTTGAAACTGTCAGGTGTGTTTATTAACCTAATTAGTACCCCTCCCCCACCCCCTCAAATGTTTGAAACTGTCAGGTGTGTTTTTGACCCTAATTAGAACCACTCCCCAACCCCCTCAAATGTTTGAAACTGTCAGGTGTGTTTATTAACTTAATTAGTACCCCTCCCCCACCTCCTCAAGTGTTTGAATCTGTCAGGTGTGTTTTTGACCCTAATTAGAACCCCTCCCTCACCCCCTCAAATGTTTGAAACTGTCACATGTGTTTTTGACCCTAATTAGTACCCCTCCTCCACCCCCTCAAATGTTTGAAACTGTCAGGTGTGTTTATTAACCTAATTAGTACCCCTCCCCCAGCCCCTCAAATGTTTGAAACTGTCAGGTGTGTTTATTAACCTAATTAGTACCCCTCCCCCACCCCCTCAAATGTTTGAAACTGTCAGGTGTGTTTTTGACCCTAATTAGTACCCCTCCCACACCCCCTCAAATGTTGAAAACTGTCAGGTGTGTTTATTAACCTAATTAGTACCCCTCCCCCACCCTCTCAAATGTTTGAAACTGTCAGGTGTGTTTATTAACCTAATTAGTACCCCTCCTCCACCCCCTCAAATGTTTGAAACTGACAGGTGTGTTTATTGACCTAATTAGTACCCCTCCCCAACCCCCTCAAATGTTTGAAACTGTCAGGTGTGTTTATTAACCTAATTAGTACCCCTCCCCCCACATTCAAATTGATCAATGGGCCATCAGAGGGGGTGAGTAATCTTATAAGTGGGCCTTATGTTTTTTAGAATTAAAATTACAAACACACACATTAATAATGTTCGACTGCTGTTGTTTAATAATGTTTTTGTGTAATCTGATATCCAAGTTATGTTTAAAAGTACTTATCTTAATTTTTTTTCACTCCACAGTTTCCTTCCAGTACACAAGAATGGCAGACTGTGGCCTCCCAGTTCGCTGACTGTTGGGGCTTTCCCAACTGTGTCGGGGTGATTGACGGGAAGCATGTCCGCATTGTGCCACCACCCCATTCGGGGTCTTATTTCTATAACTACAAGGGGTTCCATAGTGTAGTTTTGATGGCGGTGGTCTCGGCACATTTGGACTTTCTGTTTGTGGATGTGGGGAAGAACGGCCAGATGTCTGACGGAGGAGTGTTTGCACAGACCGAGCTGTGCCAGCGTCTCCAGACTGGTGGCCTGGGATTGCCACCTGATGACCAGAATATGGATGGACTCCCCTCTGTTTTTATCGCTGATGAAGCGTTTGCTCTCGGCGAGCACTTGATGAGGCCGTTCCCCCAAAGGACACTCACCCCTGAGAGGAGGGTATTTAATTACCGGCTGGCCAGAGCAAGAAGAGTTGTGGAGAATGCCTTCGGGATTCTGGCCAGCCGGTTCCGTTTGTTCCTCTCAGCCATAAATCTGGCGGACTATAAAATTAATCATGTCATACTGGCTTGCTGCATACTCCATAATTTTTTAAGAAGACATTCGGCTACATTTATGACTTATGTTGGGCCTGAGGCCAGACTTGTACTTGATCAAACACTGACAGGCCTGGAAATTGGCCGTATTGGCTTGGCCTCCCCAAACCGTACGTCAAGTGCATGACCGATATGTGAATTATTTTAATGGTAGGGGGGCCATTGCTATTCAACAAGAGCTATAATTTTTACAAAAAATAAAGAAAATAAATTTTGGATAAAATATCTTGTTTTTCTTCTTGTTTGCATTTAGTTTTGTCTGTCTCCTAGTGCACTTGTAGTAGTGGCAAGTGCATTTACCTTTAGTTAATAAGGCCCTTTGTTGCTGTAACCACACCAAAATTAGCAAAACATCTTATTGATAAATAATCAGCCACACACATTGTAGTAGTAAAAACATTTTACTGTGTGCACATTGAAAGGTGCATTTTTTGGAAACTTTTTATTTATTTATTTTTTTTTTAAATATTTTTTTTAAAGGTTATTAAAGGCATGTTTAAACAAAAATAGACCTTGTTTACAAAATGACAATTAACAACAGTGTTTTTAAAAACATACAAAAAAATAAAAGAACTTACAAAGTTCAACATGTTAATAACGGTGCTGGTGATGTCACCCTTGTAAATACAACATTTTTCAGATGCTCAAAATTGTGTATTAAAAAAGGGTCAGGTCAACATGTGCTATCTCCCATCATGGGGAAGCAATGGACGTGTTTTGTGTGTGCAATCCCATTGTTCCTCTCACCACAAAAAATTTTGAGGATGAAGGGGTTGCAAACACAAAACAAGTACATTGATATCCTCTGATGGAAGATAGCACATGATGACACACCGTGTGCATCAGCAAAAATATTGTTTTTAAGGAAAAAACTTCAAAATTGGAAGAAGAAACAAACTTGACAAAGAAATGAAGAACAGGATTGATGTTTTTAGGCAAAACGTTATTATATTCTGCCCAAAACATCAATCATGTTCTTCATTTCCTGTTGCATGGTGTCCAGCCGATTCCTCATGCTGTCAATTTGGTCACGCATTCGATCAATTTGGCCATTCCACAACAATATCTGGCCAATAAGGCGTTGTGCACTGTCTGTGCTGAATGGCTCTGCTGCTTGGCCTTCCACAACCAGAAGCTCACCTAAAATGTGTGTAAAAAAAATGGGTTAAAATATGCACGCCTAAATACATTAGCTTAAGCTGGGGTGTCAGTCACTCACTTGGTGGGGTTGAAAGCTCGTGCACTTCCTCCACCTCTCCTTCCTCCAGCTTGTCAGGTGGACATGGTCTTGGGCTGGGGCTTGGGGTATCTTCAGCCTCAGGCTGGTGACTTGGGGGTGTCCTGGGATCCTTGGACTGTTGTCTGAGTCTTTTCTCCCCTATGATAATTCAACAAAAGGTATAGTTAAAACACAGTGATATTTTATATTTTTTTAATTAATATGAAACGTTGGTTATGAGTTGTGGACAATAGCTTTTTTTGTCCTCAAAAATTTAGAAGACAGGATGAACAACAATTCTAAACAATACACATTTTCATGCAAGTTTCACAGATGCAGAGACCTCAATGATCTCCTATGTGTATTACCCCTCAAAAATGTAGTTATGGTCACATAGTACACTAGTGCTTGTGAGTCCAGATGTGGAACCAGCTGCTGTGTCCTGTCCTTACATTACACTGAATCATTTTTGAAGAAGCATTATATTTTCCAACACATCTACACCACATCAATACATTTTGGGAATATGACAAATTATCAAGACCTAAATGTATGTCCAACCCTGTACCATCGTATTTGGCGAAAAAATAATGTCATTTTCTTTAGTATCATATGTATTTTACAAAGAACGGTCTTTAGGAACCATGCTGTATAAACGAAAAAAATATGGATCAGCATGCAAGTTAAGTATCTCAATAGGAACACACAACATGTACTTACTTTTTTTAAGCAGCTTCTTTATTCGCCAATATTGTTCTGGCTCCCTACTTTTGATGTCAGACCACCGCTTCCTCAATTGTTCTTTAGAACGTTTAGTGCCAAATTTAGCTTCTAGAGCGGTGACAACTGAGGACATTATTTTGTCCTTCCGCATATTCGGTGGTGTGTACGGTCCTTTTTTCCTATCGTAGTCCTCCCTTCTCAATATGGACACCATCTCCACCATCTCTTCAAAAGCCATGTTGGTGGCCTTATATTTCCTCCGGGATGTGGATGGTTGTGGCTCTGGGCTTTCCCCTGGGCTACTTCCAGTTAATCTCTCCGCCATCTTTCTCTATCTACTCCCACTGTGCAACGAAGAGTGAAGGGGCGGGGACAAATCGTACTAAAGAACGTCAGGGGCGGGCAACACAGGCGGAGCATGACACATGCGCAGTGTATATAAAGCTATTACGATGGCCTACGTATGTCCGTGCGGAAGTAGCGAGTGTCAGAAACGAAGGTAAGATTAAACGTGGGTGTGTGTGTGTGTGTATGTGTCCCCTAGATTCTTCACAAAATAATCCTGGGAGTTCTGACTGACATTACAGTTTTGATCTTGTGTCTTGTATTTCAGCAAAAATGAATCCCTTTAAAGAGGCTGATTTTTTGTCCAGATTTATCAATTTATATCAGAAAACAAAAACCTGTGGGAGGTCAAACACCCACTATATTTCAATCGAGCTGTAAGGAAGGCAACACTGGGCACACTTTTAGAATTTGTGAAGACTCGAGTCCCCCAGGCAGACCTCAAGTTAGTGGACAAGAAAATTGTTATCTTGCGAAACATGTATAAGCGGGTACACAATAAAATCCAGGAGTCGCTCAGATCCGGAGCAGCAGCCGACCAAGTTTATGTATCCAAGTTGTGGTACTACCACAAAATGCGATTCCTGGATGACCAAACAGAAGCCAGGCAATCACTTTCTACTCTTCCCCCCACCCTTCCCCCCACCCTTCCCTCCAGCCCTCCCCCCACTCTTCCCTCCAGCCTTTCATCCACCTCCACCCCAGCTGAGGAGTCCCAGGAAGAACTGGGCCTTTTCATCCTTGATGAAGTGGATGCGCCCATCTTCAGCCAGGTATCTTTTTTGTGGAAATTGTGATTGTGTAAATGTTATTAATGATGTTAACATCTCAAATTTTTAAGTGCTTCATAAAAAATGACTTCATCACAAATATTAATATGTAGACATATCACTAGACAGTAGTGGTCAAAAATATACTTCAGATATTGTTGATCAGCTGGAATAATGGTGGAATAATAATGGAATAATGGTATTTGTTGAGAATTATATTTGCAAGTCATGAGCTGAAAATTGTGTGTGATTGCGTAACACAAAATTACAACTATGTCCCTTTTTTTGACACAGGATGACCTCAGCCAGGAGGAGGCCTTGACCAGTGGGAGAGAGGAGGAGGCCTTGCCCAGTGGGAGAGAGGAGGAGGCCTTGCCCAGTGGGAGAGAGGAAGAGGCCTTGCCCAGTAGGAGAGAGGAGGAGGCTGTGGCTGGGCTGAGTGGAAGCCGCACGGAGTGTCAGGTACCACACCTCCGCATTCTCACCAAAAGGCCCAGAAGAATGACCCAAACTGAGGAGGAATCCCTAGCCCTCATTCGTGAAGCCAGCCAAATCCTCAGCACACCACCCAATGCAGAGGAGGCTTATGGGACCTATATAGCCAGCAGATTGCTGGAACTGGAAAAGGGGCAACGCCTCCTCTGTGAGGGTTTGATTTTTCAGGCCTATCAGAAGGGCTTGAGAGGGGAGCTTACTGCTACAACCTATCTAGCAGATGAAGCCACTCCTCCTCCTCCTGCTCCAAGTACACCACCAGAGGCACAGCCTCCGAGGAAGGCTGCAGAGAAGCGTGCAGGGAAGGCTACACGGAAGAGTCGAAAGTGATTGCCTGGTTTCTGTCTGGTCTGACTGTGCTCCCTGTGCTCCCTAGTCGCAAGATACCAATTTTCTTGTCCTAAAACTTGATGTGTGTCCTGGGGGATGAAAGGCTTCACAGATTCCAAATGTGTCTCCAGTGTTGCCTTCCTAATTTTTTGTTAACCAAAATAAATGGATTTTTTAGTTACCTTACATTATTGACTATGTGTTTTGATTCCAAAACGACATTTTGTTTGGGAGTAGGCAGGTACAGGTCAAAAAGACTATGGGGTTGATTTAATAAAAGCAAATAGACTGTGCACTTTGCAGAGGGCAGTTGCCCTCTGCAAGTGCAATTGCTCCAGAGCTTAGGAAATTAGGTAAGGCTTGACTTTGCAAAGAGTACCCAATCCTGTGCAAGGAAAATTCAAAAATCAGCATTCTGTGCAATTCCAAGTACAATTTGCACTTGTAGTGAAAAATTAATTTGCCTTTGGAAAATAAACCCCCCTATGTCTAATTAACAAGGGACAACAATCTCATTAAGGTTCATTAAAACAACACAAAATATTAAGGTTATTGTGGTAAATTGAAACTACAAAATTAAAATAAAAAAATAAAAAAATTCTATAATTTAGCACACATTGTAAAATAGATAGTGTTTAAATCTTAAAAAAAAAAGATGAGCCCAAAATCTAATATAATACTTTATTTATGGAGATCTGGCTTTTTAAAAATATCATATTAGTCATGGCATGAGGATAAATCATGAAGAAAGTACTTTGTGAGAACTCTGTGTGAATAAAAAGCACCAAAACAACTTCATTCCTCTCGCATTATAAAGAAAAAAAAAGCGCTGTATTAAAAGATCACAGAAGAGGAATGTGCTAGCTTCAATACGAAGGCTAATTTTACCAGACCGAGCGCTTCCGTCTTGTAATTGCTTCAGAGCATGCGTCAGTTTGAGTTTGTCGGACTAGCACACAGATGACCGGTTTGTCCGCTAGAAAGAAGAGTCCGTCGGATAGATTTAAAACATGTTTGAAATCTAAGTCTGTCCAACTTTTGAGCAAACAAAGTCTGCTGGAGCCCACACATGATCGAATTGTTCAATGAAATCCAGTACGCCGGACCAAGTCTGCCGTAAAGTCTGTTCGTGTGTACGCAGCATAAGACCCAAGTTTTCTACCCCTGCTTAACAGGGGAGTGTAATTACAATTTGTGATCTAATATTTCACAGCAGGGCCCGTTCCTGTGCCCACCAAGAGTAACTGTGAGGGCTTACAGTGTTGTGGCAACACCACCACACCACCACCAAAGGCCCATTTTTTTTGCCCCTGTTCAACAGGGGCATGTAATTACAATTCTTGATATAATATTTCACACCAGGGCCTGTTCCAATGCCCACCAAGAGTAACTTTGAGGGCTTACAGTGTTCTGTAACCACCAACACCTAAGGCCTAAGGCCTAAGAGTTAATATAGGAAAAAGTGTCTCCACTGATGCTTTATCACCAATCCTTGTTTCCCTAAAAATCCCAAATTTTCAAAATCCAATTGTCATTGAGACAGAAAGTGAGGTGAAATCTTTTGAACAGGGGCACAGACAGCAAAACAAATGTTACAGGGGTTGGATAACTATGTTATCCAAAAAGCTTAAAAATAGAATTTTTGGCTGCAGCTACACTTAAAAAATATACCTGTTCCAAATTACAAACAGATTCAACTTAAGAACAAACCTACAGTCCCTATCTTGTTTGTAACCCAGGTACTGCCTGTATACTTCTGTTCAGAGTATATAGGGCCTGGGGGCCCCACGCCTTTTCTTTTTTTAATTTGGGTGCGGAGTTCCCCTTAATATCCATACAAGACCCAAAGGGCCTGGTAATGGGCTGGGGGTTACCCATGCCATTTTTCTCAATAATTTTCATCCATATTGCCAGGACTCGATATTACATTACAGCTGCAAGCAGTTTTTAATGACTTTTATTCCTTTAGAAATGTCATTTTGTACAGGGACTATTCTAAACACGGGAAAGATGCGCCACTTTACAGGCATACTATAAACACCCCCCAGGTACGATATTCAAAGGAATATTTCACTTTTATTTTTTCATTTTAAGCATCCTTAAAATCACTGCTCCCAAAAAAAGTCCGTTTTTAAAACTTTCTTTTGCATTGATACATGTCCCCTGGGGCAAGACCCAGGTCCCCAAACCCTTTTTAGTACAATAACTTGCATATTAGCCTTTAAAATTTGCACTTTTGATTTCTCATGTTCGAGTCCCATAGACTTTACCGGTGTTCGAATGTTCGCGCGAACTTTCGGTCCATTCGCATGTCCTGGATGCGAACCGGGGGTGTTCGGCCCCTAGTAGCCATTCTTTTTACTGTAGCCAGGAAATTGGCTGGACAATTAAATAGCATCACTATACTGATGAGCAGGGATGAGCCGAACACCCCCCTGTTCGGTTCGCACCAGAACATGCGAACAGGAAAAAAATTCGTTCGAACACGCGAACACCGTTAAAGTCTATGGGACACGAACATGAATAATCAAAAGTGCTAATTTTAAAGGCTAATATGCAAGTTATTGTCATTAAAAGTGTTTGGGGACCTGGGTCCTGCCCCAGGGGACATGAATCAATGCAAAAAAAAGTTTTAAAAACGGCTGTTTTTTCAGGAGCAGTGATTTTAATAATGCTTAAAGTCAAACAATAACAAGTGTAATATCCCTTTAAATTTCATACTTGGGGGGTGTCTATAGTATGCCTGTAAAAGGGGCGCATGTTTCCCGTGTTTAGAACAGTCTGACAGCAAAATGACATTTTGAAGGAAAAAACACATTTAAAACTACCGCGGCTATTGCATTGCCGACAATACACATAGAAGTTCATTGATAAAAACGGCATGGGAATTCCCCACAGGGCAACCCCGAACCAAAAAAAAAAAAAAAAAAAAAATGATGTGGGGGTCCCCCTAAATTCCATACAAGGCCCTTCAGGTCTGGTATGGATATTAAGGGGAACCCCAGCCAAAATTTAAAAAAAAAATTGACGTGGGGTTCCCCCTAAATTCCATACCAGACCCTTATCCGAGCACGCAACCTGGCAGGCCGCAGGAAAAGAGGGGGGGACGAGAGTGCACCCCCCCCTCATGCCATGGGTGCGGAGCGGCCCGAGGAGAAGAAGATAGAAGACGCCGCGGAGGAGATGCTGGACGAGAACGCCGGAGGAAGAACCAGAAGAAGATGAAGGAAGAAAGAAGAAGTATTTAAATAAAGGAATTGTCAAAAACTGTCTCTTGTCATTTTTAACATTTTTGACAGTTTTTTAGTGAAATGGTAGGGGTAAGTACCCCCTTACCATTTCACACAGGGGGGGGGGCGGGATCTGGGGGTCCCCTTGTTAAAGGGGGCTTCCAGATTCCGATAAGCCCCCCGCCCGCAGACCCCCACAACCACCGGCCAGGGTTGTGGGGATGAGGCCCTTATCTTCATCAACATGGGGACAAGGTGTTTTGGGGGGCTACCCCAAAGCACCCTCCCAATGTTGATGGCATGTGGCCTGGTACGGTTCAGGAGGGGGGGGGGGCCGCACTCTCGTCCCCCCCTCTTTTCCTGCGGCCTGCCAGGTTGCGTGCTCGGATAAGGGTCTGGTATGGATTTTTGGGGGGACCCCACGCCGTTTTTTTTTTTTTTTTGGCGCGGGGTTCCCCTTAAAATCCATACCAGACCTGAAGGGTCTGGTATGGAATTTAGGGGGAACCCCACGTCAATTTTTTTTTTAAATTTTGGCTGGGGTTCCCCTTAATATCCATACCAGACCTGAAGGGCCTTGTATGGAATTTAGGGGGACCCCCACATCATTTTTTTTTTTGGTTCGGGGTTGCCCTGTGGGGAATTCCCATGCCGTTTTTATCAATGAACTTCTATGTGTATTGTCGGCAATGCAATAGCCGCGGGTAGTTTTAAATGTGTTTTTTTCTTCAAAATGTCATTTTGCTGTCAGACTGTTCTAAACACAGGAAACATGCGCCCCTTTACAGGCATACTATAGACACCCCCAGGTACGAAATTTAAAGGGATATTACACTTTTATTGTTTGACTTTAAGCATTAATAAAATCACTGCTCCAGAAAAAACGTCCGTTTTTAAAACTTTTTTTTGCATTGATCCATGTCCCCTGGGGCAGGACCCAGGTCCCCAAACACTTTTTATGACAATAACTTGCATATAAGCCTTTAAAATGAGCACTTTTGATTTCTCCCATAGACTTTTAAAGGGTGTTCCGCGGCATTCGAATTTGCCGCGAACACCCCAAATTGTTCGCTGTTCGGCGAACTTGCGAACAGCCAATGTTCGAGTAGAACATGAGTTCGACTCGAACTCGAAGCTCATCCCTACTGATGAGGCTATTTTAACCACATTACTCTCTATGGCTGTGAGCAAACACACCAGTGTTTGAACAATAGTACTGTAAAATATAATAGATCTATGGTGGCTTACGGTGCTGTCAACCAGCCAAAGTTTTGCTGTGCAAAAGATTAGAGGAAGATACTGTAAAGACAGATTCAAGTACATATATTAGATGTATTTAAAGAAAACCTGAACAGAGATATATGTAGACTTCCATTGCTGACCTGTTGCTTGTATGTCTGTATCTGACTTTGAGTCACTGATGTGCAACAAGAATGCAGCAAGTGAGGTGTGAATGAAGTCCAGCTGTGTGCACTTGTACCGGGTCAGTGACTCAAAGTATTGAAGCCACATATAATGAGAGCCTGGAAACCTATGTATTCCTTTCAATGCATGTTTTCTTTCAAACACATTTAATGGTTTCCAATAAATACGTATTTGGAACAGACCATGATTTTTTACATCTGCCTTGGGTTCATCTGAAAGTTTTTACGTTCCACACTGAACAGAATGTATTTATGTTGCACAAGTAGACTGGATTCAGAATTTTAAGACATTCAATAAACATCCTAACTGAATCCTGCTAGTGAATGCCTATCTGTTTTTTTTCTTTTTAGTAAAAATACTTTAAAATGAATTAACAATGTATAGAATTACTTTATACAATGAAAGCTTTTTAAGTTTTAAAGTATTCTAATTATATTGATGAAACTGATGTTTGCAGCTAGGGCATAATATACACAATCTCTGCAGTATTTCATGTATTTATATATTGAATCAAATTATCAAAGTTGTGCTCAGGCAAACAGATAAATACAGATGAAATACACAGTTTTTTTGTTTTGTACTTTCTTTAAAAAAAAAAAATAGCAATTATTTATTTTACACAAGACTTCAGCAAAGTAATTACCACTGTGCTAGGTTTTCATCTAATTTTTCAGGATAAGGTAGAGTTGTTTAAATAGCTCTCTTTTTGCTTTGAAATGTTTTTCATATTGGTGTGAGTATATTTTTCATAAATTCCTGTTGATCCTGACATTTTTTGTTCTGTGTCTAATGATGTGTACACACGGCCGGACTCCCCGACAGAAAAAGTCTGATGGGAGCTTTCGGTCGGACATTCCGACCGTGTGTATGCTCCATCTGATTTTTTCTGTCGGAATTTCCGATGGACTTACATATAGAACATGTTCTAAATCTCTCCGTCGGAAATGCCGACTGAGTTTAGTCCGTTGGCAAGTCCAGCCATGTGTACACGGGATAAGGCTTTTTTTTTTTAACGGGTGGCCACCAACTCCCAAATCTTTAGGTTGCAGTTTCCCTGTGCTTTCATCCAATCAGCTGCAGTTATTCCACCCTGCTGGTTGACTGACAGCTGCTCTGACCACTTAGCAGTTACAATGGGGGCTTGCAGTACATTCTTAGCAACAGTCTGTAGAAATGATTTTTTTCATTTTTTTTATGTTAAATACTGTATACTGTACTTTACAAATGCAGAATGGACATGCTTTTCTTTTCTGCCTTATCATAGCTAGAACTTTCCCGTTCGGTCATGTTAGTTTTTTTTATTCCTAGAAATCTTGGGGCTTATTACTAAAGGAGATAGAGATGAGACTCTTGGCACAATACACTGCATTAATATTCCCTTTTTTTATCAAACCGTGTGTAATGCAAATTCCTGAATTCACAATCATATACAGATTAAATGGCAGAATGTCAATTTTCATAATAAATAGAATCCTTTTGTTATATAATTTCTGGCCCAGCAATCCCAATGTTCTTATCTCTCATTTACCTCACCCACAGAAATGTCATGTTTCTGTCTGAGTTTTAAAAACTTCTTTCTACTTGTATTACTTCCTGTAGGTCATCTCCCATCATTACCTGTGTTGTTGCATCACAGAAAAGGGTGTGGTGATGTATTACCAGTCTGGACCACACCTCCCTCATTACTATACCACCTCCTCTTGTTTTATTTCTACCCACTTTCCTACATATTCCCTTAAGGTGACCATACACATTACAATCTAATTGTACAAGCTCCTTTAGATCTCCCTTCAGCTATGCAGTACAAGGGTCTGCCTAATTTGAAACAAACTGAATAGATTGTTCAGGTGAGTCATCCTATTCCATAGTTCTGGTAAATCTAAAGGAAATTGTACAGGGATTATACAATCAGATTGGATAGTGTATGCCCACCTTTATACAAGTACATAGGAGGGAGTGGATGGAGACACCCGGCTGCCAGGCCCTGTTCACATCTTCACATAGAAGGAATTCACATTCCCACACGTGTTTTTTTTTTTTTTGGGGGGGGGGGGGGTTTGGAGCCTTTTTACTCATAACATATAGAGCAGCCCATTCAATATGCAACAATCACCCCAATGAAGCTCCAGAACTTTTTTTAGAGTGGAGCATGATGCATTTTTTACCATGCTTTTTGGTGCGTTTGCAGTGGGTTTCTAAAATGCACAGCAAAGCATGCATTTTCTGTGCTGTTTGCCACGCATTTGGAAACACACAGATGTGAATGGAGCCTCAATGTTCTTGTGTAAACACATCAATCTTACTTTCAGGCTCCATTCACACCAATATAAACAAATTGCCACTGCCCTCACATATAACTGGCCTTTACAGCAAGGAGCACATGGAAGGACAACGCATGCAAAAAAAAATTACCTGCCCAACTTACCGACCAGCCTGCAAACAACCAAATTATCCTGTCTAACAGTATGCGTTAAAAACAGGGGTTTAGTCTGCACATGTTTGCAAATACATGCATTAGCTACAGAGCCCCATCAAGGCCCCCCTGGTATTTTGTGTAGTCCTAACTCTCCACAGTGGAAGCACATGCATTATAATGGATATGCAGAGGGCAGGTAAGCCTGGAGGGAGCCCACCCCTCCATAAAGGCATAGGGGCACACTGGACACCCAGCACATATGGCAGCAAAGGTGTCCAGTGCATCCCCTCACCAATATTTTAACAGTACAAACAAATGGCCACTACCTTCAGCTATAACTGGCCTTTGCAGCAAGCAGCACATGGAAAAGCAACAAGCCGTGATGCATGCAAGTACAGAAAGGTGGATCCCCTGAGAACGTGCGTGCGCGCAAAATGCTTCGGGCCTGTACGTACGTCATGCGGCCAAGTCCACGAATCGGATAATCAGCCTCTGGAAGAAAGGATCACCAGCACAGTTCACCTTTCTAAATATGTTCCACTTTTCAGCATTTAACATGAAACATGGTCATATTCTCCAATCTCTAATCCTTAAAGACTAAAGCCTAGTACACACAGGTACACTCGTTCAGTAGAAACCGACCGACATTCTGCCCATGTGTATTGAAGTCAGGCCAGCTTCTGTCGAAGGGACATGACCAAAAAAGGTCTGACGATCGGCTCCCGATCAGCGCTCTCAGCCAATGGCTGAGAGTGCTGACTGGAGTGTTCTGGTGGGAGGGGGGGCATCCACCTATCAGAACACAATAGGACAGCAGAGGAGATTGCTGTACTAACATCAGATTGTTAGTACAACAGCTCCTCCTGAGCTGTCAAGAGCTCTTTCACATAATACAAAGTCCTTCCCAATCCTAGTATAACAGGTCCCAGGATTGACAGACACACCTTCCCAAGTGCACTTTAAACACAAAAGGTTAATTTTTTTCAATGAGTTTTACCTATATTGCCAAGACCCGACAATTTATTACAGCCGCAATCAGTTTTAAATGACTTTTTTTTCTTTAGAAATGTCATTTTGCTGCGGTACTGTTCTATACACAGGAAAACTGTACCACTTTACAGGCATACTAGACACCCCCCAGGCACGATATTCAAAGGAATATTTCATTTTTATTGTTTCACTTTAAGCATTATTAAAATCACTGCTCCTGAAAAAACTGCAGTTTTTAAAATGTTTTTTGCATTGATACATGTCCCCTGGGGCAGGACCCGGGTCCCCAAACACTTTTTTTGACAATAACTTGCATATAAGTCTTTAAAATGAGCGCTTTTGATTTTTCATGTTTGTGTCCCATAGACTTTAACGGGGTTCGTGTGTTCGTCCAAATTTTTTGCCTGTTCGCAAGATCTGGTGTGAACCGAACCAGGGGGTGTTCGGCTCATCCTTACTCTCAAATGCCTCCTTTTAATGCCAATGTGAGCTTAGCTTTACTCTAAAGCCACGTACACACAAGCAGAATTTCCGTCTGAAAAATTTTTGATGGTTTTTTCAACGGAATTTCTCTCAAGCTTGGCTTGCATACACACAGTCACAGAAAAGTTCACTGAACTTTCAACCACCAAGAACGCGGTGATGTACAACACTACAAAAAACGGCCATTTTTCAAACTTTTTTTGCATTGATACATGTCCCCTGGGGCAGGACCCCGGTCCCCAAACACTTTTTATGACAATAGCATGCATATAAGCCTTTAAAATTAGCACTTTTGATTTCTCCCATAGACTTTTAAAGGGTGTTCCGCGGCTTTCGAATTTGCCGCGAACACCCCAAATTGTTTGCTATTCGGCGAACAGGCAAACACCTGAACATCAACTTGAACATCGGGACCATCCCTAATTATTACATGTAGTGTAACTGTGTTTTTTTATGTTACATGTTTCACACGCACATGAATTAATCAAAATCTATTCCTCAATAGCGATAATATAAAATATAAATTCTCTTTGTGCGAATCAAATACTTTTGCAAACTCAGTTATTACCTTGTTAAGTAGCATCATTACTCTGCGACACATAGCCTGTGCAGAGAGCAGAGTTGCGAGAGAAATCTAACAAGTCCACTCACTGCAGGCTGCCTACAAATATGTTCAAGAGGGGGCAGGTATGAGACTAGTCACCCTGTAGAAGGGGAGTGAGAAATGCTGACTGGCCTTAAAGTGGTTATAATGTCTCCACAATAAACTCCCATGATAGGTTCTCTTATGGGGACAGTGCAGGTTTTTTCAGCATTATAATCTCTAAATACCTTTTCCCAGCAGTGCTTCTGTGCCATCACATGGTTTTCTAGGGTCTTACTCCCTAGCAGAGGGACTCTAGTGGGAGGGGCTCACATTTCTCTGCTGGTTTTGTTTCAGTTTCAGGAGGGGAGGGGCATGAAAATGGCAGGAAGGGAGGGGGAGAAGGGGGGATACAGATGCTGCAGAGAGAGCAGGATGATGCAAAGTCAGTTTACTGACAGGAACACAGAAACAGGCAGGATCAACCAGGTATTATGCTATATGGAAAAGGATAAATAACATTGCAAAAAATGGTTAGTGCAAAAATAATGAAGAAAGGAAGGATCAATCAAAACGAGGAAGGATTGATCAAAGGAAGGATCAGTCAATCGATCGCAGGAAGCAGTGGTCAATAGATCACAATTGGTCAATTGACATTGGTCGATCGAAGAAAGGATCAAAGGATCGGTTGATCAAAGGAAAGATCAAAGTAGGGAAGGATAGGTTGATTGATCGCAGGAAGGATCAGTCAATCGTTTGCAGGAAGGATTGATCGATCAATGGCAGGAAGGATCAAAGCAAGGAAGAATCAGTCAATTGATCGTAAAAAGGATCAAAGTAAGGAAGGATTGGTAGCTCAATTGCAGAAAGAATTGACCAATTGATTGCAGGGAGGAAAAGGTGATCGATTGCAAGAAGGATCGGTCGCTCAGTCACAGCAAGCAGCGGGTGATCGAAGGATCAAGGGATTGATCAAAGATAGGATCGATAAATCACAGGAAGGATCAGTCGGTTGGTCGCAGGAAGAGTCGGTCGGACAATAACAGGAAGGATTGGTCAGTTGATCACAGGAAGAATCAAAGTAAGGAAGGAACATTCGATTCATGGAACGATTGATTGAAGGAAGTATTGGTCAGTAGATTGCTAGAAGAATTGGCCGATCGATTGCAGTAATGATCGGTCAGTTGATTGTTCATCCCTTGTGAAAGCAATAAATTTGATCAAAAAAACAGTAAGAGACAGTTAAAAAAAAACATTTTGAATAAAGTAAATAATAAAAATAATAATACTTTTCTTAAAGCGGCCCTTTCCCTGGTGTCTATGTGTAAACCTGGATACATACGTGAGTCGTTCACACACTAAACAGTATAAACAGTGTAAACAGTAATCGCACCATACATGGGAGGTGTCGCCACGAACACCAGAGTGAGAGCAAAATTCTAGCACCAGACCCCCTGTGTAACTCTAAACTAGTTACCTGTATACCCTTTTAAAGCATCACCAATAGAGATTTTTAGGTACCATTGTATGGTTCCACAGGCAAATGCAATTTTAAAGCGTGCCATGTTTGGTATAGATTTACTCAGCATAACATTATCTTTTATATTTTACAAAAAAATGGGTATTATATAGTGTTTGCTTGCAAAAAAATAATTTACGTGTATTTAAAAAAAATGTTTTTTGAAAAAACACTGCGCAAATACCAGCTGACATAAAAAATTGTAACACACCATTTTTTTCTCTAGGGCCTCTGTAAAAAAATATATAATGTTTGGGGGTTCTAGGTAAATTTCTAGCAAAAAAAATACAGATTTTCACATGTAGGAGAGAAATGTCAAAATTGACCTGTTTTAGCGCCACTTTTCGGCTGCTAGCTGGGTGCTTTTATCCCCCCACTAGTGGTCGAACAAAAGGTTAAAAGCACCCGTGTTGCCGCGCTGCCAAAATGCTT
The DNA here is from genome assembly GCA_037952925.1 of Lithobates clamitans. Classification (NCBI taxonomy): domain Eukaryota; kingdom Metazoa; phylum Chordata; class Amphibia; order Anura; family Ranidae; genus Lithobates; species Lithobates clamitans. The sequence goes on along the minus strand of JBBGZY010000304.1, from coordinate 12,812,104 downwards.
TCCAGACGCTCCGGCAGTGCTACCCATTCATTTAAATAGGCAGGGCATTTTGGGAGAGGTGTGTACACCACTCTCAAACCTCCCCAAAGATGCTGCTTGCAGGGTTTTTTTCCCATTCCCGTAAGCACACCGCCCCCTAGTGTGAAAGCACTCCGGCTTTCACACTGGGGAGGCAGGAGAGACGATTTTCCGGCACTTTACAGACGCTATTTTTAGCGCTAAAACGCCTGAAAAATGCCTCAGTGTTAAAGGGGTCTTAAGCTAAGGACTATACAATGACATTCAGAGATAAGTCCATTCAAATGAATCCAACATGTTTCTACTGTTTAGTTACTGATGCCCATCTTTAAAATACACTTTAATGGAGACTAATAATTAAATATATATTTGCACAATTCATTTTCAAATTCAGAAAACAAGACATAAGAAAAATGTCATTGTCAATATATCCGGTGTCTTAATAACAGCAATCTGGACACCCTCTGGTAATCTGTCACATATTTAATATGCTCCCCACTGGAGTTTCTTGGAGGATGATGCCATGCCCTTAAGACTCTCTGCATTGACAGAGACCAAGTGATTAATATTTGGTATTGGTCATGTGAGTAACTGCCAGATGGAGCCTCAATTACCATAATTACAACAAGAGCTTTTTTTTTTTTTTTTTTTTAAGTTTATCACATGCTAGTTGCAAATCAGTATAGACTCTTAATGACCCCAAAACCTCGTAAATATCCTACAGCAGCTATTGGAGTTTCCTGAAAAGGTAAGTTTCTTTGTTGGGATTCCATTTAACCACTTCAATACCAGGACTTTAGACACCTTCCTGCCCAGGCCAATTTTCAGCTTTTAGCGCTGTCGCAATTTAAATGACAATTGCGCGGTCATACAACACTGTACCCCAACAATTTTTTTTATCATTTTGTTCCCACAGATAGAGATTTCTTTTGGTGGTATTTGATCACCTCTGAGGTTTTTATTTTTTGCGCAACAAATAAAAAAAGACCGAAAATTTTGAAAAAAAAACAAGTTTTTCTTTGTTTCTGTTAAAATTTTTTGGAAATACGTATGTTTTCTTCTTCAATGATGGGCACTGATATGGCTGCACTGATATGGCGGCACTGACCAAAGTCCGACCATCCAGAATGCGATGACGTACAGCACATACGTCGGGACTAGAAAAAAGGAAGTTCAATAGCCAGTAGCCAATAGCTTCCATTTCTTACTTTCTTCAGAGCATACGTCGTTTTTGGTCTGTCTGAACAGCATACAGACGAGCGGTTTTCCCGATAGGAATTGGTTCCGTCGGAAATATTTAGAACATGTTCTTTCCTGTCGCATCATGGCAGCATACACGTTGGGTTGTGACTCCGCCTCCACAACCTGATAGGACCACATAGCTATAAATTAGAGAGTAGACACCTGCCCCAGTATTCTCTTATTTTTCCTCACCTGCCAGGACGCACGGATCAGCACCCCCTTACCGCTTCGCCCCAGCCAGGTTCTAGCCTCTCCTGGGTGGAAGTCCTTCTTCTACAGCCTCTAAACGAGCTAAATGGAAGGAGCCCCACTCTGGTGGTCTCAGGAGCACTCATTTCAACTCAAACTGTTTGCCATGATATAAGCCTTAAACAGGCTTCAAGTGCAACAGCCCACAAAAGCCTTAAACAGGCTTGCTGGAGGATTGGCCAGGGAACCCTCAGTATGGCCTCATGAAATAAGCCTTAAACAGGCTTAATTGTGTGCAGCGGTCTCCATTCCCCCTCTCCCTTTCCCCCCCTCTCATACCATTTTTATGTTCTGCTGGGCTCTGTTGTTCACATAGTTGCTGTGTGGGACCGCCGAGCATTCTCGGCGTCCTCGCGCATGCGCAGTACGGCTCTTTGGGCGCTTCTATGCTGTTTTCCAGCCTCCAAGATGGTGTCGGGTGTCTCGCGGCACTACTGCGCATGCGCGAGCGTCCGACGCCGATGGCGGCGGATTTAAAAACCCAGCATTAGCTGTAGATGCTGCTGATGGTTGCTGCATGCTACAGATCGCCTGTTACTGCAAACCATAGTGGAAAAACGCTCTACAAAGGTGGGTGACCCTTCTCCTGTTCAGTTCTGTGTCAGGATCCCTGCTCTCTCTCTCTCTGCATTGCTGCTTGTTTTTTTTTTTTTTTCTCCTTGCAGGTTTCCAGCCCACTCACCATGGAGACCGCTGCCCCAGCAGATCACCGCCAGCCTACTAGGTAAGGGGGGGGGGGAGACGAGGGTAAGTAGTGAAGATTGAAAAAGAGAGCACTTCTAATGCTGCCTAAATTGGTCAGCCCTACCAGGTCCCCAAGAACGTCTGCGTCAAGACAAAGAGAGTCCTCACGCAGGAGAAGTCGCTCCAGACATAGACAGAGCCGCTCCTACCATAGAAGAAGCCGCTCAAGAGGAAGCCGCAGAAGAAGCCGCTCCAGGTCGCATTCCCGACATGGTCGATCCCGCCAGAAGGTCGTCCTCACGCAGGCACCATTCCCCTGCACGCCATTCCCGCCCCGCCGGGAACGCATGCTGGATTTGCGGTGCAGCGGCTCTTCCGGATAAACTGGTTTGTCAAAAATGCCTGGAAGAGGCCACAAGAGAGAGAGCCTCGGAAGTTGGGGACTCAGCCCCTCAGGCCTCGATACCAGATGTGGATTTCTCCACCATTACCTCTCCAGCCCGGGCCAGCACATCAAAGGAGCAAGACTCCCTGTCTGATAATGAGGGTCTGGAGGTGTCGGCCGGATTCGACTTCGGTCTGATAGAGCCGTTTGTTAAACCGGTTAAGGAGGCAATAGGATGGGAGGAACCCCAGGAAGTCCAGCCAAAGCAAAGGAAATATTTTCCTCAGCTTAAGAAGGAACCAGAAACTTTTCTGTTCATCGACGAACTGGAAGATTTAATCAAAGAAGAGTGGCAGAGACCGGAGAAGAAATCTAGTCTGAACAACAGACTCCAGAAGCTATACCCACTCAAGGAGCCTAAAGTGAACCCTCTGGTGTCCCCTCCGGTAGTGGACGCATCTTTGATGCGCCTCGCCAGGCATGTTACCCTCCCGCTAGAAGATGCGGTAACGTTTAGAGACGTTCTCGACAGAAAGATCGACACGGATCTTAAGCGGGCTTACCTATCGGCTGGAGGCGCATGCAGGCCTGCAATAGCACTCATGGCAGTAGGAAGGGCCATCTCGAGCTGGTCTTTAAGCACGGAGAAGCTGGTATTAGAGGGTGCAGACCAAGAGAAAATAGTGAAGGCATTACAAGAGTTAAGCTTGGCTGGTGATTTCGTGGCTGAAGCCTCAGTCGACACTATCAGGTCTGCATCAAAGTCTATGTTGGCCTCAGTGATGGCCAGAAGAGCTTTGTGGCTGAAGCCCTGGACGGCGGATCTGGCATCCAAGTCTAACTGGTGCCGTATTCCGTTCGACGGTGAGCACCTCTTCGGAACAAAGTTCGATACGGCCATCACCAAAGTAACTGGTGGAAAATCCGGGCTCATTCCCTCGGATAGGAGGCCTAAACAGAGACCTCCTCCTTTTAAGCGGAATCTCCCAGAAAGGAATAGGGACGCGAAAGCGTACAGACCAGGGAAGGAGTACCGAAGGAACTGGAAGAACCCTCAAACCTCTTTCATGAAATTCCAGAAGCCTAAGACTCCCGCTTCCAGTGACCAGAAGCCTTTTTGAAGGTGCGCCCGTCTGGCCAGCGGTAGTAGGAGCAAGACTCTCCAGTTTCAAGCTGGTCTGGGCGGGGACCATACACGATACCTGGACCCTGGCCACTGTCAATTTCGGCCACAGATGGTCCTTCAAAAATCGACCCCCAAGGGATCAATTCTGCCCAACCCGTATTCCTCCACCCGGGGAGAAAAGGTTGTCTCTTCTAAATTATGTCCTAGAACTTCTTCAAAAACGAGCAATAATAGAGGTTCCGCCAGCACAACAAGGCAGGGGATTCTATTCTCCACTATTCCTCATCAAAAAGAAGTCAGGGGACTTTCGACCGGTTCTAGACCTGAAGAGCCTCAACAAGTCAATCAGAGTGGAGTCTTTCAGGATGGAAAGCCTGCAGTCTATCCTTCAGGTCATAAACTTAGGAGACTGGATGCTCTCCATAGATCTCCAGGATGCCTAACTGCACATACCAATCCACGTGGCTTTCCAAAAGTTCCTGCGATTCTCGGTGGGTCAGGAGCACTTCCAATTCCGAAGCCTTCCTTTCGGGATCTCTACGGCCACCAGAACGTTTATGAAGGTTCTGCTTCCAGTGATAGCCTCTTTGAGGGAGAAGGGTCTAAGGGTCCACCATTACCTGGACGACATTCTTCTCCTCTCAAACAGCCAGGAATCACTCGTGCAACATCGCGAGGTCTTAGTTTCCACTCTAACGAGTCTGGGTTGGATAATCAACTGGCAGAAGAGCAACATTCAGCCTACTCAAAGGATGGTCTTCCTGGGAGCCGAACTAGACACCCGAGCCAACATGGTAGAACTGCCAAGGGAGAAGTTGTCCCTACTAATTCAGAAAGTGAAGGATGTGGTTCCAGCATCATGCCTACCGGCCAGAGCATACCTCAGCCTTCTGGGTTCCCTATCAGCAACCATTCCAATGGTCAGATGGGTGCAATGGAATACCAGACCTCTGCAAGCCTTCTTCCTGTGCCAGTGGGATGGATGGTCCATGTCCCAATTGATTCGCATCTCAGAGGAAGCCAGACTATCTCTACGGTGGTGGACCCACCCCGACAACCTCAGCAGATGCAAACAGATAGTCATCCTCCACCAGGAGGTGGTAACTTCGGACGCCAGTCTGGAGGGATGGGGGGCACACTACCTACATTATGCAGCTCAGGGCCGCTGGCACTTCAAAACCAGGGATGTAGTATCAAACGTCCTAGAGATGAAGGCAGCCTTCCAAGCCCTCTTAGCATTCAGCTCACTTCTGAGAGGGAAACAGGTCCTCATTCAAATGGACAACAGAGTGGCTATAGCCTACATCAACAGGCAGGGGGGTACCAAGAGCATCTCCATGATGCGGGAAGTCGGTCCGGTGATGCGATGGGCTCAACTGAACCTGCGGGACCTGAAGGCGGCCTATATTCCGGGGGTTCAGTACCTACTGGCGGATTCTCTCAGCAGAACATTTGTTTCCAACAACGAGTGGTGTCTAAGCCCGCAGGCCTTTGCCCTCATATGCCAGACATGGGGTCATCCAGACATAGACCTCGCAGCAACACCAGAGAACAGTACGGCTTGTCTCCAGCACGCCTGGAACTTTCGCCTAGGTTGCATTTTTCCACCGACCCCGCTGATAGCCAAGTTCCTTCTGAGGCTCAAACATTCAACAGCTCTAGTCCTGGCTGTGATTCCCTTTTGGCCACGGAGGCCTTGGTTCACCACCCTCCTGCAACTGAGCACAGCGGATCCACTTCCACTCCCGGTGACAACGGATCTACTAACCCAGGGCCAGCTACTACATCCGAATCCAGAGAGATTGCACCTTGCGGCCTGGAGACTGAAAGGTCTAGGTTCCTACATCAAGGCTGTTCTCAGAAGGTAGTCGAGACCCTGCTTCAAGCCAGGAAATCCTCCACGAATAGCACCTACGAGAGAGTCTGGGGAAAGTTCTCTTCCTTTGCTCAGGAACAGGGTTGGGACCCCATCAGCAATACAAGTGCTTGAGTTCCTCCAGTCAGGTCTAGACAAAGGCCTTAGGTCCAGCACCCTGAAAGTCCAAGTCTCTGCCATCTCTGCTCTGACAGGGGTTAGGTGGGCACTTAACCCTCTCGTGGTTCAATTCCAAAAAAGCATGCCTGAAGCTAAGGCCTCATTTCCAACATGGGATCTATCAACTGTCCTAGAGATTCTATCCGGAGAGCCATTCTCCCCACTTGAGGATACCTCCCTATGGGACCTGTCTCTAAAGGTATCATTCCTAATTGCCATCACTTCAGTGAAGAGGGTCTCAGAAATGCAAGCTTTGCTGATCAAAGAACCGTATCTGATGGTTTACCCAGACAGGCTAACCCTGAAGCCTTCAGACAGGTTTATCCCAAAAGTCTCCTCTTCGTTCCACTTTAACCAGGAGATTGACCTCCCGGCTTTGATAACGGATCAGGGCGTTCCTCATCCCCTGGATGTCAAGGGCAACATTCTGCATTACCTCTCGGTAACCAAGTCATTCAGGAAATGCGAGAACCTTTTAGTCATCCCACATGGGTTCAGGAAGGGCCAGGCAGCTTCTGCCCGTACCATCGCCTCATGGCCCGTGAAAGCTATCAAGAAGGCCTACTCCTTAAGCACCTTGCAGATTCCAGAAGATCTTAGAGCGCATTCCACCAGGACAATGGCTACTTCATGGGCAGCTTACTGTAAAGTTTCAGCGGAAACCATTTGTAGAGCGGCCACTTGGTCTTCGAGAAGCACCTTCATTTCCCATTATAGAATAGACACTGCACGCTTAGCAGCAGTTGAATTTGGGAGGGCCGTCATACAGGCCAATTCTTCTGTTTCTTGTCAATAAATTTGATTTTGCATTCCCACCCAGTTTGGCGAGTTACTCCCCAACGTGTATGCTGCCATGATGTGACAGGAAAACGGAAAATTGTATACTCACCTTTCCGTAATTTTCCTTTCCTGTCGCATCTTCATGGCAGCATACAATCACCCACCCTCTGTGTATATATTTACAGAGAATACTGGGGCAGGTGTCTACTCTCTAATTTATAGCTATGTGGTCCTATCAGGTTGTGGAGGCGGAGTCACAACCCAACGTGTATGCTGTCATGAAGATGCGACAGGAAAGGAAAATTACGGAAAGGTGAGTATACATTTTTCCGTTTTTTCTAGGTCCGTCAGAATTTTCGAAAAAAAAAAGTCAGATGAAGCACGCACACGATCGGAATATACGATGAAAAGCTTCTGTCTGACTTTTTCTGTCGGACATTCCGCTTGTGTGTACGTGGCTTTAGTTTTGAAAAGTGGGTAAGGGATGCAAATGGCCAAAAACAGTATTAGAAGGGTTTATGCCCAAACAAAGGAAGAAAATACAAAAGAAACACAGAAATAGAGGCCAAGTCTAAAATTAATTAAACCATAATAAGCAATCATGATATGTGGACTAAGCCCCAGTGCACACCGGTGCGACTTTAGATGCAACATGTGCTTTACAAATCACACCTGAAGTTTCAACTAATGTCTTTCTATGGCACTGTTTTAACCGTTTACAGACCGGAAGATTTGGCTGCTTAATGACCAGGCCATTTTTTGCAATACAGCACTGAGTCACTTTAACAGACAATTGCGTGGTCGTGCGACGTTGTACTCAACCAAAATCAAAGTCCTTTTTTTCCCACAAATAGAGCTTTCTTTTGTTGGTATTTGATCACCTTTGTAGTTTTTATTTTTTGTGCTATAAAAAAAACAATATTTTTTTTACTTTTTGCTATAAAAATATCCCCAAAAATGTTTTTAAAAAACAAATTTCTTTATCAGTTTAGGCTGTTATATTTTCTTCTACATGTTTTTGGTACAAAAAAAAAAAAAAAAAAAAAAACGCAATAAGCGTATATTGATTAGTTTGCGAAAAAGTTTTAGCACCTATAATGGGAAATATTTATGGAATTTTTTTTATTTTATTTTTTTTAATAGTAATGGCGGTACTGCGACATTGTGGCAGACAGATCGGACATTTTTAATAAATTTTTTGGACCATTGACAGTTATACAGTGGTCAAAGCTATACAAATGCACTGAATACTGTGTAAATGTCACTGGCAGGGAAGGGGTTAACACTAGCGGGAGATCAAGGGTTAAATGTGTTCCCTAGTTAGCGTTTCTAACTGTATGGGGATAGGACTGACTGGGGGGGAGACATATTGTTGTTCTTACTTACTAGGAACAAACGATATGTCTCCTCTCCCCTGACAGAACAGGGATTTGTGTGTTTTTTTTAATCTCCGTTCTATCTCTCTTTCCCAGAATTGCGGGTGGCCAGCAGTGATCACACCCAGAGGCTCTTAAAGGGGAAGAAATACCCGTACAACGATTACAATTTCATCACAGGAAGAGTCACTTGCTGCAGGAAGATGACCTTGGTCATGCACAAGAAACCCTCTTTTCAGATGTTGAGAATGAGCTAGAGTGAGCCATGACAATGGAGGGAGGAGAAACCAGGCAGGAAGCATGAAGAGAAAGTGATGTTCCTGCATCTGCCAAGTGGGTTCCAGCGATGGGGGGGTGATGGTTTGTAGATCATTCATGGATGTCAGTAAGCCATGGAGGAGGAAAGTGGGAGAGAAGCAGAACAGCAGTCTCAGATGCATCTACTGTAAAGAGAGAAATACTAGCCAAGCCTTAGAGTAAGAGTGAACCTTACATATTTTAAACTGTTACTAAACCCACAATGGTAAAATCAGTCCATATATGCAGTAAAGCATACTTGTTATACTCACTGTGGAACATAAAGGGTTAATTCGTCTGCATTGTGTAAAAAGGCTGTTTGATCCTGTATGCAGAGATCCTCCCCTTCTTGCATTGCCCCCAAAACATGTCCAGATAAGACAGTTATTGGAGTCAGGCTGCATATGCTCAGTTTGGTGTGTATTGCTAGAGAGGTTTTTTCTTGGAAGAGTACTGCCCCGTACACACGGTCGGATTTTCCGATGGACAATGTCCGATCGGAGCGTGTTGTCGGAAATTCCGACCGTGTGTGGGCGCCATCGGACATTTTCCATCGGATTTTCCGACACACAAAGTTGGACAGCAGGAGATAAAATTTTCCGACAACAAAATCCGCGTCAATTCCGACCGTGTGTGGCCTGTTCCGACGCACAAAGTGCCACGCATGCTCAGAAGAAATTCCGACACGGGACAGCTCGTTCTGGTAAACTTAGCGTTCGCAATGGATACAGCACTTTCGTCACGCTGCAATGTTAAAAATGGTTTAATACAGCGCACTCTCTTCTTCTTTATAATGTGACAAGAATTAAGTCGTTTTGCTGCTCATATTCACACACACTTCTCACAAAGTTTTATTTGTGTTTTTTTAGTGGGATTCCCTCAATATATTGTTATTAGTTGTCACATCTGACAGTTTTATATATATATTTTTTTTTTTTTGGATTTTCAGGGTTTTTTTTGCTTTAATGTTTGGATTTTTTCCAAGGCTGATCTTTGTTCAATGTTATTTTTATTTTTACTCCAGAATATTTTTGGTTGTGTTTTGTGTGTCAAATTACCCCAACACCATTGATATCTTTTATTATTTAATCTCCAGGAGATTGTTTGTTGTTGGTGACCCTTGTTCATTTCACATTGTATATTTGAAATGTACCTGAATCCTCACAAACAAGCTGTCATTTTTGAAGTAAAACACATAGGAGAGTATAATTCAAAACAAAAATCCTTTATTAAGGGATCAGAACCAAACAAAGAGGAAGGCAACACTGGATCAACAGGAGAAATTAGCGAAGCCTGGGACCCCCACGGCAGACATCAATTCTTCAACATCAAAATTGGTGGCCTAAGGAGTCCATATGTAAGGGAGGGCAGTCTGGTCTGGGATTCGCAGAGACTCGGATAACAGCAGATGACATCAGTGTCCCCAGGCTGTGGTACCACAAGAGGCTGCATTTTTTGGCCGACCAGACTGGACCCAGGGCAATCACTGTCTAGTCTTCCTTCCATGCTTCCTTTCGGGCTGTGGCTGTGCAGTTGGAGATGTGGCAGGAGGAGGAGTAGGACCTGGAGGAGGAGGAGGACTGGGAGGACCTGGAGGAGGACTGGGAGGACCTGGAGGAGAGGGAGGAGGAGGAGGAGGACCTGCAGGAGGAGGAGGAGGACCATCCCAAAGCTGTGTGTGAGGTGTAATTTGACCCCTCACACCTTTCTCCAGAGCCTCTGATATGAGGGCCTGGCACATGGCTTTTTGGCCCTCCTCCATCCTCTGCATTTTATAGGCAATGAATGCAGCAATGTTCTCCTGCCTGGTGTGGGGTGCTCCCAGGACCTCTGTAGCCCTCCAAAAGAATCTGATAGCCGCCTCCTCTAGGGCACTCGTCCTACTGCCACTTTCTGTTTTCAGGGGGGGTGGAGGGACCTTGATATCAGCCAGCCGGCTCGGCCCGGCCACCTCCTGGCTGAGACTTCCCTGTGTATGAAAAAGGGACATAGTTGTAATGTTTTGCATCATCAATCACAATCCTAAATTAGTACTCCCAACTAACATCTAGTTAACATCATTGATTGGACAAGCAGAAATATTTAGAGGAATGCTATACCTGGCTCAATCTGGGCTCCTCCACATGCGGCCTGGAAGGCCCAGGTTGGGCGTCAGAAGCCTCAGCCGGGGGGGGGAGGAAGCATGGAAGGAAGACTGGAGAGGGATGGCCTGGGTTCAGTCTGGCCTGCCAGAAAATGCAGCCTGTCATAGTACAACATCCTGGGGACATAGATGTCATCTGCTGCTCTGGATCTCTGTGAATCCAGGACTTTCTTGCGCTCCCTCAGATATGTGCTCCTCAGGCAACCAATTAATATCTTTAAATAAGTGATGTCTGCCGTGGGGATCACCTGCTTCACAATTTCACACAATTGTTCCAGTGCTGCCTTCCTCTTTGCTTGGTTCTTGAAATGGGGGTGTTTAATCTCCCACAGACAGGGCAGCTCACTTAGCATATCAATGAATAGTGACATGAAGTCAGTATCTCTCATTAAGATATCCATGTTCACTGCAAGACACAACACAAGACAAAGCCTAATGTCAGACAAAACTCTCCTAATCTTGTTACAATATAGGCCTCAATCTAGAAGCAGTATAGGCCCAAGTTTGTCTCTTACCTTCGTTCTTACGATCGGCGCGTCCAATGCTCCTTCCTCCACTCACAGATCGTACATAATATGCACGCGTGTTACGCTTTATACACACTGCGCATGCGTGTAACTCCGTCCGCCCCTGACGTTCTTTCTAGTCTATTCCCCGCCCCTTTTCGTTCTGCGCAGTGGGGGAAGAGCATGATGGCGGAGTTACAACAGGTGCGTGATAATAATTCTAACAACGAGGAGGAGGAGGAAAGCCCGGATCCAGGCACGTCCCGATCCAGAAGGCCACAAATATGTCATTTGCGGAGATGTTGGAGATGGTCGACATCATGAAGAAGTCCGACTATGACGGAAAATATGGGCCTTACCCCCACCCCAACATCAGAAAGGCCAAGATCATGGCGAAAGTGGTCAGGAGTCTGGAGAGGAATTTCGGGGTACGAAGATCAAAAGATCAGCTCAGGAAGCGGTGGTCGGACCTGAAGTTGAGAGAGCCAGAGCAGTGCCGAAAGATCCGGAGAGTGCTGCAAAAAAGTAAGTAGTTGTGCTGTGTTCCTATTCTTTCTGTCTTTATTCCGTTCGTTCTGCTCCATATGCTTTTAGTAATTGTAACGTTTAAAAAGGTCAACTTTAATGTTCATGGGCCCATTATTCGTTCGTATCAGCACAGGGCCAATCAGCACTGTCCAGACAGAGGGTCGGGGTTCTGCATCCTGATAGGACAGCTAGTACAGTATGAAAACTCCTCTTATAAGCTTTAACCGGGCACTGATATAAGTCACAAAACTGCTATATACTGCTGATAAGAAAAGGTATTTGGCAGTTTAAGTTTATATTTACTAAAATTATTGCATTTTCATGTTCTGTGTACTGTGGGAGACCAGATATAGTGAATGCAGGGTCCTGGGTTTAGTAACACTTTAACCGCCTAAGGACTGCCCCACGTACATATACTGTGACAGGGGGGCCCTTAAGCATGAAATCACGTAACTGTACGTGATCTTTTTCTTTGGCTCTGGGGCGTGTGCACATGCTGCCCCAATCAGCGGGTCCAGCTGACCTGATGTCCGCCGGAAACCCGGTGATCGTTCTGAGAGTGGCAGAACGGCAGTCTGCCTATGTAAACAAAGCAGATCGCCGTTCTGCTAGTAAGAAAAACAGAGATCTTGTGTTCCTGCTAAGCAGGAATACATATCTCTGTTTTTCTTCAGTTAAACAATCCCTCACACAATAATAAAGCTCTCCCAGGGAATGGGTGAACGTGTTCCCTAACTTTGATGACTCTGTGTTCCCCTTGCTGTATCTTAGAAAAAGTAGCCCTGTAATTTAATCATATCAAGATGCCAAATAGAAAATCTTACCCATGTAAACCTTCATTCATTCCAACATTCATAGTTTATAGCAGTGCTTGTTCAGAATTTGTGATTGGCTTGATTTTCCATTTTGTCAGAGACAAAATGTTTCTTTTAGGATGGTTGGATCTTTCACTGACACATAATTAAACTTGTAAGAGACAATGCTAAATCCGAACTTGTAAAACAAGGGATTTTCTTTTTCTACAAAATGATAAAACATTAAGTTTTACAGTGTACTCTAACCTCCTGTGGCACTAAATGGGTTTTTAGAAAACTAGCTTCCAGGTAGATATTCATGAGAATGTAAAACTGCAATGCATATGCATTCAGAATCTTGGAACTTAACCCAAGCACAGTATTTTTGATAGTAAAGAAAAAGACACTTCTGTGACACTACTATGGCATTTGGCAATATTTATCTTAATAAATATGATATTTGTGAGAATTTATTATATCGGGATTATAGTGAAGCTGCTGATAATCTAAAAACAATTCTCTAAGTGAGAGGCTAATACATTTTAGAAAATTCTATGCATAAAATAGGTAGGGAAAATATGATTATATTCTCTGATCACCAATTGCTTTTTTAGCTGCCCCAAAAAATGCTGTTCACAGGAAAATACTGTATGTTTGCATTACAAAATACAACAATGTATCCTTTTTTTATTGTGATTTATATGTCTTCAGTACACCCACTAACGTGTCTTAAAGGCATGGGACTATGCACTGACAGCCTTTATGTCAGAGAAAGTAGGTAAACTGCAGAAGGGTTTAAATTAGGATCAGGGATTTATCTAAGGATTGTTATTTACGTGTTAGGACCCATAGTTAGGTAGTTTAGTTTGGCTATTAGTTTCAAGGTTATGAATTGGGGTGGTTTAGAGTTAAGAGCTTATTTTAGATATTAAAGTAAGCATGAGGGGGGGGCATGGCTGGCAGCTGTGTAAGCAGATGTGTGATTCTCAGCTCCCAAACACTATCCTTAGCTTATTTTGAAAATTACAATATCTATAAACTCTGATTCCTGCATCTCTCTGGCTTATGCATCTGTCATGGCAATGACAAAGTGGAAATGACGCAATCGTGCTGCTCTGGAGCCTCCAGAACTGATTGGAGATCAGGCCACAACAACTCCAAACATGAGAATAAGCACCTGGGTTAAGATATAGACAATGTAAGTACACCTAATCTCCCTCCTAAGCCCCGCAGAGAATGTGGTGATAAGGGGAACAGTCTTTAACCTACATTAACTTCCGGTTCCCGACCGGCTCACGCAGATATACTGCGGCAGAATGGCTCCCCTGGGTGAAACTTCTGTACGGGTACATCCTTCTGCTCTTTGGCCACCAGAGGGCACGCGCCCACTGCATGGCGGGGGACTTGATGCACGTGACTGGTGGGCACCATCGCCACCGGCCACGCGCGATTGCGTGCACGAGCGCCAGCACAGGGATTTGTGTGTGCAGACACACAAATCCCTGTGCTGTCAGGGAAGAGGAAACATATAGTTTGTTCCTACTAAGTAGGAAAAACGATATGTCTCCTCTCCTAATCACTCCCATCCCCACACAGTTAGAACACGCTGAGAGAACACACAGTTGACCCCTTAATCGCCCCCTAGTGTTAACCCCTTCCCTGCCAGTGACATATACACAGTAATCAGTGCATATTTATAGCACTGATCGCTGTATAATTGCCAGTGGTCCCAAAAAAGTGTCAAAAGTGTCTGATCTGTCCGTCGCAATGATGCAGTACTGCTAAAAATCTCAGATCACCGCCATTACTAATAAAAAAATAAATAATAATAATAAAAATGCCATTAATCTTTCCCATGGTTTGTAGATGCTATAAATTTTGCGCAAACCAATCAATATACGCTTATTGTGTTTTTTTTTTTAACAAAAATATGTAGAAGAATATATATTGGCCTAAACTGATGAAGAAATTTGTTTTTTTTTTAAAAATTGGGGGTATATATTTTTTATAGCAAAAAGAAAAAAATATAGTTTTTTTTTTAAATTGTCGCTCTTTTTTTGTTTATAGCACAAAAAAATAAAAACCACAGAGGTGATCAAATAGCACCAAAAGAAAGCTCTATTTGTGGGGAAAAAAAGATGTAAATTTTGTTTGGGTACAGCGAACGACCGCGCATTTGTCAGTTAAAGTGACGCAGTGCCAAATTGTAAAAAGTGCTCTGGTCAGGAAGGGGATAAAATCTTCCGGGGCTGAAGTTGTTATAGAATGTTCTGCTGTACAGCAATCCAGTGCTTCCTTTCACAGTCTTACTACTCAGGTACAGGTAGTCAAGGAAGACATCTCTTTGCTATGACCCAACCTACAAAAATGTGCAGGAATTAACTTTGACTTTAGAAGGCTATGTTAGCAAGCTAGAAGGCACTGTATAGCCCCTGAAAGCTGATGTGAAAATTGCACTACATAAAGCTGATGCCAACTCCCTTAAGTCTGAGGACTTGGAAAATAGATTAAGGTAACAACCCCTCTAACTTCGCTGAAAAAAGGTTGTTGAAAGTATTTGTCTCTCTCTGCTTTTTGCAGCTAAAAGGGGCCTCAGGGTCCCAACTTGCCCTCTAGCACTTGGTTCTTCTCCACAACCCTTTCTTATTATTTCTTTATAGAGACCGGGAAAACATTCAGGGTTGTTTAGGTGTATTTCTACTTTTGCAGCCAGATTGGGATTACACAAATTTTATATTTGTTACATGTTCCCATTAAAGAGAAAGTAAGGTCTTCCTCTTTAATTGTACCTACAGGTAAGCCTAAAATAAGGCTTACCTGTAGGTGCTGTAAATATCTCCTAAACTTGCACTGTTCAGGAGATATTTACTAAATACGCTACCGCCAACATCATCAGCGCATGCGCACTGAAGAAACTGCCCGCTAGTGCCGTTTCTTCAGGGCTTGTGCCGTGACCAGCTCGGGAGTGACATCATCACAGCTCTGACTAATCACAGTGTCAGAGCCCGCGAACCCAGAAGTAACTCCGGGAAAGATGTTGGCCCTGTCAGCGGTGTGCTGGTGCTGATTCAGGGCATCGTTCTAAGGTAAATATTTTATGATCATGCATACTAGCTCATAATGCCTTTGTCTTGCAGGTTTGGTTTTTTGGACTTTTTTAACATAGTATATATTAAAATAATATGTAAAAATTGCTGGTTCCCTGTTTATGTGCTTTTTACTTGCTTAAAAATCCTTACATGCTCTCTCTGCTTTGTAATATTTAGGAGGGGGCTGTGAAGCAATGGTTAACATAATTAACCCTGTCTGTACTTCATATAAAATAATATTTTTTTTAGGTGTTCTGTGTGAATGAAAACACATAACATAATATATTAAGTAAACAACTCTGAGCTAGGTGACACTCCACTCCAGAAAAGGAAGAGGACAAGGCATAAACAGCATAATTCCATATGAATAAAAGGTTATTAGGAAAATAACTGATGATCTAGCCCCAGATGACATCCCTTTATGAAGAAATGCATCAGAGTGTAGCAGGCTCATGTCTAAACGCATGCGGGCAGGCTGCGTTCTGTGTTATACATGCTGTCAACATAATCTCCTTTGTAAGTACCCATAATTTTTTTTACTATTAAACTTTCATTCATACTGAATAATGCTATGTGCCTTGTCCTCTTCCTTTTCTATGACTTACACGTAACATTGCTGAGGAGGGGATTTTCTATATAGTGTGGAGTTCTCTGCATTGGATTCTCAGGATGGTCAATGTGCACTTATGACCTCATCACAGGAGGTGAAAAAGGAATGCCTCTCACTAAGCCTCCACACCTGAACAAATGCCCTGCCCTACTACAAATTCTCAGGTGCTGGCTCTGCACAAGTCTGTAGAGAGGAAAAGGTCCTGGTCTGCTGCACTCCATAGAAAAGGCATCTTTATTGCAAAAAAATAGAAAAAATCCAACATACAGTCAAATCAAAAGTGAACAAAACAAGGATCAAAGGCTAACACGTTTCACATCATTTGATGCTTACTCATAGCTTGATGTTTACTCATAGCTATGAGTAAGCATCATATGATGTGAAACACGTTAGCCTTTGATCCCTGTTTTGTCCACGTTTGATTTGACTGTATGTTGGATTTTTTCTATTATTTCACAATAAAGATACCTTTTCTATGGAGTGCGACAGTACATCTAGTGGATATTAACTTTTTTCCTTGTGTGACTTTTTCTTAGTATATTGTTTAAAGATTTTTTCTTACTATATTGTATAAAAAATCCACATCATTTTCACTGTACACTGTTTATTAATTGCACAATCATTATTACCAGGTGTGGATTTAAAAGGGAAGTACAATATATTTATATTTAAGGTTTTGATTGTAATAAACATATAGTGGTGTTTTCTCAAATTTGACTGCAAAAAGGTGGAAATACGCTTTAAGAATGTCTCCTTTAACAGCAACAGAGTCATGCGTTTTCCAGATTTCTTCCCAAAGTGCAGGGGTAGTTTCCAAGAAGTCAAGAAGCACCTCCAACAATTGCAACTTCAATATCCCATGAAAAACCCAAACAAACCTTGTGGTGGTGGATAACAGTTCCCACTTTTTTCATAGCCCGGCATTGCAAAGCCCCAGCCTGTATGACAAAACTAAGCATTACAGTTAGGGCGAGGGTTAGGTGGTTAGTGTTAGGCAGAAGGTTAAAGCTAAAGATCTTTATCTTGAATGTAGATCTTTAAAGACTTTTTGAGTGCACTGGACACTTTATATGATTAAGGACATTTTATGTATTTTTTTTGTAATCATATTTATGATATATAAGAAGCAAGGATGTATTGGATATATTAGCACTTTGTTCTGTATGGTTTGTTGTCACATATCATATGAAATAGTGATAGAGCTGTTAGCAGGTAATTATTAGAAGGTTAAAGCTGGACTCCAAGCTGGCTCCAAGAAAATGACTAAATAAACAGATACAATTCATAGAAAAGAGCTGTTTTACCTGACTAGAAATTTATACTGTATCTGTCTATGCAGTCCTAAGAGTTGCACAGCTTTGCGAAACAGCTTTATTTTCACTTATGTCTCCTCCTATCTCTCACACTGTAATGCCACGTACACACGATCGCACTTTCCGACAACAAAATGCTTGGCTTTTTTCTGACGGATGTTGGCTCAAACTTGTCTTGCATACACACGGTCACACAAATCTTGACGGACATTCCGTTCGCCAAGAATGTGTGATGTACAACACGTATGATGAGATGAGAAAAATGAAGTTCAATAGCCAGTGCGGCTCTTCTGCTTGATTCTGAGCATGCGTGGAACTTTGTGCATCAGAATTGTGTACACACGATCGTAATTTACGACAACAGATTTTGTTTTTGGAAAATTTGAGATCCAGATCTCAAATTTTGTTTGTCGGAAATTCCAACATAAAATGTCCAATGGAGCCGACACACACGGTCAGAATTTCTGACAACAAGCTCCCATCGAACATATCCCATCAGAAAATCTAACCGTGTGTATACCTGTGCAAAGAAAGGAGACGCTGTATACCCATGACATAGTTGCCAGCATTTCAAGTAAATTTCCAGGGACCCCTTTTTCTGTGCATCTAGCAGGCCATTATAGGTACAGAATACAGTTTAATTAGGGAAGGGGCATTCTAAAATAGGCATATTGTTAACCTATATTATACCTGCCAAAGGCTAGCTTAGGTCTAGACAGTAGTATCAAGCAGGTGTGTTGCTAGAATTATGCAAGACCTGGAGCATCCCTGAGCACTATACAGAGAAAAATGATGCAAAATGACAAATAGTAGGTGTGGCCACACTGTGCTCACAGTGGGAGGGGCCTAAACGGACATTGTTAAAAATGTTTTGCAGGATATACACTTTAAATGATGGTGCTGTGTATACAGTGAGTAGGTGCAAGTTCTATGGGGTTTTTAGTGCCATACATGGCTCAATTAGAGATATTTCCCTCACGTAACCCTACTGATAAAAGTTTACCTGACAGAATCTGAGGGGATCTCTCCAAAATTAACATAGATAGTTTTTATTTTAGTAGAGTAGGGGGATATCAGAACCCTTGTTAAATTTTTTTTTATAGGTCCTGCTGCAGATTTCTCCCCACTTTCTGTCTTATGAAACCCTTGTCAACAAGATGAAAATGAACAAACATTTACTTGCTGAGGCAGTAAATAAAAAAAGGGTCCTCTTGATAAAGTCATATGATTAGTAAAAATGCATCTTCACCATGCACCTCCAGGAAGGAGACCGGGACCTGATGGTGGTTTGCAGCCGAGGATATTCAGACATCTAAGTGGTTGTAGGGGGTTCTTATACACCAGATGTACCAAGCGCATTGCCTGAGTGCACTGGAGGTCATGCACATTTAAATGTGAGTGTTGTCATTTATTTTTAATAAATGCTATATTTTAAAATGGTAAGCACTATATGAATTCCTTTTATCCACATGTGCTAATGAGGATGATCCTGGTCTGAGATTTGGGAGACCCCAAGGAGCACCTGAGCATTTGCCATCCAGAAGGATTGTACCCCTCAGGGGAAGGCTCGACTAGACCCAATTAGGGCACTTATGGGGAGGTGAGTGCATAAGTTGACTAGTGGGGGGTTTATGTCACTTTGAAGATTACCCACCTAGTAGACATGTGCAATTCATTTAGTTCCAAAATGTTTTTTATAACGAATTTTAACAAATTAGTTGATTCCGAAATTTGCAAATTTCCAAATTTTGAATTTCCGAAATTTTGAATTTCCGAATTTTCAAGTTTCTGAAAATTCTAAATTCGGAAATTTGAAATTTCGGAAATTCGAAATTTCGGAAATTCGAAATTTCGGAAAATAGAAAAATTTGAAATTTCGGAAATTCGAATCTCTGGAAATTGGAAAATTTCAGAAATTGGAAAATTTCAGAAATTCGAATTTGGAAATCTAAAATTTCAGAAATTCTGAAGTTCAGAAATTTGGAAATTTGAAACTTCACAAATTTGGAAATAAGAATTAAACTATGAAAATTCAAAAGAATGAAAATCTGAAAACCCAAAAAATAATTAACTAATAATAACTTAATTATTAAATTATAGGTATTAGAATTTCCTTTCAAATTTGGCTGTCAGTGAACGTAATGAGTACGAATTTATTGAAATAATGAATGTCATATCTAAATGATAGGAACGTAACAAACTAATAATAATAAATAACAATAATAAGAATAATAAAAAATGTATTATTATTGTTTATTATTAATTTGTTCCATTCCATTTCTTTAGATGCGGCATTCATTATTTCGGATAATTAGTAATTTCAGATAAATTTGTATTCGTTACATTTACAAACAGACAAATTTGAAAGGAAATTCCAATACCTATAATTTAATAGTTACTATTAGTTAGTAACTATTTCAAATTTTAATGATTTTGTTTCTTTTTCAGATTTTCAAATTTTCAGATTTTCACATTTTTGAATTTCCAAAATTCAAAATTTCCAAAATTCGAAATTTCAGAATTCAAAAATTCAAAGATTCGGAAATTTGAAAATTCGGAATTCGAAAATTCGGAATTCAAAAATCTGGAAATTCGAAAATCCGAATATTCGAAATTCGGAAAATTAATTATTAAATTATTAAATTATTTAAAACATATTTTTAAGGCACTCTTCTAATGAAGGTCCCTTTCAGACAGGCAGACATCCCAACCTGCAAAAACTAATTTTAGGGAGGTGGCAAATTCATTACAGGGAGGTGGCGCTGAGATGAGAGAGAGATGAGAGAGAGGGGGGCTGACAGAGAGAGGGCGAGTTGAGAGAGACCAGGAAGCGGAGTATATGACCAGGTTGGGGGTTATGACCAGGTGAGGGGTATTTGACCAGGTGGGTGGGTTTTTTTTACCATGTGGGGTAGGTGGGGCCATGGGGGGGAAATACTTTCTTAGCTTCTTGACTCGAGAACTCCTAGACCAGCTGCCTTCCGATGCCCCCCTCCCACCTCCCCACTCCCTGGTGATAAGGCCGATAGTTCCTCTCTCTCAGGTCCCTCAGTTGGGCAGGGAGGAGAAGTCGGGCAGCCGATCTCAGCACAGAGAAGATGATCAGGTAATCTCTAGACTGAAGAGGAAGAAGCAGGAGTCTTGCAGAGGTGGAGCTCCTTCAATCCATCTCCCGGCCAGAGGAACAACAGAGTCCTGTGGTGACAGTGCCGGGTGCCCAATCAGACCATCGGGCTCCTCCGATCTTCCTGATCACACCATCAATTCCTTTCCTCTGAGGAGGAGGTGGGTAGAATTTAGCACTAGGCCTCCTCTGCTCTGAATGCCGGAGCCTCACTGTATGTGCATGATGTCACTGGTTGCTAGACGCCAGGCAGGAGGTGGTCCTAGCAACCAGTTAGTACAATGTAGCTGGTAGGGTGGCTGGCTTTTTTAGTTTCATGTCAAATGCCGGCACCCTAGCCAAGGATCGGCCCTGCAGCTGGGATATCGTGCTGCACTTGTGGGTGTCAGGGAGCCTCAGACGATATGCGGGAGACTCCCACATCTTGCGGGAGACTTGGGATGTCTGGACAGGCAATCAAGCGGGGGATCTGTCTGCAGATCCCTGCTGAGCAGGCAGATGACAGGTCCAGACACAGCTCACTGTTCTCTATGGGGTGATCAGATGGAAACGGACCACCTGTCCATTTCCATCTGACTGTCATCCGATCCACTAAACCAGGAATCTCCAAACTACAGCCATCCAGCTGTTGTGGAACTGCATGTCCCATGAGGCATTGTAAAACTCTGACATTCACAGGTATGACTAAGCATGATGGGAATTGTAGTTCCTGAACAATTGGAGGGCCATAGTTTGGAGACCCCTGAGCTAGGTGGATGGGGAATGGATTCCCATCCATCTGGTTTTGGCGGTCCAGATCAGATCGGATGCAGGCGGGTGTAAACAGACACATTTCAGTTTACATCCACCTCCCCATAGAGAACAATAGGTGTTCTGATCCGGTCCACCTGATAACGGATAGGCAGACCCGATTTGTCCACTAGGCATATAATACTGGTATATAATACGTAAGAACGTGTGCTTAAAAGCTTGTCAGCCTTTAAGATACACACACTATCTAATGCATCTACTATTATTAGTTCCATTCCATATCTAACTTCTAGATATTAATTTGAGGTTACTGGAAGCATGTTAGTTCAACACTTTTGCACAAACATAAAATGTTTGTGGGTTACAAAAAGATTGTAGCAGAGTCTCCAAATGTGTGTGGAATGGAATTTGTGTCCCATAAATACATCTTTACCTAAAAAAATCTGACCTCCAACATGGGATTTTCTTACACAAGACTGCTGCAAAGACAAATTCATAAAGTGCTTTATGAAACTTAACTCATGTATGCACTAGGGATGAGCTCAAGGTGCCCCAGCCATGTCATTGATGATATATAGTAATGTCCATGTATAGCCAATAATGTCACTAAGGAGACCCTTACCCCCTTGTGTATAATACCAGGCAAGCAAACATGTGGGTCATGTCTTGGCATCATTGTTTACAAAGAAAAAAATTATACAGTTTACATTGCCCACACATGGCATCCCATTACTGGCTTAAAAAAACCAGCACACAATACCCTCCAAACATCCTCCAAGACTACATAGCAGACCCTTGGCAATTTTAAACATTTTTTTTACTTTGTAAATGTACATTTTATGGTTACACAACCTATCACATTGCTATAATCTTTTTATATGGACTATAACCTGAAGGACTTATGAATAAATGGTTCATTTAATAAATGGTTCAATAGTCTGTGTAACTCCTGCAGGCTATTGCTCCCAGGAATTCCTCATCAATGACCTATAAAGATGAGGACTTCTCCCATGACTGTGTAAGGGTGAAACTCCCAAGAATTCTTCCCTCCTGCACAAACTTATCATGTAGCACATTACATTTCTTGTCACATCCTCTTCTATATGCAAAAGATCCCACTCTGAATAGTCTTTATTGCTGACTCTGGTTGGTTGCTGCTACTAGGCCAAAAGCCTGCAGTACCTCTCCCCGGAGGCCTAGTATTTTAATAGCATGTGCTGAACGGTGGACTATTGTTCCCAGCTAGCCCAGCTTGCAAATCCTGTGCCCTCAGGCCGCATTTATTTGACACTATTCCCCACAGTCTCTCCTCTGATCCAGGACTCCCCATCAATGATCGTGTAATGATGAGGACTTCACCAATGACCGTGTAAAGGTGAAGTTCCCTCACAGACTTCCTGGCATGCCTTCACATCCAGCCTTCCACTGTGGTACACTCACCGGCCTTTTCTCTGCCCTAGTCCATGATGGAGAACTTAACCGGACCGTACATTCTGACAGCTTTACCTGCCTCTCTGCTTCAGGAATTCCTCATCAATGACAGTGTAATGACGAAGACTTCCCCAATGACCGTGTAAAGGTAAAGTTCCCTCACAGTTCTCCCCAAGCCTCCTCCTGCGATCGGCGCACCCCCCTCAGATGGGGGTGCCCTCCTGCTGCTGTCTAGTACTCCATTCTCCACTTCTCCCGTCCGACAACAACTCCCAGTGGCCTGTTACCTCAGCTTATATAGGAATCCCGCCCCCTGCCACGCCAGTTCTAGGTCCTGCCCCTCTTCCAGAACATTCTCCCTGGAAGCATTTTGGATGGACATTTTATGGTTACACAACCTATCACATTGCTATAATCTTTTTATATGGACTATAACCTGAAGGACTTATGAATAAATGGCTGTGGAACAAAACATCTGAGTTTCCATTATTTCTTATAGGGAAATTCGCTTTGATATACAAGTGCTTTGGATTACAAGCAACTTTCCGGAATGAATTATGCTCGCAATCCAAGGTTTTACTGTATATGAATACTAGCAGAAATGTTGTCTTACCAAATGGAAACAAGCTGGTTCCAAAACATTTAATTGCCACACTCAGGGGGTAATATACCATTTTACGTGCCAATGTGACTCCTTTTATGTTGGCAAAATGTAGAGTGAATTTTCGACGGCGGGTATGACTATACATATTCCATTGAAATAGATGATCTATATTCTCCCCATCAGCTGACATGCTGCCATTGACCACAGCTACCGTCCCTTTTTGTTTAATTTCTTGGCATTTGAACATGTCCCATGTGACCCCTGTGGTGGGGACTGGGAGATGAGGTGGATTCACTCACTCTGGGCCACCTGCCTCCCTAGGTTGAAAGACTCCACCTCATTCAAGCCTTTTCTACCTATTTAAATTGTATGATATTTTGTATATGACTTTTGTATAAAATATGATTTATGAATATGTATGTCTCTTTAAATAATCAGGCACTGTTACTGTTTAGACACCATGTCATTTTTGTAGCTATATATTTCTTTTCTTTTCTTCTTTTATCCTTTTTCATTTTTTTGCTAACTTATCTCTCTAAGGTGGATGCACTGGTGGGGTCACCAGTGGTTGACATCTGTTTTTTGTCCCGGAAGCTGCGATGCTCCTTTTTGGCTTGACATTTTTCAAGGTATTTCCATCTGCCAGGTGGCTGTGATGGCCATTACTGTTGCTTGTTTTTTCTTTTTCCTTTTTTAATTTAATTTATTTTTATTATTATTATTATTATTATTCACGATTTATATAGCACCAACAGTTTACACAGCGCTTTACAAGGGAGGGGGGACAGCACAATTACAGTACAGTTCAATACAGAAGGGATCTCTGGGGACCCTGCTGTATGGAGGATCTCAGGGGAACCTGATGTATGGGGGATCTCGGAGGACCCTGCTGTATAAGGGATCTCAGGGGACCCTGCTGTATAGGGGATCTCTGGTGTCCCTGCTGTATGTGGATCTCAGGGGACCCTGCTGTATGGGGATCTCAGGAGATCCTGCTGTATGGGGGATCTCAGGGGACCCTGCTGTATGGGGGATCTCTGGGGACCCTGCTGTTTAGGGAATCTCGGAGGATCTCAGGGGACCCTGCTGTATGGTGGGGTCTCAGGGGACACTGCTGTATGGGGGGATCTCAGGGGACCCTGCTGTATGGGGGATCTCCGGGGACCCTCTTGTATGGGGGATCTCTGGGGACACTGCTGTATGGGGGATTTCTGGGGAACCTGATCCAAGGGGGATTTCTGGGGAATCTAATATGAGGGAGAGCTCTGGGGATCCTGTTTTAAGCTGAAGGGAATCTGGTAACCCTGATGTAAGGGGGAGATCCTGGGTTCCCTGAGGTAAGAGGGGGAGCTTTTGGGACCCTAATGAAAGGGGGGACTCTGTCTAGCGTCTTTTCCCTGCACACTAGATGACCTTGTCCTGGCACTGGTAGACACTGACAGTTTTTTTCTCTTATAACCCAGCAAGTTGAACAAAAAAACTGACGAGCTTGCAAGGAGCTCCCTGTACTATGCAATGTTAGTTTAGCAATCTGCTGAGCTATAGTGTTCTGACAGGGTGACTGCCCCTTCACCAGAACACACCAGTCAGAGCACACAAACATTGGCTATGAGTGCTAATTGGATGCTGATCGGTTGCTGTTTTTCCAGCATGCCCATTTGACAGAAGCGGGACGTTCGGCCAGCTTCTGTCAGACAGGCTGCTGTATACATGGGCCAAATATCTGCTGATTTCTGTTGAACCAGCCAATATTTGGCCCATGTGTACCAGGCTTAACAGCTCTTATTGGTGCAGTCTGACAGCTACTTCCTGACAGTTAGCAGCAGTTGTACAAGTCAGCACTCCTTCATTTGACTTCTGGCCTATCTACCTGATTAATAGGCAATCTCTACTTTATTAAAAAGGCTGACAATGTTATATATGGCATGGGCCCTATATAGAAAAAATAAATACAAAAAATAAACAAAAAAGACCTGGTTAATATAGTAAACAGGTGAGATTCCTCGTTTCAAGAAAAAAAATGAACAGTCCTTGAAAAGATAAAATAACAAAACCAGCTTTGATGCAATAATTACGTTCAATCTGGACATTTCTCCTGTAGTACTTTTTTTCCTGCTACTAAATGGCCTTTGTCTGATGGCCAGCATCATTCAGCCTATTTCCTTTTACCCCAGATCATCTTGGACCCACCCAGCCTGTAATGGACACTGAAAGGGGAAGCAGAACAGTGATGAGATCATCTCTTTTCACTATCAGCATGCTTCTTCTCAAGCGATCAACTTAAAGTGGTAGTAAACCACATAAAAAAATGAAGCAGAAAATTGGCCATGGGCATTTTAAGTCATAATTGTGATAGTATGAATCACATACTGGCACAATATGACAGACTTACCTGAAAATGAAGCCCTCCAGCGATTTTCTGTCACCACTGAAGGTGCTTCCATCTTCACCTGCCCTTTTTTCTGGGCTTGCGGGCTTCGGCAATATGAATGGCTAAGCCAGGGATCATGTCAATCCCATGCATGTGCGCTGGAGTCACTGTTTGCAGCATGGCTCTGAAGGAATGGCACGGTGCACATTTAGGAGATCTTTACTGTACTTATAGGTAAGCCTTATTATAGGCTTACCTATAGGTAAAAACCATACATAGGAGTTTACTCCCACTTTAATGGTTCTTTGTACAGTTTCTTACTCTCATGCCGTGTACACACGGTCGGACTTTTCAGCTACAAAAGTCCAACGGACGCTGACGGACTAAAGCTGGCTGGTAATCCGATCGTGTGTGGGCTTCTCCGGACTTTCAACGTACTTTTTTAGCCTCAAATCCGACGTACTTTAGATTTGAAACATGCTTCAAATCTTTACGTCGTAACTACGACGGACCCCGAAGTCCGCTCGTCTGTATGCTAGTCCTACGGACAAAAAAACGACGCATGCTCATAAGCAAAAACTAAACGGAAGCACTCGGTCTAGTAAAACTAGTGTTCGTATTGTAGGTAGCACATTCATCACGCTGTAAAATCTGTGATCGTTGAATGCAGCGCATTTTATTTCTTCTTTACGAATGTTCTAAAGAACGAAGGTGTTTTGCTGTTCATAATCAGAGTTCTCCCAAACTGATTTCTGGATTCTTTTTCTCTTTGATCTCATGAATGATATAGTATGCTTTTTAAAAACAATGTTTCCATACTAATAATACTTTTTCCCTTTATATTTTTTTTTTTTATGTTTGTAAAGTTACCACAAAGAACCCATTATTCTATTTTTTTTTTTCTAGTGATTATTTTTTAGTTTTTATCTAAAGTGAACCCAAAGCACCGTTTTTGGTTATGTAGATTTTTTTAGTTTCAAGACTTACCACTTGAACATTATTAACATTAGTAATGTATTTTTGGTGTGTTTTTTTCAAACTCAATGAGATTGTTGTCCCTTGTTAATTTAACATTGTGTGTAAAATCAATGATTTAAAAGAAAACACATAAAGTCTTTTGCTAAACTCAAAAAAGATCCATTTATTCATGGTCAAAATAAAATAAAGAGGAAGTCAACGCTGGAAAAAGTCGTTGTCCAAGAAAATTGGGATCTTGCGGAGTCCATATAAGAGGGAGCACAATCTTGTCCAAGAATCCCAGAGATCAACAGCACCAGCAGATGATCTAGATGTCCCCAGACTGTGGTCCTACAACAGCCTGCGTCTTCTGTCAGACCAGACTGAACCCAGGTCATCACTTTCTTCTCTTCTCTGCAGCCTTTCCTCCACGCTGCCCTGCAGCCTTCCCTGCAGCCTTCCCTGTAGCCTTCTTTTGAGGCTGTGGCTCTGGTGTTTCAGTTGTGGCAGGAGGAGGAGGAGGAGGAGGAGGAGGGGGGGCTGCCTCATGTAGTTGGGTGTTTTGTGTTAGCGTGCCCTGCAGCCCCTTATGGATTGTTTCCCCAAATAGTCGCTCACAAATGAGGCGCTGCTCCCAATCCATCTGAAGAAGCCTGCTGGCTAAGTAGCAGCCATAGGATTCTTCCGCTTCGGGGGGGCTCGTTAAAAAACGGGTGACCTCTTGCATGAGGCGCAGGGATGCGTCCTGTGTGACCATCCCCTTCCTGGCCCTTTTTTTGGGAAGGTGGAGGGGAGGCACTTGAGATTGGGTCAGGCTCCTACTGGGCCCAGCCACCTCACTTGGCCCAGCCACCTCACTGGGTGCAGCCACCTCCTGCGTGACACTGGGCCCAGCCTCCTCCAGGATGATGGTGAATCCGGCCTCCTCCAGGCTGTCCATGGGCCCGGTCTCCTCCTGCCTGCCACTTTCCCCACATTCCTCCTGGATGGACTCATCCTGTGTATAAAAAAAGGACAATAGTTTTAGTTTCTTTTTTTGGGTTCATCAATGACACACAGTTTGCTTCTCATGACTAGCAAATTCAATGTGAATACATCTCTTTAATAAAAGAGTCTAATCAGACACCCTAATTATTTCAAGCAGGTGCCAAACATATTTAGCCACTACTGTCATTTGATATGTATACACAATTTTGAGTGCAAAATTATTTTAGACAATTATAACATCCAGTTAACATCATTAATATTAGTACAGTAAATATTTGTTAAAATAATTTACCTGACTCCAGATGGTCATATCCGGTTCATCCAGGATGGAAGACCCAGCTTGCTCCTCATCAGCCTCTGCTGGGGTGGAGGGAAGGGTGGAGGGAAGGGTGGAGGGAAGGATTGAAAGTGATGACCTGGCTTCATTCTGGTCATCAAGAAAACGGAGTTGATTGTAGTACCACAGCCTGGGTACATAAACATCATCTGCTGATGCTCCTGATCTCCTTGATTCCTGGATCTTCCTATGCTCCCTTTTATACATGTTCCTCAAGACCCCAATTTTCTTGAGCACTGTCTCCATTGTTGCTCCCGGGATGGTCGCCTGGACAAAGGACAGAAGTCTCTCCAGCGTTGACTTCCTCACATGCTTGGCATAATACTGAGGGTGTTTCACCTCCCACAAATTCCTCATCTCTCGATATTTCGAAATAAAAGCTGTAAGGAACTCTGGATCCTTAAATAGGGGATTCATTATATCTGGAAAAGAGAAAGTCACAAGACCAAAAACACTTATTATAGGTTTCTGCTAACCCCTCATCATCTTCTCCCTATGTAGGCCTCATCAATCTATCAAGCCATATAGGCCGCTTGCTACAAAGTCATGACCATAAAACCCCCCCAAAAAAAACAAAGAAACAAAACAATAAAATTACCTTCGTTTTGTAACGTCCTGGTCCACTATCACCTACGCACAGAACGTACGTACGACACGTGCGCAAGGCCCCTCTTTATACACTACGCATGTGTGAAACTCCGCCTGCGTCGCCCGCCCCTGACGTTCGAAATTAACTCATGTTCTCCGCCCCCTAATTCGACGCACAGAACGTACGTACGACACGTGCGCAAGGCCCCTCTTTATACACTACGCATGTGTGAAACTCCGCCTGCGTCACCCGCCCCTGACGTTCGAAATTAACTCATGTTCTCCGCCCCCTAATTCGACGCACAGAACGTACGTACGACACGTGTGCAAGGCCCCTCTTTATACACTACGCATGTGTGAAACTCCGCCTGCGTCGCCCGCCCCTGACGTTCGAAATTAACTCATGTTCTCCGCCCCCTAATTCGACGCACAGAACGTACGTACGACACGTGCGCAAGGCCCCTCTTTATACACTACGCATGTGTGAAACTCCGCCTTTTTTTTTTATATATATATATATATATATATATATATATATTTTTAGATATATATATATATATTTTTAGATATATATATTTTATATATATATATAAAAAAAAAAAAAAAGATATAGATATATAGATAGATAGATATAGAAATGTAAAACATTCTTTTGGAATATTTGAAGTTATCTTTTTTTATTTACATTTAGTTAGATATTTAGAGATTTTGTTCCAGATATATATAGAGAGAGAGAGAGAGATCAAAAGATTATTAACTATATTTTGAGATATTGATATCTAGATATCTATCTATCCGATATGTCTTTATAATTTAAAATATTGAGGTAAAATAGGAACTCTACACAAACCACTTCACTACAAATGTTAGAAAATGACTATGTACTAAAATATCTGTGTGCTAAGTAGATTAATAATTTTTGGTTTCACATAGGGGAAAAATCACTCAGCCAACAAGAAGACAGTCCACCCCAAGCCAAACATGATTGGGAAATTAGCCCAAGCCCCACAGAGGATGTGGAGGAAGGAGAGGTGGGCGACATGGGCACCCCACCAGGTGAGTGTCTGACACACCAGCTTACGGTAATCTATGCATGGCTGCCTTTTGTTTAATGTAATTTTTCTACTCTATTTTAGGGGATCTGGTTGTGCTTGATTCAAGCAACAGTGCCACCCCTGAGGATGTGGAGGAATTAGGCTACATGGGCACCCCACCAGGTCAGTGTCTGAGACAACAGCTTTATTATGGTAAGGTAAACTATGTAAGTGTGCATATTTCTAAATACATTTTTTGGTTTCATTCCACTTTAGGTACACAAAGTGACTATTTCACTTCTGAAAGTGCCCAACGGCTAATTGGTCAAATAATGGCCTGGAATAAGGACATGGATGAAATGCGGAATCGGCTGGATCGTATGCAGCAGGAAATGAAGGACATGATTGATGTTTTGAGCCGAATATAAATGCCCTTTTTGAAACCCCAAAACATCGATCATGTCCTTCATTTCCTGTTTTGCTGACCCCATTCTGGGCCTTCTCTTTATTTTTTTGGCTGAACATAAATGGCTGTTTAACCTAATTTTAAAAAGGAGGGCTGATTCTCGAAAATACATTCAAAATCCACAAAAAAATAAAACTTGATTTTCCAAAAAACAACAACCCAAAAAAAAAAAACATTTTAAAAAAAAAAAAAAGAAAAAATTGATTTTAAAAACACAAAAAAAAGAAAAAATTGATTTTAAAAACACAAAAAAAAAAAAAAAAGATTTTAAAACACCAAAAAAAAAAAAAAAGATTTTAAAACCAAAAAAAAACAAAAATTGATTTTCAAACCAAAAAAAATAAAAAAATTGATTTTAAAAACACAAAAAAAAGAAAAAATTGATTTTAAAAACACAAAAAAAAAAAAAAAGATTTTAAAACACCAAAAAAAAACAAAAAGATTTTAAAACCAAAAAAAAACAAAAATTGATTTTCAAACCAAAAAAAATAAAAAAATTGATTTTAAAACCAAAAAAAAAAAAATATTGATTTTCTCAAAAACAAAATAAAAAAATAAACTGGATTTAAAAAAAAAAAAAAAAAAAAAAAGCCTGTTTGTGAAAATCAAAAAGCCAAAAATATTTTTTTGTGGATTATGTCTAAATATTTCAATGTAATTATATTTTTCTAAATTAATAAGATATCATTATATTTTTGTCTATGAACATTTTATACTAAATGCAGAACTGAATGCATAACAACCATTAATAAAAACATCTCCTTATAGGAATTAAATAAATGTGTGGTTTGTTATTTCAATGCTCAGTATCAGTTTGGTTATAATTGTCAAAAAGTTGTTTACAGTGGCAATGGAGCTTTTATTTAGACATTTAAAATGAAAATACAGTTGGCACTACAACTGCTCGACCATAACCTAGGAGAAAGCCCAAAAGAAAGGCAAGCAAGAAATATAATTCAAGATTTCATCCATATTTTTTTTATTTTAAAAAATTAAATATCATGGCCCATTGCAATGGCCCCCCTACCCATAAAATAATTAACATATTGCTGTCTAACTTGACGGGCACTTTGGGGGGCCAAGCCAGTACGGACATTATCCAGGCCCGTAAGGTTGTCATCTATAAGTCCGGCCTCAGGCCCAACTGTGCCTATATAATTCTGAGAATGTTTGTTTAAAAAGTTGTGCAGAATGCAGCACAATAAAATGATAAAATTAAGTTTGTATTCCGCCAAATTAATGGCTGTTTGAAACAGGCGGAACCGGCTGGCCAGAATTCCAAACGCATTTTCAACCACTCTTCTAGCTCTGGCCAGCCGGAAATTAAAAACCCTCCTCTCCGGGGTGAGGGTTCTTTGGGGGAATGGCCTCATGAGGTGCTTGCTCAGAGCGAAGGCTTCATCGGCAATGAAGACAAAGGGGAGTCCTTCCACATTATCCGCATCAGGTGGCAATCCCAGGCCACCACTCTGGAGACGCTGGCAGAACTCCGTCTGGGCAAATACTCCTCCATCCGACATCCGGCCATTCTTCCCCACGTCCACATATAAAAATTCATAGTGTGCAGACACCACCGCCATTAAAACAATACTGTGGAACCCTTTATATTTGAAATAGTATGACCCCGAATGGGGTGGTGGCACAATGTGGACATGTTTCCCATCTATAGCCCCTCCACAATTGGGAAAGTCCCAACGGCTGGCAAAATTGAATGCCACAGTCTGCCATTCCTGTGGCGTTGAAGGAAACTGGGGAATCAAACAAGAAAACCAAAATCAATTAATTTGGAAGCTAACATTGCAATAAAATTAGACAATTCAAAACATTATTCCCCAGCATCAGTATAACATTAAATAATTTAATTCTTCTGGAAAAACTAATATGGAAAGGCACACTTATCAGATTGCTCACCCCCTCTGATGGAACATTGATTACATTTTAGGGGGTTGTGAAATCCGTAAAATAGATTTCTTTTAGGACACGCAGGAATTTAGGGACTAAAAAGGCTACAAGACTGCAGTTGTCGCACTCTGCAGTTGCAGTTGCTAACCAGCTTACAGTAAATGAGGTAATGTAAAAAGGCATTCATGTTGCAAGGAGTACACAATCACATGCAAGGGCAATTAATGAAAACACTTTGAGGCTTGCATATGATTTGATGATGGAAATCAGCAAAGCTTCTGCTCATTTACTAAAGCACTGGAACAAATGCACTTGTAGAGTGCACATGCATTTTGCAAAGTGCAAAATATATTTTCTTTAGACAAATCAACACCACAGAACATTCAAGCAAATTTTTACGAGGGGGGGGGGTTGGGAAATCTAGCTAATTGCTAATTAGCAGCACACTATTTGGAGTGAGTTTAGGTGGGGGGGGGTTGGGAAATCTAGCTAATTGCTAATTAGCAGCACACTATTTGGAGTGAGTTTAGGTGGGGGGGGGGGGTTGGGAAATCTAGCTAATTGCTAATTAGCAGCACACTATTTGGAGTGAGTTTAGGTGGGGGGGGGTTGGGAAATCTAGCTAATTGCTAATTAGCAGCACACTATTTGGAGTGAGTTTAGGTGGGGGGGGGGGTTGGGAAATCTAGCTAATTACTAATTAGCAGCACACTATTTGGAGTGAGTTTAGGTGGGGGGGGTTGGGAAATCTAGCTAATTGCTAATTAGCAGCACACTATTTGGAGTGAGTTTAGGTGGGGGGGGGTTGGGAAATCTAGCTAATTGCTAATTAGCAGCACACTATTTGGAGTGAGTTTAGGTGGGGGGGGGGTTGGGAAATCTAGCTAATTGCTAATTAGCAGCACACTATTTGGAGTGAGTTTAGGTGGGGGGGGTTGGGAAATCTAGCTAATTGCTAATTAGCAGCACACTATTTGGAGTGAGTTTAGGTGGGGGGGGGGTTGGGAAATCTAGCTAATTGCTAATTAGCAGCACACTATTTGGAGTGAGTTTAGGTGGGGGGGGTTGGGAAATCTAGCTAATTGCTAATTAGCAGCACACTATTTGGAGTGAGTTTAGGTGGGGGGGGGGGTTGGGAAATCTAGCTAATTGCTAATTATAAGCACACTAAATACACTCAAACAAAATACATTCAAAATGAGTAGACTAGGTAGATATGTTCCCATCACTGCATGCTGGGGAGGTTATTGAAGGAAAATATACATGCATGACAAAAAATAACAGGAAAAAAATCCAGCATGTGTGAGGATAAAAAGGGGACATTCACACTATATTGCAATGATGGTAAGTAGTGTTTGAAGCAAGAAATACATTACATTATCAAAGATTACATAAAAGAACATGTGATGCTAATAAAAGAAAAATATCTTAACTTAATATAGTCCTTCTGCAGGACCTGGATGATGGCAGAACAGGTCTCTGGGATAATGATCCCCAGAGCCTGGGGGGAGATGCCTGTCGAGAACTTAAGGTCCTGCAGGCTTCTCCCTGTGGCCAAATACCGCAAGGTAGCGACCAGCCTCTGCTCCGGAGTGATGGCTTGCCTCATGCAGGTATCCTGCCTGCTGATATAGGGGGTCAGCAAAGCCACCAAACGGTCAAAAACAGGGTCCGTCATCCGGAGAAAGTTCCTGAAATCCTCAGGATTATTCTCATGGATCTCACGGAGCAATGGCATGTGACAGAACTGGTCACGCTGGAGCAACCAATTCTTGGTCCATAAACTCCTCCTCGCCCTGTTCATGGACTGGTCTTGGGCTGAAGAATAAACTACAGCACCAAACACATACAATGCACGAGCTCGACGACGAGTACGTACAGGTAACATGGTTTCAAAACGGTCGGCTGGTCAGAACGCACTAAACAGAACGCACTGAAGAACAGCAAGGCCTGTGAAGAACGACCTGAAAATCAGGAACGAGCGGCCAATAAAACAAAGATTTCTCAATGCCAACTGACCAAACGCACTGAAAAGCAGATACAAACCTCACAAGCACAGACTGAACAACAGTTAAAACGAACTGAAAAATACGAGTCTCACAAGCGCGAATCGTCTCTCACCAAACTTCTACTAACACGAGATAAACACGAGATTAGCAGAAGGAGCCCAAAGGGTGTCGTACGGGCTATTGAACTTCCGTTTTATAGTCTCGTCGGACTTGGTGTACGTCACCGCGTACTAAGCTGTCGTACTTTTGTGTGATCGTGTGTGGGCAAGTCCGTTCGTAAGAAAGTCTGCCGCAAGTCCGCCGAAGGTACGCCGGAAGTATGTCGGACAGGCTGTCCGACTTTTGTAGCTGAAAAGTCCGACCGTGTGTACGCGGCATCACACTCCAGCCTGCTATATAAGGACTACAAGATGCTGATACCAGGTCAAATTCACTTACATGTATACTACTTGTGTTAAAAAAAAAACACATTTCATTTGTAAATTTATAGTTACCTAGAGTTTAGTTTTAAGTACCAGATCTACCTTTTTTGAAGGAAAATTTTATTTTCTCACATTTTTGTAAAAAACCCCATCGTTTACAAGTAGTAATAAAGTTGACTTAAAAACTCAACATTAACCTTTTTAAAATGTGTGTTTAGACCAGTGGAAAATGTATAATATTTGGGCTCTGAACTATTTTTGTTGTAGTGGTGTCTGCTATCCACAAAGGCTTCAAAACTTATTGGAAGCATGTATTGAATGTGTAAGACAGCTTAGCTTTAATAGAGGACTACTTGCAAACATGCAATGGTTATCTATTGCTAAATATTATCTATGACCTTATGGGTAGCTTAGCAATGTTTCCCTGTACTCACGTTGGATCTAAGATAATGTCCAAATGGATTGCTAATACAATATCTCAAATGTTTTCGTATTTGCCAACAAACACAAATTGTGCACTAATTTAAGGTATTACAGGCAGCCACATTCTAATTCCTAGGCATTCTATTAAGGCAAGCTTTGTTTTCTCTGTTTAATAAAATACATTCTTATATGCATATAAAACCAAAAGATTAATTTGTCTTTGTAAATGTCATATTTCTGTGAAACAACAGAATTGTATATAGAATTCTGTTTGGTATTCACGTCTTAAAAAAAATGCTAATTCTGATCACTTGCCAGAGAGCTCTGGAAATCAAAGATGCTAATTACCTGATTAACTTAGAACTGAGAGAACATGCTCACAAATGGCTAGTTTATGGTTTCAGCAAGACCTAAAACTATCCCTTAATGACCATTGAATTTACTGAACAGCGAAAGGGTCTCATGTGAACATCTTTTGAGGGTAAGGGAAAGATTTATCAAAGCCTGTAAAATGATCAAAGAAAAGAAGTTCACATTAATATTTATCAAAGAGTTGCTGGGAGCTGCATGTAATATCTGGAAGAACAGTACTTCATGCTGTTAATAAAGACATGCTTGAAATACCTGGAGGTGAACTGTGGGGTTGATATCTGAATTGCCAAAGCTTATACAAAATTAGGAAACATGTTTCTGAAAGGAAAGTATATAAGTTGTTCTCAACAAATAATTTACATTGATAACTATGAATAATATTTTTATATGTGATCAAAAATTCTCACTTGTCATATTCTGTCAGAGATGATGTTTAATGGTTGTATATAAGAAAAGTATATTATCACTAGGGATGAGCCGAACACCCCCTGTTCGGTTCGCACCAGAACATGCGAACAGGAAAAAAGTTTGTTCGAACATGTGAACACCGTTAAAGTCTATGGGACACGAACATGAATAATCAAAAGTGCTAATTTTACAGGCTTATATGCAAGTTATTCCATAAAAAGTGTTTGGGGACCTGGGTCCTGCCCCAGGGGACATGGATCAATGCAAAAAAAAGTTTTCAAAATGGCCGTTTTTTCAGGAGCAGTGATTTTAATAATGCTTAAAGTCAAACAATAAAAGTGTAATATCCCTTTAAATTTCGTAGCTGGGGGGTGTCTATAGTATGCCTGTAAAGGGGTGCATGTTTACCGTGTTTAGAACAGTCTGTCAGCAAAATGACATTTCGAAGGAAAAAACCCATTTAAAACTACTCGCGGCTATTGCATTGCCGACAATACACATAGAAGTTCATTGATAAAAACGGCATGGGAATTCCCCACAGGGGAACCCTGAACCAAAATTTTAAAAAAAAATGACGTGGGGGTCCCCCTAAATTCCATACCAGGCCCTTTAGGTCTGGTATGGATTTTAAGGGGAACCCCGCACCAAAAAAAAACAAAAAAGATGAAGAGAAGAGCGGGAGCCTCCCCCCATGCCATGGGTGCGGAGCGGCCCGAGGAGAAGAAGATAGAAGACGCCGTGGAGGAGATTCTGGAGGAGAACGCCGGAGGAAGAACCAGAAGAACCAGAAGATGAAGGAAGATAGAAGAAAGAAGAAGCATTTAAATAAAGGAATTGTCAAAAACTGTCTCTTGTCATTTTTAACATTTTTGACAGTTTTTTAGTGAAATGGTAGGGGTAAGTACCCCCTTACTATTTCACACAGGGGGGGGCCGAGATCTGGGGGTCCCCTTGTTAAAGGGGGCTTCCAGATTCCAATAAGCCCCCCGCCCGCAGACCCCCACAACCACCGGCCAGGGTTGTGGGGATGAGGCCCTTGTCCTCATCAACATGGGGACAAGGTGTTTTGGGGGGCTACCCCAAAGCACCCTCCCAATGTTGAGGGCATGTGGCCTGGTATGGTTCAGGAGGGGGGGCGCACTCACATCCCCCCCTCTTTTCCTGCGGCCTG
Organism: Lithobates clamitans; assembly: GCA_037952925.1. Classification (NCBI taxonomy): domain Eukaryota; kingdom Metazoa; phylum Chordata; class Amphibia; order Anura; family Ranidae; genus Lithobates; species Lithobates clamitans. The sequence continues at coordinate 12,775,573 of JBBGZY010000304.1, read as the reverse complement.
CCAGGTTGCATGCTCGGATAAGGGTCTTGTATGGATTTTTGGGGGGACCCCATGCCGTTTTTTTTTTTTGGGCGTGGGGTTCCCCTTAAAATCCATACCAGACCCTGGTATGGAATTTAGGGGGAACCCCACATCATTTTTTTAAAAAATTTTGGCCGGGGTTCCCCTTAATATCCATACCAGACCTGAAGGGCCTGGTATGGAATTTAGGGGGACTCCCACTTCATTTTTTTTTAATTTTGGTTTGGGGTTCCCCTGTGGGGAATTCCCATGCCATTTTTATCAATGAACTTCTATGTGTATTGTCGGCAATGCAATAGCCGCGAGTAGTTTTAAATGCGTTTTTTCCTTCAAAATGTCATTTTGCTGTCAGACTGTTCTAAACATGGGAAACATGCGCCCCTTTACAGGCATACTATAGACACCCCCCAGCTACGAAATTTAAAGGGATATTACACTTTTATTGTTTGACTTTAAGCATTATTAAAATCACTGCTCCTGAAAAAGGCCGTTTTTAAAACTTTTTTTTGCATTGATCCATGTCCCCTGGGGCAGGACCCGGGTCCCCAAACACTTTTTATGACAATAACTTGCATATAAGCCTTTAAAATGAGCACTTTTGATTTCTCCCATAGACTTTTAAAGGGTGTTCCGCGGCATTCGAATTTGCCGCGAACACCCCAAATTGTTCGCTGTTCGGCGAACTTGCGAACAGCCAATGTTCGAGTCGAGCATGAGTTCGACTCAAACTCGAAGCTCATCCCTAGTTATCACCCAAAACAGAATCACACACACACACTGTCACACTGCAGTGTTCCACACTTCCCCTGTGTGCAGCCACTGGCTCCCGCCAAATGCAGAGTGCCTCCTAGCATTGTCAACCTCCAGTGTTCCAAATGTCCTTCTAGCTTGTACCCAGCTCCTGTGTATCCCAGTGTTAGCAATCATTCTAGCCTTGTGATAGCTGTGTACTCTAATCTGTGACCTACAGCCTACCCCTGTGATCTTTGTGTTCCCCAGTCTATATCCTGACAGCAGCCAGTCTTCCTTTTCTCTTTATACCCTCTTCCCTTTGAATCTTACCCAGCTCATTATTCTGAGCAAACTATGTTTCTCCTTTGTGCCTCTGTGTGTTTCCATGTGTTGCCATAGTCTATAGCAATGATGGCAAACCCTGGCACCCCAGATGTTTCGGAACTACATTTCCCATGATGCTCAACTACACTGCAGAGTGCATGAACATCATGGGAAATGTAATTCCAAAACATCTGGGGTGCCAAGGTTCACCATCACTGGTATATACAGTAAGGTAGTGTTATAGGATTACCTTCCTTCTTAGGTGATCCTATGACCCTACCTTACTACTACATGCTCCAATAGCTATTTGACCCAATTCTCTAGAAACCATGGCTGCTTTATAGGATCTGTGTTATGCTACTTTGCTGCTATATCCTGGGCTTGTCACGTAGGGACATAACTGTATACTACCAATGGGCCTCCTTATAATATTGCCCTTATTCTTGTGTGGTAAGTCAAGTTTCCCTATATTATGATCAAGTAAACTCTTGTCCCTTTCCCTTCCACCTCCCCTTTTCCCCCTCTTTCCTTTTCATTGTTAAATTACACTACCTGAAGTATTAATTAGATCATACTTCTATTTTTTCTATATAGATTATTAAACTATGTTGTGACATATCCCCGCAGTGTCTGCATTGTCCTTGACATCCGTTTACCATTTATATTTTTTTTATCAGCTAACCTTTATCATGATGACTACACTGAGGGCTGCTATTTTGCAGTTTTTCTTATCTTACTTGCATGCAGCCCTTACTGTCCTGTTATATTGGGCTACGGGCATACTTCTCTTTCTTTCTTTTTTCCTTTTATTTTACTGGTTTCTTCTGCTTTCATGGGTTGGTCTGTCTATCCCATATAACACTTACGGTGTATGTATTCTTCTATTGGGTAAACAATGTTGCATGTGTCCCCATAGCTTTGGTTTGTTCCTTTGCACCTGGGTTGTGGTGCCCCAATTGCTTGCATGTTGGGTGATGGACAACCAGCATATCATACTAGATTATTCACATATATTTACATATATTGTATACTGTAAGATTAATTGTTTGTCTTTTATTCACGTAAAATAGATGCCTAAAGTTCCTGAAGAAGCGCTAAGCGTGTAACGTGCAGAGCTGAGCCTCAGCATGCCTTAACCAAATCTACACCAAGCTCGCTGGAATATTGATAACGAACTAGGACGTAACACACGAATATATACAGTGCAGTATAAGCTAGTTGTTAAGGAGGGAAGCCAGCATCCTTAACAACGGATGAGTCATCAGCTGTCAATGAGCTTCCCCACTGACAGCTGAATAAAAAAAATGTATAAATTGTCGCTAAAAAAAATTAAAAAAAACAAACAAACAGCGTGGGATCCCCCAGTTCATCTGGTATGGATTTTAAGGGGACCACCATGACAAAATTAGAAAATGACGTGGGGTCCCCCCTTGCTCCATAACAGACCCTTATCCTAGCATGCAGCCCAGAAGATCAGGAAAGGGGGTGGATGAGCGAGCGCCCCCTTCCTGAACCATACCAGGCCACATAAAACACCAACCCCCCCAGGTTGAGGTTAAGGCAGAGGGGCCCTGCCCCACAACTATGGTCATGGGGTCTGCACGCAGGGGCTTATTGGAATATGGAAGACCCCAGATCCCTGCCCCCCATGTGAATGAGTATACCTACAGTATTCAAAAAAGTGTCAAAAAGTAATAATAACCTAGAGACAGTTTTTGACGATTCCTTTATTAAAAAATAAAAAAAACAGTGCCCCCCATGTTAATCCATCATCAATCACACCGACTGCACCCGAATAAAAAACAAAAAAGCCTGCTTCTGTTGTCCATGCAGGCTGGCCGCCTACTGCAGGCTAAGCCATTTGACAGTCTGCATCACCTGGTGGCACTGCCCCTTCTGACGTCACTGACCCAGCATGCACTGGCAGCATGATTGAAGATGGATTTACATTGGGGGACACTGATTTCTTATTTTTTTTAAACAAGAAATTGTCAAAATCTTTCTCTGTGTTTTTATTACTATGTACCCCATACCCATTTACATAGGGGACTGGAATCTGGGGCCCTTTTCTGCCAAAATTTTAGCATGGGGTTCCCCTTAAAATCCATATCAGACCCAAAGAGCCTCATATGGACTGGGGGAAGGACCCCACGAGTTTCATTTTAAATGTGATTTGACTAATTTTTGTTTTCAATCTCATTTTTGCTACAGCATGTTCTATGAATGCTACAGATGCGCCACTTTACAGGGAGACTAAGGGAACCCCCCAGGCACTATATTTAAAGTGGGATTCCTGCCTAAAAAAAATAAATAAAAGTCAGCAGCTACAAACACTGTAGCTGCTAACTTTAAATAAGTACTTACCTGTCCTGGGTGCCCGCGATCTCGGCCGACCGAGGCCGACCCGTCCCTCAGCTCTCGGGTCCCGGCACCGCCATCCTAGGTAAGGGAAACAGGCAGTGGAGCCTTGCGGCTTCACTGCCAGTTTCCTACTGCGCACGCGCGAGTGGCACAACGATCTGTGAATAGCCCCTTGGTGTTCTGGGAATGCACACAGTTCCCAGAAGACAACTGGGCCACTCACCGAGGAGCAGAAGACGCCGTGGAAAAGGAAGAGGCAGATTAGAAAGACTGCCTAGCAACAAGGGTTTAGGTAAGTTTACACTTTTAAATTTTTTTTCAAATTTTTTTTTTTATTTTTTGGGGGATTTTTGGTGTAATTTTTTTTACAGGGTGGCCCTCCACTTTAAAGGAATTTTTCCTTTTTATTGTAGCACTTTAAGCATAAATAAAATCACTGCTCCTGAAAAAACAATAATTTACATTTTTTTTTTTTGCATTGATACATGTACCCCAGGGCAGTACCCAGACCCCCATACTCTTTTTATGGCCAATTACTTGCATATATATGGGCACTTTTAATTTTTCCTGTTTGGTTCCCACAGACTTCAATGGGGTTTGCCGTACAGGTTGGTGTTCAATCCATCTCTATTTATAAGGATTTTGGGATTATCCATCAGAAGATCATCAGTCAAGGGTATACTAGAAAGGTAAAAGCAACACCTCCTGGTGCCTAAAATAAAACTACTGTCACCTTAAATGACAAGTGTACTGCTGTATTGCATAAGCTGGCCATATTTCACTGACTATACCTAAATTTACTGCGTAATTTTCAAAAATGTTCCCCTATAACATGCTTAAACCACACAGGTGATTTTAACTCTGCAGTGAAGACACTACTTTTATCCCACAATACCTGGGACATAATAATCGTTTACTGATCTGTAAAAAAATAGCTTCAATGGATGGCACATATTAGAGGTACTTCTTGGATTACATTATTACTCTTAGCATTGCTTTGCTGAATAAGCCTACTACCACAGTGTATTTATGACCACAAAAAATGTAATGTAAAAAGAATCATATGACAAATAAAAACAAACTTAAGAGGTAAATTTTTAAAACATTAAACCTGACAGTCACCAAACCGTTGCTGTAGGTATATCCTCCTGGTGCATGTGTTTTAAATTAAAGTGACTGACTCACTTACAGAAAGTTTTGATTCACACATTTACATGCACATTAATGTAACAGCAGACCATTCAGCTGTCCAAAGCACCAAAACAAACCAAAAAAGGAGCATTCCCAATTTTTGTAATGCAGCGCACCACAATGCATGTGTAATTGCAAAGTTTGTGTGCCATTAAGAATAAATAGCATCTCCACCCTTAAAAGTTCCACATAAACGCTTAGTTTATATATTGAGGTCTGTTGGCATGGACCACAAGGTGTGTACCTTAATAAAAAACTGGTTACAGGGGTGTGTCCAAAGGGTGGTGATAAATAGCATGTACTCAGACTGGTCCAGAAGTGGTAAGTGGGGTACCACAAGGCTCTGTTCTGTACTGATAAAAATGATTCTGTTGGCTTGTAATTTTAACATAAAAAAATGTATAATTTTCAACATAAAAATAAGTGTAATTAATTTACTTTGATATTTTAAGTACTTTACTTAATTTTCATTAGTTCTTAAAACACACCTTTTAAATTTACAAAAATAATGTATAATATTGAGTGATCTAGACAAAACTTTAAGGTATGTGCATTTACACATTCTAATTGAGTTACATTTACTTAAAAAAAAATCTTTTCATTTGACTGAAAGTGTGAGAAGCATATGTTTTCCAAACCTGCAACCAAATGAGTTTTGATGCTGTATATTTTAAAGAGTTTGATGTATTTTGGAACTTTTAAAGCCTGCACAAGGCAGTTCCCATACGTTTGGGGCCCATCAGGACAAAAGAGCACCAGTGGCAAGAATTTTTCCAAGTCACTACAAAGCCATACAATGCCATTGAAAGGTATGAGTTAACATTGAACAAATTATCATTCACTTGCTTTAAAGGTTGCTTAACATACCATCCAAAATATTTATTTTATTTGCAGATTAATATATTCATAATACATGGATGTCCATTGTATACACCTATTTAGACAACTTACTTGTGCGCACACAGTGTTTGCGCTTATTGCATGCGGTAGAACACAACCAAGATGCAGGGTGAGGGACCGCCAGCTGATAAGCTTAAAAACTATTTTGTGCCACAAAAATGAATGTTTCAGCAAGTTCAGTTTTTGAGATATTGAAATTGAAATTCAAATTATGTAACATCAAGTCATGCCCATTTTGCACCCAATGTTATTAAAATTTAAAAACAAAGATAGCATTTGTTTGCACTGCATCTGTGCCGATTTGTGCTGCAAAAACAAACCTATGTGCTGGTTTGGTTTAAGAGATATTGCACATAATAGTTGATGAAACCTCTCCCACTTTGAACCACACTATTACATTTTAAAAACAATTATACAATTTGTTTGTGCTGCGTTTGTGCTGATTTGTACTATGAAAACAATATTTCTGTTCGGTTTTTTGACAGTGCTATATAAGTACTTGACAGTGCTATATAAGTACTTGAAATACATTTATTTTATTTTTATTTATTTCAGATACTTATATAGCGCCATCAATTTATGCAGCGCTTTACATATGCATTGTACATTCACATCAGTCCCTACCCTCAACACACATTCATACATATACTAGGGTCAATTTAGACAGGATCAATCTGTCTTAAATAAGTTAATGTATGTGTTCCTAACTTAAACTTTTCTAGAAACTGAAAAAATTGAGTTGGCTTTACTTGAACCTATGGTCTATAAACTGGAAAAAATTAGTTGGCTTTACCTAAACCTATGGTCTATAAACTGGAAACATTTAATTGGCTTTAAACTATAGTCCCAGACAAGTTAAGGTATGTATTCCTAGCTTTAAACGCTATGGTCTATGAACTGAAATAATTTGAGTTGGCTTTACTTAAAACAACAAAGTTAACAAGAAAAGTCTAATGAGTCAGACAAAAATAAGTTTAGTTGACGGTACTTAAAAAGCTAATGCAAATAGTTTCCTCAATTTTTTTGAGTAGACCCAGCACAATATTTTTTACAGTGTGGGACCAATTCTGTTCAATTTATTTATACAGTATAGTTCAATCTCAGTGTTGCTGATGATACAAAGCTAAGCAGGGCTATAACTTCACAGCAGTATATTGAAAGTTACAAGACAACCTGAATAAAATAAAGGGGTGGGCAAATTAGGTTTGAACTTGGGGGCAAAAAATATGAATGTAAGTACTTTACTAGGGACAGAACCTCTGGGGGAATCCAGGATGGAAAAAGATCTGGTGGTCCTAGTAGATGATAGACTCAGCAATATTATGCAATGCCAAGCTGCAGCAAGCAAGGCCAGCAGAATATTAGCATCATAGGCATGCACAGGGGGTGTGCCAGGTTTGCCTGGGCACACCCTAATCACTACATGTGGTGCTGATTCCCCCTACTACCCGGGCTTCCCCCCGTGTTGGCCCCCTGCCCTTGAGTACTGTTGGCTTCTCTCCTCTTTCCAGGCTGCTGTGGGGATGCTTCAGGATCGAGAGCAGGGAAAGGGGCTAGTAAATATGTAATTTACCAGCCGCTTTCTTTTCTAAATGAACACAGTGAACACACTCGCTCACTGTGTCCATGTAGGGTTTTAAGAACAGTAAACTGTGTTTGCTATGCTTCAGTTTGTGAATGAACAGGAAACCACTCAGCACAGAGCATTACCCATTCATTCCCTGCCCCGCGCAGCTGAGGCTGCAGATAAAGGCATGTGTGTTTGAGTTTTGGGGTACACACCCTAATTCAATAGGCTGTGCACACCTATGATTAGCATGCATAAAAAGGGTGTTTACTCAAGAGATAAAACTATAATCCTGCTACTTTATAAAACATTGGTGATGCCACATCTGGAGTATGCAGTCCAGTTCTGGTCATCAATCCTCAGGAAGGATTTTGCTGGAAATGGAGTGAGTCCAGAGGAGGGAGACCAAGCTAATAAGGGGACTTGAGTACCTCAGTTAAGAGGAATAACTACAAACATTAAATGTATTCTCCTTGGAAAAGAGATGATTGAGAGGAGATATGATAGCAATATAAAAACACTGTATCTTAATGGTGATTCTAGCATAGGGAGTAAGCTATTCAGTTTCAGGGAAGTGTAAGAAGACAAAGGGCCACATAATCAAAGGAAAAGCAGTTTAACTTTAAACTGCATAGAGGAGTTTTCACTATCAGGGCGGTAAGGATGTGAAACTCCCTTCCACAATTGGTGGTGCCAGTGGGAAGTATAGATACATCAGTTTCAAAATACTCTTGGATAGGCATCTTAGCCAACACAGTATACAGGGATATGGGAAATTATATTTTACATGAACACACACACACCCCTACGGGTTGAACTAGATGGACTGGTGCCTTTATTAAATGTTGCCAACAATGTAACTATGTAACATGCTTTAGCATGTTGTGGTAACATAAGCACTAATGTGTACACTGCTGCAATGTAACAATGTAAACCCAGCTAATATTTTGTGAGTGTGATATTTACTGCTTATTGAATATGGAAGAAGATTGTTTTTAATGTTTTTTAACCTTTCCATCTTTGTAACCCCCCCATGTAATCACAACTAAATACATACATTTCAATAGTATGGTAACCATTTGCAAATACATACAGTGCCTTGAAAAAGTATTCATACCACTTGAAATTATCCACACTTTGTCAAGTTACAACCAAAAACGTAAACGTGTATGTTAAGCAACATTTAAAGCAAGTGAATGATAATTTGTTCAATGTTAACTCATACCTTTCAATGGCATATTGTACATTTAACGTTAGATTATGCAACCTAAAGCCCTGCCCACTTTGCACTATGTTATGAGATTTTAAAAACAAATATACCACATTTATGCTGCATTGGCAGGAAAAACAAACATATTGGTATAGTGTATTTTTTTTCATATAACACTCTCATTTTGTATCAGAAAGAATGATTATGGGACTCATTTATGCTTTTAGCCTGAGCTACCCTGAAAACCTAAAATATACCTTTGAAGTTTTTCAGATCTTTTTAGAGCTAGATGTGCAAAATCTATCTTTAACCACTTGCCAACCAGCCACCGTCATTATACTGTGGCAGGTCGGCTCTCTTGCACAAACCCCCATAGGTGTACGTCGGTCTTTGCACAGGAGATAGCGGGCAAGCGTGTGTGCTGCGGCAGCGTGCCCGTGGGTCCGGCGGACTCAATGTCCACTGGCCACCCATGATTGCAGTGTACATAGGCAGAATGGGGATCTAAACAAGGCGATTCCCCATTCTGCCAGATGACATGTCAGAGATTTTCTGTTCCCAGTGATCAGGAACAGCTATCTCTGCCATGTCTCTGGTAGCCCATCCCCCCTACAGTTAGAACACACCCAGAGAACACACTTAACCCCTTGATCGCCCCCGAGTGTTAACTTTTTTAGCACTGATCAATGTAATAATGTCAATGGTCCCCAAAAAGTATCATTTGGGGTCAGATTTGTCTGCAACAATGATGAAGTCCTGCTAAAAATTGCAAATCGCTGCCATTACCAGTAAAAACAATAAAAACACTCCCTAAATCTATCCCATAGTTTGTAGATGTGATAACTTTTGAGCAAACCAATCAATGTACACTTATTGCGATTTTTTTTTTACCAAAAAATATGTAGAAGAATATATATCAGCTTAAACTGATGAATACATTAGTTTTTTATATATATATTTTTTTGATATGTATTATAGCAGAAAGTTTAAAAAAATTATTATTTTTTCAAAATTGACGGTCTTTTTTTGTTTATAGCGCAAAAAATGAAAACCACAGAGGTGATCAAATACCCCCAAAAGAAAGCTCTATTTGTGGGGAAAAAAAACCCGTCAATTTTGTTTGGGTACAGCATCGCACGACCACGCAATTGTCCTTTAAAACAACACAGTGCCGTATTGCAAAAAATAGCCTGGTCATTAAGGGGGCAAATCCTTCCTGGGCTGAAGTGGTTAAATTGCAAATTTCTTTCCTAAAAGGCTTAAAAAAGTTAATACATTCTGTATTCTATGTTCTTTACAGATATACTGTATATACATGTGTGTATATACATGTACATACATGTGTGTGTTTCAGTTTGATTTGTTAGCTGAGAAAGAGGCAATTTTTTCTTTTTTTTTTTAAATGTTTACATTTGATGCTGCTTTAATAATATTACATTTGTAACAGTTTATAAATAATAAATGTTAATTAGTTTTGAAAGCCTGTTTCATGAGACTATTCCTTTTTTTAAAAGAAAAAACATATTATTATATTATTTTTATATAAAAACCTTCAAACATATATCAAATACATTTGGAAAATAAGTTTCTTTAACTTAAAAAAATTGAGCAAGTTGCAAGTTAATATCAGTTAAAACTAGGTTACTGTCAGGTCACCTTGAGGCTAGGTGACAGATGCACACCGTTGGAATCAGGAGTGCACCGCAAGGCAGTGGACCCTACGGCTGACTGCTGTGGATGGGAGTCTGGGTGGTAAGGAAGGCAGGGCCGCTGGAACACCAACACGGATCCCACTGGGGTTAGAGCGTAAGATTCCCTGGGGCATGGAGTCTAAGAGCCAGCAGGTGTTCACCAGAGCCTCTAGTGGTGAGGATGGACTGGGCTGCAACTGGCTCCAGGTCGCGACCTCCAGGGTCCCCCAGCTCACACCCACAGTAGGCAACAGGAGGATAGGGATAGTAAAGGAATAAGCCAAGGTCAGGGCCACAAGCAGACAAGGACAACAGAGTTCAGGCCAAGGTTCAGGGTCACAGGCAAACAGGGATAGTCGGGGACACGCCAAAGGTCAGGGTCACGAGCAGACAGGATTAGTTGAGAACACGCCAAGGTCGGTAACAGAAACAAACGTAGAGCACACAGCAGGCAGGAACAGGAAGCCAAAACACACAAAGGTTGATCAGCAGGGCTGGCCTGCAGTGTAGAGGTTATTATAGAGTTCTCTGATAGGAGCTGGGGTGGAGCCATGCTAGAGGACAGTTAATAAAAGCAGTCAGATGAGAATCAGGTGGTCTTTAGAGATGAACACATGGAGACCGGTAAGCTGACAGACAAAACTCTACTGCATAACCATGACAGTTACTAAGTAACTAAGTAATAGGACAGCACAGTGGTGTAGTGGTTAGAACTTTCGCATAGCAGCCAAAGGGTCGCTGGATCGAATCCACGATACCACGATACTACCTGTCTGCAGTTTGCATGTTTTACCCGGTGTCTGCTTGGTTTCCTCCCACAATCCAAAGACATGCTGGTAGGGAAATTGACCCTAGTATGTGTGAATGTGTGAATGTGAGTTAGGGATCTTAGATTGAAAGTTCCTTGAGGGCAGGGACTTATGTGAATGTACAATGTATATGTAAAGTGCTCCATAAATTGACAGTGCTATATAAGTACTTGAAATAAATTTATTTTATTTTTATTTATTTCAGATACTTATATAGCGCCATCAATTTACGCAGCTCTTTACATATGCATTGTACATTCACATCAGTCCCTACCCTCAACACACATTCATACATATACTAGGGTCAATTTAGACAGGATCAATCTGTCTTAAATAAGTTAATGTATGTGTTCCTAACTTAAACTTTTCTAGAAACTGAAAAAATTGAGTTGGCTTTACTTGAACCTATGGTCTATAAACTGGAAAAAATTAGTTGGCTTTACCTAAACCTATGGTCTATAAACTGGAAACATTTAATTGGCTTTAAACTATAGTCCCAGACAAGTTAAGGTATGTATTCCTAGCTTTAAACGCTATGGTCTATGAACTGAAATAATTTGAGTTGGCTTTACTTAAAACAACAAAGTTAACAAGAAAAGTCTAATGAGTCAGACAAAAATAAGTTTAGTTGACGGTACTTAAAAAGCTAATGCAAATAGTTTCCTCAATTTTTTTGAGTAGACCCAGCACAATATTTTTTACAGTGTGGGACCAATTCTGTTCAATTTATTTATACAGTATAGTTCAATCTCAGTGTTGCTGATGATACAAAGCTAAGCAGGGCTATAACTTCACAGCAGGATATTGAAAGTTACAAGACAACCTGAATAAAATAAAGGGGTGGGCAAATTAAGTTTGAACTTGGGGGCAAAAAATATGAATGCAAGTACTTTACTAGGGACAGAACCTCTGGGGGAATCCAGGATGGAAAAAGATCTGGTGGTCCTAGTAGATGATAGACTCAGCAATATTATGCAATGCCAAGCTGCAGCAAGCAAGGCCAGCAGAATATTAGCATCATAGGCATGCACAGGGGGTGTGCCAGGTTTGCCTGGGCACACCCTAATCACTACATGTGGTGCTGATTCCCCCTACTACCCGGGCTTCCCCCCGTGTTGGCCCCCTGCCCTTGAGTACTGTTGGCTTCCCTCCTCTTTCCAGGCTGCTGTGGGGATGCTTCAGGATCGAGAGCAGGGAAAGGGGCTAGTAAATATGTAATTTACCAGCCGCTTTCTTTTCTAAATGAACACAGTGAACACACTCGCTCACTGTGTCCATGTAGGGTTTTAAGAACAGTAAACTGTGTTTGCTATGCTTCAGTTTGTGAATGAACAGGAAACCACTTAGCACAGAGCACTACCCATTCATTCCCTGCCCCGCGCAGCTGAGGCTGCAGATAAAGGCATGTGTGTTTGAGTTTTGGGGTACACACCCTAATTCAATAGGCTGTGAACACCTATGATTAGCATGCATAAAAAGGGTGTTTACTCAAGAGATAAAACTATAATCCTGCTACCTTATAAAACATTGGTGATGCCACATCTGGAGTATGCAGTCCAGTTCTGGTCACCAATCCTCAGGAAGGATTTTGCTGGAAATGGAGTGAGTCCAGAAGAGGAAGACCAAGCTAATAAGGGGACTTGAGTACCTCAGTTAGGAGGAATAACTACAAACATTAAATGTATTCTCCTTGGAAAAGAGATGATTGAGAGGAGATATGATAGCAATATAAAAACACTGTATCTTAATGGTGATTCTAGCATAGGGAGTAAGCTATTCAGGGAAGTGTAAGAAGACAAAGGGCCACATAATCAAAGGAAAAGCAGTTTAACTTTAAACTGCATAGAGGGGTTTTCACTATCAGGGCGGTAAGGATGTGAAACTCCCTTCCACAATTGGTGGTGCCAGTGGGAAGTATAGATACATCAGTTTCAAAATACTCTTGGATAGGCATCTTAGCCAACACAGTATACAGGGATATGGGAAATTATATTTTACATGAACACACACACACCCCTACGGGTTGAACTAGATGGACTGGTGGCTTTATTAAATGTTGCCAACAATGTAACTATGTAACATGCTTTAGCATGTTGTGGTAACATAAGCACTAATGTGTACATTGCTGCAATGTAACAATGTAAACCCAGCTAATATTTTGTGAGTGTGATATTTACTGCTTATTGAATATGGAAGAAGATTGTTTTTAATGTTTTTTAACCTTTCCATCTTTGTAACCCCCCCATGTAATCACAACTAAATACATACATTTCAATAGTATGGTAACCATTTGCAAATACATACAGTGCCTTGAAAAAGTATTCATACCACTTGATATTATCCACACTTTGTCAAGTTACAACCAAAAACGTAAATGTATTTTATTGGGATTTTATGTGATGGACCAACAAAAAGTGGTATATAATTGTGAAGTGGAAGGAAAATGATAAATGGTTTTCAAAACCTTTGAGGTCTTCACAGAACAGCTGTATTTGTACTGAGATTAAATTACACACATGTGGACTTCATTTACTAATTAGGTGATTTCTGAAGGCAATTGGTTCCACAAGATTTTAGTTAGGGGTATCAGAGTAAAGGGGACTGAACACAAATGCACGCCACACTTTTTGAATCTTTATTTGTAAAAAATTTTGAGAACCATTTATCATTTTCCTTTCACTTCACAATTATGTGCCACTTTGTATTGGTCTATAACATACAATCCCAATAAAATACATTTACGTTTTTGGTTGACAAAATGTGGAACATTTCAAGGGGTATGTTTTTCAAGGCACTGTAGTGTGCTTAAAGTAGGGACTTTTTAATATTTAATACAGTCTATACAACAAACTCCCATATTACATTTGATTTAAGTAAAAAACAATAAAACGTTGAACTGCTTTAAGTATGATTTAGTTAGGCACCTTTAAATGCAGTTTTGCTTCAGGTAGTTATCTGAAGCTTACAAAGCTGAAATTGACTTGATAGCACTGTTAATAAGGGGGTTTTGCCATCATTCAAGAAATATGTTCAGAGTTTGCAACACAGCGTATTCTGAAAGGAATAATTAGACATGGCAGTTTACTTATAATCACTATCCTGTAACGCTGCCATTAGGAGATCTTCAATAAAACATTGCTGGTAATAAAAAGGCAATGAATGCTCTATTGTCACTTCTAAGTTTTAATCATAAGCACCGATAATACCGCACACATCTTAAATGAAGCAAATAAATGCTATCAGAGACCTGAATTTGAAACTGCTACAAAGCATGACAACTTTCATTCTGGGATTTAGAAGAGAAAATAAAATTCTATTTGGTGATGCTTTCTTCAATCTACTCTTACTAATAACTACTGGTCCCTGTACAAATTCACACATACAACATATTTTTCAGCTGAAGGGCAGGTGATAAAAGCATTGTAATCGTATTGATAGCATTCAACTTTTTTCACTTCTTTATTTCTCGGTTGAGGAAACATATTTTTAAACACTAGTCAATGATGTAATGTTGTAAAATTGTTTAGTTTATAAACCACATATAAAAGTTAGGTAAAATTGCATTTGGCAGCCATACTAGCTTTGTAAAAACAGTTTGACTTATGTAGTCTATGTGTAAAAATTCATAGATAGACTTCAATTCCGACAACTAAAAGGTTCACTTGTTAAGAAAAAAAGGAAAGAAAAACAAAACTGCCTTAAAAGCACACAATTGAAGCCTGAGCCGACATAAACAGACATAATGATAAAAATAATGTTGTTGTTGTTTTTTTTGTTTTGTTTTTTAAATATATATTTTATTTTCATTTTGATATTTTTATTGAAGATTGGGAAGAAGCAGAATTGGGATTTAATTGCAGAATAGTCAATGTACAGTCCAAAATATGGTAGCTAAACGTTATGTCATTGCTGCTTTGAGCGACTCAGGAAAAAGGTAGATAACAAATTCTATAAACGTGCGGTCCTTCTAGGTGTGACACCCTCCCTATACTTAGTAGACCACCACTGCGCCTCTGGAAATCAACCTAGATTATGACTATCCTCAGTTGGTACTTTCCTACCTATAGCTGCCACTTTAGTGAATATAAACCATATACCAAATAATTTCAAATCTTGTGACGTGCTAGTGGTGTCCTACACCCACGTGAAGCATCAGAAATTGTGGCGCTATCCAAAACACACTTGTGTTAACGCTGTATCCAGTGTACAAAACTAATCTGGTGAACCCATTATTTCAGGTGAAAAATCAAAAATCAAAATGAATACTAAATAAATCAACTAAATACATCAAATAACTACCATACAAACAGTGACTTGGTGCTGATAATAACAAATTATATATGTGACACCTTCCTTAGATAATAAAAATAAATATATAGATAACTTAATATAAATCATTAGCACCTCGCACATTAACAATGTGACTGATAAATAAAGTCTGTGGAAGATACACACATATGTGTGAAAAAAAGTCTGTGATAGTGATATAGTAAAGGACAACAATTGTGCCACAGCAAGTCCTTAGTGTATCTTGATGTTAGATGGAACCTTCCACCACACCTCTGTGTTCAGTGCTCCCTCTCCCAATAGACAGTCTCTCACCAGCTCTCTTTGCCTCCACTCTCGTATGAGGCTATAAAGCATAGGAGTATCCAGGTTACCAGCAGGGGTTAGGTCTCATCCATCCAGGGATTTGCTCCATATAAGAATGAAAAAACTCCCAATAGTGTGATAACGTAACAACTTTTAATAATACACACTTCAAATAACACTTCAAAGGATGCACTCACATTGTGTAAAATCTATAAAGGCACAGCACAAATCCACAGCAATCTGCACACAGCAAAATCAACACAGCGATCTGGACAAGCCTCTCTGGGGGGTATGCGGTCACGGCGGACCCTGTCACGGCTGGCGTGTAAGAAGACTCTCTCACCCTCTCCTCGCTTGCTCGTCCACCGGACTCACCGTCTCCCCTGTTAGGCAAACCTCAACGATCGCTTCCTTCTGTCACTTAGTATGTAGTGTTTAATCTCCGCTCGGCCACGCCCCCGACATGTTTCGCTACGTCTGTAGCTTATTCATGGGATATCCCATGAATAAGCTACAGACGTAGCGAAACATGTCGGGGGCGTGGCCGAGTGGAGATTAAACACTACATACTAAGTGACAGAAGGAAGCGATCGTTGAGGTTTGCCTAACAGGGGAGACGGTGAGTCCGGTGGACGAGCAAGCGAGGAGAGGGTGAGAGAGTCTTCTTACACGCCAGCCGTGACAGGGTCCGCCGTGACCGCATACCCCCCAGAGAGGCTTGTCCAGATCGCTGTGTTGATTTTGCTGTGTGCAGATTGCTGTGGATTTGTGCTGTGCCTTTATAGATTTTACACAATGTGAGTGCATCCTTTGAAGTGTTATTTGAAGTGTGTATTATTAAAAGTTGTTACGTTATCACACTATTGGGAGTTTTTTCATTCTTATATGGAGCAAATCCCTGGATGGATGAGACCTAACCCCTGCTGGTAACCTGGATACTCCTATGCTTTATAGCCTCATACGAGAGTGGAGGCAAAGAGAGCTGGTGAGAGACTGTCTATTGGGAGAGGGAGCACTGAACACAGAGGTGTGGTGGAAGGTTCCATCTAACATCAAGATACACTAAGGACTTGCTGTGGCACAATTGTTGTCCTTTACTATATCACTATCACAGACTTTTTTTCACACATATGTGTGTATCTTCCACAGACTTTATTTATCAGTCACATTGTTAATGTGCAAGGTGCTAACGATTTATATTAAGTTATCTATATATTTATTTTTATTATCTAAGGAAGGTGTCACATATATAATTTGTTATTATCAGCACCAAGTCACTGTTTGTATGGTAGTTATTTGATGTATTTAGTTGATTTATTTAGTATTCATTTTGATTTTTGATTTTTCACCTGAAATAATGGGTTCACTAGATTAGTTTTGTACACTGGATACAGCGTTAACACAAGTGTGTTTTGGATAGCGCCACAATTTCTGATGCTTCACGTGGGTGTAGGACACCACTAGCACGTCACAAGATTTGAAATTATTTGGTATAAGATAACAAATTCTATCGGGTCAAAACACTGATCTAAAAAGGAGAGAGAGAAACAATGTCTAGATCCAGATCTTCCTAATCTCAATAGTGTTATATAAGTGCCGGAGAATGTGGGAAAATAACTCTTTCCCACACTAATGGTAAAATCTGAATTCCTTTATACCTAGCTATGTTCATTAGTTCTTATTCCAGTTCCTTAGGATGAAAAGGTTTTTTTCTGGAAAACCTTTATACTTGCTTGGGATATATGTATACATATTAATTAGATAAAGTCTAAGTTACACTTAAAACCAAATTAGTCATTTTTTTCAAATTGTTTATAATGAGTGAGATCTGCAAACACATTTGCTAATTTGGCTACTCAAAACTGTAGTCCATATTTAAGATTCATCTTTAGAATTAGTTTCTAAGAATTAAGGACTATACCTGTCTCACTTTCCTATAACTCCTTTTTTACTTTCTTTAATACAAGAACATGAAATACACCATTTCCAGAGATATAGTGAAAAACCGTTGTGATTACATGAAATACAAGATGTCAAGTAAGAGTAAGACAATCAATCAGAATTTGGCATTGTAATTCCTGAAAACCACTCCCACATTTTGGTTAGTGTAGCGGGATCTTTGGGGGAAGCACTCCCGAAACCCCAAGTGGGAACATACTGTGAGCAGGGGCCTACCCTATTTACTCAGGAAGAAGTGAAAAGCCTTGTGGAGGGTAGTTAAGCACTAAAACCAAACCATAGAGCATAGTGAGAATTACCGCTTGTCATACTCTCATTTAGGTGTCAAACCCGTAAGATCACTTGGTGTGTTAGAATGGACTACAGTGTAGGAGGAAAGGAAAGAAAAGAGGAATGAAGTTGGTATAGAGAAGAGAAAGGGAAAAGAGGAAGAGCCAATCAACAGGAAGGGAGATATAAGCTAAATGAAAGCAAATGTTTGTCAGACCTGAGCTCCAGGTATGAAAGAGATGCCTACGTGCAGGGCCCAAGGTTCCCAGATGGTTTCAAATGTCAAAATTGTATCCATTAAGATGCTAACCAATTACTCCTGGGACATAATCCACAAGATCTTACATTTGGCTGCTAAGAAGGAGCATGCCTTGCTTATGGTCAGCTTGGCCCCTAGCAGCATAAAATGGATCAATTTGCGGTTGGCTTTGGAAATCTTTGGAAGGTTCGAGTTCAGGAGAGCGATGATTGGGGTTCTTGGGAGTTGGTAATTTGTCACTTTTTGGATCAAGGTAAACATATTGTTCCAGAACGTCCTAATTCTTGGACACTCCCACCAAATGTGGGCCATGGAGCTTGTGAGTTGGCAACCACGATAAAACCCACAGGGTTTGCTGTGGGAAAAATGGTAGCCAGCTTTGAGGGGGTAAGGAAACATCTGGTCATTACTTTAAGGCTAGATTCAATCAAGGAGATGTTCTTAATCCCTATGTAGGCCCTAGAAAATGAGGTCTGCCACCTACAGTACCTGCCCGCGAGAATGTGTTTCCAGCGTGATCCCATTATGCTGGTTCTCGGCGACAGGGTACTGTACATCTTGCGCTGGCTGCAATAGGACAAACACATTTTCCTATTGCAGCGAGTGCGAGAAAGAATTCCCCTCCAAGAGCACACCAGGCCCTTAGGTCTGGTATGGATTTTAATGGGAACCCCTAAGCCAAAAAAATGGCGTGGGGGTCCCCCCAAAATCCATACCAGACCCCTATCCGAGCACACAGCCCGGCCGGTCAGGAAGGGGGGTGGGGATGAGTGAGTGCCCCCCCTCCTGAACCAGACCAGGCTGCATGCCCTCAACATGGGGGGTGGGTGCTTTGGGAAAGGGGGGTGCCCTGTGGCCCCCACCCCAAAGCACCTTGTCCCCATGTTGATGTGGACAAGGGCCTCTTCCTGACAACCCTGGCCGCTGGTTTCGGGGTCTGCAGGCGGGGGGCTTATCAGAATCTGGGAGCCCCCTTTAATAAGGGGACCCCCAGATCCCCCACCCTATATGAATGAGTGTGGGGGTACATCATACCCCTACCCATTCACCTGGGGGAAAAAAGTGTCAAAAAAAAACACACTAGACAGGTTTTTAAAGTAATTTATTAGGCAGCTCTGGAGGTCTCTTCTAAATCCTCCGCTCTCTCTGGCCTCCTCTCCCGCTCTCCAGCCTCTTCTCCCGCTCTCCAGCCTCTTCTGCCGGGCTCCTCCGCTATCTTCTGCTCTTTTGCTGCTCTTTTGCTAGTGTTGGCCCGGTTTTTGCCGTTGTCTTCTTCCCTCCAGTCTTCTTCCAATTTGACATGATGCTCCCACTGGGCAAGGGTTGTGGGGATGAGGCCCTTGTCCCCATCAACATGGGGACAAGGTGCTTTTGGGGTGACTCCAAAGCATCCACCCATGTTAAGGGAATGTGGCCTGGTGCGGTTCAGGAGGGGGGCGCTCTCTCATCTCCCCTCTTTACCTGTGGCCTTCCAGGTTGCGTGCTCGGATAAGGGTCTGGTATGGATTTTGGGGGGACCCCTACACCAGTTTTTTTTTATTTGGCGCAAGGTTCCCCTTAAATTCCATAACAGACCTGAAGGGCCTGGTATGGATTTTGGGGGAACCCCCAAATAATTTTTTTTAAATTTTTGGTTTGGGGTTCCCCTTAATATTTATATCAGACCCAAAGGGCCTGGTAATGCCGTGAACACCACATAATGTTTGTTGTTCGCCGAACGTCCGAACAACCAAAGTTCAGCCCGAACTTTTGCTCGGGCCAAACCGTTCGCTCATCTCTATTTGAGAGGGGTTAAAAAGACCCCTCACAAGTTGACATTTCTCAAATCTGCTGTTCACATTATCAAAACATGAAACATTAGTTTCAAAACTGAAGGCTCATGTCAAGGCAGGAGGCGTTTGAAGCCTTTCAACGCCTCTAATTTAAGTCTATGGCAACGCCTCACAAATGCCCAGGCAGGCAGTTGCAGGGCTGTTGTGGGGCCTTAAAATTAGTTCACTTACTGTAATGGAATAGTCATTTGTGAAGTGGTTTTAACGTGCTTTAACGCTCATCAAACACTTCAAAACTGCCCATAGGGCCTTTGAGGAGCATTTTTAACTTGTCATTAAGGCTTGTAAAATGCCAGTCTAACACCCATAGCACTGTGAATATGTTACATGCTCCACCATAAAATCGGTTGGAACTTGCAACATGTTCCCAAAGGTGAACTTATCCTTTAACACAATATTTGAAGACAATTTGGTTTCCTCTGACTAAAAGACATGAGCCTATGGTGCAAATGCATACTATGACACTATGACCTCATCGAGTCCTCTCTAACCCTACCCAAAAAACTATTTGAACTGTTTCAATACTGTAAAGAATAAGATTCCTCAAGGTTTGGGACTTTAAATGGACGCAAGGCTGTAATATTAAAAAAGTATAAAATTGGGGGGCGCATGCGCGAGGCTTTACATGGCAGACGTGTCTCTGTGAAGCTCCGCACTCCCCGCCGCACACCCGGGACTATAAAGCCTAACTGAACCGACAGATCGGAACCATTTCTACGGGGATCGCTTCTCCATACATCAGTGCCCCTTCCGGTATGGTGTTAACGGGCCATCGCCGAAAACCGAACCATAAACCCATCAAAGAAGCGCTAGCCCGCGCTTCCTCCAAGATGGCGTCGAAGGCCCGGAACCTGGCTGATCTCACAACAACATCTCCAGCTCGCTCTGATATACCGGACAGCGAAGAGGAGACTGACATACAAGAAGGCTCAGGGGGCTCTCCACCCGCCCCTGATACAGGTATGTCACAAGCTGCCTTTATGAGAGTCATGGAATCCATGTTACATAAGGCCCTTAAAGCAACTTCAGACCAGATCACCACTAGTCTGACACGTGAGATACGCGAGATAGGCCAGCGCACAGCAGACCTTGAGACAAGAGTTGATGACATAGAACTCACCCTCCAGGAACAAGCGCAAGAGCAAATTGCTCTCAGAGAGGAGAACTCTATGCTTTTATCCCGCCTCGAGGACGCGGAGAACCGCTCCCGCAGATCCAATCTACGCCTCAGAGGCATCCCAGAAACAATTGATGACCTGCAATCTTTTACAACAGCACTTTTCCAAGAATTAGCACCCTCCATACCCATCGAACGACTTGAATTCGACAGAATTCACAGAGCACTCACCAGGCGCCAAACAGACGGCCCACCTAGATACATTATCATCAAGCTGCACTTTTTTCGCACGAAGGAACAGCTCCTGGCAGCCGCCCGCAACAATAACACCTTGCAATTCCAGAGTCATACATACCAATTGTTTTCTGACTTGGCACCCCTCACGATTGCTAAACGCCGCGCCATGAAGCCTCAGCTACAGGTACTTATACATCATCAACTTAAGTACACATGGCGGTTCCCGTTCGCATTGCAATTCTCCTATCAAGGTCAGCAGCATACCTCCACCACTCCAGAATCTCTCCAAAAGCTGCTGGAATCACTCAACCTATCTCCCCAGTCAGCTCATTCAGATACAGCCCTTCCTCGCACTCCAGCCAGATCTGCGTCGCAACCGTACACCATTACTCCCAAACGGAAAAACTCCGGACCACCATCCATCCGGAAGGGAACTCCAGCCAGATTATCCGAATACTCCTATCGCAGCCCGAAATCCCGAGCTCCACGCTGAAAACAAAGGAACTACCTTTTCTATTCTCTTTGTCTCCTCTTCTTTTTTTTTTTTGATTACGCAGGTACTCGGTTGCACATGCAGAGAATGTCTCCATGCCACCTCAGAGACCCCACTTGTGACCGAGACCTGCTAGAGGACTACCGTCAAGAACGGATATATGGTAACCTGAAATTGTTCTCTTTTCAGGGCTCGCAGGCCATTTAAGGCCTTCTCAGGTTCAGTTGTGTTGTTCGGTTTTTCTTTTACACTTATTTTTTCCTTTTTTATTCGTTATTATCTCCATGTTGTTCTCAAACGCACAATTCTGTTTTGCACATACCCAGAGCGTACTTGACCTGGTTTACATTCGTGAACCGGGTGAACCCCGCTACTCCGTTGTTTTTAAGACTTAATACCGGTAACGAATCAACTAGATAGCCTCTATGTTTTGTCTAATGTACCGAGAATTTCCTGCACACTTTTCTAGTATGTACCCCACATCATCCCCATCCCCCCTCCTCCCCCCCTCCCCCCCTCCCTCCCTCCCTCCTCCCCTCCCCCTCCCTCTCCCCCCCTCCCTCCCCTCCTCCTCCCTCCTCCCCCCTCCGCTCCCCCCCCTCCTCCCTATTCCCCCTCCTCCCTTCACTCCCCTCTCCAACCCCCCCTCCTCCTTTCTCCCTTCCCCCCCCGGTTTTTTCCTCCCTTGCTCCTCCTTACCCCACCCTCCTTCCTCTCCAACCCCCCCTCCCCTCAACTCGTAGACACTAATTTTTTATGGTGAATATCAACATCCGAGAACTCACATGTGTGCTTAGCAGTTATTGAATAGAATTGTACCATACGCTCTTATGTTCCCCACCCCCTACCCTAAACTTAATATTCTGTTGATGTTAACATTATCAGGGGGCATTGGGAACGATTTTGTAATTTTCATTTTATTTTGTTTTGTCGTTTTCCATTATACTTACTTTTTAAATCACTTTAATCACTTGCTGCTCCCGGTTGCGGCGGGGAGCAGTCAATGCTTACCCCCTCAGCGGTGCATCCACTCTTTGACCGAAATCTCGGTCGCAGAGTCAGTGCACGCATTAGTCGGGCTTTACTGATGCGCTGCCCCCTTATCGGGGGAGCCGCTCGGTGCTACACCCGACCCACTATGCTCTCTCTCCCTCCCTCCTCCCTCTCCCCTCTTTTTGACTCTATATCTCTACTCCCCTCCCTCTCTCTGTGCCGGTTGGCCTGCGTGGGCCCCCCCTTTTTCTTCTTTGATACTTACCACCCACACACCCCATAATGGCCCCACTTGAAATTCTCACCCTGAACGTTAAGGGGTTGAATTCCCCACATAAACGAGTAAAAGCATTCCAAACCTTTGCGTCCCTGAAAGCTAAAATCGTAGCCCTACAGGAAACCCATTTCTCTATACACCAAACACCAAGATTTTTTAGCTCCAAATACCCACAGGTATTTACTGCTTCAGCTAAAACAAAACACAGAGGAGTTTTACTCGCTTTTCATCACACCATGCCATTTACCCCCCTCACCGAAATAAAAGACCCTGAAGGTCGCTATCTCATCCTAGTAGGACTATTACAGGACATACCCATAACCCTTGTCTCCTATTACGCTCCCAACACAAACCCGAATCCCTTTTTTTCGCATCTATTACAAGTTGTGCAAGCGCACTGCAAGGGAACATTGTTCCTCTGCGGAGACTCCAACTCCATACTACAGCCACACACAGACAAATCTCCCTATGCCCCTGAACATTACTCCCCCTCTTCACAATTTCGCAAACTTATACAGTCAGCCTCCCTCCTAGACACGTGGAGAGAACTCAATCCCTCTAAGAAAAACTATACATTTTATTCACACCCACACAAATCATTTTCTAGGATTGACCATATATTCACCTCAATAGCTTCCGCACCACTTCTCCTTCACTCACATATCCAACCAATTACATGGATAGATCACTGTGCCGTTATTACCACAGTGTCATCCCTAATCCCACAATCTACAAATAGATCATGGTGTATGAATGATTCCCTCCTAACCAATCCATCATACTGCCTAGATATTCAAGTAGCCCTTAAAGATTATCTAAAACACAATGCAACCCCCGACATCTCCCCTGTCCTCCTCTGGGAAGCACACAAACCCGTGATTCGAGGCACATGTATCTCAGTGGCATCCCATCTTAATAGAGACAAGAAGCTCAAATTACGCCAACTTGAATCAGACTACCATAATAGTTTCCTTTTATTCCAATCTGACCCAACAGAATCACACAAAGTAACATTAGAAAAAATAAAGCTGGAACTAGATCTAATCTTAGCCGAAACGGCTGATAAAACTATTCGTAGAACAAGCCACACGATTTATACTAAAGCAAATAAACCAGACACCTATCTGGCCCTACGTCTACGTAGACCAGACCGTGCTCGTGTTCCCATTAGACTCAGACTGGCTAAGGATGAAATTACTAGCAATCCTGTTAAGGTTCTCTCGGAGTTCCGTAAACAGTTGGCAAATCTCTATGATTCTACAACAGCATTTCCACTACGCCAAGCAGAAAAACTGTTCCATAACTTACCTATACCAACCTTGTCTGAATCCAGTCGTGAGCTGATGGAGAGCACGATCTCGACAGACGAAGTACTAGCAGCCATTAAAACCCTAAAACCTAATAAGCGCCCAGGCCCTGATGGCCTCCCCAGTCTCTACTATAAAAAGTTTGCCACTGAACTTGCCCCCCTTCTCACCAACACATTCAATACTATACTAAAACAACACTCTTTTGGCAGGGACACATTGACTGCTCTCATCTCTATGATCCCCAAACCAAACACTGATAGCACGTTATGGTCCAACTATAGACCAATCTCACTTCTTAATGTGGATATTAAGATTCTAGCTAAAGTCCTCGCCCTACGCCTCAATCCCATCATTGGTGGCTTAATACACAAAGACCAGGTTGGCTTTATACCCAAACGACAAGCGAGCGACAATATCAGACGAGTAATCCTTTTGCAACATCTGGCTCGTTCCCGTAAGATCCCCATGCACCTCCTTTCCTTAGATATACGCAAAGCCTTCGATACAGTCTCATGGCCCTACCTAATTTTTATCCTCCAACGTTGGGGCTTCGGTCCCAACTTCTTAAATTGGATCAAGGCCCTTTATAACCACCCACAAGCGTATGTACACTATTCCGGATTCCGATCAGATCCTTTTCCAATAGCACGGGGGACTAGACAGGGATGCCCGTTATCCCCCCTGCTCTTCGCACTCACAATCGAACCCCTGGCAGCCCTGATTAGATCTAATCCCGATATTCGAGGCTTAGATATAGCATCCACCTCCCACAAAGTGTGCCTCTTCGCTGATGATGCACTTCTCTTCATTACTTCTCCCCACACCACATTACCCAACCTTATGAACACCCTGGATAAATTTTCTAACATATCTGGACTTGAAGTCAATCAAACCAAATCGAGGGCCCTTGATGTGTCCCTGCCACAAGCTGATCTAGAAACATTACGTAGCAATTTCCCCTTTCTCTGGTCTACCACATCGATCCCATACTTAGGGATCAAGCTCACTAAGGACCCCGCCAACCTGTTCCAATCTAATTACCTCCCAATGCTTTCACAAATATCTTCCTTATTAAATACCTGGTTACCACTATGTGTCTCCTGGCTGGGACGTATAGCTGCAGTGAAAATGTCCCTATTACCGAAACTGTTATACTTATATAGAGTGCTCCCTATCAAAGTCCCTCCTTATTACCATAGGATTATACAGAATAAAGTTTTTAAATATATATGGGGTCCCACTAGACCCAGAGTGGCGAAACCGATTCTTCTCCGCAACAAACTCTACGGTGGCCTGGGTATTCCCAATTTCGCACACTACTACCACGCAGCCCGCCTAGCACAGTCAACATTATACCACGCCAAGACAGAGACCCCACTTTGGGTAGCCCTCGAAGCCATCGATTTACACCCGCTTAATATAGGCAATCTACTATGGCTTCCAACATCAGCTAGAGGACCCATAACTAATCCGTTAACATTTCACACTCTAAAACTTTGGGATAGACTAAAAGCTCCATTTAAACTAATCTCTCCACACTCCCCACTTCTGTCATACTTAGGTCACCCTCAATTCCTCCCAGCCTACACTGAACCAACCTCATTTCATGCCTGGGCCCAGGCGGGTCTGACTCGCATTTGTGATCTCGTTAATGGAGACACTGTGAAACCCTTTCCAACTATCCAAGAGCAAACCCAACTTCCTCACAGGGAATGTTTCCGCTACCTCCAAATTAAGCATTTTGTGCAAGAAACCATAAAAACCAAATCTGGTCTGGATACTCTGACCGAATTTGAGCATATGTGCGAGTCTGATCCGCATGCCCCGGGTATTATCTCCCGTCTATACTCCCATCTTACATCACCACCCCCAGATCTACCCATGTATGCACAAAGGTGGTTGAGAGACCTTGACACTACACTCGAACCAGAAGACTGGTCGACCATATGGTCTAACACAAAAAACTCATCCCAGAATGTTATTGCCTCAGAAGCGAACTATAAAGTGCTAATGCGCTGGTATCTAGTCCCAGCTAGAATTGTTAAATTTCTACCAGACTCCTCCCCAAGCTGTTTCAGAGGTTGTGGGGAAAGGGGCACGCACCTACATATATGGTGGACATGTCCACAAGTACAACGCTTCTGGGCGATAATATTTCAGATGGCAACCACCCTACACCAAACCACTTTATCCCCCAGCCCCAAAATTGCCCTCCTCAACCTCTTTCCACAAGACTATACCAGATCACAACTCCGACTTCTCCTACAATTATTCACAGCAGCCAAACAGACAATAGCTAAGGCCTGGAAAACCCCCACTCTTAACATAGCCGAAACAAAGAATAGGATTACCCAAGCAATGATACATAGCAAAACAGAGGCAAAAATCCTAGATAAGGCCACCCAACACAACAGAGTCTGGCGACCCTGGGTGGAACACTTTTTACCAACAGATATCGACGAGGACCTGGTAACGCTTTAAGCAGACCTGGAAGTCATCCCGAGACTCTATTTTGGCACCTGCACCCGCGCAGGCTAGCCGGCACCCCCCTCTTCCCCCTTCTCCTATTTACTACTTTCCCGCTTACACCCCCTCTTTACTTCCCCTCTTTTCTTATAATTTTACCTCTCCATTCCACCCAACCCTCCAAAACTGAAAATGAATAATATACTCTGTTACTAGCAATACTTTTTAGGGCCCCCCCACCACTGTTGTTGGGGATTGACCCGGATTTATAGTGTTAAAAAAGGGATCACACCTCCCTTTCATCTCTCAAATATATACGTACTTAGTTCCAACATGCCGCACAACTTAGAATTATACATGTTATTCTAGTACTTAGTTTCCATTAAGCCAAAATTTCATGCATTATTTTTATGTTCACTGTCATATATTCAATTGAAACTATGTATGGAACTTAATGTAACAGCTGTATGTGAATTTTCCAATAAAATATTTGAAAAGAAAAAAAGTATAAAATTTATTGGACAAACAATAAATAAATCAACAAATGTAATACAATGTAAATATGAATGTAAACAGATGACTGATGATAAAAACATCTATATAATGGGAAAAAGCCAGCTTAAAAAGAAGGGGGAGCTCGCAAAGGAATGGTCCAATGCGTTTCAAATGAGGTGTGGATCTTCTTAAGGGACTTTAACAGTTTGCATCACTCCCAATGCTGTAGTTCCCAAATACACAGTAATTTCACCAGCAGCTGAAGAGACACACTCAAATAGTGAGAATGGAACATTCACCCATGCCAGACCAAGAAGCGCCATCCACAGGACATCCTGAATTCACCCATACTCCAAGAGGTTGCTATTAGTCGCTTTTGGGGGAGTTGTATTTAAACAGTGTCAGGATAATGTCCAACTTAATATTAAGAGCTTAGTTCATATATGTATATTTCATGGAAGGTGTATCACATCCAGAAAGGAAAAGTCTTTTGACTCTGCAGCTGATGGACCACACACCTCTGCTCCATCCATTAAGGTGCTAACGATTGCCACTCTACAAGCAATTGTCCTCAGGGATGTGGACTTCAGGATTTCATTGTATATAGTTGCAGGTGGTATATCTCTTCACCGCTTGATATGAGAATCCTTTCTGGATTAAAATAAAAAATTTTTAAACGCCCCGTCTCGACGAGCTCGCTTGCAGAAGCGAACGCATACGTAAGTAGCGCCCGCATATGAACACGGTGGTCAAACCACACATGTGAGGTATCGCCGTGATCGGTAGAGCGAAAGCAATTCTAGCCCTAGACCTCCTCTGTAACGCAAAACATGCAACCTGTAAAATTTTTCGAGCGGGTGCAATTTTGAAGCGTGACATGTTGAGTATCAATTTACTCGGCATAACATCATCTTTCACAATATAAAAAAAATTGGGCTAACTTTACTGTTGTCTTATTTTTTTATTCAAAAAAGTGAATTTTTTCCACAAAAAGCACGCTTGTAAGACTGCTGTGCAAATACAGTGTGAAAAAAAGTATTGCAATGACTGCCCTTTAATTCTCTAGGGTGTCAGAAAAAAAACACAATATATAATGTTTGGGGGTTCTAAGTAATTTTCTAGCAAAAAAAACTGTTTTAAACATGCAAACACCTAAATTCCAAAACGAGGCTGGTCCTTAAGTGGTTACAGAGGAAGTAAACTTCCATCTATATATTGTCCCTATAGTTAAGCCTATAATAAAACTTACCTATAGGTAGTGTAAATATCTCCTAAACATGCACTGTTTAGGAGATATTTACTGCACATACAGCCAGTTACATCACTGGTGCCTGCACTCTGAAGGAATGGCCACCCATGCCGTTCCTTCAGAGCCCTGTGCCATGACATCATCGCGGCTCTGGCCAGTCACAGAGCAGGAGTCTGCAAACCTGGGAGTGGCCTCCAGTGATGACATTGCATCGCTGGAAGGCTTTGTTTTCAGGCAAGTTTCACATAATGTACTATCACATTATGCTTTTACATTGCAGGTAAAAAAATAAATAAAACGTCCAGCGGTTTACAATCACTTTAACAGTAGGCTAATTGGTCAGGGTAGCTGCTAATTTTATTTTCCTGAAATGAACAAATTGTAAACAATGTGAATTTAAATCCTGGCTGTAGTGAAGTCTAAACTAGTTCAATTCAATACATAAAGACTAGTTTGATACAAAAATTTAATATTTAGTATCACACTGCTTCAAATACCACTGGTTCAGATAGATATTGCTAAACAAACCTTTAACACTTTTAAAACATGTGGCATGCAGGGGTTTCCCTGTTATGAAATGCTATGAATTCCTGCTATAGTTTGCTTGTTTTGCTGTGCAATAATGACACGTATTCACCCACTCGTCAGGTTTTTAACAGATTATCAGGGACTCACCAGATGAATTCTAAATACCATTGTTTGCAAACTCAGGTTTGCAAGCTATTTTTGAACATGTCTAAATGTGTTAATACCCTATTTCCCGAAGTTGTATGAGCAACATTTAGCTATAATATAAATGTTGATTGGAATGTTAAGACTTAAGAAGATTGAGGAAAAAAGATATTGGATTATCCAGAGCACCCAGTAAAATTACAGCTATATCTATTTGTCAATTAAAAGATACAGCTTGAAAATGGATACCTAGTTATAATATTATATTTTATCTTTAGCAACATTGTATGTTTTTCTAGTATTTAACTGACTATTTCAGTACGTTGTTAATGATAAAGACGTGGTTTTACATACATTACTGATGAGCATTTATGGGTTTTTTTAACACATGTTTGCATTTACTATGCACGTTGACTGCACTGGAAAAAGCAACAGCTAAAGAGCAGGAAAAAGGTAATTTCTTAGCATTTTTAAATATTACAGCTGAAGATCCTGAGGCATGTAAGAAAAACAACTATCGTCTCACATTTAATAATATGTGCAAACAAATTGTGCAGCCATAAGCAAGATCATATACTTGAGTCAGTTCAGATAATGGGAAACATTCTACTTTAATATCCATCTGTAGCTCACACTTGATAGCTGTCGTATATTCATATTACGTGACATGTCTTTATTAATTTGACAGGCAGTTCTCTCCTAAGATAGAAGTCTGGTTTTATGAATTTGTCACATCTGCAGTTCTAGATTGTAATAACATGACATTTTGTTTCTTTTGTCCCTCTCGTGGACTCTCACGCATGGATGATGACCATTTATTTAGTGGGATTTTTTTTGCCACCACTGTTAATAATTGTATACAATTAATTCTGTTACTAATGTATTTGTCTTCTGCTCTAAATTTGTTTTTTTATTTTGTATAGCAATAAATAGAATTTAACTTTTTATACAATCTATCTCTAATTGCCCTTAAAATCCCACTATTTGAGGTTTTTCCAATTTCCAATGGTCTGGCAATTACTTGACTGAGTTCCCTAGGTACCCTTGGATGCAAGCCCTCTGGTCCCGGTGATTTATTAATGTTAAGTTTCCCGAGTCTAATTTTAATTCTGTCCTCTGTTAACCATGGAGGTACTTCCTGTGATGTGCCATAAGTAGGGATGAGCTTCGTGTTCGAGTCGAACCCATGTTCAACTCGAACATCGCATGTTTGACCGTTCATCGAATTACGAACGATATGGGCCGTTCGTGCCAAATTCAAATGAGGCGTCACGGCCCATGACTCCCAGCAACTATGACCCGCATGCTTGGCCAATCAGAGTGCCGTCTGTACAGAGAGCCATAATTGGCCAAAGCCAGGGTGGATTTGGCCAATTATGGCTCAGGGGGTTTAGTACACGGCCCACACTATATAAAGCCGCCTGCATGGCGGCCTTGTGTAGTGTGTTGCGGTGGCGGAGAGATAGACAGAGAGACAGTGTCATTTGATTTAAGTTAGATAGAGTAGGCAGGTGAGTCAGCTGCACTAACAGTGTATTGTGTATATATATATATATATATATATATATATATATATATATATATATATATATATATATACATCCCAGGTTTTGTATATATATATATATATATATATATATATATATATATATATATATATATATATATATATACACACACTGTATTCAGTTTAGCTAGATCCGTTCCTGTTATTCTCTTCCCACTGACAGGCAGGCAGGTGTTTTTACAGTATTTACAGCTACCTGAAGAAAATTGCTGGTGTTCTTCTGATCCTATTAGTCCTATTAGCTACAGTATTTACAGTTATTGTAGTGCATCCTCTGCACAGTGTGCACCTAAAGCTAACTGAAGAAAATTAGTGGTGTTCTTCTGATCCTATTAGTACAGTGCCACAGGCAGCTGCAGTATTTACAAATTAGTGTAGTGCGTCCTCTGCACAGCGTGCACCTAAAGCTACCTGAAGACAATTGGTGGTGTTCTTCTGATCCTATTAGTACCGCAGGCAGCTGTAGTATTTACTAGTTAGTGTAGTGCGTCCTCTACACAGTGTGCACCTAAAGCTGCCTGAAGAAAATTGGTGGTGTTGTTCTGATCCTATTAGTACAGTACCGCAGGCAGCTGTAGTATTTACAAGTTAGTGTAGTGCATCCTCTGCATAGTGTGCACCTAAAGCTATCTGAAGACAATTGCTGTTGTTCTGCTCCTCTTAATACCACAGACAGGCAGCTACAGTATTTACAGTTAGTGTAATGTGTCCTCTGCACAGTGTGCACCTAAAGCTACCTGAAGACAATTGGTGGTGTTCTTCTGATCCTATTAATACCACAGGCAGGCAGCTACAGTATTTACAGTTAGT
The DNA here is from genome assembly GCA_037952925.1 of Lithobates clamitans. Taxonomy (NCBI): domain Eukaryota; kingdom Metazoa; phylum Chordata; class Amphibia; order Anura; family Ranidae; genus Lithobates; species Lithobates clamitans. Next base: position 12,744,168 of record JBBGZY010000304.1, on the reverse strand, counting down.
GTAGTGCGTCCTCTGCACAGTGTGCACCTAAAGCTACCTGAGACAATTGCTGTTGTTCTGCTCCTACTAATACCACAGGCAGGCAGCTACAGTATTTACAGTTAGTGTACTGCATCCTCTGCACAATGTGCACCTAAAGATACCTGAAGACAATTGCTGTTGTTCTGTTCCTATTAATACCACAGACAGGCAGCTAGAGTATTTACAGTTAGTGTAATGTGTCCTCTGCACAGTGTGCACCTAAAGCTACCTGAATAAAATTGGTGGTGTTCTTCTGATCCTATTAATACCACAGGCAGGCAGCTACAGTATTTACAGTTAGTGTACTGTGTCCTCTGCACAGTGTGCACCTAAAGCTACCTGAAGACAATTGCTGTTGTTCTGCTCCTATTAATACCACAGACAGACAGCTACAGTATTTACAGTTAGTGTACTGTGTCCTCTGCGCAGTGTGCACCTAAAGATACCTGAAGACAATTGCTGGTGTTCTCATACTAATAATACTACAGGCAGGCAGTTGATTCTGCTAGCTGCAGTATCAGTAAATATATACACCCCTGCTTTGTGCAGCTACATCTCACTGCAGGCCATTAGTATGTCTGGAAGGCCAACAAGGAGAGGCAGATAGTCACAAGCCAATAAAAGAGGGCAAGCAGGCTCTGTGTCTAAAGGCAACAGTGCTGGTCGTGGAGACGGTGCATCCTCATCAGCACGTGGCCGTGGGACACGCTTGTCCTTTTTTTTGGCAGCTGGCCGTGTTGAGCCGCAACATGCAACAGACTTGGTAGAGTGGATGACCAAGCCGTCCTCATCCTCCTCATCGTCTCTCACCCAGGCTCAGGGTACTTTGTCTGGCAAAGCAGCTGCCAACGCGGCCTCTTCCCTCGGCTCAATGGCATGAGTCACTCCTTCCCTAGCCCCACCATGTCCTCCTGAGGAGTCCCCCGAACTGTTTGACCACAGTGTTTGGTACATGCTCCAGGAGGATGCCCAGCGTTTTGAAGGCTCCAATGATGGTACGCAGCTAGAGGAAGGCAGTAACGTGAGCCCAGATAGAGGGGGTGCCCAAGAAGGACAGCAATCTGGCAGTCATGTTCCCCCAGCTGCAGCATACTGCCAGCTTTGCTCCAGTGATGAGGAGGAAGGGGATGATGAGGTCACTGACTCCACGTGGGTGCCTGATAGGAGAGAGGAGGAGGAGGAGGTACATCACCAAAGAGGCAGGATGCCCTCCAGGGGCCAGCTTAAGGGCAGCACACTGACTGCATCACACCGCAGAGCTCCACACGTGCAGGGCGCTGCTGTCTCTGCACGTTATTCCAAAAGTTCTTTGGTGTGGGCCTTTTTTGAGACGAGCGATCAGATCCCATCGCTGCAATTTGCAACATATGTCTCAAGCGTATCTCGCATGACCAAAACATCATGCGCTTGGGCACCACATGCTTGACCAGACGTATGTCGACTTGCCATGCAGTTCATTGGCAAGCGCACCTAAAAGACCCACACCAAAGAACATAAAGGACCTCTCCTTGCTCCTCATTAGCTGGGATCTCCAACCCCACTATACCTTCAGTCCTCTCTGAGACCTGCACTGAGAGAAATGAAGGTGTAGAATTAGGTGTGTCACAGCCAAGTACTTGGGGGCAATCTGCTATCGGTACACCAATGTCAGATTGTACCAGGCAAATTTCCCTGCCCCAGCTGCTGCACCGCCGAAAGAAGTTCACTCCCAGCCATCCACATGCCCAGCGGTTGAATGCTAGCTTGGCTAAATTGCTAGCACTTCAACTGCTGCCTTTTCAGTTAGTAGACTTTTCCCCCTTCCGTGAGTTTGTGGAATGTGCAGTTCCTCAGTGGCAGGTTCCCAACCACTTTTTATCAAGGAAGGCAATTCTGGCTCTCTACTGGCATGTGGAAGGCAATGTCTCGGCCTTGCTGGACAGGGCGGTCAGCGGTAAGGTGCATATTACTGCTGACTCATGGTCCAGCAGGCATGGAAAGGAATGTTGCCTATCTTTCACCGCACACTGGGTGACTCTTCTGGCAGCTGGGAAGGATACAGGACAGGGTGCAGTAGTGTTGGAGGTTGTTCTGCCACCATGCCTCCAAAATACTACTAGTGGTGTTTCTGCCACACCTCTCTCCTCCACCCCCTCCTCTTCTTCTTCCTCCATGGCCTCTTCCTGTGCTGATTTGTCTTCGGAACCAGAGGTGCTCCGTAGGCATTCAAGGGGCTACACAAGCACGCAGGCCAAAAGATGCCATGTGGTGCTTGAGCTGGTGTGCTTGGGGGACAGGAGCCACACTGGGGCAGAGATTCTGTCAGCTCTGCAGAGGAAGGTTCAGAGGTGGTTGACACCACGCCAGCTTAAGGCAGGTATAGTGGTTTGCAACAATGGCACCAACCTCCTCTCCACCCTCCGACAGGGACAACTGACCCATGTGCCCTGTTTGGCTCATGCCCTTAACTTGGTGGTGCAGCGGTTCTTGGGCCAGGAAAGTCTGTGTGCATTTCCGCAGGTCATATAATGCCAGTGCTCGGCTGGCTGACCTCCAAAAGGAATTTAACCTGCCCAAGGACCGCCTAATCTGTGACATGCCCACCAGGTGGAACTCAACGTTGGCCATGCTGCAGCAGCTGCACATGCAGCAGAGGGCCATCAATGAGTACCTGTGTGACTATGGCACCAGGACAGGGTCAGAGGAGCTTGTTTTTTTTCCCAAGCCAGTGGGCCATGATCAAGGATGCACGCACTGTCCTGTCACCATTTGAGGAGGCCACGAGGATGGTGAGCAGTGACAGTGCATGCATCAGTGACACTGTCCCCCTTGTCCACCTGTTGGAGCAAACGCTGCATGGAATAATGGACAGGGCACTTGAGGCAGAACAGAGGCAGGAAGAGGAGGACTTCCTTAGCTCTCAAGGCCCCCTTTATGCAGACAGTGTTCCTGCATGCCCGCCGATCACACAGGAAGAGGACAAGGAGGAGGACAAGGAGGAAGAGGAGGATTGTGTCAGCATGGAGGTGGAGCCTGGCACTCAGCATCAGCAGCAGTCTTTAAGGGATCATTTGCAGTCGCAAGAAACCCATGGACTTGTACGTGGCTGGGAGGAGGTGGCTGCGGATCATGTCATCCTTAGTGACCCAGAGGACTCCGGACCGAATGCCTCAGCAAACCTATGCTGCATGGCTTCCCTGATCCTGCAAAGCCTTCTGAAGGATCCTCGTATTTGTGGTATCAAGGAGAGGGATCAATACTGGCTGGCAACCCTCCTTGATCCACGTTACAAGGGTAAGGTTGCGGACCTTATCTTGCCATCGCAGAAGGAGCAGAGGATGAAACATCTTCAGGAGGCCTTGCAGAAAGGTCTGTGCAATGTGTTCCCAGAGACTGGGAGGTTACAAACTCCTGTTCCTGGACAACGTGTTGCTGAGGCTTCGATCAGTCAAAGAAGGAGCCATGGAGAGGGTGGCCATCTAACCGATGCGTTCAGACAATTTTTTAGTCCGTAGCCCCAAAGTATGAATGGTTCCAGCAACCATCACCAGCGTCTGTTTTACATGGTGCAGGAATACCTAGGGGCAAGATCTGACTTGGACACCTTTCCCACCAAAAATCCTCTGGGTTACTGGGTCTTGAGGATGTATCACTGGCCAGAGCTTGCACAGTATGCAATTGAGCTACTGGCCTGTCCTGCATCCAGCGTTCTTTCGGAACGCACATTCAGTGCTGGTGGAAGCTTTGTAACCGATCACAGGGTGCGCCTGTCCACCGACTTGGTCAATCGACTGACCTTCATAAAAATGAATCTGTCTTGGATCACCACCAGCTACCAAGCACCTGATGCTAATCTGATGTAACCGAATTTTTTTTTTTGAAATGTCAGATCCCTTCAAGACTGCCTATGCTGATGCTGAGTGACTATCCTGTTATGCTGAGTGACTATCCTCTTCCTCCTCAATGATCATGCTGATAGCTTGTAAGAATATATTTCATTCTGGGTGCCGCCACCAGTGGCTAAGGCCCAATTTTTTAGACCCTCTTTAACAGGGGCGTGTAATTACAATTTTTGTTGCAATATTTTGCAAGAAGGGATCGTTGCTGTGCTCAACTAGAGTATTTGTGAGGGGTTGTAGTGTTGTGGCACCAGCACCAGTGCCTAAGGCCCAATTTTTCAGCCCCTGTTCAACAGGGGCATGTAATTACGATTTTTTGATGCAATACTTTGGAGCAGGGCTCATTCCTGCTCTCCAACTAGAGCATCTGTGAGGGGTTGCAGTGTTGTGGCACCAGCACCAGTGCCTAAGGCCCAATTTTTCAGCCCCTGTTTAACATGGGTGTGTTATTACAATTTTTGATGCAATATTTTGCAGGAGGGCTCATTCCTGCGCTCCAACTAGAGTACCTTTCAGGGGTTGCAGTGTTGTGACACCAGTGCCTAAGGCCCAATTTTTCTGCCCCTGTTCAACAAGGACATGTAATTACAATTTTTGATCTAATATTTCACAACAGATTCCGCTTCTGCTCCCACCAAGAGTAACTGTGAGGACTTACAGTGTTGTGGCAACACCATCACCACCACCACCAAAGGCCCAATTTTTCTGCCCCTGTTCAACAGGTGCATGTAATTACAATTCTTGATCTAATATTTCACAGCAGGGCCTGTTTCTGCACCCACCAAGAGTAACTGTGAGGACTTACAGTCTTGTGGTACCAGCACCACCACCACCAAAAGGCCCAATTTTTCTGACCCTGTTCAACAGGGGCATGTAATTACAATTCTTGATCTAATATTTCCCAGCAGAGCCCATTCCTGCGCCCACCAAGAGTAACTGTGAGGACTTACAGTGTTGTGGCAACACCAACACCTAAGGCCCCAATTTCTGCAGAGTATATAGGGCAGGCCCCTACTTTCAAACAACCAACTTACAAATGACTCCGACTTGTAAACGGAAGGAGACAACAGGAAGAGAGATAAAATCTACCCCTAGGAAGGGAAATTCTCTCCTGTAAGAGTTAATATGGGAAAAACGTGTCTCCTCTCCACTGATGCTTTATCACCAATTCTTGTTTCACTAAACACCCCAAATTGTCAAAAAACATTTGTTATTGGGACAGAAAGTTAGGTGAAATCTTCTGAAGAGGTGCACAGACAGCAAAACAAATGTCACAGGGGTGATAACCCTTCCTTATGTTTTCAAAAAAGCTTAAAAATAGATTTTTTGGCTGGAGCTACACTTTAAAAATGTACCAGTTCAAAATTACAAACAGATTGTACTTAACAACAAACCTACAGTCCCTGTCTTGTTTGCACCGCCTGTATACTGCAAATTAGCCTTTAAATTTAGCACTTTTGGTTTTGAATGTTCGAGTCCCATAGACTTCAATGGGTTTTTAAAGTTCACGCAAATGTTCGGTCCGTTCGCAGGTTCTGGTGTGAACTGAACTGGGGGGTGTTCGGCTCATCCCTAGTCATAAGGATAAACACTGCAGTTTTGGGTACTGAAGCCCCCCCGATTCCCTCGTGAAGACTGAGGAGAAGAATAAATTAAATACCTTTGCCATCTTCCCATCCTTTGTAACCAGATGTCCTTCCTCATTCTTTATGGGGCCAATATGGTCTGTCTTCCCTTTTTTACTGTTTACATACTTAAAGAATTTCTTGGGACTTTTTTTGCTCTCCTCCACTATGTGTCTTTCGTGTTCTTAGCCACCCCAATTGCATCCTTACATTTCTCGTTGCATTCTTTATAAAGTCTGAATGCTGATGATGATCCCTCAACCTTGTATTTTTGAAGGCCTTCTCCTTTGCTTTTATATGCATTTTTACATTGGAGTTAAGCCATCCAGGACTTTTGTTCGCTCTTTTAAATTTATTACCCAATGGGATGCATTGGCTAATGCCCTTATTTAATATGCTCTTAAAGCAAACCCATCTCTCCTCCGTGTTATTTGTTCCAAAGATTTTATCCCAATTCATGCCTTCTAACAAGGTTCATAGTTTAGGGAAGTTGGCTCTTTTGAAATTCAGTGTCTTTGTATTCCCCTTATGTTTCCCGTTTGTGTGATTTATACTGAAGCCAATTGATCTGTGATTGCTGTTTCCTAAATTGCCCCGTATTTCCACATCCGTGATCAGGTCTGTATTGTTGGTAATCAGTAGGGATGAGCCAAACACCCACTGGTTGGTTCGCTATAGGCTATAGTATGCCTATAAAGTGGTGCATGTTTCCCGTGTTTACACAGTCCCTGCACAAAATGACATTTCTAAAGGAAAAAAAGTAATTTAAAAGTACTCGTGGCTATAATGAATTGGAGCCCCCCCCCCCTAAACCGTACCAGACCACATGCCCTCAACATGGGGAGGGTGCTTTGGGGTAGCGGCCCCCCAAAGCACCTTGTCCCCATGTTGATGGGGACAAGGGCCTCATATCCACAACCCTTGCCTGGTTGTTGTGGGGGTCTGCGGGCAGAAGGCTTATTGGAATCTGGAAGCCCCCTTTAACAAGGGAACCCACAGATTCGGGCCTTCCCCTGTGTGAAATGGTGCGCCGCCACCGATCTGCCTCCATGGGAGGCACCCACCGTAATGACCATCCTCTCAGGTGACAGTTCTTTTATAACTGAGGGCAGGGCCACAAGGTGATGTTGCTGGGTGACCCTTCCCCCCTCTGATGCACAGGGGCATCCCTATGGCTTCTCTGTAGCGTCAGAGGGGGCATGGTCACTCGGTTACATCACCAGGTGCCTCCCATAGAGATGGATTGGTGGCAGCATGTGGCTTTTTTTTCTTTTTTGGTCCGTCAGTGCAAGAGTAGAAGAAGATGAATGGACTTCTTGGGACATTTTTATTTTTTTATTTTTTAATAAAGGACTTGTCCCCAAACCGTGTCATGTCATTTTTCCCATTTTCACACTTTTTTTTGTGAAATGGTAGGGGTACATTTGTATCCTGTTACCATTTCACACAGGGGGGAGGCCGTGATCTGGGGGTCCCCTTGTTAAAGGGGGCTTCCAGATTCCGATAAGCCCCCCACCCACAGACCCCCACAACCACCGGACAAGGGTTGTGGGGATGAGGCCCTTGTCCCCATCAACATGGGGACATGGTGCTTTGGGGAGCTACCCCAAAGCACCCTCCCCATGTTGAGGGCATGTGGCCTGGTACAGTTCATTTTTGATCAGTTTATGTATAGAAGTTAAAAGCAGGAGTGCGCATGCGTGAGAGCTCCGACATGGCTGCTTAAGCCTGGAGCCCCGCACCACCCCGGACTAACGAGCGGCACAGCTCGAGGAGGACCTTCCTGATCACCCGCCCTGCACCAGGAACAGCAGGGGATCACGGTGAGATGTCCGGTCCCCAAGCTCACCGTGACTTAGGCCCGCAGTTTGCTGCGGCGGCGAAGGGGTGTACCAAGATGGCCACCGGCAAAGAATCTACTAGGCCTCACTCAGCCACACAGCCTAAGGCGCCAGAACACAGACCAATACTGACCCCCCCGACCCTGACTTATGCCCAAGCGGCACAGGGAGGCTCCTGCACGAACCAGACTAGCCATCAGGGCCCTCCCCAGCACCAAGCCCCCTCTGTGGCCCAGAAAGAGCTAAAGAGCAGCGGGCAGATGGAGGACGGTGCCCTTTCCACATCTATACCCTCCCAACTCCCGTCTTCAGCAGACATTTCCCCCGGATACTCTGTTAATGACTTCTCTGCACTCCAAGAAGATCTTTTTACTAAGTTCTCGGCCCTATTAGAAATGGGAATGGCCAATACAGCAATCCAGATCACTAATGCCATCAAAACGGACCTATCTAGCCTGGGCTCCAGAATTGAACCTATGGAAGACAAAATTGATCACACGGTCACCAGAACCAACCAAAATGCTGTGCACATCCAGACCGTTCAAGAACAACTGGACACAGCCCTCTCAAGAATCAATGAACTTGAGAACAGGTCCAGGAGGTATAATTTTAGAATAAGAGGCCTCCCGGAATCCTTCACGGATATCCCCCTCACGGTGCAGGACTTTATCTCAGAACTTATCCCTAATATTCCGCCACATAGGCTAGAACTGGATAGGGCACACAGGGCCCTGGGACCCCCAAGGAAAGACGGTACACCCAGGGACATAATAGTGAAACCGCATTTTTATGCAGTCAAAGAGGAGATAATGCGACAATCGCGTTTGAAGTCTAAGCTACTGCATCAGGGCCACCAAATTCAGGTGTTTGCAGACCTGGCTCAGTCCACTATACAAAGACGACGTGCCCTTAAGCCTCTTCTATCGGTCCTAATGGAACAAAACATTAAATACCGTTGGTCTTTCCCATTCGCCGTGAAGTTTTCATTACAGGGCCAACCTCCCAGGTGAGAGACTGTTCCTGTCCCTTAAACTAATCTCCCAGGAAGCTCCCATGGATTTTTCCTCATCATCATCGGGATCGACTAAACGCCCACCCCCAGCCAGTCCTGTCTCTCCCCTCTGGAACAAGGGTCCCTCTAAGAAGAGCAAAGATGGAAGACCACCCTAACGGACCATCAAGACTTCTTCATCTCCCAGTCCTACCACGGACTTCTCTTTTTGGGAAAAAGCTCCCTCCGTTGACTGAGCTAGTGCTCAACCCCACTTTTTCCTGACCCAGTTGGGTCCCTTGATCCAGGACACTACTTTGATCCAAAGGCCTCTACACTGCATTTTTCTAAGGCCCAAAGAGGAGAATCGTCTGCAGCAGATAGCCCTCCTGTTCCCTATACTTTTCAGAAGCAAGAGGACGGTGACTTAAGATTCCTCCCTGGGGACTCGATTCCTAAAATTCTGTTCTACATAGTAACCAGCAATCCCCTCCTATCCAGATCTATGTTCCTAGGAGTTGATCTCTTGAGGCTATTCAGTTTTACAGACCGTTTATTTTTTGATTTTTTCATGGGTTTAAGGTTTTATTACGATTTTGTAATTGTCAATTCAGTTACCTTAGACTTAGTTGTGCACAGTTTATGAGTCAGTCATTTGTAGCTGCAAGGGTCCGGGATGGTACCCTTGCGCCTCCTCTCATTCCGGGGGAACCGAATGTGTTCTCTTCGAGTGAGACTCCGTTCGCCCCTACAGGGCGGGCGAAGAATTAGAGTGGAAACTTGGCGGTCAGACGTACCGCTGCCTTCCACAGGTCTTGTCAGAAGACCCTTGTTATTGTCTTTGATTTTGTGTTTTTTTGAATCTCTACCTTTCATCTTTCCCCACTCACTATCTCTTTCTCTTCTAGCCGGTCGTCGGGAGTCATCCCAGGTCCTCTCCCTTACAGAATTAGAAAGTATCCTTTCCTCCATCACCCTCGCTGCAAATACAACTCACCACAAGGTAGGTGGCTTCTGGGCCGGTGATCTTGTCTCCCTCTGTTCCAATGGCTGATTTAATATCGAAGGGAGTAGATCTCAAGGTGGCTTCTCATAACGCTCAAGGGCTCAATTCTCCTAGGAAAAGGAGATTAGCTTTTGATCATTATAAATCCCTCAAACTTGATATAGTGCTCCTGCAGGAGACGCATTTTCTGATTCAGTACAGTCCCAAGTTCCTACACCCCTATTATCCATCCTTTTTCCTTGCCAATGCCCCTAACAAAACCAAAGGGGTAGCAATACTTCTCTCTAAGAACAGCAAATTTACCCACATCTCGGATTTCAAAGACCCAGAGGGTAGGTTTATTCTTGTAAAGGGCACTCTGGAGGGAGTCCTGTACTCCATAATCTCATACTATGCACCTAATAAGGGACAAGCAACTTTTTTTCCAGAACCTCTTTGCAACTCTCAACCCCCTTCTGGAGGGCAAGGTCATATGGGGGGAGACTCCAATGTGGCGTTCGACCAGTGTCTGGACAAAACCAAACCCCTTAAAGACAGGCTAATGCGCCCCACAAAACTAAGTACCAGAATAGCCAAAACGATACACTCCCAAGGTTTAGTAGACATTTGGAGGGAACTGAACCCCAAACGTAGGGACTTTACACATTTCTCTTCTCCCCACCAGTCCTACGCAAGGATTGACCACATTCTCATTCCTACTAACCTTATCCCCCTGACCACCAAGGCTTCTATTATAGACATAGCTTGGTCGGACCACTCTCTGGTCCTCCTTACAATGAGAAACGTCCTGAAGGGGAAAGGGGGCTCTTACTGGAGACTGAACGAGTCTCTCTTGGGCGACCCAGTTAACGCCAAGATGATAGCAGACGGTATTAGAGAATATTTCCGACTAAATGATGCAGAAAACATCTCTCCCGAAACCCTTTGGGCTGCCCACAAGGCTACAGTTCGGGGCAAGCTCATCAGGCTAGTGACTCAGGTTAAAAAGGAAAGACTGATAGACATTCATAAATTGGAACAAACCTTTATTACTCTGAAAGTCGACCACAAAAAAAATCCATCTAAGGTGCTCTCTGAGAAACTAGACGCGATTAGACTGGAACTCAATCTGGCATTAACGGCAAAAGCTGAAAAACATATTAGATGGAGCGGAGCTAAATTTTATTGTCAAAGGGACAAAATTGGTACGATGTTAGCCGCTAAACTCTCCCCCAAATTTCGCTCCCACACTTTCCCCAAACTACGTGTAGCAGGCCAACCACCAACAGCCAATCCAACTAAAATCATGACTGCCTTCCACGAATTTTACTCTGACCTATACAAACCCACACAAACGGCGAGAGATACTTTGAATGCCTCATTTTTCTCGAACCTTCAACTGCCCTCTATATCCAAGGACCATAGAGACTTAATGGATGAACCCTTCTCCTCTGAGGAGATAAGGGAGGTCATCAAAAACCTTAAGACTGGCTCAGCTCCGGGTCCGAATGGCTTATCAGTTCCCTATTACAAGACATTTGGAGACATATTGGCCCCCCACATGGCGAAATTTTTTAACTCTAAAAAATCAGGTTCCCCAATAGATCCACATCTGAACATGGCTTTCATATCTGTCATCCCCAAACCCAATAAGAATCATGAAGAAGTAAAGAATTATAGGCCCATTTCCCTAATTAATAATGACGTCAGAATTCTTACCAAAATTCTTGCCAACCGTCTTGCCTACTTTATTAAGCTGTATGTCCACAAAGACCAGGTTGGATTTTTCCCGGGGAGGCAGGGCCCAGACCAAATTAGGAGAGCGGTGGACATTGTCTCCATTCTCCAATCTAATTGGGAAGGGGGCCCCAAGCAAGAAGGAATGCTATTATCATTGGATTTACATAAGGCCTTCGATTTGATCGAATGGCCTTATCTATTCTCCCTTCTGGAAAGGTGGGGCTTTGGGACTAGCTTCTTGGGGACCCTGAGATCTCTCTACTCCAACCCGAAAGCGGTAATCCGATTACAAGGCCAATACTCCAAACCCCTCCAAATAGCAAGAGGGACAAGACAGGGATGTCCTCTCTCCCCTCTGATTTTCGCCATGGCGATAGAAACACTGGCGATAGCAATTAGATCGAATCCCAACATCCATGGAGTATCCTGTGGGAACCAAGTCCACAAATGTGGGCTATTTGCGGACGATATGCTCCTCTTCATAACGTCCCCTACCACATCCCTCCCAAACTTGTGCAAACTTTTGAGGGAGTTCTCTAATATTTCAGGCCTGAAGGTCAATTATTCTAAGTCATCGGCTTTAAATATCTCCCTCAAATCAGACACTGTATCCGCACTTCAAAGCTCCTTTGACTTTAAGTGGAATGATCACTTCATCGACTATTTAGGAATTAAACTCACAGCTAAAACGGAGCAATTATATTCTATGAACTTCCCTCAAATGTACCGCAAGTTAGAAGCTGACTTGGGAAATTGGTCAAAGGGGGAGGTTTCCTGGCCAGGAAGAATCCACACAGTGAAGATGACACTACTGCCTAGACTCTTCTACCTTTTCAGGGCCCTTCCGATAAACATTAATAAGGATCACTTGACCAAATTCCAAAGAAAAGTTACCAAATTTATTTGGGGGGGTAGAGGACACAGAATTCAGCAAAGAATCCTTTTCCTTCCCAGAACACAGGGGGGTTTAGGGGCTTCACAGCTTTTCTGGTAGTACCAAGCTGCCAGGTTAGCCTAACTCTCCACGGTCTACTCTAAGGCAGAGAAACCAGATTGGATTCAGATAGAGAGACGGGCTGCCCCATCCTATACCCTGGACTTTCTTCTCTGGGTTCCCCCAAGACAGAGACCCCCAATACTTTCCCCTTCCCTATCTCAAGCATTTAAATTATGGGATAATCTTAGAAACAACCCCACTCTAATCTCTAGATGTCTCCCACTAGCGCACATCTTCAATAACCCAGATTTTCCCCCAGGGTTGGACATCAAAGCCTTCAGATGGTGGCTGGACAAGGGACTGTACCAGATCGGACATTTCTTTACTAATGAGGGTCCTTTTTCTCTTGAATTCTGTATCAATCATCTTGAAATCCCAAATTCTGAGCGTTATAGATTTCACCAAATAAGACATTTTTTTCGCCACCTCTGGGGAGGAGGAAAATCCCCGCCTAACTCATTCATGCCATGTGAATTATGGTGTGGGCGTTCCATGGAACAGAGGGAAGGGATCTCTGTCATCTATCAGTCACTAGCCCTTCATTCCCAAAAGACTCCTTACATGCTTGCTTGGGAGAGTGATCTTTCCCTTAACTGGGAAGTTGATAAATGGAGAAGCTCCTTTAACAGAGCCTTCAAGGGCATTAAAAATATCTCCTTCATTGAATCTAGTCTCAAGGTCATAACAAGATGGTATCTTACCCCTGCCAAATTATCCAAAATGTTTCCAACAGCGGACCCCAAGTGCTTCTGAGGGTGCCAGCTTTTGGGTTCAATGGCCCATGTATGGTGGGAATGCCCCAGACTGAGGCCCTTCTGGGGTAAGATATTCTCCCTGATTCGTAAAATAACGAAGATTCAAATCCCAAAAACCCCCGCCATAGCTCTACTCAATGACAACTTACCCAAGACTCCAAAACAGTCACGTAAACTAATACACTTCATCCTCCTAGGTGCCAAACTCACCATTGCCAAAGCTTGGAAACAGCCCAGGGTTTCCATTAAGGCAGCCATTTGTAAAGTTTCCTGGATTATGTCCCAAGAGAAACTCTCGAGCATTTTAGACGACAAAAAAGCGCAATTCGAAGCTATCTGGGAGCCCTGGGCACAATTTATTGGTATTTCCCTCATATCCGGTGTCCAACGTTAAAATTACGAGCGCGTTAAATAGGGGGCGGGGGCCCCTCCCAATGACAGACTAGCTTTTCTCTCTCCCTCTCCTCTCTTCCCCCTATCTTCTCCTATTCTCTTCGACTCTGTCACTATTCTTCTACTATCCACTATAGGGGGACTAGGAAATGCCCTCCTGAATATGGTGAAAATCATTCCCCGCAAGGGGGTTCTTAGTTTGTTGGGTTTAACTTCTTTTTTTCTTTTTTCTTTTTCTTCTTCTAGAAGGTTAGATATCCAGGCTGCAGCTTTTCATAACGTTATCTATGACCCTGAGGCTCCTTGGTAAAAATAAGTTTGGGGTGGCTTATGGAGATCCTCCCATGCACAGTTTGATCCCTTTTGGGGTACCGGCGGGATCCCTTTGGGCCTCTCTAAGCAACGGTAATTAAACTTGGTGGTCTACACTATCTTTGAGGTGCTGCAGCAGCTCCCTAGGTAATGTTCATGGTTGTAGTGATTTGATAGACTATTACACCTTGTATTTTCAGTATACACGTCCCCCTCAGGGATAAGTCATGTAACAGTCTGATGTGATTTGTAATATTTTGTACTACTTTTGTTTTCTTTATTTTGTAAAACTAATAAAAGATTTTGAAAGTAGAAGTTAAAAGCATTAAAATATATTCCTAATACTTATGTAAATATACATGCCATGTGGCAACCAATGCTATACATATCATAACTAGGGATGAGCCGAACACCCCCCTGTTCGCTTCGCACCAGAACATGCGAACAGGAAAAAAGTTCGTTCGAACACGCGAACACCGTTAAAGTCTATGGGACACGAACATGAATAATCAAAAGTGCTAATTTTAAAGGCTAATATGCAAGTTATTGTCATAAAAAGTGTTTGGGGACCCGGGTCCTCCCCCAGGGGACATGGATCAATGCAAAAAAATTTTTTTTAAACGGCCGTTTTTTCAGGAGCAGTGATTTTAATAATGCTTAAAGTCAAACAATAAAAGTGTAATATCCCTTTAAATTTCGTACCTGGGGGGTGTCTATAGTATGCCTGTAAAGGGGCGCATGTTTCCTGTGTTTAGAACAGTCTGACAGCAAAATGACATTTTGAAGGAAAAAACTCATTTAAAACTACCACGGCTATTGCATTGCCGACAATACACATAGAAGTTCATTGATAAAAACGGCATGGGAATTCCCCAAAGGGGAACCCCGAACCAAAATTAAAAAAAAAAAAGACGTAGGAGTCCCCCTAAATCCCATACCAGGCCCTTCAGGTCTGGTATGGATTTTAAGGGGAACCCCGCGCCAAAAAAAAAAAAAAACGGCGTGGGGTCCCCCCAAAAATCCATACCAGACCCTTATCCGAGCACGCAACCTGGCAGGCCGCAGGAAAAGAGGGGGGGATGAGAGTGCGGCCCCCCCTCCTGAACCGTACCAGGCCACATGCCCTCAACATTGGGAGGGTGCTTTGGTGTAGCCCCCCAAAACACCTTGTCCCCATGTTGATGAGGACAAGGGCCTCATCCCCACAACCCTGGCCGGTGGTTGTGGGGGTCTGTGGGCGGGGGGCTTATCGGAATCTGGAAGCCCCCTTTAACAAGGGGACCCCCAGATCCCGGCCCCCCCCTTGTGTGAAATGGTAAGGGGGTACTTGTACCCCTACCATTTCACTAAAAAACTGTCAAAAATGAGAGACAGTTTTTGACAATTCCTTTATTTAAATACTTCTTCTTTCTTCTATCTTCCTTCATCTTCTGGTTCTTCTGGTTCTTCTGGCTCTTCTGGTTCTTCCTCCGGCGTTCTCGTCCAGCATCTCCTCCGCGGCGTCTTCTATCTTCTTCTCCTCGGGCCGCTCCGCACCCATGGCATGGGGGGAGGCTCCCGCTCTTCTCTTCATCTTCTTCATCTTCTTCTCTTCTTCTTTTCTTCTCTTCTTCTCTTCTTCTCTTCTTCTCTTCTTCTCTTCTTCATTTTCTTCTCCGGGCCGCTCCGCACCCATGCTGGCATGGAGGCAGGCTCCCGCTGTGTGACGGCGCTCCTCGTCTGACAGTTCTTAAATAATGGGGGGCGGGGCCACCCGGTGACCCCGCCCCCCTCTGACGCCCGGGACATGATGGGACTTCCCTGTGGCATTCCCCGTGACGTCACAGGGGGGTCAAGTCAAGTCAAGTCACCGTGCGTCAGAGGGGGGCGGGGTCACCGGGTGGCCCCGCCCCACGTTATTTAAGAACTGTCAGACGAGGAGCGCCGTCACACAGCGGGAGCCTCCCTCTATGCCAGCATGGGTGCGGAGCGGCCTGGAGAAGAAAATGAAGAAGAGAAGAAGAGAAGAAGAGAAGAAGAGAAGAAAAGAAGAAGAGAAGAAGATGAAGAAGATGAAGAGAAGAGCGGGAGCCTCCCCCCATGCCATGGGTTCGGAGCGGCCCGAGGAGAAGAAGATAGAAGACGCCGCAGAGGAGATGCTGGACGAGAATGCCGGAGGAAGAACCAGAAGAACCAGAAGAACCAGAAGATGAAGGAAGATAGAAGAAAGAAGAAGTATTTAAATAAAGGAATTGTCAAAAACTGTCTCTGGGGGTCCCCTTGTTAAAGGGGGCTTCCAGATTCCGATAAGCCCCCCGCCCGCAGACCCCCACAACCACCGGCCAGGGTTGTGGGGATGAGGCCCTTGTCCTTATCAACATGGGGCAACCCCAAAGCACCCTTCCAATGTTGAGGGCATGTGGCCTGGTACGGTTCAGGAGGGGCGGGGCGCACTCTCGTCCCCCCCTCTTTTCCTGCGGCCTGCCAGGTTGCGTGCTCGGATAAGGGTCTGGTTTGGATTTTTGGGGGGACCCCACGCCGTTTTTTTTTTTTTTTTTTGGCGCGGGGTTTCCCTTAAAATCCATACCAGACCTGAAGGGTCTGGTATGGAATTTAGGGGGAACCGCACGTCATTTTTTTTAAAAATTTTGGCCGGGGTTCCCCTTAATATCCATATCAGACCTGAAGGGCCTGGTATGGAATTTAGGGGGACTCCTACGTCTTTTTTTTTTTTTAATTTTTGTTCGGGGTTCCCCTTTGGGGAATTCCCATGCCGTTTTTATCAATGAACTTCTATGTGTATTGTCGGCAATGCAATAGCCGCGGTAGTTTTAAATGAGTTTTTTCCTTCAAAATGTCATTTTGCTGTCAGACTGTTCTAAACACAGGAAACATGAGCCCCTTTACAGGCATACTATAGACACCCCCCAAGTACGAAATTTAAAGGGATATTACACTTTTATTGTTTGACTTTAAGCATTATTAAAATCACTGCTCCTGAAAAAACGTCCGTTTTTAAAAAAAATTTTTGCATTGATCCATGTCCCCTGGGGCAGGACCCAGGTCCCCAAACACTTTTTATGACAATAACTTGCATATTAGCCTTTAAAATTAGCACTTTTGATTTCTCCCATAGACTTTTAAAGGGTGTTCCGCGGCATTTGCCGCGAACACCCCAAATTGTTCGCTGTTTGGCGAACTTGCGAACATCCAATGTTCGAGTCGAACATGAGTTCGACTCGAACTTGAAGCTCATCCCTAATCATAACATACATAACAGTGCATACTTTAATGTACTAATCATGCACTATTGACGTATGAATACCAATGAACAATGCCTCCCATGTAATTATTATTTTTACAATACAATATATTTTTATTTTCCTATTTTTTGCAATGTCTGTCAGCTATACTGTCCCATCACATTGTCTCCCCCAGCATGCCAATCTGTCTCCTCTGTCTTTTCATATGATTCACCTGATCCAGTGCAGTCCACTTGCCTCTCACATACATGTTTTTTTCATTATCATTACTGTAGCGGGCACCTACTTTTTAAGTAAGTGACCCTTTTTGTTGGTTTACAATGACAGGTAAATTTAGACAGGCTTGTGCCATAGCAGCAGGCCTGTTTGTTTCATTTGGGATTTGAGTGGAAGGTGGTTTGTATGCGAGTCTTGGCCAATCATTAATTGGTTTGGTAATTCCCCGGGACTCTCATATAAAAGCCTGGTCATGTTCCAGGAAGAGAGTTTCCTGTTTGAGCTTGGAGAAGCCAGCCTGGTTCCTGGAGGGGAGAGCTTCCCCCTCCAGGGAGCCAACGGAGCCCCCCCTGTGAGGAGGGTGGGGAACCGGTCTCCATGGAGGAAGGGACGACACCGTGCAGCATGTAGTCGCTGGTGTCGTTGGCCACCCCTGCGGGGAAGGGAGCGGGCCAGAAAGGAGAAAAAGGGAACAAAGAATCATTGCGGAAGAAGTAGCAACAAAGCGGAAGGAAACTGGGCGATCGATCGGTTATGAGTGGCACATGGACTATTGATCACGTGAGTGAAAGCCCAAGGGAAGGGTACTGCCAGAGGCTGAGGGATGTTGGTACGCAAGTCAATGAGACAGGTGGTTATGGCCTGTGACTTTGGGTTCAGCAATGCCCCAGGATTCCAATCAGTCAAGCGGGAGGCGTTATTCAGAGTGACTTTTCTTTAGCTCAACTTGGAAGTACCATGCAGATGGGAAGTAGTGGTAAAAAGGTAGTGGTAAAGCTGCAAGCACACATATAGAGATGCAGACTGTTCTTGAAAAGTTCTGCAGATGAAGTTATTCAGAGTGACTCTTTATCAATTATTCTCTATGAAATCTACTTCCATCTTCCCTGATTTAAGAAATCGCACAAAGTGATTTCCTATTATCCGCAATGATTCTAGTTCTTTGCAAGAGAGGCAAGTGAAAAGATGATAAAGCAACGAAAGAGCATCTCAAAAGAAATCCTTCTCCTATGCCAGTTTATGTTACTTAATAAAGCAAGAGAAAATTCATTATGGACTGTGTTTCTGAATTTATGGGCTGCGATGGGTTAGGTGGTAAAGGTGAATTACGCATATAACAATTAATCAGCTGCTCCTTCGGGGGTAAGCGCTACATTACTATTTTACACTGTTACTTTTTTCAACCCATATTCCTAGCCATAAAGTTTTGTTCTTTGCGGTTCGGACACTTTCCTGCTGCATTTTTTTCCCCTTTTTTCTTTTTTCTGTGCTGCTCCCTGCCCTGTGCACAGAGGGGAGAGTAGACGCATGCCCACTGATTGGGACATGTCAGCTCCCCAAGCGCCCTCCCCTTCCATAAACTAATCAAAAATGCAACTAAAAGAACAAAAATTGGAATGAAAAAAACTGTGTCACCTATCCATAGGGAATTTGATGGTGTGGTACAATACCTGAAAAAATATGGAAAGTAGCAGTATGGGTAGGTGACAGTGACAGGAAGGAAAGAAAGGCACCAACATCCCTGTACATTATTGTGAGAAAGGGGGAGAGAAGATGCATGCCCACTGATTGGGACATGTCTGCTCCCCAAGCGTCCTCCCCTTCCCGACCGCAGGCCGCTATGCAGCATGGGAACTGTAGTCTCTTTAACCTTGCATCATCTCATTGATGCTTCGCGTATGTGCCGTGCGGTCCCTATACTGGCGGCCCATGCATGACGTCAAACACTAATTGCATTGGCACCTGTAGGTCTATATATAGCCTCCCTTTACCATCACATCATCATACTTTCTAAGGATAGCCACGCTATGAAACTACCGTGTATAAGGTAAAACTGCACCAAGAATGTGCCCCTGTTTCTGCGATAGTATGTTGCAATACTATTCTTTCCATCAATGCTCTACATCTTAGTTCACTTTCTTAAAATATTTCACTTGCTGCCGCCTGTGTTGGAAACTTTACCTGCCC
Source organism: Lithobates clamitans (assembly GCA_037952925.1). NCBI lineage: Eukaryota > Metazoa > Chordata > Amphibia > Anura > Ranidae > Lithobates > Lithobates clamitans. The sequence continues at coordinate 12,725,204 of JBBGZY010000304.1, read as the reverse complement.
AATTGAGGGGGGGGTGATCTGCAGCAGTTTTGGTCCTCTAAATATATAAGATGACCTATCCTATTTTATATTAAGTATCAATATGAACTATGTTCCCTGAGTATATCTATTTATACAGTTTTTACTTAGTTACAATTCATTCATTATATCTTTCGCAGTTACTCATGTCAACAATTCCAACAGACCTCTGTCTGTAGTTCAGGCACCCTTGGCTTTTTCTTAAATTACTTCATCATTTATGCAAGTAAGTTACCTTCCTCCTAGGTTAGCATTATCACTTTACATGAGTCCACTTATAGCTATCTTTTTCTATGGCTCTGAGATGTTTATCATCCTACTCAGCACTCCCCGCACCTCCTTATTCCTCCATCTATATACACACCCACTTCCCCATCCCCCTCACTCCTACTTTCTCTCTCACCTCTCTTTCCTTTCCCCTACTTCCTTTCCAATTCTTTCCCTCCCTTCCCCTATTTCTCTCCTTTTACTGTTTCAATCTCTCCCCTTTTCCCCTTCCCCTTTCCCTCTTCCCTTCCCCCCTTCCCCCATCTTTTTCCCCCTTCTTTTTCCTGTTTTCCTTCCTATCCCATCCCACCCTACCTTCACCTCCCACCACCCCCATACCCCCCTCCATCCCCCTCCTTTCCCCTCCCTTTTTTCCCCTTTTCCCTTTCCTCCCTTCACCCTTAAATCCTCCCCGTCCCGGTCACCCTTTTATTTCACTTATATTATTTGTTACTAATTTTAACACAACCCTGTTGGATAGATTCCAGCCCTAAAGCTTCTTTGGAGCTCCTTTGGCATCCCTCCATGTGCACTACCCCTTGACGGTTTTTCATGACCTGTCCTTGAGGCGCAGACGAAAGATCCTCATTTGGGTGAGCGACTATTGATGGGTAGCTGACAGCCTATTCTTTTGTACTATTACCTTCTTAATTTTAATTTAATTTGAAATTTCTGTATTGTATTTCTAGTCCATGCAACGGTTTTAATTTTGTTTTTGGTTGTATGCAGTGCTACATCTAATTGCTTTTCAAATATCCCCCGATGAGCCCATAAGTGGCGAAACATGTCGGGACAATTATTCCATCATTTGTTTTGAATTTTAGATGTATTCATGTACATGTGCACATAATTTTTATCAATCTTTTATTATGTCTCATATGTAACAATAAAAATCATATTTTTCATACCTATCATGGATTGGATTTATGTATATTTTTCTCTTGCTGGCACCTTAAAAGTCCTGCCAAATAAATCCCCCTTTCTTACAATGGAATTTACTTAGTTTAGTGAAAGTTTTGAAATTCTCAAGTATGTGCACAAACAATTGACAAAAGAAAATGAATTGCACAAGTTTGGATGATTTTAGTCAGCAAAGCCTGATATGTTATATGTTTAAAATAATTTTAAACATGCAACAATCTCTACCCATGTAGTTGGTGAAGTAAAATAAAATGAACCATAGACAAGAAACATCATTCAAAATAATTACCTTGTAAGGAGAACTCAACCGTTCTTTATTACAAAAAAGGGGGCAAAAATAGGCTTCCCCTGCAAGTGCAAATTGGACCATGCTTTATATAACCTTTTCTGCTTTCCCCTGGACCAACTGTGAGTATAAGATTGTTTATATGGAGGTTTACTATTTATTTTTCTCTACTGGTTGAACGAGATGGAACTGTGACATTTTTCAACCCAACTAACTATGTAACTATATACGTTGTAATTTACACAGGGCTAGATAATTTGAGCCAGCACAGCTCACTCATTAAGCTAACTGAAAATTCACTTTGCACAGTGAACATGCTTTACTCATGTAATTTATGAAATAGGATGAATTTAGTCCTTCCGATTTACAAAAGGAAAATGCACTGTAAAAGCAAACTACAATAAAAACAACTGACAATGATGGATTGGAAAACGTTTAATTATGTAAACATTTTTGGAAATACACCTTTACAAAATTATATTAAAAACATGTAAACAATATATATTACAATATTCAATAAAAAAAAAAACATATGAAATCTAGGGAAGCAGGCTGTCAGTGGTGAGGCTCCATCCCCAGCCTTTGTTCAAGGATAGAGATTCAACAGTGATGCTACAAACATTTTTTAAGTAACTCATGCTGATTAACTGTGGTACAACTGTTTGAGAAACAAAAAAATAAAAGGGACATTACAAGCATGTTAAGAGTCTGACAACAATTAACATAATATTATTCCCACTTTTACCTAACTGCCTAAATAATTAAGAAAGAAATGTATGTACTCATGTGTCTGCTCTGACTTCAACTGGAGGCTCCGGTTGAACTGAATTGTGCTACTGAACTGTGTACTTCACAGAAAAGGTTTCTGTAGGGGTTATGAAAGTCATTTTTTTCAGCCATCAATCCTTATATATTAATGTATTTTTATAATCATACAACATGCACATAATTGTTTTTTTCTTTCCTTCCTTTTTCAATATATGTTTCTTAAAAAATTATTACTTGTCTCTGTAAACCCCCCCCACCTTATAATTAATGACCCATTCATTTCTTTGTAATCTGACGTCACACAAAACTGACAGGGGCTTTGTTCTCAAATTTATTTAATTTATTTTTGCTTATATTCTGTTCGCATCTTTAGTCCCCCATGATATACTGTTTTATCCCAGTTTTCTTTGATATCGCTTATCTTGTCCACTAGAATTCCACTGTCAAATCCCCCACGATATGCTGTATAGCTGTCGGCTTCTTTTTCCATGGATTTCACTTATCCTATCCATCAAATGTCCACTGTTTAACCACTTCAGCCCCGGAAAGATTTGCCCCCTTAATGACCAGGCCATTTTTTGTGATACGGCACTGTGTTGCTTTACCTGACAATTACACAGTCGTGTGACATTGTACCCAAACAAAATTGATGTCCTTTTTTTCCCACAAATAAAGCTTTCTTTTGGTGGTATTTGATTACCTCTGTGTTTTCTATTTTTTGCGCTATAAACAAAAAAAATGCGACAATTTTGAAAAAAGAAAATATTTTTTAGTTTTTGCTATAATAAATATCCCAAATAAAAAAAAAAATGTCTTCTTCAGTTTAGGTCGATATATATTCTTATACATATTTTTGGTAAAAAATCAATAAGTGCATATTGATTGGTTTGTGCAAAAGTTATGGTGTCTACAAAATAGACATGCTGTCCGCTTTCCTGGCCAGGCTTAACAAGAATCAATTTAATCTAAACTTCACTATGACCTACCATTCCAATGAGGTGACTTTTCTGGATGTCACAGTCCCTCCGTGGGGAGGGAGGTGCCATCCAGACGGTAGCCGACGGTAGGAAACTCTATTCTCCACGCTTTAAGATTTCACCCATGTCCTCTTATTACCTCCATACCCTTCAGTCAGTACTTACGTACTAGAAGGAACTGCTCAGACGAGGAAAGCTTCTGAGCCGAAGCGAAACAATTGCAAATCAGATTATTGGAACGAGGATACTCAAAAACAAGCCTGAAAAAGTCCTCTAAAAAATCTATTGAAAAAACAAGACACAAACTCTTATATTCCTCAAAAAAAAAAAATGCCCATAATATCAATACGACTAGAATTGTCATATCCTACTCCAACCAACACAATAGAATTCATAATATAATAGAGAAGTATTGGCACCTTCTTTCTATGGACGCCCAACTAGGTAGGTTTGTACCTACTAGACCACCTATTACATATAGACGTGCTACATCAAATCGAGATTGCATTGTCCAAAGCGAGTTTAAGGGTGAGAATCGGGGTGATCCCTGTACAATCAAGGGTACATACACGTGCGGTGGTTGCACTTTTTGTCATTATATACACGTGGGATCCACCTGTGTGTTGCCCAATGGTAGACTTTTCAAAGCGACACACTTTGCTAATTGCAAAACGAAAGGGGTAGTTTACTTGCTATTGTGTGACTGTGGCTCCTTCTACGTAGGGAAAACTAAGCTTGAACTATGTTCCAGAATGTCCAAGCACATCTGGAGTATGAGCAAATGTGTCACAGATCTCCCCCTTGGAAGACATGTCTTGTCCTTGCACTGTGGTGTCTGTCCGAGGATCAAGTTTTTGGTCCTTGACAGGGTTCACCCCAGTGCAAGAGGGGGGGACTGGAACAAAATCATTCTGCAAAAGGGGCTCAAGTGGATCTTCATGTTACAGGCCACAACTTTTCCAGGCCTTGAATGAAGCAGCCAACTACAGGCCCTTCTTGGAGGGCTTTGTATCTGGGGGCATGGAGAGAGAGTGATTTTTGTTGTTATTGTATGTGTCATTCTCCTTGCCCATATTATTCATTCAATAGAAACCCCTCTCTGCCCAGTAACCACAATTGCGTTGTCTGCTGTGCCCGGGCGTCTTCTGTGCAATTGGAGCCTACTTTCTATTTCTATATTTTCCTTTTGTTTTTTCACCCTGTTTTTCTATCCATCCAATTCATATTTTATGTCTTTGCCCGCTGATGGGTATTGAGGTGGACCATGTGGTTCATCTGGTTGCAATCCCGGCATACCCAGGCCGTTCTGGGCGGGTATTGGGATCCAGTGATTTGCTGCGCTGGTTCCACCTCACCTGTCCGTCCGTCCGGCCTTCCCCCTGCGATTCCCCCCCTCATAGTGGGCATCATCTGCCCTCAGCCATGCGGGTAGATGCCTCTCTTTCCCTATCATCTTGTCCCACTTCCATGGTCATATGACTGTCGATGTGATCGCATACAATCCTTGTGTGTGCGGCCGCTTCGACAGTCTGAGGAGACCATTCCTCATCTTTCTCCGTCTCCTCCTTATGTCGAGTGGCTCCCCAGGTGATCGCGCATGCGTGTCGGTGGGAGTGCGACGCATGACGTCACTCCTCCCACATTGCCATCTTTGATGTAGGCAGGGGGTGGCGCCGTGCGCTGCGCACTCTAGGGACCACAGCATAAACAACTATGCACGTGTGAGGTGCTCGCCATCAGGCCAGATCACCTGCACCTGCAAGGAGGCTTGGGCCAGTGTGTGGAGCTCGTGTATTTAAAGCCATGTTAGTAATGGCACACTCAGTGCTGTGATCTCCACAGGACGGTGTGCTCTTGGAGGGTGCTGATCCAGGTAAATATTACTTTGAATATGGGGTGATTTAGATATGGGTTTTGGTATTGTGAAGTGTGGATTTCATCCATACCACCCTTTTTTACAATTTGCAGATGATACTTTGTTGGATGAGTGTATCCATGGGACATCTTTAAAGCCCTGCTCTGACCTCTTCCCTATCTCTCAAGCTCTATACATTTATATACACTTTAAAATTCATCAAACCTACGATGAACCTCTGTTCTCCCTGACTTGGCACCTCTCAATTATCTACAGTCTCTGTATATGCATACACAGCATCCTGTTTGAGGTACATGCCTTACATACTTTATATATACTCGGGATATACTGTATATGTTTTTACTTTGGATATACTCTACATGATTTGTTTCTTTTTCTGCTTTAGCTCATTTTTAGCTCATGGCCAAATATATAGGTTATTTGGCCATGTTTTTTCTGGCCATGCTCCTTTGTTTGGCCTATTTCTCATTTTTCTGTGACCTTTTTATACTCTGCTCCTTCCCATTCTCAGCCTCCAGCTGTTTGCGGTCCCGGTTTGTGTCCAGCTGTTTTCCATGTTCACCTTTTTCATCAGACAGGAATCTATCTCCTTTTGTCCTTATTCAAGCCCAACTGCCCAGGCTCTGGTTGCTCTTTGGACGTGTAGGTACAGTAGCTTCACTGACGTATTTTTTGCACCATCTGTTGCCTCTGATGGATACTAGTACTGATTCAGCTATGTTGTTGATAATATATATATCTTTCTACATTTTAGATGGTTACATGCACAATATTCATGCATATCGGACTTAAACTGAAGAAGGAGCGTGAAACACTTTGTAACACGTAGGATGTATCGAATGCATCGAATGCTTACATGTTGTTATACTTTGGGTGTATCTTGTCTCCTTGAGTCTTTTTAAGACACTGTACACTCCAAAAAGCTATATGTATTTTTAGTAACACTTTTATATAAAATATGTTTGTATCTATCAATTTTTTCTGTTAATACTTTTTTAACATTTATAAAATATATTTTTTATCCACTTTTTGTTGACAATCTATGCCTTTAAAGTCCCACCCTTCTTTTGGGAAAAACCTTGTTTGTGTCTACAAAATAGGGGATAGATTTATGGCATTTTTGTTATTATTTTTACTTTTACTAGTAATGGTGGCGATCAGCAATTCTTATCAGGACTGCGGCATTGCAGCGGACAGATCAGACACTTTTGACACATTTTTGGGACCATTGACATTTATACAGCAATCAGTGCTATAAAAATGAACTGATTACTTTGTAAATGTCACTGGTAGGGAAAAGGTTAACACTAGAGGGCAATCAAGGGGTTAAATGTGTTCCCTCAGTGTGTTTCTTACTGTGGGGGGCTGTGACTGACTAGAGGAGAAGCCAGATCATTGTTCCTAGCTAGTAGGAACAGACAATCTTGTCTCTCCTCTCCTGATAGAACTGGGATTTGCGTGCTTACACACACAAATGCTTGTTCTGTCTCTTGTGCCTGCGACCGTCGGCCGCGCACATCGGCTCCCCTGCTGTGCAGCGGGCACACGCCTGCTCTAGCTGTTTAAAGGGCCGACATACAGCTACGAGGATTTGCAGGAGGGAGCTGACCTGCTACTGTATAAAGACGGTGGCTGGTCAGCTAGTAGTTAAGCAGCTACAGCTGGGCGGGGTAACACCTCACCTCCCATCCACAGCTCCTTTAAATACACTGTATAATCACTGATGCAGTGTCTTGGTTTGATAAAGGGGCATGTTTTGTGCCTTGAAACACATAACCACACCCCCTGATGTAGTGACATCCTCCTTAGAGCAGAGCCAATCCATTCTGGGCAGGCGTATGCCATCTGGAAGCCGCTGAAGCTGACACTAACCTTGCATTCCAACTATCAGTTTCAACTACGGTGTCTATCCACCAGCAGCTTCCTGGTTGATCTCTGCAATCCATTCAGCCGCTTACCTGCCAAGCTCTGCATACCGAACCAGTCCCTTGCCTGCTGACCTCTGCACACTCCAGTTGCCCTGAGATGACCAAATAAAAACCTTTGACATGCCTTCTCCAGATTGTATGCAGTGATTGCAATATTTTTTTTCCTTTTAATTTCAATAAACAATTTTATGTTCAGATGGTGGTGCCCTCTTCTGCTTGCTTTTTATACTGTATGTATGTATCATAAATTGGTCTGTGTGTGCATGACTCCAATGGATAGTGTAAATACTCTGTAAAATGCTGCACAATGCCTTTTTTTCAGTGTAAAAAATGTTTTTATTTTATAGAAATGCAGAGCAAGTGCTGAGTCTTGCCTAGTGATGTGTTTGCATTAACTGGTACCTCCTTCCTCAGATTTTCACAGCTGTCAATCTTGTGCTGGGTCGTGTATCATCTTTGCTTCTCAGCAGCCTGTCTGTGTGGCTTTTCATGAGGCTATAATCCCAGCTGGGAAAATGCACATATGGGTGGCTATGATGGAGCTTTAGGGAGCCCCACAAGGCAGCATAGCCACCCAACAGGAGGAATTGTAGTGGGAATTATATTAAAGTAGATCCTCCACAGCATTAAGAATAAAATGACTAAACATAAGCTCAGCCTGGTAAGAGAATATAAATTGTTTTTAAAGGTTTAATAACATTTGAATACGTTTTCATTTCAATTTTTCTTTATTAGTTTCAAAAAAGAGTTTAAATTTAGAAAGGGTGAACAGTTCCTGGGGGAGGGAGGGAGGCAAGCAGGTGTTGGTAATTTCATAGCATATAAAGACTTGGTAGAGTGTGAGATACAGTATGTATGCCCAAGTATTTTAAGACAGGGCCGCCCAAGGTAAAGGAAATCTGTGTTGGAGGCACTGAAATTCAAAAACTCTGGAATGGCGGGTAAGGCTACCAGAGGGTTTGTAACAAATAAAATTATGTCATCTGCAAAGAGACTAATTTTACTTTGTGCACCTACAATTGTATGCCTGAGATGGAAGGGTACATTCAGATGAGGTGTGCTAGGAGCTCCATCAGGAAGATGAAAATGAATGGCGATAGAGAGCAACCATGCCTCATTTCAGTCAAAATGGTAAATTCCTGAGAGAGCATTCCCACAGCATAAAACTTAGCCAAGGGTTAGAACTATAGAAACATGGAAAAGTGATGGCAGAAAAAGATTGAGTAGTCCATTGAGTCTGCCCATTTTTTTAAAATGTTTTTTGGCTTTTTCAGCATCTAAGGAAGCAACAGGGAAGGCCGTTTATGATTTTCGGCATTTCTAATAGCATTATTGAGGTACCTAGTCAGGGGCTTGACAATAAAGCCCTTCTGATGTGTTTCAACCAAAAGGGGAATTATATCTATATCTAAGCCTGGGTTCACACATGTGCGGTGCGAATTGAAGCTCAGGTTTCACTGGGAAGATAAAAATCTGCTCTTCAAAGGTTTCACTGCGTTGTAGCTGCGGATCAGTGAGCAGGGAGAGGAGGAGGGAGGGGAGGGGGAGGTGTAGTGAGGAGAAGGAGAAAATCCTTGTTCAGATTGCAATGCCCAAAAAACGCACAGGTTTTTTGTGCAATGAGCAGTACAAATGCAATGCACATATGTGAACCAGATACATTCAAATGAATGAATTTTAAAATGTCCTGCGAATTGGATGCGGTGTAAACCGCATCTAATTCGCATAGGTGTGAACGGGGGCTTAGTCTCTGTGAGATAGCCTTCACATAGATTTTAATATCTGAGTATAATAAGGAAATTGATCTATAATTTCTATATTTTCCAGGGGCCAATAGATCTTTTTCAGGTTTTGCAATGTGACTATCATATCCTCGAGCATTTCTGTAGGGAAAGATCCCATTGTCATGGCTTTATTGAAAATCTCAGTTACATAAGGGAGCAGAGTAGATTTGAAGTGATGGTAATTTTTGTTGGCGATGCCATCCAGGCCTGGAGATTTAACTCCAAGGAAGGGAATCAATAATATTAGATATTTCTGCAAGTGAGAAAGGTCGCAATAGTGACTGTAAATAATAATCAGATAGTTTACTGAGAGCCAATGGCTGAAAAAAGGAATTGAGATGATCCATGGTTCGGTGACTAATCGTGTCATCGAGTCGTAAATCATATATGGAGGCATAAAATTGTCAGAATGTTTCGGTTAAAAGTTTATGGTCTGTTAATTTGTCATTAGTTTTAGGATCTCTAAGAAATTTGATTTTTTTGTTTGAGTCATTTACCCTTAACTCTTTTTTTGCCAAGTAAGACCCCGCTTTGTTTTTCAGTGCATAAGAGTAAGACTTTTCAGATTTTTTTGTTAATAAGTAAACAAGCAATGGAGGGTGTGTCTGTCCCTAATAACTTAAGTCGTAATTTGAGTGCTGTTTTTTTATTACACTCTTCTTTAGTGTTTATAGAGTGAAGAAGTTGGTCAAGTTGGGCTGTACATTGTTTTTTAGCATGGGCAGCTAGTTTTAAGAGAATACCATGAATGTAGGCCTTATGAGAATTCCATAATAACCATCAATATCGGGCAATCATTGAACAAGAAAAAAGTGAGTAATTCAGCCTGAATTTGCTGGGCATAATTGGGATCAGAAAGAAGATACATGTTAAAGCAGAGTTCCACCCAAAAAGTGGAACTTACTCTCATTTGTTTCCTCCCCATCTGGTGCCACAATTGGCACCTTTGGGGGGGTCAAAGACAGGTATCCTGTTCCCACTTCTGGGAGCCACAGCCGCGGATATTGATGTCATGGCTCAGCTCCCTCCTCTTCCCCTGTCACCGGGCCAGTAGCAGAGAGGAGTGGAGCCTCGTGCATGCACAGTAGGGTTCCCGGTGTGAAGCCATAAGGCTACACTACTGGGTTCCCTTACCCACAATGACGACGGCAGAACCCGACATCGCTGGACTCCAGGTCAGGTAAGTGTTGTATTATTAAATCCTGTATAATCCTGTAAAATAATAATTAAAAGCCAGCAGCTGCAGTAAGTGTAGCTGCTGGTTTTTAATTGTTTCAGTGGTGGGCAGACCTCCACTTTAAGTCTCCAGATAGGTGTTGGATTTGGAACAGAATAATCCACAATATTAATCATTATAGGTGCATGGTCGGACCAGGATATAGTTTTTATGATTGATGAGATAACCTGGGGTCTTGTGTTTAGCAAAGTGAATCTCCTGTACAAACAATACATTGATATGTAGTGAATGGGCTTTCTTGAGGAGGGCTAAGCATTTGAAAGGACTGTTGAGCCCCCTCACCTTTAGAGAGACCAGCATAATAGGCAATTTACTATCATGAAAGCTGTGAAAGTAGCCCCTAGTAGAAACATGCTATAGAAAGAGAGTAACTCTAATGCCCTGTACACATGGTCGGATTTTCCAACGGAAAATGTGTGATAGGACCTTGTTGTCGGAAATTCCAACCGTGGGTGGGCTCCATCATACATTTTCCATCTGAATTTCTGCCACACAAAGTTTGAGATCTTGCTATAAAATTTTCTGATAACAAAATCCGTTGTTGGAAATTCCGATCGTGTGTACACAAATCCGACTCACAAAGTGCCACACATGCTCAGAATAACTTAAGAGATGAAAGCTATTGGCTACTGCCCTGTTTATAGTCCCGATGTATGTGTTTTACATCACTGAGTTCAGAAGGATCGGATTTTCCAACAACTTTGTGTGACTGTGTGTATGCAAGACAAGTTTAAGCCAACATCCGTCTGAAAAAATCCATGGATTTTGTTGTCGGAATGTCCGATCAATGTCCGACCATATGTACAGGGCATAAATGGGGTGAGTGGCTCCATCCATACAAATAGCAAGGCTGTCGCGGGTTAACATAGGTGTTCTTTCCAGAAGGACCATGGCTGAGGAATCTGCAGCGAGGTTGAAAAAGGATGAGAGAAGAAACAGCAAAAAAACACAAAAAAATTACAACAATACCGAAAAAAACATGAGCAACAAAATTTGCACATACATCAGGGGAATAAAATTGGTCAACAAACAATATCCATATTAAGGTGGTTTCAACAGGGGAACTTCATTATAGGCCCGAGGAAGTTCGGATGTTCAAGTGCCAGTGGTAGCATTGGTTGGATCCAAGTCAATTCACTGCAGAGCTTAGAGGGGGACATCCTTTCGTGTGAAGGTGCATCAGGTGGTAAAATGCACCATTCCTTTAGATAGTTGAGGCCAGCTTTCAAACAGTAAAAAGACACAGATTTTTCCTCATAGGTAACCTTTGGTTTGCTTGGTAAGCCCCATTTATAGATTATATCATGGTATGGGAGTTCTTTAGTGAAAGTGCTTAGAATTTTCCTGTGTTGAAGGGAAGTCTGGGATAAATCTGTATATAGAGCAATACAGGCAGTCCCCAAGTTACGAAAGGTTTAGGGACTGCCTGCTTGTCCTTAAGTCAGATTTGTTCGTAAGTTGGAAGCGCATGCGCGGAATGACAGAGACATCGTTTTCCGATGTTTTCCGATGTTCTGTCACGTAGCCGCACATGCGCAGACATGGTTTTCCAATGTTTTCCACTGTTGAAAAGTGGCCGCGCATGCACAGAACATCACGCCGCCTCCCGTTCGTATGTAGGAGTCATTCGCAAGTCGGAGGTTCGTAACCCGGGGACCTCCTGTACCCGTAAACTGATCAAGTAGTGGTGGATTTTTCTTAGCTGCTCACATTGCTTTCTCTTTAATGTAGTAGTAGTGGATTTGAGCAAGAACATCATGGGAAATGGAGTCGTGCAGAAAAACAGGTTTTGGAAGGCGATGTGCCTTAACAATTATGAGCTTGTAACCTCATGCATGCAGCACCAAGGCTTGCAAAAGTTATTGCAAGAAGCCTGTCAGTTGGGATTATGAGATTTTTTCTGTTACCCCACAAAATATTATTGTGCCTGGACCTATCTTCGAGGTCTGCTAATTTGGCAGTAATATTTTGCAGTTTGGATTGCTGATCATTGCAGGCATAGGTATATGAATATATATATATAGAATAGGTGTATTGTGAGCGGTATTTACATCCTCCATTTTATGATCAATGTGGCAAACATGTTACTGCAAGTCCCAAACAGAAGTATCAACATTTGCCAGCATGTTACCTATGTCCACATATAAAGAATCTCTGAGTGATATCAGCATATCTGTCACGTACCTTACAGCGGAGCCTGAAATGATGAGAGTGGCCTCTTGCACGGTTCTGGTCCAAGAACCCCTGGTGGTGGGTACAGGGAGTGCAAAGGCAATGAAAGGGTGCAGGTGCCTGCAGGCAGGATGCTGGAACTTGGAGATACAGGAACCTCTGCTGAGGAGATGTGGAAACTGATCAACAGACTTGTTTAGCTGGAGCCAGATCAGGATCAACTGCAAAATCAGGAACAGGCTGGAGTCGGCAACAGGCTGGCAGCGGGGTACAGAATCAGAAGGCAAAACCATAATCAGGAACAGACAGACATTGGCAACAGACTGGCAGAAGGGTACAGAATCAGAAGGCAGAGCCTTAATCATAAGTCCAAGCCAAAGTCAGTATTGCAGGTAGAGGCAGGTTCAGTAGGCAGGGGAAATCCAAAAGAATGGTCAGAAGATAGCCGGGTTTTCAGAAACAAGGTCAATCAGGCAGAGTAACAACAGGAACACAGGGACAAGCTGAAGACGATCCAGCACTGATGCTAGGCAGACTCTCTGTTTATATAAGGTGCCGCGTGCCAGGATTCACGGCAGCGTACGTGCATGCGCATGTGCACGTGTGCGCATGCACATTAGCGCATGTGCATTGGCGCTCACATGTGCCTGTTTGCATGGAGGTGCCATTGTGCATGCTCACTCTTGATCTCATTTGTCTATAGCTAAGGTTCCGTGCATGCACATTGGCATCAGCGGAACGAGGGTTGGCAGCTGCTGCATGGAGACGGGTGCTTGCTGTGAGATTTCTCTGACAATATCTTTCAAGTTGGAGACAGACACCGGTTGGGTTAAGGCAGGGAATTGCTCTAATGGCATCTGCAGCACCTGAGTGGCACCATGTACCTGACTGCTAGTGTCAGAATGGAGAGGTTCCCATGACCTTTGCTTTTTAGATTTAGCTGGGCTGCAGGTGGTGGGGCTGTTGGGAGTAGGGAACTCACCATCTTGGGCTTTGGAGAGGCAGACCACAGTGAAGACAGAAGATGTAGAGCTACTGGTCTCAGACAAAGATTTGTCTGCAGGAGTAGGGAACTCACCATCTTGGGCTGTGGAGGGGCAGACCACAGTGAAGACAGAAGATGTAGAGCTACTGGTCTCAGACAAAGATTTGTCTGCAGGAGTGAGGCACATGTGTGGGTCGGTACCATCTTGAATCAGTGGCAAAGAAATTGGTGATTTTTTGAGGCACCGATCATGGATTTCCCCTTTTTAGTATATTTTAATGTGAGCAGTCCATGTGGGCTTTGGGCAGGCTGTTGGAAGCACTGAAGTCGCTGTGAATCATCGCTCTACAGGCTGCTAGACCTGATCTGTCTCAGCAAGCAGCTGTCTTTGTTGCTGGCTAGACATGCCCCCCATTTTAATACTTTTAGTGCAGCTAAGATGTGTTTTAGGTTTAATAGTCAATTACAATATAAATACATATAACATTTTTTAAAAATGGAGGTAAGTTATAAGGACATAAACCATAATCAAGATATGTCCATATGTTTAGCACAACTTTTATTACAATTCCTATGGGGATAGAGAAAAAAATTATTGTATGCTTTACTAATGGTTAAATGATAATATCAAGTGCTTATATGCAAATACTAGTATTCTTTATATCAAGGGTTCTCTTGCTAGAATCTTATTTACTTTGCAGTCCTTGGAATATTTTGCTAGAATGTCCTTGGAAGGTTTTATTTATTTTTTATTTTTATATTCAGTCTCCTAAATTTGTACAGTGATGCATTTCAGGGTATGGATCATGATTAAACATGATAAGCAAAAATAACAAAAATTATTGTCTCTTGTAATCTGTGTGACTTGTGAAAATTCTTAATGAGTTAATATGTACAATTGTATATTTTAGGTAGGAGTGTGACATTTGTTTTAAACGCATGTGCTTCTGTGAAACAGGAGGTCCTAATACACTTACAATGGCAAAACTCTAGGTCGTGCTAATCTCTTAATATTTATTTTATTTCATCTTTACTTCTACTTTGTCACTCCTCACATCTCAATAAACTTTCAAAACTGTTAATTGTGAGCAGGGGTTGTTGGCTTTCCTTATCAATGAGAACAGAGTTTGTAAATAAATCAGTTTGCATACGTATGAGCAAAGCTTTCATTTCAATTGTAAAACAAGTCATCTACCACCAACTCTACTTATTGAACTGAGGCAAACATTTTGAGATTATCAACTGCGTGCACAACTTGATAAACACCCTCACACTTGAAACATATGATACTTTATGTATACAAATGATTGTTTAATATTGGTCTTTCTGCACAATTCCTGTAAAGGTAATATTTTCCTGGTTGAATTTTCATACCTTGCATGACAATGTGTAAATGTGATGCATGTGCATTTAACAATCACGCTGCAGAATCCAATCAAGCTCTTGACGTAAATTGACTAGTATATATTGCAAGAACATTCATTGAGCACAGGCTGAGTCTACTGCTCCTGCTACATAAAAATATGGTCTAATGTAGAGAGCCACTTAGCTAATGAATTCCACTAAATAGTGTACATCTTCAGCTACATGAACAAATATATAAACACTCACTCTGATGAGTTCTGGTAAGAGGCAAAAACATCAGCAAATTAAGATGACTGAAAAATGGAAGACATTGACACAAATTGCAAATGACAAATAGTGTGAGATTTTAGATGTTTGTGTTTTAAAAGAGTTATTTGCAAATAAACAATTAAAATGGCTTTTCCTGTTACCCCAAGCATTATAAAATAGTATATGCTAAATATCAGAGTAAAAAACCAATAATAATTATTGTGCCATAAGAAAAGGACTTTCAGGGCTTGCATCCTTAACCATTTTGTAGAAGACCTAGAGGTCCCCCTAGGCACCCTGTTAAAAGGCAGGGTAGAGGGTTTTCTATTGGTAATGTTAGTCACAGTTTGTGACATAGGTAAATTGTCAAACACATCAAAAATACATCAATGCATTTGTCAGGAAGGCATAGGCAGCACTCAACAGCTAACATATTATGTGCGAACATGGAGGGGTTCTCTAAGTACCTCCTCCAACTTTGAATCACTAGCCAGAACTCTCCAGTGTTTCCTTATAATATGCTGAATTTGAGGGGATTGCATTGAATAGGTAACTGCCACAGGTATATACTTGAAAGAAGAGACGGGTTTAGTAAGGGTACTGAATGCAAACAGGTGGATCTCACTTGAGAAAGGGGTTTTTACTATGACACGTTGTTATTCCCGATATAAAAAAGTAAAAACTTGTGCTCAGTGAGTCCCGTGTGAAAAAATATAAATAAGTGAAAAAATATATGTGAAGAACAGCAGTACTCACAATATTGTACACAGCAATAAACCAAAATGAAAATAAAAATGTGTTGCGCTATATCCTTAAGCATAAATCACTATGAATGACTTATTAAGTGACAACATCAGTAATGAAATAGAAATGAATAAAACAAATTATTGGTAAGTGTCCATAGAGTCCATAGAAGGTGATTCACAATAAGTGCAGATGTCCTCCAGTTCTTAATTGGTGCAACACCCAGTGCTCCCCATAGAAAATAAGGCGAAATATATCCTCTTACCAGATTCTGAGACTTCTCAAGGTCGGTATTTGCATCAGTGAGCTTAACCTCTCACTTTCTCAGCTTCTGGCTCCCAGAAGAAGTCCATTCAGATGAAACGTACGTCAGGCTAGGCAAGGAAGCAGCGGTGATGTTGTGGCACCCATGGAGGTTGTAAGACGGATGTTGTGTTTTCCTAATTCCTGTTTTAGCATAATGCCCCGTACACACGG
The DNA here is from genome assembly GCA_037952925.1 of Lithobates clamitans. Classification (NCBI taxonomy): domain Eukaryota; kingdom Metazoa; phylum Chordata; class Amphibia; order Anura; family Ranidae; genus Lithobates; species Lithobates clamitans. The sequence goes on along the minus strand of JBBGZY010000304.1, from coordinate 12,709,150 downwards.
TCGGATTTTCCGATGGAAAATGTCCGATCGGAGCGTGTTGTCGGAAATTCCGACTGTGTGTGGGCTCCATCGGACATTTTCCATCGGATTTTCCGACACACAAAGTTTGAGAGCAGGATATAAAATTTTCCGACAACAAAATCCGTTGTTGGAAATTCCGATAGTGTGTACACAAATCCGACGGACAAAGTGCCACGCATGCTCAGAATAAATAAAGAGATGAAAGCTATTGGCCACTGCCCCGTTTATAGTCCCGACATACGTGTTTTACGTCACCGCGTTCAGAACGATTGGATTTTCCGACAACTTTGTGTGACTGTGTGTATGCAAGACAAGTTTGAGGCAACATCCGTCGGAAAAAATCCATGGATTTTGTTGTCGGAATGTCCGAACAAAGTCCGACCGTGTGTACGGGGCATTACTCTTGTAAGTAGTTTTTATTAAAACTCCTTTTTTAATACTTTGGATGCTGCACAATGAGTTTTTTAATCTTCTCATTGATATATCGCATGGCTGGTCTGAGGTTCTCTAATGATTTATAGCTATGGTGATTTCCATCAGTAATATCCACAAGGCGGCCGAGAAACCTGAAGTCAGAGGTTAAGCTCACTGATGCGAGTACAGACCTTGAGAGGTCTCAGAATCTGGTAAGAGGATATATTTGCCTTTATTTCCTATGGGGAGCACTAGGTGTTGCACCAATTTAGAACTGGAGGACATCTGCACTTGATTGTAAATCACTGTCAGAGATGAGCTCAGCCCTTCCTTCCTCTGAGCTGGCAGCTCAGCTGTTGGCTTATTGCCAGCTCCTATCTCTCCACAGTGACTCACCTGTTAATACCCTGCTCGTCAGTCCTACCTACTTAAGCCACCCAGCCCAGATGATCTCTGCCTTCGCCTTGGTCAACATCATAGAGACTATCTCCTGCGTTCCTGTTAAAGACTTGCTTGGCTAACATTCCTTCTGGCTCCAGATCCTGCTTGCTGTTCCACTACACTGATCTCTGGCTTCATGACTTTTTGGCTTGTCTGACTATCCTTTTCCGGTTACTGAACTTTGGCTATGTTTTGACTACGTTTGTTCTATTTACTTTTATTATTAAACAAGTGTGATTTAACTCTTGGTCTGATTCATGGTTTCTGACAATCACCTTCTATGGACTCTATGAACACTTACTAATAATTGGTTTTATTAATTTGTATTTCATTACTGATGTTGCAACCCCTGTGTATTTTCCATCACCAATGGCTGCCTTTTCTAAAATGCTATCCAGGGGCCTAGCCCAAACAGCAACCCAAATTACCTCCACTATTCATGCGGACATTCAATGCCTTGGCTCCAGGATAGTTGTCATTGAAAAGAAAGCAGATCAAATTATCGCCAGAACGACCCAAAATACAGCCAGAATTCAGGACCTTCAAGATCAGCTAGAGATCACCATGTCTAAGATTGATGACCTGGAGAACCGTTCAAGACGCTATAACCTCAGAATAAAAGGGATCCCTGAATCAAAGAGATCCAACCAGCAGTTCTTTCCTTCACCAAAGGGATATCATCCCGGATATCCCAGAACACTGTCTGGAATTAGACAGGGCTCCAACCACCACGTTCAGATGGCCTGCCAAGAGAAATTATTGTCAAACCACACTTTTACTCAGTGAAGGAGGAAGTCATGAGACTCTCACGTAATTCAGGCCATCTCGCATTTTAAGGTCATCAAGTCCAAATCTTTGCAGACATCTTTACTTACACGGTCCAGAAGTCACTTAAACCCCTGCTGCAAGTGCTGTCCCAGAAGGAGATAACTTACAGATGGTCCTTCCAGTTTCATCTGAATTTCTCTCACAAGAACAAATCCTATGGTTTTTCATCGTTGCCTGAGGGCGAACATCTGCTACTGCATTTGGGCCTGGTTTCTCAAGAGCTACAATCTTCCACATCACTCAAGGGTGCTTCATCCGTGAAAGGCCTTCCCCTTCACCACCTCACTCCTATGTGGCAGAAACAACAGCCTAAGAGGTCAAGAGACTCTCATTCTCCCTGAACTGAAGGTTCCGGCCGGGGAAAAACATTCTACTGGCTCTCCTCTTAAGTTCATTTGAACTTCTTCCTCTCCTCGCCTGTTTTGTTTCCTTTCAGATCAGCATTCAAAAATCATCACATTGGGACTCCTTCTTTGAAGATTAAGTTATCTTTTGTTTTAACACCATCAGTGACTGGTACCCCCGTTACTTAATTAGAGTCTCAAAGTTCAGAGTGCACCCTTAGGTTGGCCTTGATATTTTACCTTAGAAATCTCCAACACAGGCTGGCCTCTACAGATTCTGGGATGGGAGGGACGGAGGCCCCACATTTAAATTGGGGTCCTGTTGGGCCCCCTCACCCCTATATCCTACTCTGGGACTCTTGCCCTGGATGGGTGAACTCCCCACTAGTTGAGGGTGGCTCCCCCTGAGCTTCAGGCCCTTAGGAGGCTCTTCACTAGTAATCTACTCAAAGTTGTTTGCTTGATTAAACTTAGGGGCGACACTCTCTACATTAGCACTGGGGCGGGGGCGGTATGCGGCCGCTAGCGGGCCAGTTTTACCCCCCTGCTAGCGGCTGAGAAAGGGTTAAAACCACCGCAAAGCGCCTCTGCAGAGGCGCTTTGCCGGTGGTATAGCCGCGCCATCCCATTGATTTCAATGGGCAGGAGCGGTGAAGGAGCGGTATACACTCTGCTCCTTCACCGCTCCGAATATGCTGCCGGCAGGACTTTTTTTACTGTCCTGCCAGCGCATCGCTCCAGTGTGAAAGCCCTCGGGGCTTTCACACTGGAATGAAAGCAGCGGCACTTTCGGGTCGGTTTGCAGTCGCTATTATTAGCGCAATAGCGCCTGTAAACCGCCCCAGTGTGAAAGGACCCTAATAGAAGTCTATTTTCAGGGTGGGGTGGCTGGAGGGGCTGCAAAGCACCACCACCTGTCTCTGAGTGGGCTAATGTCTTTTTCTCACAGACAGACTAATGTTCCCCAAACCTGGGGACAATATGTATCTCAGGTGTTTGGGTAGCAGGGAATTGGGCCCCTCTTTCTTTCCTCTTTACCACCCCCAACTCCTTCCCAACTCCAGGTCAACCAGGATCCTCTCCTTCCAAAACTACTGGTCTGGTATGGTTTGGTCTCAATTCCTGAGTCTAGGGCTCTCAGCTACTGAGCTGGGTGTGAATCTGTTTTATGTCTAAATGTTTACCCTCTGATCCATGGCTTCCCCCAACCCTAACAATCTAGACCTACACATAGCCTCCAACAATGTTCAGGGACTCAATTCTCCAATCAAGGGACGGAAATGATTCCACCAATACCACTCTCTTAAAAGTGATGCTTTGCTCCTTCGGGAAAACCACTTCCCGAACTCATACAACCCTACCTTCATCCATCAACAATACCCCCAATTCTACCTTGCCAAGGCAGAAAATAAAACACGAGGCATATCAATCTGCTCCTCCACCGAAATTTCTCACTGACTACAGTAATGAGGGACCCTTTAGGCCGCTATCTACTGGTCAAGGGCTCCATTGATGGGGTAACCTACTCATTCATCTCTTATTATGACCCAAATATGGGTCAAGCTCCCTTCTTTGAATCCTTATTCAAAACACTCTCACCCTGCTTCGAAGGATCTGTGATTCTTAGAGTAGACTCAAATATAACATTTGACCTTTCGCTTGATAAATCAGGTGGTGGTATCCCCAGATTAAAATGTCCCCTCAGACAAAGCCTTAAAATAGGCCTGACTGACATATGGAGGGAACTTAATCCCCGGATTAAGGACTACACCCACTACTCCGCCCCTTTTTTTCCATACAATCTTCCTCTATCCCTCTAGCCATTAAGTGCAAAATATGTGACACGACCCTCTCCGATCATTCAATAGTCTATCTTTCCCTACAAAGACCCCTACGGTGATTCGGGGGAGAGTTATCCAGACCTCCTCTCTGTTGAGAAAAGAATGGAAATCTGAAGTAAATAAATTAACTAGGGACTTCCAATCCCTAAGCAAACTCCACAAACACCACCCTACACGTGATTCCCTAGCACAATTAGAAGCCGCCCGTCTGGCACTAAATCTGATGACAGAAGCAGAAAAGTATCTTAGATGGATGGGGGCCCAATTCTACTCTCAAAAAGATAGGATTGGTTTCAAGCTAGCAGCCAAACTCAACCCAATACCGAAGTCCTTGTCCTTTTCTAAGATTTGCTCCACTTTGGGCAATATGACTCAGAACCCTCTTTGAATCATGGAATCATTTCATGAGTTCTACTCAAATTTATATAGAGCAGACGTCCCCCCCATATGAAGTTAGACGACTTCCTCCACAATATTCCCACTCCAAAGCTTGTTAACAGCCACAGAACACTCCTTGACAACCCAATCATGGCCCAGGAAGTCCTTGAAGTGATCAAGCATCTTAAAACAGGTACAGCCCAAGGCCCCCGGTGGCTTCTCGGTTTGTCACTACAAGAAATTTGGTGAGTCAATGTTGGCGTACATGGCACGATTCTTTAACTGCTGTCAGCACGGAGGAGCAGATGAGAAGGATATATTGCACCGCACGCTGTACCATTGTTCCATATATTGCATAACCTTGATTAGGATGGTGCACTCACGCACCTACACAATGTGAGTATCCCTATGAAGGGAAGTGTTTATTTTACAATAAATTGTTGGACATATTACACTATGGAGTTTCTTTGTTTCCCTATTTTATGAATCGTGATGATATTTGAGCAAATTGGAGGTCAGCGTCTGCATACCAATTAGAGCCGAGGAGTGGCTCCCATGCGTTTTCAGACATAGTTTAGTTACTGTGTCACACGCTTAGGAGGTGAGCGCATATGCTGTTGGGGGTCACTGGAGAGCACTGAAACATGCTTTATATCCCTGTATACATGATTTTGGATGAGCACGATGGATAACACTGATGATGAACATTATATCTATGCACTTTGAGTTCTGTCATTTATGAACTTTGCGTTTATGAACTTTATGGAATTTATATACCACTTTATTGGGGGAGTTAACACACTTTTTGATATTTTTATGAGCACTTGGATTTTAGATTTTATGCATGTTGCACTTTAATTATTTATCACTGATTGATAGCACATATGATTGTTATATTTTTTATTTTTCATATATTTTTATTTGTAATCTTTATGTTCATATTTGCTTTTTGCACATTGTTACTGGTCCTTGGTTTAGCGCAGACACAGTTTTTTTAATCATTTTTATCACTTACACGGATATGAAACGTGGTTAGTGTTTGCTGCTTGCCTTTATTAGGATATTCACTTTAAAGGCATTAACCCATTTGTGGCTCACAAGACCTTTTCTATACGATTCTTTAACTCTCTATGTGATGGAGCCCACCTCAACACCGACTCAAATGTAGCCTATGTCTCTGTTATCCCCGAACTGGGCAAAGACGATAGAGATGTCAATAATTACCGTCCTATCTCACTTATCAACAATGATCTTAAAATTCAAACAAAAATACTTGCTCATAGAATGCGGGGATTCATTGCCAAATACATTAATAAAGACCAGGCAAGCTTCATCCCAGGTCGTCAGGGCCCTGACCAAAAATGGAACTTCCACTTTAAGTACTGGTGACCCCCTGACATGCCACATTTGGCATGTCATTTTTTTTGGGGGGGGGAGCAGGTATCCAGTTTTGACAGGCACCCAGCTCCCACTTCCTCCTTTGGTGCCGCTGCGCCGGAAGGAATACACCTTTCCCCCTCCCTCCCTGCAATTTTCCTGGACACATTACAGGTCCCAAAAGATTGCCCGGCCATTCACAACGCGCAGCGTGTCTAACGCATGCACAGTGTGCGCCAGGCTGTGAAGCTACAGCCAAACGCCCACAGTTACAATGCCGGCACCGCAAAGAGGAGGGGGAGAGAAGCCAGGCTTCGTGCGCCCACATCGCTGGACCGTGGGACAGGTGAGTGTCTGTTTATTAAAAGTCAGCAGCTACACTTTTTGTAGCTGTTGACTTTAAAATGGGTGCAACTCCGCTTTAACACAATGGTCAAAACAAGATTCCAATAAAGAAAAGTCTCCTTCTCATATTTCAAGCAAAAATTTGTCTGGGGGAACAAGGGTCACTGTTGCCCTAAGGAAATACAAGGTGGGTTGGGTCTTCCCAATCTATGGTGGTATTATCAAGCAGCACAGCTGGCTCAAAGCTCCACTGTGTACTCCAGGGGCCCAAAATCGGACTGGGTCTCTATGAAAAAACAAGCAGTTCCTCACACTATTGATTACCTTCTATGGAGCTCCTCAAAATCAAAACCTCTGGTTTTAGCTCCCACTCTCTCCCACTCAATATCCCTATGTGATTCCAATGGTGGTTGAACAAAGGACTTTTTCTAATTGGTCACTTTTTCAACTCCATGGGTCCCATTTCACTTTGGTATTGTAGGAGCACTCTCGAAATGCCCTCTTCTGAAGAATTTAGATTCTTCCAAATCTCCCACTATTTACACACTATCTGGCCCAATAAACTGGACCCCCCCCAGACTCAGGGCCTACGAGCAATCTACTGGGTTTCATGTTCCATATATGGTGGACCTGTCCCCCATATCAGAGACTACTGGAACAATTTCTTCCATCTGTTACGCAAAGTCACAGGACTCCCTATCCCTCAGGAACCAACAATAGCCCTTCTGAACAGCAAAATTGAAAAAAAAACCCTAAACATACGCAGGCTCTCATCTTTTACAGGCTCCTTGGAGCTAAGATCACACTTGCTAGAGCCTGGAAAAAACAAAGGTGTCTCTTTCAGAAGCAAAACTGAAAATCTAATGGATAATGACCCAAGAGAACCTTCTAGTTGTCCTTCAAGATAGGGTGAAGAGGTTTGAGATGATCTGGGAACCCTGGGCACTTTACGTGAAAGTCCCCCTCTACCCCGGTTCTCTATCCTCATGATCTGGACCACCTGATTGGTCTAATCTACTTCCCACCTCTTCCTTCCCCTTCCATCCCTCTGGGGTCTCCCTAACCCTCAACCCCTATTTTATTCTTCTCGCTTTCCACTACTTCTTAGAAACTCTCTTTCCCCTTCCTTTTCTTTTCTCTCTCAAGTTTTTGCTCTCTCTCTAACCCTTTGTTGTTTCCCAATGGTTTCTGATCAAGTCGGGTCTGACTACCTAGGCACTCCACTAAAAAATCCCTAATGACATTCGGGGTGCCATGATAGACAATCCACAGGAACTAGCTACAGGTTTGCAGTTAATTTTTGCTTTGTCTAAAATGGTTCAGGACTCCTGTCTATGATCTACTTAAGTTCAATGGCTATAAATTTATAGGTGGCTGAGGGTCAATATCAGGCGTACTGTCCTCCCCTGAAGGAGACGTCCCTTCCACAGTTTATTCTCCTTGGGCTGGTGGGGCTACACTCCATTAGGGGGAAGGTTTTCACTGTAGGGGGGTGTTTTCCCCCTTCTTTTTTTCTTTTTTTTTTACCCTGAACCTCCATCCAACTTACATCTATACCGCTATATTACCTATTCTGTTGTCCTGCATTTTATATACTGTTATCTTACAACCCTCTCCTCCATCTACCAACTTAAACTGGGGTTTCATTGTTATAACATTACACTTAATAAGATTGTTAACTAATGTCTTAAAGCCCTACCTTGATGTTATTGTTATTTCAAAAATCTTTCTTTTGCTTGCAAATTGGCCACATTGGCTAACAAAATGTACACCATAATTGTTTGACTCAATACAAATCATGGAAAGAAAAAAAATGGAGTTTTAATCTATGCCTACTCTATTCCAAACTCAAAAAATGTTTTAATGTAGTTACACTTTGGGTTGACCAATAATACTGCTGTTAATAAATATCTATGTATTTATGGCAAAGCAAGGCATTTAAAATGCATACTCAAATTTTGTTTGTAAGTGGTTGTAGAGCAGATTTTTTGTTGAATATGTTTATTGAGAAAAAAAGGGAGATGTACAACAAGAAACAGCACATTCTGTGTTCCAGTGTGCAAGTTGGATGGCTTCAATACATCCTTGAGAAATAGGTAAAGCAAAACAAAACTTGTTATGAAGGGTGGTTATCAATGCCAATGTATATAGCAATGATAAAGGGTCTTCCAATGACTCAATATAATATAAGGACACAACCCTAATGTGCATATTAAAGCAATACAGACTTTGTATATTGTAACTTCCTTAATAAGCAAAGTGCTGGAGAGGGTAAAACCTCCGTACGGGGAAAAACCTCAAATCAAAGTAAGAAAAAGTAGAGGAAAAGTTGGAAAGAAGAAAAAAGAAAGGGGTTCAAAGAAGATCAAGAAGGGAAAAGCAAAAAGAACAGAAAAAGACTAGGAGACTCGCACAGAGGTCACTGAAAACTCTTGTTGGAGTTGGAGTTAACTGGACATGTATAAATTTAGCCAATAGGTCCCATGTCTCTTTGAACTGTCGTACCCTATCATTAATTTTACTAGCTGTTTGTTCATGGATCATAATCAAGGAAATCAAAATCATAATGAAGGAAATCAAAAGGAAGACCAAGGATGTTCTCCAAGCTCCTGCAATTGTAATCTTGACAGCAAGAAAAATAAAAAAGAGCAAGCATTGAGAGCTGAGAGGTATCTCAGTCAGGGTGTCATTAAGCAAAGAAATTTGAGGCTGCTGCAAGACGGAAAGACTCAAAACCCTACGGAGCAAGGAGAAAATCTTATTCCAGAAAATATGGAGTCTGGGACACTCCCACCAAATATGAAACATAGTACCTCTCATAGAACAGCCTGTAAAACAAAACGGTGAAGCATTAGCATGCATCTTGGCAAGACAAGAAGGGACCAGATCCCATCGAATGAAAACCGTGATGTTAGCTTGATCAATAAAGCATTCAAAACTACTTGAAAAGAAGATCGAAGTCCAGGACACAAAGATTCCAACTCCAAATCCTGTAGAGTGGTCTCTGTACTACGCCACCATGTATGTCAGCTTTTGAAAGAATGTGAGTGGTAGTCTGGAGATCAAAGAAAAACCCCCTTTGAGACAATATTCTTTAGTACACCATTTCTCATATTCAGCCAGGGAGGGGGCCTCTGACATGTGTAGCCTCAGGGATTGTAGAAAGTGAGAAATTTGGTAGAAGTGGAAAACCTCTGTATTGGGCACAACCTCATATCAAAGTAAGTAAAAGTAGAAAAAAGTTGGAAAGAAAAAGAAAAAAAGAGGGGAGTTTCAAAGAAGAACAAGAAGGGAAAAGTGGAGAAGACAGAACAGAAGGAGACTAGGACTCATGGGGAGGACACTGAAAAGTCTAAAGGTGGAGTTACCTGAACATATATAAATTTAGCCCATGGACCCCATGTCTATTCAAACTAATATATGTTGTATATGCCCGTCCCAAAAAAACAACAATGCTCTGCGCTTAGTACAATATTCTAACGGTGTATGTGCGGCACATAAATGATTATGTGACTAGTAGCAGCTGCTTAAATAGTAGAACATGTATATAGGCAATAATGAATCAATTAAATTAGATAAATATATAAATACACAATTATAAATATATAAATATATAAAGTGTCTCTTCAGTATTGCAGCAGCGCTGTGCACCCCAATTGAACAGGGTCTCTTTCTTAATCTAATTCAGAAAGTTCAAACACGGATCTGATAGCCAGAGTCCCACCAATAAATAATCAAGATGTATTCTGTGAGGCTAGTAATCCTTTCACCAAGCGATACACCACGTGCTGGGGTCCCCAATGAAAACTCACTCACCAGAAATCAGATCAATAAAAGCCTTGATTAATAGTAGTAAATCTGCATCAATATCCAAAGCAACCACCAGATGTCAGTATTATTCCCAGTAGTTCCAATAGGATATGTAGAAACAAAAATGCTCACATAGCGTGATACTGCTAAACATCTTTATTTGAACCATCCAAACATCCCCTTAAAACCATGCGTACCAAAATGTAATAAACATTGAGCAAAGATAACAAAGTGCACTGTGCCTGATTGCGTCCTCCAGTCGTGAAAACCTGTCAGGAGCGCTCCCTGTGTGTAGCCACAGTCACACGCTTCCTGGTTCCTCGGTTGGTGGAGCGCATGCGTCACTTCCTGTGCGACACGTCCCTAACGTTTTGTCACTTCCTGGACTTCTTCTGAGGGCGTGACACACCAGAAAGGAGGCCGGTATTTATATAAGTGGCAGGCGGAACAACCAATCAGCAGAAGCAAACGCCCGGATGACTCACACATCCCCGCCCCTAATGCTAAATACTGTCAGCAATGCGTGAAATACAGGGCCGGACTGGGAATAAAAACCAGCCCTGGAAATAATTTCATACCAGCCCCATAGCATTATTATACCAGCCCCATAGCATTATTATACCAGCCCCATAGCATTATTATACCAGCCCAACCGCATAACGTCGTTATTTTCTTGTTCACAAAAGGGAGAACCATGCATTTTAAAGCACATTTGAAGAGTGTATTATATATAGATAAGAGAGACATGGAATTTACAAACAGCAGCAATTTTTTTCAAGGCAAAAATCATGGCATTTAATGGCACATTTTTTATTGACACTGCAAAAAAAAGGTGCCGTAAATGGCAGTTTTCAGTGCAAATATCAATATTTAAGCTATAAACTGCTATTAGCAATGTGTTAAGTTAAACAAAAGTCAAACACCATATTTCTCCATTTACATGAAAGTCAGATTAATATAACCCAACACAGAGTTCCCCCATATATCAGGAGGATTCCCCTTTACAGTGCAAGGGAACTCTGACATAAAGGGGAACATTGCAGATCATGATCTAAGCGGGAACTCTGATATAAAAGGGGGGCACTGGTGACCAGAGACCCCACTTATATCAGAGTCCTCTGCATTCCTCTTTACATCAGAGTTCTCACTTGCACTGTAAGGTGGAATCCTGCAGACTATGATGTAAAGGGGAACTCTGGGAATGTGGGGAGGACTCTGGTGACCAGAGACCACCTTCTGCAGAAAGAAAACACTAAAGTAAGGGGGTTTACTGATATAAGGGGTAAACCTTTTTATCAGTGCCCCCTTACAATATTGCATTGACCCCCCCCCTTTCAGGTAGGCCTGGCGGCGCTGTCACTGACCTCCTCTCAGGTGCACCTTGCAGGGCTCAGTCAGTCGGCTCCAGCTCGGTGGCTCTGGTTTTATCCCATAGTTTCCTCTCCACAGTCCATACACGTCTGACTTCTCCCATGACCCCTATCCCTGAGGCACTCCCACTGTTGACTCCACTCCAGACTGCAGACGTGATATAAGACAATAGATGGTCAGAGGCTGCCGATGGTACAGGGGAGGTCACAGGCTGCAGGGGGGGGGGGACAGGAGGTCAGAGGCTGCCGATGGTACAGGGGAGGTCAGATGCTGCAGGGTGGGGGACAGGAGGTCAGAGGCTGCAGGGTGGGGGACAGGAGGTCAGAGGCTGCCGATGGTACAGGGGAGGTCAGAGGCTGCAGGGTGGGGGACAGGAGGTCAGAGGCTGCAGGGGGGGGGACAGGAGGTCAGAGGCTGCAGGGGGGGGGGACAGGAGGTCAGAGGCTGCCGATGGTACAGGGGAGGTCAGAGGCTGCAGGGTGGGGGACAGGAGGTCAGAGGCTGCAGGGGGGGGGACAGGAGGTCAGAGGCTGCAGGGGGGGGGGACAGGAGGTCAGAGGCTGCCGATGGTACAGGGGAGGTCAGAGGCTGCCGATGGTACAGGGGAGGTCAGAGGCTGCCGATGGTACAGGGGAGGTCAGAGGCTGCCGATGGTACAGGGGAGGTCAGAGGCTGCCGATGGTACAGGGGAGGTCAGAGGCTGCCGATGGTACAGGGGAGGTCAGAGGCTGCCGATGGTACAGGGGAGGTCAGAGGCTGCCGATGGTACAGGGGAGGTCAGAGGCTGCCGATGGTACAGGGGAGGTCAGAGGCTGCGGAGGGGGGGTGACAGGAGGTCAGAGGCTGCAGGGGGGGGACAGGAGGTCAGAGGCTGCAGGGGGGGGACAGGAGGTCAGAGGCTGCAGGGGGGGGACAGGAGGTCAGAGGCTGCAGGGGGGGGACAGGAGGTCAGAGGCTGCAGGGGGGGGACAGGAGGTCAGAGGCTGCAGGGGGGGGACAGGAGGTCAGAGGCTGCAGGGGGGGGACAGGAGGTCAGAGGCTGCAGGGGGGGGACAGGAGGTCAGAGGCTGCAGGGGGGGACAGGAGGTCAGAGGCTGCAGGGGGGGGACAGGAGGTCAGAGGCTGCAGGGGGGGGACAGGAGGTCGGAGGCTGCAGGGGGGGGACAGGAGGTCGGAGGCTGCAGGGGGGGGACAGGAGGTCGGAGGCTGCAGGGGGGGGACAGGAGGTCAGAGGCTGCAGGGGGGGCAGGTGGTCAGAGGCTGCAGGGGGGGCAGGTGGTCAGAGGCTGCAGGGGGGGCAGGAGGTCAGAGGCTGCAGTGGGGGCAGGAGGTCAGAGGCTGCAGTGGGGGCAGGAGGTCAGAGGCTGCAGGGGGGGCAGGAGGTCAGAGGCTGCAGTGGGGGCAGGAGGTCAGAGGCTGCAGGGGGTCAGGAGGTCAGAGGCTGCAGGAGGTCAGAGGCTGCAGGGGGGGCAGGAGGTCAGAGGCTGCAGTGGGGGCAGGAGGTCAGAGGCTGCAGTGGGGGCAGGAGGTCAGAGGCTGCAGTGGGGGCAGGAGGTCAGAGGCTGCAGTGGGGGCAGGAGGTCAGAGGCTGCAGGGGGGGCAGGAGGTCAGAGGCTGCAGGGGGGGCAGGAGGTCAGAGGCTGCAGTGGGGGCAGGAGGTCAGAGGCTGCATGGGGGGGCAGGAGGTCAGAGGCTGCATGGGGGGGCAGGAGGTCAGAGGCTGCAGGGGGGGCGGGAGGAAGAGGCCACCAGCCGAAGAAGAGGCGAGCAGACGAGTACTCACGGCGGTACTTTTAAAAATGGCGCCGATCGGCGCCATCGTCACTGCGCATGCGCCCGCACTTCCGAGAATTGCCGAGTGTGTACGGACTTTCCCGAGCACGGCTAGCTCGGGAAAGCCCGTACACACTTTCGACAGTAGTGCTGGCGCATGCGCAGTTGCATGTAAGCCTGGCGGCCCCGCGGCCATGTTTTTTTCAGGCGCCGCTGCCCTCACAGCGGCACCAGGGGCAGCCAGACAGCCGGCCCACCGGGGGATTTCCCGGTATCCCGGTCGGCCAGTCCGGCACTGGTGAAATAACATCATCCGGACATTCTGCTCCCACAGGTCGTATTAAGCATGACAATACCGGTTCTAGTGGAAGATGACCTAATACATAAAAAACAAGTACCTTGAATACCTGCAATCATTCAGTGTATGCGGCGCGGACATTGATCCGCAGCGCTATCACTGAGCAAGCACACTTTCGGTATTCATTAAAACTGATTAAAATATTCACTCTCAAAATATAAAAGATTTCAGTAAACAAGAATTGTCTAGCAATTTTACATCATACATTGCTTATCCTATGAATAAAGATAAAAACTGCATAGCGATTTCCTAGCACGTATTGAATAATTGCATACGCTAAATTGCACCTGATTAACATATGTTGGAAAAATAAATGTATTGTCTAGCAATTTTACATCATACATTGCTTATCCTATAAATAAAGATAAAAATTGCATAGCGATTTCCTAGCACGTATTGAATAATCGCATACGCTAAATTCCACCTGATAAGCATATGTTGGAATATTAAAATAAATATTTATTAAAATTGTATATCTAAAATGTATATATATATGTATATATATGAGGAAAAAATTGGATGACTCGCGCTATATAGATTGGTGAATGTGTGACCAGATTCACCACACAAAAAGTACTAAATACAACCAGTATCAGTGAATGCATAAACCAACTGTGTGGTAATATAACACAATCAGTGCAAACAAATGACAAAAAGTATCAGTGAGTACATAAATCATCTGTGCAATAATATATCGCCATCAGTGCACACAAATCACAGAAATAAAGTCCAAACGAAATAAATGTATTGAAGAAACCATTATGAAGGGTGAAAAAATGTCCAAAAAAGAAACCCGAGAAAAGTGAATTAGCAATCACGGGTCCTTCAACCGCATGGAACCTCAAATGTGCAGGACCACCACCAACAGTAAGAGCCTGGCCACTTACCAGAACCCCATGACCCCCTGTTACAGAGGGTCTAAAAGGGCTTTAAAGATCCTAGTAGTCCGGACTTCCCAGGAGCAGGGATGAAGCAGAGATGGGAATGGAAACTGTAAAAGGGCGTCAGGTGCTGGGATGGAGATGGATGGATCCACAGGAAGGGGGCTCAGCCCTCAGCATAGTGGTGTCATCATAGGAGAAAAGAAAGGGAGGGCTCCCATAGTGTAAAATCAGATGGTAATTTATTGTAGAAAGAAAACGTAAACACTCACATGTAAGTAAGACAATTAGCATCATTAAATGGAAGAACAAACTGTGGCACCGGCCGGATGACCACAGATAGCTCGTCCTGTTAGATATGCAGCAACAGTGGGAGGTGGCGCGATGATACCGCTCAGCCCTACGCTGCATTTCGCAAAAAAATGCATCTTCCAGGGGTGCCTTTTTGTACGGCCTATATAGATTAAACCGCAAGGACATTTCAATGCGTACACCACAAAGGTGCTGTTGCATGTAATGAATTGTTTAATCCCGAAACTGTGATTATTAATCGGGGAAAGGAAACTATCAATTCCTCTAAGAGGTCTGGAGACCTCCCTGCAGGCTTTGCATCTCCTGCACGCAAAAAATCCGTTGCGATCCCAAAATGTCGGAGGACGTTTAGGAGGGTCAATCACTTTCTTCACCACTCTGTCTCCAAAACTCATGGTTTTTCTATAAATGAACTGGGGCTCAGAAGGTAATACTGAGGTGAGTTTCTTATCTAACCGGAGTATATGCCAGTGTCTTCTGAAGATCTCCTCCACTTCCTTGTATTGAGTATGAAATTGGGAAGTAAAACCCCGCTCTTTATTATGATTTTTTTTCTGTTGGTACTACCTCAGAACCCGTCGGCCGTGATTCTTGTAAGCATGTAATTCTAGGTATTTCAGCCACTTCCTCCACCACCTTCTTCAATTTCTTCGGGTCATATCCCTTGGCTTCAAATCTCTCTGTAAGGACTTTAGATTGAATCCAGAATTGTGTATCTTCAGAGCAGTTTCTTCTTACTCTCATAATCTGTCCTTTTGGGATATTCCGGAGCCATAATGGATGATGACCACTTGAAATGGGCAAATAACTGTTCCTGTCTGTTTTTTTTAAATAAACTCTTGTTTCTAATTTGTCGTTCACCCTATAAATGGTGACGTCCAAAAAGTTTATTTCTTCTTTATGCCATTCTGAAGTAAGCTTAATATTGTTGTTATTACTATACAGGGCCTGTATAAATGCTCCTAACGACTCAGATGTACCATTCCAGATAAAAAACAGGTCATCAATGAAGCGTTTGTAAAATATAAGTTCCGGCCTTTGTTCTCTAAAAATGGTCTTATCCTCCCACTCCGCCATGAACAAATTGGCTATGCTGGGCGCAAATTTCTAATATACCCTGGGGGCATGGCTAGCCGGTGGAGAGTATGGACGCTTTCTAAAACAGCTCCTCTCCGCCACGGGCCAGCAGGGAGAAATATATCAGCTAGAAGCCTCATTCCAAAGCGCCAGCTGGACATCCTATAGCGGGCACATACCAGGATGCATTCCCGCAAGAGAAAGGATGGTTTACAACCGGGGAAAAATTACCAGATTACTTTCTCCTACAGAGCCGCGCGGGGAAATAAGATGGAGGCGGCAAGCAGAGAAGCCGCACAGACAGATGTTCCAGGATGAGCTGGATTCAGAGGAAGTGGGTTGACTATCAGACTGAGGACCTTTAGTGGCAGAAAACGGTACTGGAGGGAAATCTCTGGATTGAAGATTTTATACATTAGCCGCGTTGTGCCGGGGGATCACAAACGTTCTGCAAAATTTAAGGAATACTGACACATGTTATTAAACCCTAGAGCTATTGAAAACAGAAACTTCAATGTCTCAGAAAATTATGCCTACAGCCAATCCGGTGCCCTGAGGAAGTCACGTGATATGACGTAACACGTAGGACGTAACCGGAAACACATAGCGCGGACCGGAAGTGACGTAGCGAGGATCTAAGCAGATATATTTTTTAATAAAACCCTTGGCTTAACAATATTACCCTATTGGAGTCCCTTGCTTTTAATTATCCGTATGTGGAGTCCATCCATTGGAGGAAGTGCCCTCTCCCCTGAGACGGAACAGGACGCCAGCACGAGACCGGACCAGAAAAAGCACAGACCCAAAGAGTACACAAAGGCACTTTTATTGTGTCATTGAGGTGAGAGTTCTGGGAGCCCCCAGCGGGCATCCATTGCCACGAAAAGTCACCTGATCACCTATCAACGCATGTTCACTTAATGAGTCACAGTTTATATATGTTATTTTATTATGTGATTTATGTGATGGAGCAGCACTGAAGCCACCTTGATTCACGTTTTCTACGTTTTTCATGTTATTGAAGGACACTCACTTATATTCACACTTTTATTTACTGTGGTTATATACTTGGAGATATTTTATTAGTAGTGCAGTTTTATTTACTAGCATTATTTACCTACAAGTTGTTGCGCAAAATCACATACACAATTTATCACCATTGTGCATCTTTTATGCTTAAAGACATGTTGGTATCCCTAAGATCCACATTACATGCTGATATTCTTGCCGTGACCAGACAATTTAAAAGTGAAATTTTATCAGTTAATGACAGAGTCTCACATGTGGAGGGAGAAAATGGGGGAGTTTGCATCTACCTTTAATGATCTAGTGGATGCCCACAATGACAGAGATGATGAAATGATGCAAATGAAAATCAAATTAGCAGGTCTGGAAGACAGGTCCAGGAGGAACAATATTAAAATTAGAGGAATCCCTGAGACGGTGAAACCCCCTGACCTGAAAAAGTACTTTACAGATGTCATGAAAGTAGTCCTCCCTGATGCTCCTCTGGGAGACCTTCTGATGGACAGGATCCACAGGTTGCCCAAACCTAAGCACATTGCCTCTCATCTGCCCAGAGACACTATTGCCAGGATTCATTTCTACCACACGAAAGATCAGTTTATGATGGCTGTCAGACAATGTGACTCACTACCATCTGACCTGCAGGACCTGTCCTTTGCGGACTTGTCGGCTTTCACCATGCAACAACGCCGTCAACTGGCCACTATAACAAAGCCTATGAACAACCACCACATAGCGTACCGATGGCTATATCTGGCGAAATTGCTGGTAACGAGGGAGGGCAGCAACTATGTAATTACAAATGTGAAAGAAGGCATCCGCCTTCTTCGAGAATGGCAGATTATTGCCCCAGAATCCACAAGTGGTAACAATACTGGTTCACCCTTGTCCACCCGTGAAAATTCCAACACCGAAACAGGCTGAGTATCCTACTTGTGCCATGCACCCTCATTAATCCCTGTTGACCCAAGAAGGTGCCGCATTTCCAAAAGTTAACCCCTCACATTGAGCGTTTGTTCTACAGCACAGATTCTACAAAGAATCGCAAGTTATTCTCTATTTAATTTTTTTTTTCACCTCTTCTGTTTTCGTCGAACCGTCTATATTAAAGGTTTCTCCAGCGGATTTATTCTTCGCTATCTTGTCCCAGGAAACTCCATCTCATCTTCCTTCAGATATCACATTCTGGACCCGCACATATAACTACCCTGGACCAGGCAATTCCGCTTTTCGTCGACATTCAGCCTTCCATTCAACAATTTGTTATTTTCAACATTACATCATGCCATTCAAAATCCGTTTGTTAAATGTTAAGGATCTGAACAGCCCTTTCAAGCGACAAATAGCATGGAAAGAACAGACTCCATAGTGATATAATATGCTTCCAAGAGACTCACTTTGTTTCACACAGACCCCCTACTTTCCAACATCGCAAGTTCCATATATCTTTCAGGCCAATGGCACATCCAAAAAAAGGGGAGTAGCAATCAAAGATTCTGTTCAATTTAAAAAGTTGGAGAGTTTTATGGACGACACAGGCAGATACCTAATCTTGGTATTCGAATTTAACAAATCTATATATACATTGATTAATGTATATCTCCCCAACACAAAACAACTGGCTTTTCTAAAAAAAATCTGGAAGTATCTACTATGAAACAGGGAAATGTAATAATATGTGGGGATTTCTATGTAGTACCCAATAAAGACTTGGACTTATCCAGCGATACAAGGCTCCAACAGTGTAGAGCAACTCTGGACAGTTTTATTTCTTCTTCAGGATTGTATGATATATGGAGGTGCCAACACTCGTCTGAGAAGGACTTTACATTCTTCTCTAATGTTCATCACACCTATTCTCGAATAGATTTGTTTCTAACAGACAAATTTGCAGCAGGTTAAGTTGGAAATTCACTGTATCACGTGGTCTGACCATGCACCAATTTCCATCAGTGTGGGGCATCATTGTCCCACAACCAGGGCAAATAGATGGCCCACTGACATTTACACTCTATCTCAACCAACCCACTTGAACCAAATGCCACATCGGTCGATGATCCCTTCACGCTATGGAATACGCATAAAGTATATATCAGAGGCCTACTCATACAACTAAGTGCAAAGGTTAAAAAACAACGCTCAGAATGACTCAATGAATTGTTAACTGAAATTCGCTGGTTAGAAATCCTTAACAAACAAAACATAACACAAACAATTAGGGAAACTCTATTCCTTACTAGACAGAAACTACAAGCCCACCTGGTGGTCCAACATGACTAACAGATGCGTTCCTTAAAAGCGTAATCATATAGGTGCGGTAACAAATCAGGGAAGCAGTTAGCAAACAAACTAAAATAAAAAAATCGCAAAACAAAAAATCCCGTATATTGTGTATCCCAAAACCAAGTTTACAGTTACAAATCCCAAAGAAATTGCAGACGCATTTAGTGAGTAATACGAGGAGCTTTACAACATTAATAATGACCCTAACACTTACCAACCCAATGACAATATCATTACCAATTTCCTAGCCTTGGTGCACTTACCTACAGTATCGCAAAATGACACACACTCTCTGAACCAACCCTTCACAATGCAAGGTATAGAAACGGCAATTAAAATCCTTACCCACAACAAATCTCCAGGGCAGGATGGGTATTCTTCTGAACACTATCAACTATTTAGTCATATCCTATCGCCGTACCTGCACCGAATATTTGAGGCAGCAAGGGATACTACAAGGTTCTCTCAAGAAATGCTGACGGCCATTATTATAACCCTTCCTAAACCAGGCAAAGAACCCAACCTTCCACAAAATTTTAGACCAATTTCACTATTAAATGTAGATGTGAAACTATGCCAAATTGATAGCAAATAGACTAATGAAAATACTACCTAAACTGATCAATTATGACCAAGTGGGATTTGTGATGGGCCACCAAACCACAGATGCCACCAGAAGAATGGTTAATCTCCTCCACTTAATGGAGGGGAAAAGAGAGCCTTCTCTGTTTCTTACATTGGATGCAGAGAAGGCTTTCGACAGGGTGCACTGGGGGTATCTCTGCAAAGTTCTAGAAAAATTTGGATTGGTCGGCCCAATACAAAAAGCAATAATGGCATTATACTCATCCCCTTTAGCATTTGTCTTTACCGAAGGTATGTTCTCTAAAACATTCCAAATAACAAATGGGACCAGACAGAGGTGTCCCTTGTGTCCTCTAATTTTTGCTCTCATTATGGAACTCCTTGCAGAAAAAATAAGATCTGACCCAAATATTCAAGGCATTTCAACCCATAAAAATCAGCACAAAATATCCTTGTTTGCTGATGATGTCATTCTAACCCTATCTAACCTGACCAAATCATTACTCACAGCTCATGACATACTGCAGTTGTTCAGTAAAGTTTCCCTCTACAAAGTTAACGCCACTAAATCCAACATACTAGGCATAGCTATGGACACAAATATGGAAGGTACCCTGAAAAAGAGCCTCCCATACCCATGGACGAATGACTCCATCACCTATGTAGGAATAAAACTAACGTCTCCTCTCTCAAGATTATACCACGCTAACTACTTCCCACTTATCAATTCATTTCAACAGGAACTCTCTAGAATTCAAAAACATTACTTATCCTGGTCAGGATGTCTGGCGGCATATAAAATGTTACTACTGCCAAAATTGATTTACTATTATAAAGCTTAACCTATACCCGCATCTTTCTTCACAACAATGTAGAAACAAATCGAAATTTGTGTGGGCGGGGAGCAGAGCTAGATGTTCTTCCATTATACAGCATAGGCATAAATCTGTGGGGGGTATGGGCCTACCGGTGTTAAGAGACTATTACATAGCAGTGGTCATAGATCAACTCAAAAGTTGGTTCCAGAAACCCATAATAAAACCATGGTGTCAAATAGAATACATGTTGATGAATAACAAATCCCCACTCTCCCTTTTAATGGCAACCAATTTACCCAAAACAAGTCACTTACTAAATCCCCCCACCATACAGGCTGCAATCCAGGCTTGGAATGCTCTAAACCTAAAAGAAACTGAAAAATACCCTACCACTAGGATTCCCATTCCTCTTGAATCTCTTTGGTGGATGATCCCCAATCTAAGATTGAATATATGGATAGAGAACAGTATTCAAAACTTTATAAAAACTGTTGGTAAACAGGTGTACCCGCCTAAGCCCGTAATACCACCACTGCGCTCTAGATGGTGAAAAGTGACACAATTCAAGCTGCCACTTGAAGAAAAAATGTGTGGTCTGAATTCAACCCCAATTATTGTAAGATTGGATAGTGGCGCTAGCACAAAAAATCACTACTAACAATGTAAAGTGAGATGATGATGAACTACATAAACTGAAATGAATAACTAATGATGACACATTATACAGTGTCGTGACTAAACCAGTGTAAATCAACTTGAACTAGTGTTGAAGCATGAGTTAGACTTATCAACATCTATGGTGAATTAAAAAAAAATATGTGAAATAGATGATCTATATAATATGAATGAACATACATAAAAAACCTAGTGAGATGAAAAATCACTTAACCAAGTGAATTGATGAGCAATAGTGCTACATGCATGATGTGATTTGCCTACTGTTTTTTATCTACATGTGAGTACAATGGTGTTGGTTCATTTTTTAATATATTTTTGAATGGTATCACACTATTGGAGCATTCTTTTTATCTCACATGTGGATCCACTGCTTCAAGGGGAGCGTTCGATTTATACAGCATTGGTTACTGGAGATCGCATGTTAACCCAATGTGAGTGGGTTGAGGCAATTGTGGCCGAACACGAGAGTGTGAGGCTATAACAGCTGGTGAGTTTGAATTTCAAAAGGGAGTGGAATCACGTCACTGAGGTGTGGTGGATACAAGATCACAGTGTTTTCTGTTGGAGATTTTATCACCCTTGGAACTCTTTTGATCACACTACACGTGGATTGTCTTTTTTATTTTATTTTTATTATTATTGTTGATATAGTGATACCATCATAACACACTTGTCACAAGGTGTAATTATTATTACATTATTTTATATATAGGTTTTTATATATATATTGTTTTCACTTTTATTTTATTTTTTGCATTTCAGTAGTGTCATGCATGTAGCACTATTGCTCATCAATTCACTTGGTTAAGTGATTTTTCATCCCACTGGGTGTTTTATGTATGTTCATTCATATTATATAGATCATCTATTTCACATATGTTTTTTTTCAATTCACCATAGATGTTGATAAGTCTAACTCATGCTTCAACGCTAGTTCAAGGTGGTTTACACTGGTTTAGTCACGACACTGTACTGTGTATGGATCATCATTAGTTATTCGTTTCAGTTTATGTAGTTCATCATCATCTCACTTTACGTTGTTGGTATTCAAAACTTAAAGTGGTTGTATAGTCAATTTTTTTACTTTTACCTACAGGTAAGCCTATAATAAGGCTTACCTGTAGGTAAAAAAAATATCTCCTAAACCTTTACGGTTTAGGAGATATTCCCCTTGCGATGAGCCGCTGACTGCAGCGGCGCATGCCCACAGGGAATTCTCGGCTGAAGGCCGGCAACTGCCGGACCTTGCCGAGTAAG
The DNA here is from genome assembly GCA_037952925.1 of Lithobates clamitans. NCBI lineage: Eukaryota > Metazoa > Chordata > Amphibia > Anura > Ranidae > Lithobates > Lithobates clamitans. The sequence goes on along the minus strand of JBBGZY010000304.1, from coordinate 12,686,932 downwards.
AAATCTGATGACATTGCGGTTTCAGCCACTCACAGCGCTGGAACCGCGATACCCGGAAGACACGCAGAGGCAACATGACAGCTCCCTCGGCGTGGACCAGGTAAGATACCGACACCTCGTTCTAAGGTAAGTATTTCATAATGAGCTAATATGCGGTGCATACTAGCTCATTATGCCTTTTGCTTTACAGGGGTAGAAAAAATTTGCGGGTATACAACCGCTTTAATAGATATAGTAAGGGAGAATAAATTATTACCCTTCACAGCTATACAACATAAGTACCAAATTCCGGAAACTGAATTTCTCACATACACACAGATGGCCTCCTTCTATTAGAAAAACCAAATTACTCATGTACCAGTAATGGAAAAAGTATGGCATTTTATTCAGCCTTGTAACCACAAATTGAAAGGCATAACATTAATCTACAATGCGCTGAACTCTAAGGACATATTTACTAAGTACACTCCATTATTAAAATGGGAAAAAAGTTGGGGAAAGAGTTCTCGGAACTCCAATTGAAAATGGCAATTAAATGCAACCTCCAATTCTCGAGATGTTCAAATTATGAGGAACTGGCCCAGAAACTTACACAGAGGTGGTACTTCACTCCTTACATAGTTGCTAAATTCTCAAAAGATAAGTCAAACCTATGTTGGAGAGGCTGTGGACAGGTGGGAACCCTAACACACATGGTATGGTCATGTGTCAGTTTACGTAACTTCTGGACAGAAATATTCAACCCAATCTCAAAGGTGACGGGTATTCCTATTAAACTGAATATTGAACAGGCTATTTTAAGCGCGAATGTATCAAATTTTCCTGCAGCTGTTAGGCCCATTATGACCAATATATTACTGGCAGCACACTCTTCAATTATGTACAGATGGAAATCCTCAGATATTCCCAAAGTAAGTGATATAATATCTAAACTAAATATAATCGCTGAATACAAAAGAATTCTGGCGAATAGAGATGATAATTATTCGAAATTTGAACTCAATTGGTCCATGTGGAGATCCTATTCTCTTACTTGTTAACCACCTAGATATCTATAACCAGCATCTTTGTGTCTTTTTCCTTTCTTTGTTTTTGGTTTAATATTCAGTGTAACTGCCCCATGAAGCTACATTTTATACGTTGATAGTACAGGGAGGACGGGAGCCCGGGGTCACCCTCTCCTCAGAAACAGTGTATTCCCGTAGGGATGTCTGGGGGTGAGTTACCTAGGCTGATAGTTCCTTCAAATCAATCTCTTGTGACCTCAAGGAGAAGAGTCACTCACCATTATAGGGGTACAATTACATATCCACCACCTACAAATAGAGTGGCGTAGATGGCATTTGTTATATAAAAGGAAATGTTTGATTTATGCTGTTCACTTCATTGTAAACCGTTGCTGTAAAATTTTGCTGTACCATTGTCTTTGAATACTTTAATAAAAATGATTGAAACAAACTAATATACCCCATCATTACTTTTAATATCTATTTGTTCATGGATCATAATCCAGGAAATCTTGTGCTTCAGTCTCCAAACGAAGACTGAGGATTTTCTCCAAGCCCCTGAAATGGTAATCTTGGCAGCTAGAAAAATAAAAAAGAGCAAGCGTTGAGAGCTGCAAGGTATCCCGGTCAAGGGGTCATTAAGCAAAGCAATTTGAGGCTGCTGCAGAACTGAAAGACTGTAACCTCATGAAGCAAGGAGAAAACCTTATTCCAGAAAGTACGGAGTCTGTGACACTCCCACCAAATATGCAATATAGTACCTCTCATAGAACAGCCTCAAAAGCAAAACAATGAAACATTAGCATACATATTGGCAAGGTGAAAAGGGACCAGATACCATTGCGTGAATGTTGATGTTGGCCTTGATCAATGAAGCATTCAAAACTCCTTGAAAAAAAGATCGAAGTTGAGGACACCAAGACTCCAACTCCAAATCTGTAGAGTGGTCTCTGTCCCACTCCACCATGTACAGTATCTCACAAAAGTGAGTAAACCCCTCACATTTTTCTATTGTGAAAAAAAAAACCCTCACATTTTTGTAAATATTTTATTATATCTTTTCACGTGACAACACTGAATAAATGACACGTTGCTACAATGTAAAGTAGTGAGTGTACAGCTTGTATAACAGTGTAAATTTTCTGTCCCCTCAAAAAAACTCAACACACAGCTATTAATGTCTAAAATTCTGGCAACAAAAGTGAATACACCCCTAAGTGAAAATGTCCAAATTGGGCCCAATTAGCCATTTTCCCTCCCTGATGTCATGTGATTGGTTAGTGTTACAAGGTCTCAAGTGTGAATGGGGAGCAGGTGTGTTAAATTTGGTGTTATCGCTCTCACTCTCTCATTCTGGTCACTGGAAGTTCAAAATGGCACCTCATGACAAAGAACTCTCTGAGGATCTGTAAAAAAGAATTGTTGCTCTACATAAAGATGGCCTAGGCTATAAGAAGATTGTCAAAACCCTGAAACTGAGCTACAGCACGGTGGCCAAGACCATATAGCGGTTTAACAGGATAGGTTCCACTCAGAACAGGACTCGCCATGGTTAACAAAAGAAGTTGAGTGCATGTGCTCAGCGTCATATCCAGAGGTTGTCTTTGGGAAATAGACGAAGGAAGCCTCTTCTAAAGATGATGCACAAGAAAGCCTACAAACAGTTTGCTGAAGACAAGCAGACTAAGGACATGGATTACTGGAACCATGACCTGTGGTCTGATGAGACCAAGATAAACTTATTTGGTTCAGATGGTGTCAAGCATGTGTGGCGGCAACCAGGTGAGAAGTACAAAGACAAGTGTGTCTTGTCTACAGTCAAGCATGGTGGTGGGAGTGTCATTTTCTGGGGCTGCATGAGTGCTGCTGGCACTGAGGAGCTACAGTTCATTGGGGGAACCATGAATGCCAACATATACTGAGACATACTGAAGCAGGGCATGATCCACTCCTTTCAGAGACTGGGCCACAGGGCAGTATTCCAATAATGACCCCAAACACACCTCCAAGACTACTACTACCTTGCTAAAGAAGCAGAGAGGCGATGGACTGGCCAAGCATGCCTCCAGACCTAAAACTTATTGAGCATCTGTGGGGCATCCTCAAACAGAAGGTGGAGGAGCGCAAGGTCTCTAACATCTACTAGCTCTGTGATGTCGTCACAGAGGAGTGGAAGAGGACTCTAGTGGCAACCTGTGAAGCTCTGGTGAACTCCATGCCCAATAGGGTTAAAGCAGTGCTGGAAAATAATGGTGGCCACACAAAATATTGACACTTTGGCCCAATTTGGACATTTTCACTTAGGTCTGTACTCATTTTTGTTGCCAGCGGTTTAGACATTAATGGCTGTGTGTTGAGTTATTTTGAGGGGACAACAAATTTACACTGTTATACAAGCTGTACACTCACTACTGTACATTGTAGCAAAGTGTAATTTCTTCAGTGTTGTTACATGAAAAGATATAATAAAATATTTACAAAAATGTGAGGGGTGTACTCACTTTTGTGAGATACTGTATATCTGCTTTTGAAAGGATGTGAGTAGGGATGAGCCTGATGTTCGAGTCGAACGTAAGTTTGACTTGAACATTGGGTGTTCGCCCGTTTGCCAAATACTTAACATTATGGGGTGTTTTGTTGAAATTTGAGTGCCTGTGGAACGCCCCACACTAAACGGTGAGACTGTCAATGCACTGCAATCTCGACCTGCATGCCTTGGCCAATCACAGCGCGCTCTGCTGTGGGAGTTATGATTGGCAAAAGGCAGTGTGCCTTTGGCCAATAATGGCTCATGGGGGCGTCCACGCTCCACAGTATGTAAGGCTGCTTTACACGGCAGCCGTACATAGTTTTATGAATAAGAGAAGCAAACTGACATTTGTAAAGGAAAAAATGTCATTTAAAACTGCTTGCGTCTGTAATGAATTGTCGGATCCCAGCAATCCCAGCAATATAGATACAAATCAAAATGGCCAGTCCATTACCAGGCTCTTTGGGTCTGGTATGGATATTAACCACTTCCCGACCGGCGCATGCCGATGTACGTCGGCAGAATGGCACGGCTGGGCAAATGGACTTACAGGTACGTCCATTTGAACTCCCCGCCGTGCCATTGCTTGCACACCGCCTGGGAGCTCCATGAGTCGGGTCGTGGGTCCTGCAGACTCGATCGCCGCGGGGATACCCACGATCACCTCACAGAGAGGATGAATGGGGAGATGCTGATGTAAACAGCGTCTCCCTGTTCTGCCTAGTGACAAGTGTCACTGATCACAGCTCCCTGTCATCGAGAACAATGATCAGCTTAGTGACACACACAGCCCATCCCCCTATAGTTAGAATCACTCCCCTAGGACATACTTAACCCCTCCCCGCCCCTAGTGGTTAACCCCTTCACTGCCAGTGTCATTTACACAGTAATCAGTGCATTTTTAATCGCACTGATCGCTGTATAAATGACAATGGTCCCAAAAATGTGTCAAAAATGTCCAACATGTCCGCCATAATGTCGCAGTCACAATAAAAATCGCTGATTGCCGACATTACTAGTAAAAAAAAAAAATTATTAATAAAAATGCCGTAAAATTATCCCCTATTTTGTAAACGCTATAACTTTTGCGCAAACCAATCAATAAACGCTTTTTGCAAATTTTTTTTACCAAAAATATGTAAAAGAATACGATCGGCCTAAACTGAGGAAAAAAAAAAGTTTTTTTATATATTTTTGGGGGATATTTATTATAGCAAAATGAAAAAATAATGCGTTTTTTTCAAAATTGTCGCTCTTATTTTGTTTATAGCGCAAAAAATAAAAATCGCAGAGGCGATCAAATACCACCAAAAGAAAGCTCTATTTGTGGGAAAAAAAGGACGTCAATTTTGTTTGAGAGCCACGTCGCACGACTGCGCAATTGTCAGTTGTAACGACGCAGTGCCGAATTGCAAAAAAGTGCTTTGGTCAGGGAGGGAGTAAAATCTTCCGGAGCTGAATCGGTTAAGGGATGTGCTGCCTTTGCAGGCCATTTAAGTTATAGTTATTTATATAGAATGTGTAGTTTACCACTGCTATCTAGTGGCCAAAGTCTGTAGCAGCTTTATCATCAGTTATGTAAATTTCTCAGAAAGGAAGTGACCTTTGGTTTAGGAAGTTCTTCAACCATTTTATATTGTCATTCTACATGGTTGCAGCATGTCTGTTTCTCTCTCAAGGGGCTTGAGACATCATCACCTGTAAGTGTCTTTCTGTTGTGTCATCTGTCATTTATGCTAGATTAGTTATTCTATGTGTACTGATATCTTGTTATTGTATTGTATTGTATTTTTATTTCACAAAAATAAAAATAAAGATAAAAGAAGTAAAATAAAGTTGGATTATTTCGGTATTTCGATTATTTCGGTAGACAAATCAAGCATTGTGCTTCCGTTTACTGGAGTCTCTGACAAGTGTTTAGCTGTTCGTTTAGAACCACACATAGTCAGTGTTTTGAGAGCGGAACAGTGAAAAGATGTAGCGCAACAAGCCTGGAGATATTAGTCTCTGCACAGACAGAATGTGTCTAAGATCAGGAAGACAGTATAGGCTGAAGATCAGCTACCCGGGACACATCAAGACAGGGAGAGCATGCCAAGTGTCCAGCAAGACGATGCACGCTCACACTCATCTAAATCAACAAGGTCCGGTCAAGTGCCCTTTTAGTCAGAGCTCGTGCCAATGCAGAGGCAGCTCGTGTTCAGCTAGAATTTGCTGAGAAAGAGGCTGCCATTATGAAAGAAAGAGCAGAGAAAGAAAAAGAAAAATCAGAACAGGAGGCAAAGTTGCATATACTTCAGTGTCAGCGTGCAGCTGCCACTGCTGCAGCAGAGGCCGCAGCTTATGCTGAAATGGAGCGGTCTGGAAGTGGGTCTATCCATGAAGGCCCAGATGTGCCTGAGAAACCCCGTTCCTCAGTAGAACGTACAAAGGAGTATGTCCAAGAACTTTTAAACAGCAATGCAACAAAACAGTCTCCCAATCCAGAGACAGCTGAATTTAAACCAGAACCAGCAGAACCCCTGAGTGCACGAAAACAAACCCATGAAGCCAGCAATGCCATAACATTTAAAGATGAACCATTAGAGACATATAGGAACAGGCCAAGTGAATCCTTACTACAGCAACCCAAACACCAGAGCACACAAGATGTCACTAAATATCTTATCCATAAAGAAAAGTTAATTCAGGCTTTCTCAAGTTTGATGATAGCCCCGAGCATTACTGTGCATGGAAGTCTTCTTTTCTGAATGCAGTCAAAGACTTAGAATTACCAGCAGCTGAGATGCTATACCTCATGATAAAATGGCTTGGGACTGAGTCAGCAGAGCATGCGAGAAGGATGCGCAGGATACACATATTTAACCCTTCAGCAGGATTTGATCTGACCTGGCAAAGGCTAGAGTAAAGATATGGATCACCAAAAGCAATTGAAGGTGCTCTAATGAAAAGACTGGAGTCTTTCCCTAAGCTAAACAGCAGAGACAATTTCAAACTGCAAGAGCTGGGTGATATTCTTTGGGAAGTCCAGTGTGCCAAAGAAGAAGACTATTTAAGAGGACTTTCACATTTAGATACCGCTAGTGGAGAAACTACCTCACAACCTATAAGAAAAATGGTTGAGTGTTGGAGCCAAATACAAAGAAGATCATGATGTTCCTTTCCCCCATTCATTGTGTTTTCTAGGTTTGTGCAGCAGCAAGCTAAGATCAGGTGTGATCCCAGCTTTACCTTCATCACCAACAGTCAACTGCTGAAAGCAGAAAAGCCACCTAGAGCCTTCCATAGGACTTCAGTGATCGCCCATAAGACAACTGTACCCTCTGAGAACCCAGACTGTCTAAGCAGCTACAAGGTAAACACCTTTGAAGACCCTGACAGACTTTGCCCACTTCATAAAAAGCCCCACCCCCTAAACAAGTGCAAAAGGTTCAAAAGTAAACCATTTAAGGAAAGGATAGCCTTTCTTAGACAAAACGGCATCTGCTTCAAGTGTTGTGGATCCACTAAACATGTAGCCAAAGACTGCAAAATACAAGCGGATTGCTCAGAATGTGGCAGTAATAGACACATCACAGCTTTACACCCTGATACTTTGCACCAACCATTAGAGGTCAGAGAAGCCCAGAAAGGTGGGGACAGGGAGCAAAAAGATAATTCATCTCCCCCAGTGATGTCCAAATGCACCGAAATCTGTGGTGACAGTATAACTCCATGTTCATGTTCCAAGATCTGCCTAGCAATAGTGTACCCCACAGGGGAAAAGCAAAAAGCAGTTAGGATGTATGTGGTCCTGGATGAACAGAGTAACAGGTCACTGGCAAGGTCAGACTTTTTCGATGCTTTCAACATTACATCCAGTGCAGTTCCATACACCCTAATGACGTGCAGGAGTGATGGAAACTTCAGGAAGAAGAGCTACCGACTTTACTATCGAGTCTCTTGACAAGAGAGTCCATCTCTCACTTCCCACCTTGATAAAGTGTGATATGTTACCAGACGATAAAGCAGAGATCCCTTCACCAGAAGTGGCCCTTCATCATCCTCCTCTCAATTCAATATCACACCTTATTCCAGCTATCCAGAAAGATGCCTCTATTCTTTTACTTCTTGGAAGAGACATTCTACAGGTACAAAAGGTGTGCCAACAAATTAATGGGCCCTTTAATGCCCCCTATGCTCAAAGACTTGACCTAGGGTGGGTTATAGTAGGAGAAGTTTGTCTAGTAGCAACACATCGGCCTGACAGTGTCAACACTTCAAAGACATCTGTGCTAGTGAATGGGCGCACGTCCCTTCTTAGTCCATGTCAGCTTTGTCGTCAAAGAAACCCTAAAACCATACTGCGACTCTCCTAATTACAATAGAGAGATTAGTAGTGGCATGAAGGCTGACACATTAGGGAACTCAGTGTTTCAAAGAACAAAAGATGATGACAAACAAGCAATGTCCATAGATGATCAAGCCTTTCTCAATATCATGGATAAAGAGACTTTCCAAGATGAAAACAATTGGGTAGCTCCTTTACCTTTTCGCACACCCAGGTGTAATTTACCTAGTAACAGAGAGCAAGCAATGAAGTGCCTGAACGCACTACGTAAAACTTTGCAAAGAAAACCTGAAGTAAAAAAAGACTTTACAGAATTCATCAAAAGGATGCTTGACAACAATCATGCTGAAGTAGCACCATCACTGGACGAAGGTAAAGAACACTGGCATCTGTCAATGTTTGGCGTTTACCATCCACACAAGCCAGAACAAATAAGAGTTGTGTTCGATTCCAGTGCTCAACATGAAGGTGTTTCCTTAAATGATGTTCTGCTGAGTGGCCCAGATCTAAACAACAAACTTCTGGGTGTCCTCTTATGCTTCAGGAAAGAGCCTATTACCTTCACAGGGGATGTGCAATAGATGTTTTATTGTTTTCTAGTGAGAGAGGACCATCATGATTACCTGCGTTTCCTGTGGTACAAGGATAACGACACAGATAAAGAGGTGACAGAGTATAGAATGAGGGTGCATGTTTTTGGTAATAGCCCTTCTCCTGCCTTTGCCATATACTGCATGCGCAAAGCTGCCCAGAAAGGTGCAGAACATTATGGTCAAGATGCCAAACACCTTGTGATGAGACATTTCTATGTAGACGATGGACTTGCTTTAGCTAGCAAACCTGAAGGGGCAATCAACATTCTTAACAAAGCAAAACAAATGCTGGCAGAGTCTAATATGCGACTACATATGATAGCCTCTAACAGCAAACAAGTCATGGAAGCTTTCACCGCAGAAGACAGAGCTAAGGATCTCAAAGACCTTTGCCTGGGAACAGACACCCTTCCTTTACAGAAGAGTTTAGGCCTAAGCTGGGATATAGAGAAAGACTGTTTTGTTTTTCAGGTTTCTTCAGTAGAAAAGCCATTCACGAGAAGAAGAATTCTATCCACTGTGAACAGTCTCTACGATCCTCTCGGGTTTGTAGCACCTGTCACCATAAAAGGTAAGGCCTTAGTTTGTGAACTGTCAAGTGGAGAAAGTGAGTGGGATGCCTTGCTTCCACAAGAGAAACTCCATGAGTGGGTCCAATGGACAGAGTCTTTACAAGCCTTACAATGTTTACAAATACCCAGGTGTTATGTTCCTGTTTCATTGTCACAAGCCTGCAAAAGAGAACTGTACATTTTTTCAGATGCATCTGTTACAGCAATAGGTGCAGTTGCTTACTTGAAGGTAAGCAATGCAGGAAATGTCTGTCATGTTGGATTTGTTATGGGAAAATCCAAACTGAGTCCTAGGCCAGCACATACAATTCCACACCTAGAGTTATGTGCAGCTGTACTAGCGGTTGAACTGTATGAACTAGTGAGAGACGAGATGGACCTAAGCCTAGATGCTGTGAAATTCTTTACAGACAGTAAAACAGTCTTAGGCTATATCTGTAACACTACCAAGAGATTCTTCTTATATGTTTCCAATCGGGTGAATAGGATCAGACAAGCAACCTGTCCAGAGCAATGGTTCTATGTGCCCTCAGAACAAAATCCTGCAGATTATGCTACCAGGCCTACACATGGCTTGCCTTCAGAACTCTATATGGTTCTCAGGCCCACATTTTCTGTATCAGACAGTTGTAGATAATCCTGATAACACCAATGTTTACTTTTTAGTGGAACCCGAAGCTGATCCTGAAATTAGGTCAGAAGTAGTAAGCTTCAGTACTAAAGCTGTTGACACTAGACTGCAGTTACATTGCTTCGAAAGATTTTCCAACTGGAAGAGACTAAGCAGGGTCATAGCAAGACTAATTCATGTTGTGAAAAGCTTCCAGAAGAAAACCAATGATGATCGACCTGGAAGCTGGGGAGTTTTCCATGAAAGAGTCAGTTTAGAAGAACTTTCACAAGCCAAGATAGACATAATTTCTTCTGTACAACACACATATTTCAGGCAAGAATATGACTGCATTGCACTACAAAAGACACTTCCAAAACATAGCCGTCTTACAAAACTCAATCCCTTTTATAGATCAAGATGGACTATTGAGAGTAGGTGGCCATTTATCCTTTGCCACGCTGTCAGATGAGGAGAAGCAGCCTGTCATCATTCCTCATGTTTACCACATTGCTACTTTGATTGTAAGACATTATCACAATCAAATAGCCACCAAGGGCACCACAAAACAGAAGGTGTAATCCGAGCTGCAGGTTTCTAGATTCTTGGTGGAAAACGTCTAGTGTCTGCAATCATTCACAAATGTGTCATGTGCCGTAAGCTCAGAGGGAGATTGGAAAGCCAAAAGATGGCAGAGTTACCAAATAATAGAGTCAATCCTGAGCCTACATTCACTAGTGTGGGTGTTGATGTGTTTGGTTCCTGGACAGTTGTAACACGCCGAACTAGAGGAGGTAGCGCTGACAGCAAATGCTGGGCTGTTCTTTTCACATATCTTTCTACAAGAGCAGTTCATATAGAATTGATTGAGTCCATGTCAGCATCCAGTTCCATCAACGCCCTAAAAAGACTATTTTCTGTTCGTGGTCCAGCTAAGTTAATTCGCTCAGATAGAGGTACTAATTTTGTAGGAGCATGCAAGGAACTGCATATATGTTCAAATGATGTAGAACTTCTAGACTATCTTGAAGACAAAGGATGCACATGGATCTTTAACACTCCACACTCATCTCACATGGGAGGTGCTTGGGAAAGGTTAATAGGTGTAGCTAGGCGCATTTTAGATGCAATGTTACTCCAAGCTAAACCTACTCGTTTGACTCATGAGACTTTGAGTACTTTCATGGCAGAAGTTATGGCCATCATTAATGCAAGACCTTTGGTACCACTATCTACAGATCCAGATAATCCATCAGTTCTCACTCCTGCTATGCTCTTGACCCAAAAGGTAGACTCTGTGTCGGCCCCTTGTGGAGACTTTAGTACAACAGAACTTTGTGTAAAGCAATGGAAACAAGTCCAGTGTCTGGCTGATACGTTTTGGAAGAGATGGAGGCGAGATTAACTGTTTACCTTACAAAGTCGCAGGAAATGGGATAAGACCAGTCCCAATGTTAAAGTTGGAGATGTTGTGTTGTTGAAAGAAAGTCAAGAAAGCAGAAAGAACTGGCCTATGGGAATTGTCACTAATACGTTGCCAAGTAAAGATGGTAATGTCAGAAAGGTTGAAGTCAAAGTGACGAAACAAGGGACTGTTAAAGTGTACGCCAGACCAGTTTCGGATGTCATTGTTCTCCTTTGAACAGATATTTTTCTTATGATGTTGACACAATACATAACATAGAGCGTGTCACTGACAGCTTTCAGACGTGACATTCGCCAAGAGTTAAAATTCATCCTGTGGATTACAATTGGCATTGGAGATAGTTTGGCCTAGTGTGGCTTCTCCAATTTGAAGATGGGTTTATGGACAAAACTATTTCTTCATGTGGGCTACCAGCTTGAAGTACCATAGCCAAGAGACACTGATATTGTGGACTCATGTTTTAGTTTATGTTACCAGTTCTAGACAGGAACATATTTTCTTATGAGTGTGTTTTTCCCTGTACAGTAGATATGTATAAGTAGTGATATAATGTATTATATCAGACAGGGAGTGTGCTGCCTTTGCAGGCTATTTAAGTTATAGTTATTTATATAGAATGTGTAGTTTACCACTGCCATCTAGTGGCCAAAGTCTGTAGCAGCTTTATCTCCAGTTATGTAAATTTCTCAGAAAGGAAGTGACCTTTGGTTTAGGAAGTTTTTCAACCATTTTAGATTGTCATTCTACATGGATGCAGCATGTCTGTTTCCCTCTCAAGGAGCTTGAGACATCATCACCTGTAAGTGTCTTTCCGTTGTGTCATCTGTCATTTATGCTAGATTAGTTATTCTATGTGTACTGATATCTTGTTATTGTATTGTATTGCAGTTTCACAAAATTAAAAATAAATATAAAAGAAGTAAAATAAAGTTAGATTACTTTGGTAGACAAATCAAGCATTGGGCTTCCGTTTACTGGAGTCTCTGACAAGTGTTTAGCTGTCAGTTTAGAACCACACATAGTCAGTGTTTTGAGAGTGGAACAAGGGGAACCCTGCGCCAAAATTAAAAAAATATGTGTGGGGGTCCCCCTAAAATCCATACCAGGCCCTTCAGGTCTGGTATGGATTTTAGGGGGAACCCCACGCCAAAATCCATGCCAGACCCTTATCTGAACACAAAACTGGGCAGGCCACAGGAAAAGGGGGATGAGAGATCCCCCACTGAACCCTACCAGACCAAATGCCCTCAACATGGGGAGGGTGTTTTTGGGTCTCCCAAAACACCTTGTCCCCATGTTGATGGGGTTAAGGGCCTCTTCCCCACAACCCTTGCCCGGTAGTTGTGGGGGTCTGTGGGTGGGGGGCTTATCAGAATCTGGAAGCCCTCTTTAACAAGGGGACCCCCATGTGAATGGGTATCGGGTACATTGTATCCCTACACATTCACCAAAAAGTGTCAAAATGGTAAAAATGAAAGGAGACAGTTTGGGACAAGTCCTTTATTAAAAAATAAATAAATAAAAAAATGTCCCACGATGTAACTCCATCTTCGATGACAGCTCCAATGACTTGAGGAAAAAAAAAACAGAAAAACTGGCCCCTTCCTCAGCTATTTAACAGCTGTCATTGCAAAAAGCCTGCAGTCGTGGGACACCTCCCATCGAGGCAGAGTTTTCCATTTTTTTTCTCAGGTAGTCGAGTTACAACGCAGGACACTTTTTTTTTAATAAAGGACTTGTCCCAAATGGTCTCCTGTCATTTTACCATTTTGACACTTTTTTGGTGAATGTGTAGGAATGTGTAGGAGTAAAATGTACCCGATACCCATTCACATGGGGGGGGCTGGGATCTGGGGGTCCCCTTTTTAAAGGGGGCTTCCAGATCCCCATAAGCCTCCCATCCGCAGACCCCCACAACCACCGGGCAAGGGTTGTGGGGAAGAGGCCCTGGTCCCCATCAACATAGGGACAAGGTGTTTTGGGGGGACCCCAATGCACCCTCCCCATGTTGAGGGCAAGTGGCCTGGTATGGTTCAGAAGAGGGTGCTCTCTCATCCCCCCCTGCCAGGTTGCATGCTTGGATAAGGGTCTGGTATGGATTTTGGGGCGACCCCCACACCATTTTTTTTTATTTTGTGCGGGTTCCCCTTAAAATTTATACCAGATCCTTCAGGTCTGGTATGGATTTTGAGGTGACCCCCATACAATTTTTCATAATTTTGGTGCAGGGTTCCCCTTAAAATCCACACCAGACCCATCTGGTATGGATCTTGGAGGGGACTCCCACGCCATTTTGTTTTTTACATTTTTTTACATTTTGGAGCAGGGTTCCCCTTAATAACCTGGAGGGCCTGGTATGGATTTTGGGGGGACCCCAAGCAATTTATGTTTAATTTTTGGTGCGGGGTTCCCCGTAATATTCATACCAAAGGGGCATGGTAATGGACTGGAGGGGACCCATGCCGTTTTTGTTCAATGATTTTTATCTATATTGCCGGGATCCAACAATTCATTACAGCGGCGAGCAGTTTTAAATTATATTTATATATTTATATTTTTCCTTTAGAAATGTCATTTTGCTGTGGTACTGTTCTAAACATGGGAACAATGCTCTACTTTACAGGCAGACTAAGGAGACCCCCCAGGCACGATATTTAAAGGAATATTTTTATTGTTTCACTTTAAGCATTGTTAAAATCATTGCTCCTGGAAAAACAGCCGTTTTAAAACTTTTTTTGCATTGATACACATCCCCTGGGGCAGGACCCAGGTCCCCAAACACTTTTTATAGCAATAACATGCATATAAGCCTTTAAAATGAGCACTTTTGATTTTTCATGTTCGTGTCCCATAGACTTTAACAGTGTTTGCGTGTTTGCACTGATTTTTTGACCTGTTCGTAAGTTCTGGTGTGAACCGAACTGGTGGGTGTTCGGCTCATTCTTCGATGTGAGTAGGAGTCTATAGATCAAAGAAATACCACCTTTCAGACCATATTTATTAGTACACCATTTCTCATATTCAGTCAGGGAGGGGGAGTCTGACATGTAGGGCCTCAGAGATTTTAAGAAGTGGGAAGTTTGGTAGAAGCAGAAAATCTCTGCACGTGGCATTTCCAGATTTGTGAAGCAATGCTGAATGATAAAAGGTCCGTTGTGAGTGAAAAGATGCCAATTCTATATAAGCCCTTATAGAACCACCACCTAAATGCTTTTGCTTCCATACCACGGGGGATTTGGGATTATTAAAAATGTGGGCAAATGGAGTAAAGTCAGAGACAAGGGAGGTATAAGTCCATAGAGTAAGAGCACAAGGATGTTGAATTCCCTTCCACAGGCGGTGGTCTCAGCAGGGGGCATTGATTCAAGAAACTATTAGATAAGCACCTGAACAACCGCAACATACAGGGATATACAATTTAATACTGACATATAATCACACATAGGTTGGACTTGATGGACTTGTGTCTTTTTTCAACCTCACCTACTACGTAACTATGTTTATGCCATTGAGACATCGAATGCAATAACATCGGAGCTAAGATCGGAGGTCGGTGTTTAAGGGAGCACCACTTGAGGTAGTCCATTGCATAGGGGTGGATAGCCTGCCACTCAATATATACCCAATCTGGCTTTTCCCAGATTGAATAGACCACAGGAAGCTTTGCAAGTTGTGCAGCACTACAATAAGTCATACAATCGGGTACCCCTAGCCCACCAAGCTGTCTTGGGGTAAACAAAGTTTTCCTCACTAACCAAGGGCCCTTTGCACCCCAGGCGATTCAGTTCGCATTTGCAGCGCTCTACAAATCCTTCATTCATTCATTCATTCATAAAAGGAATCAATATGGCTTGAAAATGCAGCAAATCAATCCGCTGTAGCTCCACTGGCAAGGATCGGAAGAAATGTTGCAACTAAGGTAAAATGGTCATCTTAGCAGCATGGATTCTACCAATCCAAGACATATACGTGATCATGAATATAGCGAAGAGAGACCCCCCAATGGGACTCAAGGTCTGCAGGTATTGGTGACCACTCCATAGCTACATAAAGTGAGTACATAGGGCTCGCTCCAAGAGAAAAAGGTTAAGAAATAAGGAAAAATGGAAAACAGAAAAAAGATAGCAAAAAAAAAAACACAGAAAATCTAGTTGGGGGATGACCGTGGGGCATCCCCAGACAGAAACCAGCAAAGTCGTGCCATGAACCACTGAGGCACAGTGCTTGGGTTAAAGTCCAGATACATATGGGCAACAGCGTGAGCAGGGAGGAGTGGCAACATGGTCAGGCCTATACCAGTTATAACATACAAAGTGAACCCTTAAACAGAATAACTCATAAATAGCTCAGATGTCTGATCAGATCCACCGTGTGGCAGTAGGTAGGCATAAGACCTAATCATAATAGCCATAGAAATATCAATAACCAGAATCACTGGCTAAATTAATGGATTGAACTAAGGTATAAGGCAGAAAAATGTGATCAATGAGATATGCCTAGTAACAAGAGTAAAGGATCAACAAGAGTTCTATGAGGAAGAAGGTCACTGAGGGATCCAAGAGAACCAGCAACAAACCAGATGGCAGAAGGTCCTCAGGGAGGGTGAGAGTCCCTGATGCCTCCAGACTTTGGTTGGCGCCACACAGGAGAGAGTGGATGAGCAGTATGTGGAACCGCTGCTGCTGCTGAAGATCCAGACATAGTAGGAGGAGGAGTGTCATGTGAAATAAGGCCCAAGTTAAGCAAGAGTTTCTGTCCTTCCAGAAATTAAGTGAAAGAGTTGAAAATTGCTTATTGGCATGTGTTGAATTTAAAAAGAATGGAAAAGACCATCTGTACATGATGCTATGGCGGAATAGAGCTAAGAGTAGTGGTTTGAGAGCCCTCTCCTTTTGCACCATATACGGAGAACTGTCTGCAAAGACTTGCACTGAATGACTCAGAAGTGATATTTTGGAAGCTTCTCTTGGATTACCTCATAACAAGCTCCTTGGTGCGATAGAAATGTGGTTTAACTATAATATCTCACAGCAGGTCGTCCAGCCTCAGAGGTGGGAGTGCTTGATGGGCTCTTTCAGGTTCCAGGCGGTGATCGGGTAGATCTGGTAAAAGATCCATTAAAAAGAAATGCACCGCCTCGTCAATATCCTTAACCTATTCGGGTAAGCCCTGGAGGCGGAAATTGTATCTCCTAGATTTATTTTTAAGATCTTTGATTTTTGCCAGCGCCTGATCCAACTGTTGTTGTAAGATCTCCAGGCACACAGTATTTTGATTAGTATGAAAAATAGTCGTGTCTAGCTTGGTTTCAATATGTTCAATTCTAGCACCCAGCTCTCGAAAGTCAGCCTTCATATCAATAGTGATCTCTAAAGCAGTTCTGGCTAAACCTCTGTCCAGGAGAACAGAGAATTTGGCAAATAGGGTACTGTAATTAGAATCCTCTGCTGGGGGAGTGTGTGTTATATCAGGGATAGCTGGGCTGCTAGGTGAGGGAACAGGCTGTGAACTGAGGATCTCATCCAACATTCTCTCTAGGAGAGATTCTGTGGAAGCTGGAGAGTGTTTAACAGGTGTTGTATACTCACGGGGGGAGAGCAGGCCATAAGCAGTTCCGTGGATGGCTGTCCAGGGGCTGTAGCAGAAGGATCCTCAGTGCCATTTAGTAAGGACTGAGCCGCAGCCACCATCACATCTGCAGCTGTGGAGGAGCAGAACACAGGTGGGGGTCTGAAGAGGGCATGCCCCATGGCTCCTCCTGCCATTGGTCAACGAAGGCAGCCAGCGGGAGGCTTCCCCTGGGTAATCACCGGGTCTCAGCCCCTCAGTGCCAGAGGAACTGGAGAAATGTGGCTGGCCCGGTGCGCAGCTTGGTCCTTAGGCAGCCATCTTGCCAAGCCGTGCGCATGCACTGGTGTAGAGCAAAGTTCAAAATACAACAGCACATGCCTCTTCATTGCAAATTCATGGTTTATTGTCCATAAAATGTCATGTGCTTATTAATTTAATGTATTCATGTGTAATCCAGCTGCTGGTCAGAAGCAGTGAAACAGGTAATTCATTCCAGGAAAAAGTCCAGTTTGTATATGTTATAATGGCTCTATGTAGGCATCAACTATGCTATACTGTTAGGCTTAGCAAAAGAGTATAAAAAAGTGATTCCCATAACTCTGTGCACTATTTATAAATAAGGAAAAATTATGTTTTTTTTTCAACTATTATTCAACTATTTTTTCTATTTTTTTACTATTATTTAACTATTTTTTAAATTATTCAACTATTTTTCAACTGGAAATCATGACATATATGCAGTACGCTTCAACATTTTAAGGGTGAGCTCTGATTCTTAATAATTCTATCAGTATAACCTGACTAATTATAATAGTAGTAGTAAAAAAGGCAGTTGGCATTAAGATTAATATACATAAACCTCAAAACGTATAAATAGTAAAAATGTGACATCACAAAATATAAATCATAATACAAATTAAAGTGTAAACCTAAAGCTCATCTAATCGGGGTGGAGAATTACATGGTCTTTTTTTAAATACTAAAGTTTTTATTTTTTTTATTTTTTATTTCATAGTATTTTACTGAAGAAAATTCAGGAATAAATGAGCATGTATAACAGTAGTTATATGGGCCCAATGGCCTAAAGTGATACTAAAGGTTTTTTTTTTTTAAATAACAAACATATCATGCTTACCTCCACTGTGCAGCTTGTTTTGCACAGAGTGGCCCCTAACCTGCTCTTCTGGGGTCCCCCGGCGGCTCTCGCAGCTACTCCCCACATCAGATAACCCCCTGGGATTACCTTGTGGGCGCGCTCCCTAGTCCAGCATTCGGCGTCCATAGAGGCGGAATGCAGGACTCGGCCTCGCCACCTGGCACCCGCGTCATTGGATTTGATTGACAGCAGTGGGAGCCAATGGCTGCGCTGTTATCAATCTATCCAATCAAGGGCCGAGAACCCCGGGCAGAGAGACAGCGCATCCCCATGGGTCATGTTCTAGGGCTCAGGTAAGTAAAATGGGGGGGGGGGGGGCTGGGGTGCCGGTCACTGCCAGGTGTTTTTTCACCTTAATGCATAGGATGCATTAAGGTGAAAAAACACATAGGTTTACAACCCCTTAAGGATATACAATGATTTTGTAGCAATCACCAAGAGGAAACATGTATACCAATTGTAGAAAAGTTAGGCTGTATCCATTATATAACCCAACAGAACTGAATGCACTCTTGGCAAAGGTATAAACAGGAATGCTTTCTATGGCTTGTTCCATTATTCTTGAGTAAAAATGATCTTTGTTGTCTAGATGTTTGATGGAAGTGATGATTACAATATGCCTTTTTTTTAGGATGGCTGTGTTGTACTCATAATATTTCTGTCAATTTTTAAAAGCATGTTTGCCATTTTAGCTCTAATATTCCCGTAAAGATAAGTTTCAGTCTTAAATATGTCAGATATAATTTATACCTCACTGAACATATTAACTAAAATGCATGTTCCATTACATGAAAGATATATAAAAAAAACTGAACAGAAGTGAAGTGTTACCTATCTCCTATAATCCTCTGCCATATATTCGTAAATTGAAGAGCTCTGTCTGTCTTGATAGAGCCACACTGTGCAGCTCTGCAGGGGATTAAATGAAAAGTGGAATCTTTTCCAGTTTAGAGAGTAATATCTTCTCTTAAATCTAAAGCACCTTGTTGTACTACATTTTAAAGGCTGCAATACAGGCGGCCGATAAGTCTGTAGCTTTTCCCAGAGCCCATGTCATTTATGAGAATGATCCTTTATTCATTTATGTCTGGTAGGTCCCCCAAAAATAGCAGACTTTTTCACACTGGGCATATGACGCTGTAGCATATGTGGAATTTTACTCCCTTGCTTTTATAAAATTTTTATTTAACATGTACTCTGCCACAGCTGCATTTTCAATGTTTCTGACAATTCCACAACTGAACTTTTAATGTTTTAAGATAATCCACTCACAATTGTACATCACTGGATAACTCCTGCAGGCTTAATCCCTTCTACCCCTTCCTTGTATCTGTGTATTTGCTTCATTTCTGCCCTTTGCTGTCACATCTGAAGATAATACTTTTTGAGATCTTTAAAGCACATGAGGATCATCTGCAAACACCCACAAGCATAACTCCAGCATGGAGCAACTGCATTACGATTTTCAGCACAGGTAGTTTGAATATTGTTGTAGTCATTATTATAGATTTTCATTCTTATGATGCTGAGTATGACGTATCACTATTATTAAGAATGAATGAATATGAATTTTTAGCTAATGTATGGTATTAAAAGAAAGTAAAGACTAAAAATTAGAACTGGAAATGATATCAAACAAACCCACATGCAAGGAAACAAACTGTGTTTTTTTACATATATTGACCTCTGTACAGTATTTAAAGTGGTACAGAAGAACATTTGTAAATATTGCATTATTTTTTCTATTTGACTAAAACAAAACTGAATAAAATATAGGAGCACCCGCATTTTCATGTATAGGGTCTGACTTACTAAGGTCATACACAAACTGCCATCACTGTAATTAGGCTTAGGGGAGAGTTTAGGGGTTTGGTTGAGGCTTGAGATTATAACCAACTTTAGTACATGTTTTCATTCATAAAAAAAGTGCAAACCAAAATAATACAAGTACACCCAAAACAAAATTAGCCAAAATTACCATAACACACTGAGCCATCAATCAGAGAGGCTGCAACAGCTCCTCTGATGACAGCTTACTTTGCTTTCCTAAGTGTTAATGCAGTGCTTGAGTGCATGCAAGGTATGCATATTTTTAGTGCACTGTTTTTGGCAAAGATGTACTGAAGAAAAATACAGCATTCACGTGAATTTTTGATCTGATAAGTGGTATATAAAAGGACAGAATGGTGGTAGCAGTTCTTCTTAGCTGCAGACTATAAATAGATGCTTGGTCTGGGTACAGGCTGCTTGGGCAGATTGATCTCATACTTGACAGTGCCTGCATAGTTCCAGCACCGACATCGCTCAGTAGAGAATACATCCCTAGTGCCATACATCGACAGTACATCCTATGGTCGTATGAGAGAGACAACCTCAGCCTGGGCTCCCACCAGGCCACACTCCCATGGGGGCATCATCTGGCAGGAGCCCAGGTTGATGTTGTCTCTCTCATACCACCATAGGACTCCATGGATTTGCGGCACCAGGGATCTTTCCTCTCTTCCTTCCAGTGACTACAAGAGCTGGGATGAGCTCCATCCCTTACTGGTACTCTTGCAGTGGTTGCAGCATCACCCACACTACTCTCCATAGTGATTGAGTCTGAGCAGCACACTAAACAAATCATGGGCTACATTGCTCAGTAGAGTTGGTGATAAAAGGCTAATGGAGCTTCTCCTTTCACATCTCAGATAAGTAGCCACTGACACTAATAACCTTTGTAGCTGGTTATCTTTCCTCTCTTCCTTCCAGTGACTACAAGAGCTGGGATGAGCTCCATCCCTTGCTGGTACTCTTGCAGTGGTTGCAGCATCACCCACATTACTCTCCATAGTGATTGAGTCTGAGCAGCACAGTAAACAAATCATGGGCTACATTGCTCAGTAGAGTTGGTGATAAAAGGCTAATGGAGCTTCTCCTTTCACATCTCAGATAAGTAGCCACTGACACTAATAACCTTTGTAGCTGTCTGCAAGGGGGCATTCTATTTACTGATCACCAATGAAATGTAGCATGCATTTAATTAATCTCCAGAGGGTAATTTTTCTTACTAACCACCAACGTAATGGACAGGGACAATCTTTCTTCAACAGATCATCTATGTCAGAAAAAGCTTCCTCCCATTGATCACCAATGTAAGGGGCTTTCTTCTTATTGACCATTTCTCCTATTGATTCATAATATACGGGGGAAATCATCTCAGTGGTCACTAATCTAGGGGCAAAGAATCCAAAGACAGCCAGGTTGTTAACATTTTCAGAAAGAAGTGAGCAGTAGCAGCTTCTATACTTCTCTTTATACAGATTTACTGTAAATTAACTTGTGCTGAAAGAAATATGAAAACTCCCATTACCGACTTACTTTAAAGACTACAGTTTGCATTGCTTTCCCTGGTTTCAGTACTCTCTAAGTTAATGACCAAAATCAAATATGCAGGCTATAAATCAGAGTGAAGTTAGAGGCCCTGTTCTGCCAGGTAACTTTAATTCTAATAAGGTGAGGTCTTAAATTGGTTGCAAAGGTTGAAGGTTTTTTATTACCTTCATGCATTCTATGAAGGTAAAAAAAACCTTTGTTATACAGCTCCCCCGCATACCCCCCAATACTTACCAGAGCCACATCCCAATCCAGCGATGCGTTTGAGAAAGGCTGCTCTACCAGGTCTCTGCCTCCTCATTGGCCGAGAAACAGCAGGCAGTCAATCACAACCAGTGAGCCCATAAGGAGAGTGTGAGGGGGGGACTCAGAGAAGAGGAGGATCCAGGAGTTCTTGTGGGAGACCCAAGAAGAGGAGGATCTGGGCTGCTCTGGGCTGCTCTGTGCTAAACCATTGCACAGAGCAGATAAGTATGAGATTTTTTTTATAATTTACCCTTTAATATTCTTTCTATGTGGGTCTATGTGGGTTTCCTTTAAACATAAAGAATAAGGATGAGCAGAACACCCCCTGGTTCTGTTCGCACCAGAACATGCAAATAGTCAAAAAATTTGTGGGAACATGCGAACATCGTTAAAGTCTATGGGACACAAACGTAAGAAAATCAAAAGTGTTCATTTTAAAGGCTAATGCCGCGTACACACGAGCGGACTTTACAGCGGACTTTGCCCGGCGGACTGGATTTGGTCGGACAATTCGATGTGTGTGGGCTCCAGCGGACTTTGTTTTCTCAAAAGTTGGACGGACTTAGATTTGAAACTTGTTTAAAATTTATCCGTTGAAATCGAGTCCGGTCGAAAAGTCCGCCGTCTGTATGCTAGTTCGATGGACAAAAAGCCACGCTAGGGCAGCTATTGGCTACTGGCTATGAACTTCCTTGTTTTAGTCCGGTCGTACGTCATCACGTACGAATTCGACGGACTTTGGTGGATTGTGTGTAGGCAAGTCCGTTCATTCACAAAGTCCGTCGGAAAGTACGTCGAAAAGTCCGCCGGGCAAAGTCCGCCGTAAAGTCCGACCGTGTGTACGCGGCATTATATGCAATTTATTGCCATAAAAAGTGTATGGGGACCCAGGTACTGCCCCAGGGGACATGTCTCAATGCAAAAAAAGTTTTTTTTCAGAAGCAGTGATTTTAACAATGCTTAAAGTGAAACAATAAAAACCATTTTTTTTATTTTGGTGCAGGGTTCCACTTAAAATGTATACCAGACCTAAAGGGGCCTAGTGTGGAGTTTGGGGGGAGCCCCCAAGCATTTTTTTTTTTACATTTTGGCACAGGGTTCCCCTTAACCACTGTATACCACAATACACTGTATTATATAAAATACACTTCCTGCATTGACTGAATATAGATTATACACTGAATATATAGGCTACACTGAATGCAGAAAAAAAAATATTCCCCTCCGATGCGAAACAGGGGGGAAGGATGTGGTGATGCGACTCGGCAGGAATACTAATTGCACACCTGTGTGCTGGGTTCATAACCATCCCAGGAATAGAGGTCAATGCTCATCCTTAGAGACAGCTCCACCCAGCAGACAGGAGTTCTGGCATAGGAGTTAGGAGGGAGCCTGTGCAGCACGAAGCTGCAAGCACAGAGGTGCTAAACATTAGGTCTGGGGAAGACAGACCAAGGCCTAAGTGTAAGGCATGAGCAGGAGTGCTGCGTTTTTAGCCAGAAAGGCTGAATGCTGTTTGTTCTGAAGCAAGACTGTAATGCTGAATACCCCTGCAAGGGAATCTGCTGCTTATTTTTGAACTTTCTGTTTCTTTTGAATAAAAATGGGCTGCCATGCCCTTGAAAATGCAGTCGGGACTGACATGATTTCTTCAATTCGCATGCACCACTAGAGCTTAATCACCCCAGATCATCACAGTTGGTGGAGAATGTGAGCAGGGATGGTGCTGGTCCAGATCCTCTCATGCCCAAAACCGTGAGTATCAGAGACTGTGTATTGCTGTTGCTGTGTGAAGCAAAGTGATGGGGGCTGTGTCTCAGCTGTAAGGAGACAGTCCGCCAAAAAAATTTCTGAAGGAACTGTGCATCTGTTTCTGCAAAGATGTATATTTTTGCCCGTAGCAACAAAGGCAAAGTCGGTCGTGAGACCTATGGTGAATGGTGGAAAGATCCTGATGAGAGTCCTGGCTGGTGGGCTCAATAGGATTGTTACAGTTGCTGGAGAAGCTCTGCAGGGAGAATGCAGTCTCCCATAGCAACAAATGAAGTGTCATCTGGATGGTGTGGGCTCCTATAAAGAGGCGGCTCACTGTTCCCACAAAGAGGGCTGAGAAGCCAGAGAGTCTTTCATTTCACCCGGTAACCGCATGGGGAAATACAGCAGGAGAGAGTAACAGGAGGAGAGCGATTTCCCGTAGCAATGCCTGTGATTCCAAGCCTGCAGACTGGGTGAGAAAGACTGACTATGTGACTATGCACACAGGAGTGGAAATGACCCCAAATGGGAGATCCCCTGTTTGTGCTAAAAAGGACTTACCTTGCTGCAGTGCTCTGTTTAGTGGGGAGGCAAGTGTTAAAGTTAAAAAGCTTGAGGTCTACAATGAAACTTCATCTGCTCATGCTGATGAGGGTGGGGTACAGCAACATGGTGTGGGTAAAAATTTGTTGCCACAATGCAGGGTAAAACAAAGTGATGTGTTTAATGTTGAGAAGTGTAAAACTGACAAGAGCAGTGTTTCAGAAGCTGTTCAGCCTCTTGGTCTGTCTAGGTCTCTCTGGGACGATGTAGTCCAACAGAGCAATACCTACTGGGATGATTTGGCCACGAGACTAATAGCAATGCTGGAAGAAGCTTTTGTGGCTAAAAGAGTAGTAGATGCTATGGCTACTGTATCAGGAGAGGTGTCTGCAGAACAGCCTATAGGCCAAGGTGCACGGGTTGTTGCAGAGACTAAACCTCTCATGACTGAAGGTCCGAGTGAGTGTAAACACACAGTGGAAATTGTGTCCACAATGAAAAAAAGAGAAAATGTGTATTTTGTGACAGACATGCTTAATGAAATGTTAGCATCATAGAGTGTACAGCCAGTATATATCCTCCCCTGTGTTTGAAGAACTGGTACCACAGGGTATGGCTGATTGGAGCTGGATATTGCAGGCTGTACTGTGCAGAAATTACAAATGCTGTAATCATTTAATGCAATGTTTTATGTTAATGTGGAAAGTTAACTCGCAGTGTGCTGGATTGCTCCATACAAAGCTTGGGTATAAGAGGCACTCTGGAGCCCTGTTGGACAAGCCAGATGTATTGAAAAAAGGTGTTGGCAAATATATGTTGCAAGAACAGTTGCTGTTGGAGTGTTGGACAACAGGGGGCAATGCGAAACTGTGGGAAGGTCCCATAGAGAGTAACTCCTCCCCTGTGTTTGTGTGGTCCCTCCTCAGACACTGCCCTAGCAAGCGATGGGACCAGAGTTCCTGATGGTTTTGAACTGGGTAATTTTGAGAAAGCGGTTGCCAGGGGTAACCACACAGGTGTCAGTGAACCTTAAACCCAAAAAGTGCTGGGTAAAGTTAAGACAGATGTCAAAGTAGAACCCCTACAGTCTTGGGAGAGTAGATCTGGGGAAGGTGAGAAGAAATGTAAGCTCCCAAAAATTAGATAGATAGATAGATAGATACTAGACTTTATATATCAAATACACTTCCTGCACTGACTGAATATAATGTCTACACTGAATTTGTAGTCTATGCTAAATTCAGAGTATATATATATATATATATATATATATATATACACACATTTTATTTATAGTGCCCTTTTCATCATAAAGATCTCAAAGTGCTACAAGTTAAAAGAAACAGAAAAAAGAGCAGTTTATACAATTAAACAAAACATCTAGAAATGACAAAAGGCTTTACTAAAAAGAAATGTCTTAAGACCTTTTTTAAAACAGTCAGTGGATTGAGGAACCCTCAAGGTGTCAGGTAGGGCATTCCACAGGCGCGGAGCAGCTGCAGAAAAGCCCCGTCTCCCATTGTTCTGAGTCTAGTTCTGGGTATATGAAGAAAGTTGGAATTAATGGAATGCAGGGAACGTGTTAGGTTTTGTGGCTTTAGAGGTTCTATAAGGTAGGGAGGGGCATGTCCATGGATACATTGGTGTGTGAGGAGGGAAACCTTATACTCAATCCTGGGGGAGACCAGGAGCCAGTGGAGTGAGTAGGGGTAATGTGCTCATGTTTCCGCACTCTCATCAGGATCCTTGCTGCAGAGTTTTGGATGTACTGAAGCCTCTGTAGACTCTTTCTATGAATCCCAATAAGGAGTGCATTACAGTAGTCCAGTCTGGAGGAGACAAAGGCATGAACCTGCTTTTCGGCATCTGAGAGGGAAAGAATAGGACGAAGTTTAGAAATGTTACGAAGATGATAAAAAGAGGTCTTGCATAGGTGATTTATATGGGCTTCAAAAGTTAGTTGAGAGTCCATATTTACACCAAGATTTGTAATTGTTGATGAGAGCGAGATATTAGAACCAGAAAACGAGATACTGGTTATGGATGATGATTTGGTCTGGCAGGGAGTACCCATCAGAATGACTTTAGTTTTGGAGCTGTTTAATTGAAGAAAATTGTGCTCCATCCATACCTTTTATCTCCTCCAGACACGTGGTGAGTACTGATAAGGATGATTGCAAGGTTGGAGTTTCAGCTGTTGCATTGACATATAACTGTGTGTCATCAGCATAACAGTGGAATGAAATTTTATGGCGACTGATAAAATCCACAATGCAATACCGTATGTGTGTGTGTGTGTGTGTATGTATATATATATATATATATATATATATATATATATATATATATATATATATATATATATATATATGTATGTATATATGTATGTATGTATGTATATATATATATATATATATATATATATATATATATATATATATGTGTGTGTGTGTGTGTGTGTGTGTGTGTGTGTGTGTGTGTGTGTGTGTGTTTTCTCTAGAGTGTGTGTATGTTTGTGTTTCTTATGTTTATTTAGACTTAGATCACAGTATTTATTCCCTCAAAGAACCTGCCAAAAGTCAGCAGCGGTTATATTATTTTTGTATATATGCTGTAAGTAAGATTCACAAGATGATCTAAAGAAATGAACAGGACATCAATGAAGGTGTAGCTGTGCAGACTATTTTTAAAATCTGCCTGGATGGCTACAATAAATTAGATTCCTTTCAGTCAGTTATGTTCTAACACAGAATAAAATGTCACAGTATGATTTCTTAAGCTAACATCTGCTCTGAAAATAATATTAACCTTCCTAAAGAAACTATAAAATGATTTTTTTATGTTTCCATGCATACCAAAAAAATACACAGCAGAATGTAATAATGTAATATAATGCTAAATATTTGACTTTAACAAAGATTTATTTAAAGCGTATCTAAAGATAAGACTTTTTAGTTTTGGTTTGGATATTTTGGACATATGCACGTGTCCCCTTGACTTTGGGAACATTTTGAGTGAGAGAAAGTCTTTCCAAAATCATGAGAAATTCCCTTTTATACATTTGCCACCAGGACATGTATCCTCTTTGCAGGATGTCCCCTGTACAACTGTTTTGGTGACAATTTTAAAATGTAGCTTTTTTTTCTCATCACTTTATGTCCCAGTGACAAAAGTCACCAATATAAAAAGAGAGGATTCATTTCTAACCAGTAACACAACTTAGCAGGGGTTCTAATACTTCATCACAAAAAAGTTTAACTACACAATCACTTAACCGCTTGCCGACCGGCTCACACCGATATAGGTCGGCAGAAGGGCGCGTGCAGGCATAATAACATACCCGTACATTGCCCTTTAAGAAGTGGCTTGCGGGCGAACGCACCGCCGCGGGTCCAGCGGACTCAATGTCCACAGGGATACCTGCGATCGTCTCATGGAGAGGAAGAAAAGGGAAATGCTGATGTAAACAAGCATTTCCCCGTTCTGCCTAGTGACCCTGACACTGATCACAGCTCCCTGTAATCGTGAGAGGTGATCAGTGTCATGTCACACATAGCCCCTCCCCTCCACAGTTAGAATCACTCCCTAGGACACACTTAACCCCTACAGTGCCCCCTAGTGGTTAACCCTTTCACTGCCAGTCACATTTACACAGTAATCAATGCATTTTTAATCGCACTGATCGCTGTATAAATGTGAATGGTCCCAAAATAGCGCCAAAAGTGTCCGATCTGTCCGCCATAATATCGCAGTCATGATAAAAATCGCTGATTGCTGCCATTACTAGTAAAAAAAATATTAATAAAAATGCCATAAAACTATCCCCTATTTTGTAGATGCTATAATTTTTGCACAGACCAATCAATAAACGCTTATTGCGATTTTTTTTTTTTTTTTTTTTAACCAAAAATATATAGAAGAATACGTATTGGCCTAAAGTGAGGAAAAACTTTTTTTTATATATTTTTTGGGATATTTATAATAGCAAAAAGTAAAAAATAATGTGTTTTTTTTTTTTTCAAAATTGTCGCTATTTTTTGTTTATAGCGCAAAAAATAAAAACCGCAGAGGTGATAAAATGCTACCAAAAAGGCAGCTCCTAAGATGGCCGCAGGCTGTTAGAGCTCCGCTCCACCACGGCTCTGTGACAGCCACTGGAGCGATCGGAGCAACCCCCCGAGCACCTTACCGGGCTACACGAACGGGGGAAACCCCCAGGAACACTGCCTTGCAAACGGCAAACAACACAGAGGAGATGGAGCACTCTATAGTGGACCAGGACACACAGCATCCACAGCCACCACAGTCCCCAGGTACAGACTTTCCACCCCTGCCCCTGGCTGCTTCTCCCTCATCCACGGAGTCCCTCTTGGGCAGGATGGGCTTGGGCCTTCCCTCAACACCTATGATGCTCATACAGGACTGTTATTGTCAGTATCAGAAGCCCACACTGACATTCCTGTGCCATCCGATTTCCCCTCCATGATGGAGGCCTTCTCCCAGCTCCTCTCCGAAAGCCTGGCCCAAAATGCAGCACAAATTACCTCATCCATCCATGCTGACCTGCAGCAAATAGGGATGAGGATGGACATAATAGAAAAGAAAGCTGACCAAGCGGTATCTCGCATCAATCAAAATTCAGCAAGGATTCAAGACTTGCAAGACCAGCTGGAAACAGCATTTGCCAAAATTGATGACCTTGAAAATAGATCGAGACGCTATAACTTTTGCGTTCGAGGACTCCCTGAATCAGAAAAGGATGTTCATGCCGCAGTGAAGACCCTTTTGCGGAACCTCATACCAGATATCACAGAGCAACAACAGGAGCTAGACAGAGCTCACAGAGCCCTTCAACCCCCCAATCAGATGGCCTTCCCAGAGACATCATTGTGAAACCCCATTTCTTCTCCATAAAGGAGGAGGTTATGAGAAGATCTAAGGGCTCAGAAAATCTCAAATTGATGGGACACATGATCCAGATTTTTGCAGACTCGTCGCCATACACTGTGCAAAAAAGGCGCTCTCTCAAACCGCTACTTCAACTACTGCTTGAAAAAGAGATCACATATCGTTGGTCCTTCCCCCTTCGATTAAATTTTTCCTACAGGAACAAAAATTACGGCTTCTCTTCATTCGCCGAGGGAGAACGGCTGCTCCTGCAACTGGGTTTGATCTCCCAAGACCCTTCTTCATCACAGACCAGCAGGAGCTCCTCTTCATCCACAAAAAGACCTCTGCCAGCAAGCCCACTGCAACCCACCTGGCTTAAACAGAGCTCTAAGGAAAATCTTCCCCCATGATGTGCTGTCCTCCATTTGGATCAGGGACCTGATCCGGAACTCCCCCGTGGACATTTTTTCGGTTCAACGGTGACCTCTCCGGGATTTCTTTTATGCCCTCTGCAATGATGCCATATGACAGTTGGGCCTTATTCCTTTGCAGCAGTTTCCATTCTTCCCATCTCAGATATCACAGGCTTAGCAACAGCCGACCCTGTGAAATTGCAGGGGCGGGAGGGGGTCTCTTAATTTACATATATCTCAAGCTGGACAGTACTCAGAAAATATAGGTATTTTCAGGTTCTATTACTTGTTGGACCCTCCTCTCACTGGTTGATCCTGAAGTTGTACTTACATTAGTATTTTTAATATCCTTGATCACATTTTAGTGACCGAATGGACCTGCTGACCCCCCTAATCAGATTCCACTGCTCCGCTACTGGTAGCCTTTTGGCCCGGTTGGTGCAGTCCAATCCTATTTCACATAAAATCATTATATTCTAGGGTTGCT
The DNA here is from genome assembly GCA_037952925.1 of Lithobates clamitans. Classification (NCBI taxonomy): domain Eukaryota; kingdom Metazoa; phylum Chordata; class Amphibia; order Anura; family Ranidae; genus Lithobates; species Lithobates clamitans. The sequence goes on along the minus strand of JBBGZY010000304.1, from coordinate 12,657,428 downwards.
CTGTTTTTACTTTTCTTTTCTTTTATTTGAAGCAATGTTAGAATGTTTTATGCTCGCTAGTTATACGGTTTTATACCCTATTTCCCCGAAAATAAGACCTAGCGTGACTGTCGGTGATGGCTGCAATATAAGCCCTACCCCAAAAATAAGCCCTAGTTAAAGTCCTTGTAGGTCTTATTTTCAGGGTAGGGCTTACAGGTAGGGAAACAGGGAAGGCCTTTTTTGGGGGGTAGGGCTTATATTGCAGCCATCACTGACAATCACACTAGGTCTTATTTTCGGGGAAACAGGGTAGGTGGCGGGGCTGTGCACTGATCGTGCATTTGGTTTCTAGCCCAGTAGTCCCTCTGATTGGACACTGGCCCTTTCAGGTAAAAGGCTAAGGCATGGCCAGTCCATTCTACCCTGGGGTAAGGGAAGGGTCTGGGGACCCCTGTATTATTACTTTCTGTTCTTGTTACATGTATGACAGTTTAATGGATCAGATTTTAGTAACTTGTCTACCCTCTCTAATACTCTCTCTCACCCCTCTCCTTTCTTTCTCTCCTTCTTATCACTTGAGTGCTTCCAGGTTCCACACTCGCTTATGGCCTCTCCTCCCAGGTCTTTCGTTCCCGGCAAGCTTATTCCAAGGGATCCTTGAGACACTTTCATCCACACGTACAGGTAAGACCTTTCTCATAAGCATGACCTTACAACACTTAATTTATGACTGATCTCCCTAAAGTCCCTTCCACCCTAAAAATTTTATCACATAATACAGAATAAACTCCCCTGTCAAAAGAAGGAAAACTGTTTCAACCTTACCATTCTATGCACACGGACATTCTCTTTTTACAGGAGACCCATTTCCCCATTTCATACCAACCCACATTTCTCCATCGCAACTTTCCCCAATTCTTCATATCATCTGCACCCAACAAAACAAAAGGGGTGGCTATATGTTTTGCCAAACATATCAATCTCTCTCAACCTCAGACGATTATAGACCCTCTGGGATGCTTTATACTAGTTTCGGGGGAACATAGATGGTGAACAATACACCTTTGTATCCTATTACTCTCCTAATAGAGGTCAAAGGGCATTTTTTGAATCCATACTACACAAACTCCGCCCTCACCTTAAGGGCACAATTATTATCAGTGTGGACTCCAATATAGCCTTTGACTTCTCCTTGGACAAGTCTGGAGATGGGATAACGAAACCCAAACGCCCTACTAGACAGAGCGTTAAAGTAGCTAAGTTACTACATGAGGCGGAATTGGTATACGCCTGGAGGGAAACTAACCCTCGCTCTAAGGATTATACACATTTCTCAGCACCCCATAATTCCTATGCCAGGATAGACCACATCTTTACACATGCCACTACGATCCCTTTGGTTGTACGGTCACGGATTACAGACTCTCCTCTATCGGACCACTCAATGGTTACTCTAACCCTCCACAGAACATCAGGACATAGGGAGCACAACTGTTGGCGCCTGCAGGAATCCATTCTTAACGATCCCATACAGGCCACTATCCTAGAGAAATTTATTAAGGAATACTTTAGCCTAAATACCACGACTGACGTCTCCCCGTCTACAGTTTGGGCTGCTCATAAAGTGGTGATCAGGGGGAAATTAATGCAATTATCAGCTACACTAAAAACGGAACACAAAAGTGACACAATCAAATTGACAGCAAACTTTCGATCTCTCGCAAAAGCCCACAAACTAAATCCCACTTCGGAATCTCTGACTTACCTGGATAAGGCTCGGGCCCTTCTCAACCTGAACCTAATGACAGTGGCTGAAAAGCATCTCAGGTGGACAGGGGCGCGTTTCTACTTCCAGAGGGATAGGATAGGATCGAAATTGGTAAAACTTAGTCTTAAACCTCGCCAATTGGCATTCCCCAAAATTACGTTAAACTCAGGTGACCTGACCCAGAACCCTACCTAATTATGGAAGCATTTCAACAGTTCTATTCAGAACTTTATAGATCTCAACGCCACCAGTCAGGTCAATCACAAGGAGGCTTCCTTGACTCCTTGCCTTTACCTTCCTTAACTTCAGAAGATAGGGACCTACTTGAAAGCCCCTTCTAGGTCACGGAGGTTCTGGATACTATTACTTCCTTGAAAGTCGGCTCTTCCCCTGGACCTGACGGGTTCTCCACAGGGTATTATAAAAAATTTGGGGAAACATTGGCCCCACATCTCGCAAAGTTTTTCAATTTTCTTAGGGAAGGATCCCCTTTGGGGGCTGACCTAAATGCAGCATATATTTCGGTGATTCCCAAACCAGGGAAAGACCCGAGCGAAGTTGGAAATTACAGGCCTATCTCCTTAATTAACAACGGCATCAAGATTATGACCAAGATTCTAGCCAATAGATTAGCAAGTTTTATTCCCTCATACATCCATAGAGACCAGGTAGGTTTCATACCTGGGAGGCAAGGCCCAGATCAGATTAGAAGGACAATAGACGTAATCTCCCTCCTTAAATCTAGTTGGGACGGAGGCTACACAAGGCGTTCGATTCAATTGCATGGAACTACCTTTCTGAGATCCTTAGAAGATGGAACTTTGGCCCCCATTTCCTAAACTTAATCAACTCTATGTACTCTAATCCATCTGCCCAAGTGAGGTTAATGGGAAGATATTCGACCTCCTTTACAATTGGGAGGGGCACCAGGCAGGGCTGTCCCCTCTCGCCCCTTCCATAGAAACTTTGGCCATAGCAATTAGAACAAACCCCAATATCAAGGGTGTGGCATGTGGGGACCAGGAGCAAAAATTTGCACTTTATGCGGATGATCTCTTGCTATATATAACTTCACCTCTAATAACCACTCCGAATATTTACGGGGTTCTGAACTCATTTAGCAAAATCTCGGGCTTAAAGGTCAACATGTCTAAATCAATAGCTTTAAATATCACTGTTTCTCCCGACATAGTGACACAACTAACTAACAATTTTGAGTTCTCCTGGGCCCCCATGACTATCCCTTATCTGGGGATTAATTTAACCCCAGAAATAAATAACCTCTTTAAAGCTAACTACCCCCCATGATCAACAGGTGCAGGGGGGATTTTCAACAGTGGTCGAGATGTGGTCTGTCCTGGCTGGGAAAAATACACGCTGTAAAGATGACTCTCCTTCCTTGTCTCTTATACCTGTTCCTCTCTCTGCCAATCCCGCTTCCGAGGAGTTTTATTTGCAAACTTCAATCAGAGATTCCTTGCTTTGTCTGGAGCAATAAGGGTTATAGATGCCCATCCAAAATACTTTATCGCCTTAAGTCACAGGGAGGCTTAGGCCTTCCGGACCTCTGGAACTACTTTCAGGTGGCGCAATTATCGCAAATTTCTATCACTTTCTCTAAGGGCCCGAAGCCCGAGTGGCTCTCAGTGGAAAGGTGGGCTACACCCCTCAACACCATTGATTTCCTCCTTTGGTGTGACCCTAAACATAGACCTGCCATAGTGGCCCCCACACTTTCTCACTCTATTGCATTATGCACTAAATTATTTAAACACCCCTCCCTTATTTCGCTGCTCAAACCTTTATCCCACATATTTTACAACACTAAATTTCCACCGGGAGTAAACATCCAAGCATTCCTATGGTGGACTGACAAAGGCCTTTAAGGGATAGGACATTTCCTTTCCCCAGCGGGCCCTCTTACCATGTCTTATTGTAAGCGTACACTAGAAATGCCTGACACGGAACACTTCAGATTTACACAAATCTCCCACTTCTTAAACTCTATTTGGATCAACAAACCTGAACCGTCCTCAATAACCCCTTATGAACATTGGTGCTCGAACCTTTCGGAACAAAAGGGAGGAATCTCCTTGATTTACACTGCACTACAGACAAATCTGGATAAGCCGTCCTACGCAAGGACCTGGGAGGAGGACACGGGCGAAATGTGGCCGACGACAGATTGGTTTAAATCCTGGACAAGCTCCTATAGAGGTATTTGTAACATCTCCCTTATAGAGGCCAGTCTAAATGTCCTGACCAGGTGGTATTATGTCCCATCCATATTGGCATTGATATACCCTGGGACCTCACTTCTCTGCTTTAGGGGTTGCGGACTAGAGGGTACAATGCTACATACATGGTGGACTTGTCCCCGCATCAGAACCTTTTGGAAGAAAACCTTCCGTACAATTGGTAAACTAATAAGGGGTCTCGGTAGCCCCCAATCCACATATTGCCTTATTCAACCACGATATACCCAATACACCTAAGCACCTACAGGTACTATCCTACTTCATTTTATTGGGTGCGAAAATCACCATAGCAAAAGCACGGAAGAGACCCACGGTTTCCTTTCAGGTTTGCAGGAGAAAGGTGTCCTGGATTATGTCCCAGGAACAAATAGTAGTGAAGCTGAACGACAAAATTGGGAAGTTTAATACCGTCTGGGAACCTTGGGCCACGTTCTGCAACATATCTCTCATACCGGGTATTGAACCTGACACAAGTTTAGTTTCTGTTATTAATTGAACCTTACCCTACCTTTCCTCTCTCTTCTCACCCCTTTTCTTTTTTTCTCCCAACAAAGTTTTTTATTGTGAATCAGAATACATACAAGTCATATCATTTGCACGTATTTATACATGTATACATTGCAATGTAAATGTACGTGATATAAAAATGGTTACATATATGAGTGGTCTGTAGTACATTTCTTCTGATGTTCTCTATTGTTATTATCTTTTAATATAGGGTATAATTATAGTATTTTCATTGAGGAGAGGTATTTCTCCAGTGCATAGAAATTTATATTGGTCATGAGCAGGTTTCCGAGTCCTGTAGCCATCGGTCCCATATTCTATTGTATTTGTCAGGGCAGCCTCTATTGATGTATATCACCCGTTTATATGGGAGTGTCCCATTTACCTCTGCTTTCCATTCTTTAGTCTCGGGTGGTAGGGGACGCAACCATTTCCTAGCTATTATCTTTCTGCATGAGAACAGGGTCTCCTGTAAAAATACCTTGGTGTATTTTTCCAGTGGGTTTGGGAACACACCCAACAGGCATTGTTTGGGGTCCAGTGTCACAGGTGAGCCCATGTTGTCATGAAGGAAGGTCACTATCTGTTTCCATAGGCCTTGTATCTGAGGGCATGACCAGAGGAGATGGTAGAACGAGCTCTCCGTGGACCTACACATTGGGCACAGTGTTGGACAGTTGTGTTTGTACCTGGCTATCCTATGCGGAGTTAGGTATGTACGGTGTATTATATTTAATTGTGTCAACCTATCTGACAGTTTGGGAGATACCTCCTTACATGTATCCAGTGCTTCTTCCCATTCCTCATCTTCTAGGTTACCCAGATCCCTTTCCCAGCGGGATTTGAGGCCGTATATTATTTTTGTGGCTATTGGGATAGTGAGCATGTTGTAGAAACAAGATATTAATTTTTTTGGGTCTGTGTCTTTTATGATTGCTATTAGGGGATTGGGGGTTGACCGTGGTGGGGGTTGCGGAAATTGTGCCTGTAGTGCGTGTCTCAATTGGAGAAATCTGAATACCATATTGTTGGCTAGATGGAATTCCTCCTTAAGGGTGTCAAAGTTTTTAAGGGTTCCGTTTGACCAGACATGATGTAAGTAGAGTATACCCCTCTCCAGCCAAGGTTTCGGGTCGTGAATATTATGGAGTTCTTGTAGGTCTCTGTTGCACCATAAGGGAGTGAAGTCGTTGTGTCTGGGTATATTGAGTTTACTGCTTGCAAGTTCCCAGATGCGTCTGTATTGATACAACAAGGATGTTTTGTGTGTGTTGCCTTCGTTAGTCTTAGTGCCCACAGTGATAGTGTATATGGAATCTAAGGTACCTTGGGCCCATTGTGGGCAGATTAGCATCCGAAATCTTTCACTGTCCACCTTGTCTATATGGTAAAGTTGGGAGAGTTGGGACGCAATATAGTAGTGATTAAGGTCTGGAAGTGCTGTACCCCCCCTGTCTGTTGGGTTTTTGAGGGTTTGCCATGCAATCTTATGTCTATTTTTTCCCCACACAAAGGGCTTGAGAAGGGACTCCATTATTTTAAAGTGTTTTAGAGGTATATATGTTGGGGTGTGCCAGAGTATATATAATATTTTGGGGAGTAGTATCATTTTTATGAGGTTAATACGGCCCCATACTCCTAAGGGTAGTCTAGTCCATGATTGTGTTTTAGTTTTAATAAGGGAATATAATGGTTTAATGTTTAGTGTTATGTAGTCTGCTGGATTTTTGGAAGTATTTATTCCTAAGTATTTGATTGTGTCTACTCTTTGTAATGGTAGGGTGGCTTGGAATTCCGTGGGTGGGAAAGTGTCTATTGGTAAAATTTGGGATTTCCCCCAGTTTATTTTGAGGCCCGAGAATTTCCCAAAACGTTCAATTGTTTGAAGAGCCTGGTGGAGGGAAGGACCTGGGTCCGCCAGATAAAGTAGTGTGTCATCAGCGTACATGCTGATTTTTTCTGTGAGGGTTCCAGTTTTTAATCCTATGATCTCTGGGTCTGTCCGGATAGAAACAGCCAGTGGTTCCGCAGCCAGAGCGTACAGTAGTGGGGACAATGGGCAGCCCTGTCTCGTGCCTCTGTGGAGGTCGAACTTCTGAGACGGCCATCCATTTGCCACCACTCTGGCCGTGGGGTTCTGGTATAGTAATTGCACCCATTGAATAAAGTTTGGACCAAAACCATATCGCTCAAGACAGCACCAGAGGTATCCCCACTCAACCGAGTCGAAGGCCTTAGCAGTATCGAGGGTGACTATAACTCTTGTGCCTACGTTCTCATGTGTGGCCTGCAGGTTTATAAATAAGTTCCGTAGGTTAAAGGAAGTGTTACGTCCCGGCATAAAACCCGCCTGGTCAGCATGTATAAGGTTGAGTATCACTTGATTGAGTCGCATGGCTAGAATTTTGGCCAGAATCTTAATATCAGCCTGTAATAAAGAGATAGGGCGGTAGGATTCCAGGTGACCCAAGTCCTTGCCCGGTTTAGGTATCAAGACAATTGTGGCCTCACCCATAGAGGGTGGGAGGGTGAATTGTTGAAACATGACATTATAGAGGGTAAGCAGTTTGGGAGTAATTATTTCATTGTAATGTGAGTAGAATTCTATGGGTAGCCCATCTGAGCCAGGGGATTTAGATTTGGCAAAGCTTGCAATTGCGGCGTCTATTTCTTCTTTAGTGAGAGGGGCCTCTAAAAGTTCCCTTTGTTCAAGTGTAAGTTGAGGGAATGCTACTCCTTCCAGAAAGGAGATCATATCATCTGGTCCCTCTTGGGTCCTGGAATTGTATAGGTCCACAAAGAATTCCCTAAATTTGGATGACACAACAGGAGGATCAGTGATTTTTTGCCCCTCTGGGCTATGCAGTGCAATTACCACTGGGGGTTTGTCCTCATTTCGAGCTAGAAACGCCAGAAGTTTTCCAGCTCTCTCACCCTGTTCAAAATATTTCTGTTTGGCAAAAAATAATTTCTGTCTTGCTTTTTCGTATTGGAGTTGGTTCATGATCCTAGATTGTAGTTTTAAGTGGGAGGCATTAGCTTGGGATGGGTCATTTTGATATATGTGTTCTATGCGTGAGAATTCAGTCTCCGCCTTCTCATATATATCTGATGAGTTTGCTTTGATCTTATTGATGCGAGTTATTAGGGTGGCCCTGGCGTGTATTTTAAAAGTTTCCCATACTATCGGAAAAGAAGCAGTGTTTGTGTTTTCCCGAAAGAAGGTCTCCCATTCGGCCGACAAGTCGTCATCTTCTGGCAACAATGTCAGCCAGAATGGATTAAGGCGCCATGAAGTTGGTGGTTTGTCTATATGGAAGGCGAGGGTGATCCAGTATGGAGCATGGTCCGAGAGCAATCTAGGACCAAACTCTGTCTCAAGGAGACGTGCTAACAGATTTTGGGATATAAAAATAAAGTCAATTCTTGACATGGTATTGTGTGTTGCTGAGAAGCAGGAGTATTTACGCGTGTGCGGGTGTTTATGTCTCCAAGTGTCCATCAAGTGAAAAGGTGAGAGAAGCCTGGCAAGTTTAGTATCTCTGGGGGGATTTGTAGCAGGTGGGGTTGGTCTCAGTCTGTCCAGTTCCTCATTGAGTGTGCTATTGAAATCTCCCATCCATATTGTCTGAGCTGTTGGGTATTTTGCTATAAAGGAGAGTCCCTCTAGTAGTATGGAAGTGGAAAATGGGGGAGGGACATAGACAGCTAGGATCAAAAAGGGTTCCCCGTGTAGTTTAGCGGATATAAATATAAATCTACCTTGTGAATCAGTGTGTAGTTCGCATAATTCAAAGTGCACTGTTTTTGCGATAAGTACCGAGACACCTCTCGAGTGTGATGTATGGGTCGAGTGGAATGCCCAACCCACCCACGGGCGACGCAGTGTCATCTGAAGTCTCCCCTCAATGTGGGTCTCCACCAGGGTCACCACATCCGCCCTTTGCTTTTTAATAAATGCGAGGGCTGCCGCCCGTTTAATCTTATCACGTAATCCCCTCACGTTCCATGTAAGGAACTTCAGTGATATTTTAGGCATTGTTGTTTGTGCTTATATTTTAGTGTGTTAATGTAGCTTTTAGCCCCATTGTAGCGGGACGGTGTAGGAAGGTTAAACAGTAGGGATGCGTAATATAGCATATTGTATTTGACCAGTGAACACCAGATGGGACCGGGACGCGCTGGTGTTGTGGACGTAGCAATTAAAGTGCGCACGTTTAAGTCTAGTTTTTCAGCTTCCCTTTTCCGCTCTCCCCTCCCAGCAATGTCCCCCGCCCAGTCAGTGCTAGCCTGTGTCAGTAACAGATTTTTCTTTTTGCTTTGGCATCTGGTAGCGTAATAAAGGAAGAAATAATAAAAGAGCAATAAATAAAATAAGACGGATTTCTGTACACCCAGCCTGAGGCTCCCTTTCCTTAAAATAAATAGAACAGAGAGTATCGGACTTCCAATATATCTGTGGTATAACATGCTATGGGTAGCGATTGGGTACCAGTTAGACGTAGGATATAGCATTGTCACACACAGGTTAACCGGAGCACGTGCAGTTGGATCTGGCTTTTTAGTTTCCCTTTCCTCCCCTCCTGATATGTATTCTCTCCAATTGGTCTCGGTATGTATGCATGACAATGCTTTCCCCACAAACCCAGGCTTGACACTGTATTAAAGGGTAACATATTTATATAGGAACAGGAGTTGTAATAGAATATGTTTTTGTGATCTCAATCTATACCCTACTTTCCTTGATTGGAGAAAAACAGAAGTGGTTGTATTCTTTCTGGTTGTGTGACATAACTCACTGAGTGCAACATCTGAACACCAGTGAAACAAAAGGTATGTCAGTACCATACGCTTAAACATTAAAACACTTACATTGAAATTTAACTTGTAGGTTTCCCCTCCCCCCTCCCCCCTCCCTGCTTGGCATCTTCCCCAACTGATGCTAGCATTCACCCATAACAAAACTTTCTGTAAAGTCTTGGCCCTGACGGCATATTGAGAAAAAAAATATAATGAGAGTAAAGTACTTGAAGTAGGATGTATGTCTGTGCCCTTCCAAACTTCTCTTTCCATGGAAGAAGAAACACAAAGAGGGCTAACCTCTCTTCACTCAGGTGTGTAATTGGAGTTTGCACATTATCAAGGTTGGTGTTGTTGTGGTTTTTCCTTCTTGAGCCGCCAGGTTCAGACTTGTGTGGGGGCTGAATACGCTGCACTCTGCTTGTGGACTGTAGGACTACAGCAGTCCAGAGCTCCATTGAGATGTAAAAAGTGATGTGTGTAGTTCAATCATTTAGGGATTTGTCCCAGGAAAGTTCCAGCATTGTGTACCAGAAATGATCCGCAGAATACAAACTGGATCTAAGCCCACAATGGGGGAGTATATGTAGATATTTGCGTATAGGCACTATGTCCTTCTACCCCTTGGGCTATTCTTCACAACGGTAACAACTGGTGAAGTAAATAGGAGTGAGTGTTCAGTGGAGAATGATAGTGGATTATTGTTGCATCTGTGTCAAGGGTGTGCATGTGGAAGGTTAACGTATGGTTGCATACTCACAGACACTTTAGTCCGCCTGTTCTGGGTTGTTTCTGCGTTCCAACCAGGCCAGCAGCTCAGCAGGATCTTCAAAAAAGGAAACTCGGCCGTCGTGTTCCACTCGGAGACGCGCTGGAAACAGCATGGCATATTTCATGTTGAGGCTTCTAAGTTTTCGCTTTGCTTCCATGAAATTTTGTCTGCGTCGCTGTACCTCCGCCGAGAAGTCAGGGAACACCGCAATTTTCACGTTGCCTAGGGGGATGTTGCCCCTTTCTCTTGCAAGTCGCAGGGCAGCGTCTCTATCTCTGTAGTTGAGCATTTTGGCTATAAAGGTACGCGGTGGGGCTCCTTGTGGCGGCGGTCTGGCAGGCATGCGGTGGGCTCTTTCAACTGCCAGCATGGGGGAGAAGGCCTCTCTACCATAGGTCTTGATGAGCAACTGCTCCAGGAAAAGCGTGGGATCCTTGCCCTCAGCCCCCTCCGGCAGACCAATGAGGCGGAGGTTACATCTCCTGCTTCTGTTCTCGAGGTCTTCTTGCTTGGAGAATAGTTGTTGGATTTGCTGCTTCATGTGGTGCACCTCCGTTCTCATTGGAGGAATGGTGTCTTCCATGTCGCTGATGCGGGTTTCAGTTTCTTTAACTCGGTCTCGGAGTTTGTGGAAGTCTTGTCTGATCAAGGATATGTCTACCTTGACTTCTTCTATCTGTGAGGCAAGTGATGTTCTGCAGAGGGTTATTGCTTCCAGCAGCTTTTCTGTGTCTCCCGCTGTGCGCTCCTCGCCATGTGTATTGTCACCGTCATTTTCTGCCTGCTCCTCCCTGTCCTGTCGGCGGTATTGGTCCAGTTTAGATGCGGCAGTTTTCTGAGATTTCGATGGCGACATGATGCACAGATGTTAGGGTATCTGGGAAAGTGGGGACAGGAGTTAATCTTGCTGTGTCCGTATGTGGGGTATTACCCCTCCTTTCTCAGTGGTATTGGTAGACTGAAGCTATGCCCTGTGGAACATGTGACGGTGGAGGGGGAGATCAGGACCACAGGTTATGTTACAGTGTGTGCAGAGGAGATAGGTGTACCAAAATGGCCGCCGGTCTTAGCACAGGGGTCTAGGCCGCAATCCAGGCCGTTCTCTCTGGGCCTTTAATGAATATATAGGCTGGTAATCAGGGGGGTGAGTGCAGTAGCGTTCTCCCAGGGGGTTATCCCGCAGCTATGTACCTTTGTATTGTTGTAGACTTCAGGCAGGGCCGCAGATGAGGAGGACCAAGATGGCCGCGACCTCCGGTGGTAGGCCGAAGCCGCGGTCTAAATTTCGGTGAGCCGCCGAGCGGGAGATCGCCGCTCCGTTTGGGCCGTCCCGCGTTCTTTCTCCACAAGAACCGGCTAATACTGCTCCAGGAGTCCCAGGGACACAATCCAGCTGGTGTGATGATGCAGGATGTACAGGATTAATAAGGATTAGGAGTGATGGACGGAGCTCTATTTCTGTGCGTCCTACTCCATGCTGCGTCAGGCCACGCCCCCCTTCTCACCCCTTTTCACACGTTTCCTATCTTTTCTTTATGGGATTGCTCAGATCCCGCTATTTCTCAGGTACAACATGACATATACACACCCAGAGGGGTATTCTTAAAAGAATGTTAATCGGAGTATCTGAGGGACCCCTTCTTCTCCTCCCTAGAGGTTCACTAGTTACCGCAGTGGCGAACTGGAAATGGAGGGCTCCGCTTTGATAGCCCCTCCAACCAGTCCATAATGCTCCTGGGGGGTCGGCTGATTCGGGGTAGAGCCTAAACACACCTACAGGAAGATCCCATGGGGAGGATGTGAGGGTTCCCTGGGTCATCTGGCGTCTATCCCCCAGGAGCGAATCCCCACTTCTGCCTATCCTCCCGCACAGGTGGGCTCGGATAACTCTGTACAGTACATACAGATCCACTGACCCGATTTTACCTTACTGTCTCTTGAGATCTCTGATGGAAATCACTGAAGATACCTTTCCTGTAAGAATATCCTCATAGGGTTATCCTCTGATCCTGGAGCACCTGTTTAGCTCTCTGACATACAGGATTGTTCATACTTTGTTCATTGGTTTCTTTATATGAATACATTGAAAATCTTTTTTTTTGTTTTTTCTCCTTTTATTACTCTGTTTTTAACAGAGAAGTTTACTACACTACTGAGTTAAGGTTGACTACAGGACATAACAGAGCCTCATATAGCAGCTGTGAGTTAATTTGGTTGTGACAGTCTTGCAACTATAACACTCAGTTTGGCATCTAATTTATGTTCATAAATGTAAGATACTTTCTGTATAACTTTACTTACTACTTCAGAAATGTATGCAATTTCCTGTATGGTATGCAAAAACTCCAATAAAAATGATTTGAAACAAAAAATGCCACCAAAAGAAATCTCTATTTATGGGGTAAAAAAGGACGTCAATTTTGTTTGGGAGCAACGTCGCACATCGCAATTGTCAGTTAAAAGGACGCAGTGCTCTGGTCTTTTGCCAGCCAAATAGTCTGGGGCTAAAGGGGTTAAAATTGCAATAAAATGCAATTACCACTGTTGAGGCAACTATCATTGGGTGTCATCAATACTAATAATAAAACTCAAAGAATAGAGGTAAAACCATTTTAACAATAGCTAACTAACATAACCACAGAGAGCAAAAAAAGGTAATGTGATTCTGGTGTTGTACAGTCCAGTGGTATTTATGAAGCTTAAAGTGATTGTAAACCTGCACCTTGTAAAACAACCTATTCCATATGAAATATCAATTAAAGCCAAAACATTTGTGTATAGATATAAAAAAGTCATAAATACCTTTCTCCCTTTTTTATAAGTAATAATATTCTCTCTGTTCTCAGCTGCATAAGAGCTGGGAGAGGAAAAGCTGCAGCACACCGATCTTCACAGTGAAAGGCTGTGCAGGAGATGCATGTCATGACAAGTCTGATCATTGGAGGAGAGCAGGCTGAGTTTGCAGCACAGCTAGAGAGCTGACCACAGTGTGTTCTCCTGCTTAATGTGGACATTTTTTAATAGGAAAGCAGAGAGACTGGCAGGAACACCAGGGATTTCACACAAAGGAAGCAATACAAAGAGAAAATGGTACTTTTTCATACAAGTACATGGTACACAGTGGCAGCCCATCCATAAGAGGGGCAGGGGCACCGCCCCCCTAATCCACGCGCTCACCCTGATCTACATGCAGGGCTCTGATTGGCTTAAAAAAAGGGTGGTCTTGGGGAGCAGAGCGCTGCGCCCTGAGCCCACCCAGTTGTGTGACAATAGCAAATTAATATTTTCTATTGTCTACCTGATTCTCCTCCTGGCCAAATGGGTCTCAGGCTCTAATTGGCTTAAAAAAAAGGAGGGCTTGGGGAACAGAGTGCTGTGCCCTGAGCCCACCCAGTTGTGTGACAGTAGCAAATTAATATGCTCTATTGTCTTCCTGATTCTCCTTCCAGCCAATCAGGAAGTGGGTTCTGAGACCCAATTGGCCAGCGAGTCTTGGAACTCCCGGCCAATTGGGTCTCAGGACCCACTTCCTTTTCAGCCAGGAGGGGAAGCAACAACCCCAAAGCAAGGAGTATCTGGAGCGAGGAGTATCTGGAGCGAGGAGCAGCAGGCCTACCTCAGATCCTTGTCATCTGCCTCATATGGTAAGGTGGCCTCTGATCGCAGCCTTCTCGTCCCTCTCCAAGAGGAGTGAGCGCCGCCTTACTGTCCGTCTCCTGTGCGGGGGGATCACTGCCTTCCTGTATGTCTCCTGTGGGGGAGAGGGAATCGCCGTCTTTCCGTCTGGGTGTTGGTTTGCCCCCCCAAAATATTTAGCACCAGTGACCACTGATGGTACAGCAGGCACATATCAGAAATAAGGATGAGCTTCGAGTTCTTCGATAGTAATTTTATATATTTTTGCTTTTTTAATAATACAGTAACAATGAAGAGAATATGCAAGAGAATTTCTGCAAATCATAATGACTTGTACAAGTGTTCTGCACAGCCTCCAAACCATCTGTCCTTTCAAAATTGTCAGCTAAATGATATCAAGTTGCTTGTTTATGCTTATACTCATTTTCAATTTCATATCTGTTCATATCTTAATAAAAAATACATTATTATTAAATATCCTTCACTCTCTTTTAAATGCCTTTGCTAATGTATTTCAAATAAATGTACTTGATTTTAGTAAAGCTCAGTAAAAAGGTAAGTTCTATAACTGAGTCGAGGTCTAGATGAAAATGACACAATTTAAAATGTCCAGATTAGATATGAGCTTCGAGTTCGAGTCAAACTCATGTTCGACTCGAACATCGGCTGTTCGCAAGTTCGCCGAACAGCGAACAATTTGGGGTGTTCGTGGCAAATTCGAATGCCACGGAACACCCTTTAAAAATCTATGGGAGAAATCAAAAGTGCTAATTTTAAAGGCTTATATTCATGGTATTGTCATAAAAAGTGTTTGGGGACCTGGGTCCTGCCCCAGGGGACATGGATCAATGCAAAAAAAAGTTTTAAAAACGGCTGTTTTTTCAGGAGCAGTGATTTTAATAATGCTTAAAGTGAAACAATAAAAGTGTAATATCCCTTTAAATTTCGTACCTGGGGTTGTCTATAGTGTGCCTGTAAAGGGGCACATGTTTCCCGTGTTTAGAACAGTCTGACAGCAAAATGACATTTCAAAGGAAAAAAAGTCATTTAAACTACTCGCGGCTGTTAATGAATTGCCGGTCCGACAATACACATAAAAGTTCATTGATAAAAAACGGCATGGGAATTCCCCACAGGGGAACCCCAAACCAAAATTTTAAAAAAAAATGACTTGGGGGGTCCCCATAAATTCCATTCCAGGCCCTTCAGGTCTGGTATGGATTTTAAGGGGAACCCCGCACTAAAATAAAAATAAAAAAATGGCGTGGGGTCCCCCCAAAAATCCATACCAGACCCTTATCCGAGCACGCAACCTGGCAGGCCGCAGGAAAAGAGGGGGGACGAGAGAGCGCCCCCCCCTCCTGAACCATTCCAGACGAGAACCATGCCAGACGAGAACACCGGAGGAAAAACCAGAAGAACCAGAAGAAGAAGATGGAGGAAGAAACCGAAGGAAGATAGAAGATAGAAGAAAGAAGAAGCATTTAAATAAAGGAATTGTCAAAAACTGTCTCTTGTCATTTTTAACATTTTTGACACTTTTTTGTGAAATGGTAGGGGTACAGTACCCCCTTACCATTTCACACAGGGGGGAGGGGAATTCCGATAAGCCTCCCGCCTGCAGACCCCCACAACCACCGGACAAGGGTTGTGGGGATGAGGCCCTTGTCCCCATCAACATGGGGACAAGGTGTTTTGGGGGGCTACACCAAAGCACCCTCCCAATGTTGAGGGCATGTGGCCTGGTAAGGTTCAGGAGGGGGGCCGCTCTCTCGTCCCTCCTCTTTTCCTGAGGCCTGCCAGGTTGTGTGCTCGGATAAGGGTCTGGTATGGATTTTTGAGGGGACCCCACGCCATTTTTTAAAAATTTTGGCACGGGGTTCCCCTTAAAATCCATACCAGACCTGAAGGGTCTGGTAGAGATTTTGAGGGGGACCCCACGCCATTTTTTTTGTCTGGGGTTCCCCTTAATATCCATACCAGACCTGAAGGGCCTGGTATGGAATTTAGGGGGACCCCCACGTCATTTTTTTTTAAATTTTTGTTCGGGGTTCCCCTGTGGGGAATTCCCATGCCGTTTTTATCAATGAACTTTTATGTGTATTGTCGGACCGGCAATTCATTAATAGCCACGAGTAGTTTTAAAAGACTTTTTTCCTTTGAAATGTCATTTTGTTGTCAGACTGTTCTAAACACGGGAAACATGCATCCCTTTACAGGCATACTATAAACACCCCCAGGTACAAAATTTAAAGGAATATTACACTTTTATTGTTTCACTTTAAGCATTATTAAAATCACTGCTCCCGAAAAAACGTGTTTTTAAAACTTTTTTTGCATTGATCTATGTCCCCTGGGGCAGGACCCAGGTCCCCAAACACTTTTTATGACAATACCATGCATATAAGCCTTTAAAATGAGCACTTTTGATTTCTCCCATAGACTTTTAAGGGGAGTTCCGCGGCTTTCGAATTTGCCGCGAACACCCCAAATTGTTCGCTGTTCGGCGAACTTGCGAACAGCCGATGTTCGAGTCGAACATGAGTTTGACTCAAACTCGAAGCTCATCCCTAATTTGGACATTTTAAATTGTGTCATTTTCATCTAGACCTCGACTCAGTTATAGAACTTACCTTTTTACTGAGCTTTACTAAAATCAAGTACATTTATTTGAAATACATTAGCAAAGGCATTTAAAAGAGAGTGAAGGATATTTAATACTAATGTATTTTTTAATAAGATATGAACAGATATGAAATTGAAAATGAGTATAAGCATAAACAAGCAACTTGATATCATTTAGCTGACAATTTTGAAAGGACAGATGGTTTGGAGGCTGTGCAGAACACTTGTACAAGTCATTATGATTTGCAGAAATTCTCTTGCATATTCTCTTCATTGTTACTGTATTATTAAAAAAGCAAAAATATATAAAATTACTATAATATATATATAATATAATATATCAAATTAAAACTGCAGCTATGTAAAATTCTAGAGCAAATTATTCTAAACCAGGCGGATCATTTATACAAAAAAAAGTTCCTGTTGCCAAAATGTTATTTCTGAATGCTATAGATAATTTTAGATGCAGTATATACACACACAACTTACATACTTAACTTATATAGTATATAAGCCATTATTGCTATACAGCTACAGTATCTCACAAAAGTGAGTACACCCCTCACATTTTTGGAAAAATTGTATTATATCTTTTCATGTGACAACACTGAGGAAATGACACTTTGCTACAATGTAAAGTAGTGAGTGTACAGCTTGTATAACAGTGTGAATTTGCTGTCCCCTCAAAATAACTTAACACACAGCCATTAATGTCCAAACCACTAGCAACAAAAGTGAGTACACTTCTAAATGAAAATGTCCAAATTGGGCCCAATTAGACATTTACCCTCCCCGGTGTCATAGTTACATAGTTACATAGTAGGTGAGGTTGAAAAAAGACACAAGTCCATCAAGTCTAACCTATGTGTGTGATTATGTGTCAGTATTACTTTATGTGACTGGTTAGTGTTACAAGGTTTCAGGTGTGAATGGGGAGCAGGTGTGTTAAATTTGGTGTTATCGCTCTCACTCTCTCATACTGGTCACTGGAAGCTCAACATGGCACCTCATGGCAAAGAACTCTGGGGATCTGAAAAAAAGAATTGTTGCTCTACATAAAGATGGCATAGGCTATACAAAGGTTGTCAAGACCCTGAAACTGAGCTGCAGCATGGTGGCCAAGACCATACAGCACTTTAACAGAGCAGGTTCCACACAGAACAGGCCTTGCCATGGTCAACCAAAGAAGTTGAGTGCACATGCTCAGTGTCATATCCAGAGGTTGTCTTTGGGAAATAGACGTATGAGTTCTGCCAGCATTGCTGCAGAGGTTAAAGGGGTGGGGGGGTCCGCCTGTCAGTGCTCAGACGCACACTGCATCAAATTGCATCAAATATATTAGAGGTGAAGCCCTGACTTTTGGGCATAGCACGTAATGTGGAGTGAAGTGCATGATGTCATCACGTCACCCAGAAACCGCTGCCTGTGTGAGAGCTAGTGGGGAGGATTATACCAATCCCTTCTCTGCCCACAGTGTGATTGTTTTTAAAGCTTCATCTTTTTGTTTGAGTGTATTATGGTTTCATATTTAATAAAAATTTATAACTGAGAGTATTGAAAGTGCTTGTGTCTTGTCTCTGCTAAGGAGCATAGAAGGAAGAAAGCGGTACTCAAAGCCAAGAAGGGAGAGATCTGGTGACCTTGGAGGGGAGTCCCTGGAAAAGCTGAAGAAAGGGGTTCAAATTTGACATTTTTAGACCTCTTATAGTGTGGAGGTCTATGGAGGGGTGAGCACATTTACATTTTAGGCTAAGGCACATGGTGTAATCAACTGAAGAGTGTCATTGGGATTCACAAGTGTTTCATCACTACGAAGCTCTGAAGATTTATTAGACTTCATATTGTTTATTCATTTTGGACAGTTTTTAACACATTAATTCTTTTTGGATGAAAATGTTGCATGTTTGATGTTTTGGGTATTTTCACTCATAAGTACAGATTTTTTTTTTTTTGCTGTGCAGTCCTAGTTTATTTGTTTTATCTTCATAGTGTTTATGTTTATCACTAAGGAGCACTGTTAAGAATGTTGGATTTTATATAGTTCATTTATTGGTTTTTGGACTGTCTTTAACACATTAATTTCCTTTGGGTGAGAATTTTAAATGTTTGAGGATTTGGGTAGTCTCACTCATAGTGCTGCACTATTCCTCTGTTTTTACGTGACTCATGGTTAACCTATACCAGAATTCATTGCTGTCTAGGTGCTTGGGCCAAATTTAACAGTGTTGAAATTTTCAGGAAAATTAACAAAACCTCTATGACTGATCTGTATACTTTATCATTATACTCATTTTTATGGGTCACTTCTAGCACCCACTTTGCCTTAAGGCCGCTGTACATAACAGTACTTGAATGTCTTATATGCTGGTTGTGGGTTTTGGTAACAAGCCTTTAAGGAAAATGTACTGTAAAGCAGTGATAGGTAACAGCTCAGCTCCAAGCAGCGTAAGGAGATATCAGTATGAGCAGCAGATGTGAGAAATTTAGCAAACATTAGCCAAGGGTCAGGAGAGGCAGCAGACAAGAGAGTAATCCAGCATACAATAGCCAAATAACTCAAGAATGTACTTAATCACTCAGGAAACTCTATCACAAGCACAGAGTCACAGGTTGTTGATATTTAAATAAGGTGCCCCCTGCACCAGGGACCCTTCCAGCTAGGGAGCATGTGGCCTGGCCCATTACCCCAACAGAAGAAAGATGGGGAATGTACAAGGTAGAAGCCATTAAGTGTTAAGAAGAGCTGGGTGTTTGCCTAGGCACAATATCCCACAACTGATGCAGCCAGGAGTCTGAAACAAGTCATTAATCCACAGCTGACAGGAGAAACTGGATGTCTGCCTAACAGGAGACTCCAATCAACTTGTCATTCCTTTGACAAAGCTGACATAGCATTCCCATGGCCAGGAACTACTCTTATTGGATCTCAGTCTTAAATGTGAACCCCAGATGTCCAAAGTTTTGTTGTGAAATAGCCCACTCAAAAATGGTGTGTGCAAGGTGGCGTGGCCTGACGGTAGTCAAGATGGCGGCGTAATCCCAGAGCTCTGGCATCCAGCGGGTAAACTCAGCAGCTCCCAGCAACCAAAAGCCAAGGGGCACCATCCCCTACTAATGGGCTGACTTCCCAGACACCTCGCAGCATGTCGAAGTAGGCACAATAACAATCACCGGCCCTAGAAGCTCACGGCATATATTTTACCCAGTGGTTGCATGGACAAGAAGACTCTGGCCCCTCTCCTCCATCTCTCACAGCACCCAGATCCTCGCAGCTTAATTCAGATTTTGCCTACCAGGGAGAGTACCGCTCCACTGAGACCTCACAAGCTTCCACTCCTCTCTGTAGGAGCCCGGCAAAAAACATGATTATGATGGAGGATCCTGGCCAGCAGCACTATGAGGTGAGAGCAAACCCTGACTCACAAGACGACACCAGGGAACTCCTTGACTCCATTATATCCTTTCCCACATCAAATCAACCTGTGCTAAACACAACACTTAAGGATTTGCTTGTGTCTCTCAGAAGTCTGATGGCCTTATGAGAAAAATTTACCTCAGATTGCACAGTATACAATACAACTCCACAGAAACCTAAATAGTATCACCAAGGCTTTAAGGAACCATAACATAAGGGTACAAATAGGGACACCCTACTAAACTTTTCATCACCAAAGATGGTTTTTCACATATGATCACTTCCCCCAACAAAGGTCTTCGACTTCTAAAAAACCTGGAAAATCCTACCAGGAGATCCTCCACCATCTCCCTCTGCTTGAAGTCCAACCAGGATCCCCCTGGAGTGGCAACAAGCGCCTACCACTTAGGAGCTTTTGTCCCACTGTTAACTGCAGCCCTGTCACCTGTAATAGTAGCCCACTGTCATGGTTATACAGTAATGTGTGTCTGTCAGCTCTCCTTTCCTTCTGTGTTCACCTTTAGAGGCCAGCCACCATCACCTGACTGTTTAAATAATCTTCCCTCAGCATAGCTCCACCCCAGTCTCTAATTAGGAACACTATATTAACCTGGGCATTGCAAGCCAACCCTGCTGATCAACCATTGTGTGTTACCTTTCGTGTGTACTTGCTGTGTTTCCTACATCTGATTCCAGTTACCGACCTTGGCCTGTTCTCGACTATCCCTGTCTGCTTGTGACCCTGACCTTTTGCGTGTTATATTTATCCTTGTCTGCTAGTCGCCCTGACATTTGGCTTATCTCTTACTTTCCTTGTTGTTCCAGCCTGCTGCCTCCTTCCTCTTCTCCTGTAGTCTATCATGAGCGTGAGCTGTGAGACCCTGGGAGCCGTGACCTGGAGCCAGACTGCAGCGCAGTCCATCCTCGCCACTAGAGGCTCTGGTGAACACCTGCTGGCTCTTAGACTCTGCACCCTGGGGAATCTATGTTCTAGCTCCCAATGGGACCTGTTTTAGTGATCCAGTAGACCTGCTTCCTGAACCTCCCAAGGTTCAATCCGCAGCAGTCAGTCCTGGGGTCCACTACCTTAGCGGTGCACTCCTGACTTCCACGGAGTGCATCTGTCACCTGGTCTCAGGTGACCTGACAGTTTGATAAGCCATGGACCCAGCTGACGTGCAGCTTCCTGCAGATGATTCATTACAGGGCATAGTCTGCAGACTTGAGACCCAGGAATCTCATCAGACCCAGGTGATGCGATTCCTTCTGGATTTGGTCTCTCATTTTGAACAGGTTCAGGCCTCGTTAGGACCCCTGGTTCAACAACCTCAACTGATATCTGCTGCTGCACCTATCGCACCAGTCGCAGCCACACATTCATTAGAACTGCCAGCTCTGGCCCATTTCTCTGGGGACTCCAAGGCCTGCAGGGGGTTCCTTAGCCAGTGCACAATTCATTTTGAGCTTCAGCCCCAAAACTTCCTGACCGATCGGGCAAAGGTAGCCTATCCCTCCTGTCCGGCGAGACGTTAGCCTGGGCTGCCCCTCTGTGGGAACTGAATAAACCCGTGGTTTCTAGCCTGTCTGATATCTCGAAACTTTTTAGGAATATCTTCGAGGAAGTGGGTCGTGTCTCCTCAGCTCCCAGCGCCCTTTTACGTTTACGGCAAGAGTCCGCTTCTGTGGGACAGTACTCTCTTCATTTTCGTACTTTGACTGCTGAGCTGAACTGAAACAATGAAGCCCTAGTTGCAACCTTTTTACATGGCATCTCTGATAGAGTAAAGGATGAATTAGCAGGAAGGTCCCTCCCTGCTGATCTGGACGGTGTCATCACCTTGTGTAACCAGATCGATATTCGCTTTCAGGAGAGGGCCCTGGAAAAAAGACGCCAGCACTCCCTGTTCTTTAGGCAGCCTGAGCTCCATGTTCATTCTCTTCATTCCGAGAAGCACCTCCTGCCTGCTGAGGAACCTATTCAGCTGGGCCGGACCAAGTTATCTCCCGAAGAATGTGCTAGGCGCAGAACATTGGGCCTGTGCTTCTACTGTGGCGTCAAAAGTCATTTTCGTGATACTTGTTCTCTTTGTCCGGAAAAACACTTAGGGCTAATACATCTGGAAGGTGGAGTATTGGACCCTGAAATATCAAGTTTACCTTCTCATCTTCCCCCTTCTGTGTTCCTTCATGTCGGCAATTCCCCTCATTCGGTCTCGGCATATCTGGATTCTGGAGCCGCTGGCAATTTCATTGACTGGGGAACTGCATCTTCCATGAAACTTACCCTTTTGTCCCTTACAAAGCCATTGGTGGTCTTGGCGATTGATGGCACTGTTCTTCCAGGGGTCCACTTCCAGACCCTCCCTGTTAATATCTCGGTAGGGACACTCCACCAGGAGTGGATATCCTTCCTTGTCTTACCTAAGGTTTCATCTCCAATCATATTAGGTCTTCCTTGGTTACGGCTCCATTCTCCACACGTTTAGTGGACTGCTGGACAGATCTTGATTTGGGGTTCCTCCTATTCCTCCTCCTGCCTACTCAAGGTTATCCCAAAAGAGAAACTTCCTGTTGCCACCATCCCAGTATCTTCTGCTCTTCCCGCTGCATATAGCGATTTCTGGAATGTCTCCTGCAATAGTCGGGCTGAGGCACTCTCTGGGTCTTGTGGCACTCTGGATGAGGAGCCCACTTGTAAATCTGAGCCGATCATTCACTCAAGTTTGCATGGCCATTTACCTTTGCCTGTCCCTGGACCCCCTTGGACGCACACCCAGGCTGATTTGTCCACCAGTTCCACAGTCGCTATGCCCTGAAATGCTATTCTGGTTGTCGCTGCACCTGGCGATGCTGTTCAGTCAGCCTCTGCCAAGGTCCAGCCTATGCCCAGTGAGCTTCCTGCTTCTTGTTCAGGGCCTTCTGTAACCTAGCCTCACCCCACTGCTACTACGTCCGTTAAAACCTGTTTAAGAGGCTCAATCCATCCGAACAGGTGTAAGGTATGGATGGACTCAGTATATACAGGCAGTCAGCCCCACCATTAAAAGAAAGAGGAAGGCATATAGCGTATTTCCGTATGGAAAATTTAATACATGAAAAGCAAAGGAAATACATTCACATGTTTAGCAGTAAAATCAAGTGCTTGTATAAAAGAAGACAGTGGTCTCAGCATATCCTCCCGATGCGTTTCGACTTAGAAGTCATCAAAGCCTACCACTACGGTCAGTGCCAAGCTTTCTAACCTGCGACATGAACTCAGAGCTATTCTGCTTCACAAGTTCAAGCAAAAAGAAAAAACAATGAAAATTACTTTCTATTCTACCAGCAACAAAGCAGGGAAAGCCTTGGCACGTAGACTACAGGGACAGTGCTTCAAGACCAGAATTCCACATTTAATCAATCCCACTTCTAAATAAAGGGTTTTCAATCCACAAAAGATCGCCAATTCAGTCAGTGAATATTACAGTTCCCTTTATAACTTGCACTAAGACAGCCTTATGTCTCAACCATCTCAAAAAGATATAGAACATTTTCAAGTGAACCTAGAGCTACCACAACTCTCCCCCTTGCAAATTCTAAAATTGAATACCCCATTTTCTCTACCTGAAATTCTCAAAACCATAGACACATTACCAAGCAATAAATCCCCTGGGCCTGATGGTCTGATAGGGGAATATTACAAAAATGTTAAACTGATTCTGAGACCCCATTTACACGAAGTGTATGATAAAGCTGTTGCCTCTGCCTCTTTTCCACGCCTTTCCAGATAACAAATGGCACACGCCAAGGATGCCCACTACCCCCTTTGATATTCAATCTCTTGATGGAACCTATAGCCATCAGCAGCTGGCATAACTCCAACATTTCCAGTTTTATGGTACACGGCGCAAACACGTCATAAGTAGGGATGTCCCAATGTTCAAGTCGAACGTAAGTTCGACTTTAACATCGGGTGTTCGTTTGTTCACAGAACAAACAAACATATGGGGCATTTGAGCGCCGCTGAGCACCCCATAATGCACTGTGAGATCGCAGGGCATTGATGGCTGTTGATTGGCCAAAGCATGCACCTGACCTGCATGCTTTGGCCAATCACAACATGATCTGCTGTGAGAGCAATGATTGGCCATAGGCAGGGCACTAAGTACACGCCCCACACCATATAAGGCTGGTTACACAGCAGCCGTATATAGTATTCATGAATGGAGATTAGGCAGGGTATTTAGTGTGGTGTAGTGTGCGGTTAGTTAGCTTAGTGTATATAACCGTGTAAGACGGAGTATATATGACAGTGTAGTGTAGAGTATATAACAGTGTAGGGCAGAGTATAGAGCACAGTGTAGGGCAGAGTATATAGTAACAAATGGAAAAAATGGAATCGCGCTAAAAGACTGATATACATACAAATAATCACTAATTCAGCAATAAATTCCTGAATGTATATCATGTGAAATGTAAACATTTGAAAAGTGACATATCACCAAAAACATTGAATAATTATTGTTATAAACAATTAAAAATAATTAATATATATAAACATGAGTCCACACACATAAATGACATATATGTATATTTGTTCCGGCTACTATACCCTATTTTTGTTTGTGGATACTTACACCACATTATGCAACTCTTCATTACACCCAATGTCGCATCCATGCATCATACCGCCTCAGCTCCCGTGGAGAGGTTGTGTTCCTGGCCCACTGTGTGCCCACCACGGCTCATTGCATTCCCTGTCAGTATTGGTGAGTGTAGTTGGTTAATCACCTATACACACTTAAGGTTAATATATATATTTTTATATTTTTTACTCTTTTACAACAACAGCATGTTCCATTAATTTATACATATACTTCATAGGAAATTTGGCTACATCAGCTCCTGATGAGTGGAGAAGCATCCACGAAACGCGTCAAGCCTCACTGTTTTTTGATGCCCTTAGTACATTCTACATGGAATCATATTGACCAAGTTAACCTATGTGCTCCAATTTATTAACTCTTCTCAATTAGTTGGTACATTTTAACTGTGTGGATGCACTCATCGATGCCAGGTATGTTGTCGTTGATATTACTGTGCTATTTTTTCAATCTACCACAAATATTATATGCTGCTCTATATTTATTTTTTACCATACTCATGCCATGTACACGCCTCCTATATGCATATCAACTGGTACTTTTTTATTGTCTATTCATTTATTGTTTATTTTTAATTATTGTTTGTATATCTTTGTTGACAATAAATACTTCATGGTGAAATTAAACATGTTGTTATTGACTTCCACTATCCAATCACTTCATCTAAAGTCCCAATCTCCCTTTTATGTTGACACACATAAATGACTGTATCACCCATGTGATAAATAAATAAATTGATGTGAAACGTCCTTTAAAAAACTGTGAAATACTTGTTGGTGTAAAGATAGTGCTCGATCCACCACCAAAAGATGTAAGTTGGCCGCTTACCAGAGACTCATGATCCCCCACTACAGAAGATCAGAGAGAGCCTGAATAGGAATCATTCCTCCGGACCACATCCGATAAGCCAAGGTCTTCAGGGTATAATAACATAACCAGAATGTAGTCACCGGAACATATGTGTTTCAAACTGCCACGTGTTGACACCTGGAGTTCAGCATTAACATTCGGTATAAACAGGATTCTTAGCAGTGTTTGAGTCCACCTGCCTTCTGCTGGGCACAGCACATAAAAGAGCTTTATGTGCTGTGCCCCGCAGAAGGCAGGTGGACTCAAACACTGCTAAGAATGTTTGCCTCAATTGCTGTATGTATTTATGTAATGTATTTAGATCTGTACCTATCCCTATACACAAAAACGTTTCCTTACCTTGCAATCAATGCTATCAAAATTCCTCTGGGAGAGAAAAATTGATAGGAGTGCCTTTGCCAAACTCAGCAAAACTAGAAGCATACACCTCACCTACTCCTCTCTGGGGGGAAATCAAACAGTCATTCATACCAGGGGGCAACTTACACAACTATGTTCTAGCTTCCCCTTATCTAGCACACACACTCAAAAATCTCCCTCTTCCAGTTCTAGCAACACTGAACTCCTGGAAATCTCTTATATCATTTGAAACACATTTTACCCAGCCCCCCATGCCCAGTTATGTCTTATCACTCCTAATTCCAGATCTGGACATGGGACAATGGCTGGAGCAGGGAATCCAATGGGTGTCTGACCTACATATGGATTCTGGTATTAAATCATTTGCTGCCTTACAAGCCAAATACAAACTACCTAACCTGGAATATTTTACCAATAATAGGGTAACATCATTCCTTTAACAATCCTACTGCCTCTAGGCTGTTTTGGCGACTACAGTTATATCTTACCTCTGATAATAATTGCAGAGGAGGCATATTTATATTTTACAACTTTCTTAATGATAAATAGCTATTCACAAAAATGCCTCCAATGCTAGCTTGGGAAAGGGACTTCAACACGTATTTCTCTGACACACAGTGGTACAAAGCCCTACAATATGCTTATTCCTCTTCTAAATGTACTAACTTATGGGAGCTTTCACACAAGGTAACACAAAAATGGTACCTAACACCATATAGGATAGCCAAGTTCTACCCCTCAATTTCTACTGAATGCTGGAGAAACTGTGCACAAACAGGCACAATGTTTCATATACTATGGCCCTGCAGTGAATTAGCAAAATTTTGGAATAAAATATTTACAATTTTGCGCCAAGTAACAGGTCTACCTATACAGCTTTAATTAACTCTCTAAGCGGCACTTGCAGAGTCC
Source organism: Lithobates clamitans (assembly GCA_037952925.1). Taxonomy (NCBI): domain Eukaryota; kingdom Metazoa; phylum Chordata; class Amphibia; order Anura; family Ranidae; genus Lithobates; species Lithobates clamitans. The sequence goes on along the minus strand of JBBGZY010000304.1, from coordinate 12,630,880 downwards.
TGAGACAAACCCTCCTGGTTCTTGTTATATATATTTTATTTCTCTTTTCCTTTCTTAGTTTCTCAGTTATCAGTTACAAGTTTTATCATGTTATTCTGTTTAACCTCATGTGCCTTACTGCACTAACCCAATATCATAGCGGGCACTGACTATCCTGTACTATTGACAAATAATGGTATGATGCCTAAAAACCACATTTGTGCAAAGTAGAATACTATATATTTGAATGTGTACGTATAGAAAGGCATTATTTTCTATGGTATGCAAAGCTCCTTTGTCTATGCTTACCTTTATTTCATTTAATACCATATTGATATCATTCTAACAGTTGTATTGGTTACCTTTTATTTCAAGAAAAACTATTGAACTATAAAAATGGTCAGGGCTGTGTCCCTATATATATATATATATATATATATATATATATATATATATATATATATATATGGGTGGAGCCCTATGTCCGATATGGACATAGATAACATTTGTAGTTAACATAAACTTACCATCGGAAATAGACCTGGAAGTGTGGACTTACCATATGAAATGGACCTGAAAGTGTGCCTTGGTCTAATGGCCGGTATGCCAAAATAAGGGGGCATACCCTGGTTTTAAGAAATGATTATTCTGTAGAGAGAAATGAAATGAAATGAATGAATGAAATGAATGCCTTGAAATGGGGATGGGAGGGTGGGTATCGCGCACAGGAAACCGACAAGCACCACAGGTGAGCGGGCTTCTTAAATAGCCCCCCGGGCTCCTCCCATAAATTCAGGCCACCATACTGGCCTTCCTACTTATGGGTGGAGCCCTATGTCCGATATGGACATAGATAACATTTGTAGTTAACATAAACTTACCATCGGAAATAGACCTGGAAGTGTGGACTTACCATATGAAATGGACCTGAAAGTGTGCCTTGGTCTAATGGCCGGTATGCCAAAATAAGGGGGCAAAAACATTCAGGTAGGGGTATAATTTTTTATTGGTTTTCAGGTATTCATTGAGCCAATTTGGAGAATGCCTGTGCCATCTCTACTTGAGGATTGGGTATATACCGGGCGAAGCAGGCTGATTTCCATCTGCCTAGTCTTTTGATGATGTGGTCTGGAACCCCATGGCGGGATGCTGCGGAGGCTGCTCCGATGCGGAAGGAGTGTCCGGAGTACTGACTGGGGTTAAGGTGAAGACTGCGGAGAAGTATCCTTATGTGTTTTACAAACTGCCAGGCGTTTAAGGGTTTAACTGGGAATGGTAGAAGAGGACTGGTGTCCGATTGTTCAGGCAGGAGTGAGAGGAGACGGTTAAGTACGGTGACTGGACACCAGCTGTTATTGGTTCTGTAGAGGTGAATGTCCACTCCAGAGCCTGTTTGCTGGGTTTTAGAAACCTCGAGGTGAAGGATGAAATGGTCTTGGTGGCGAAGCAAGTGCCGTCTGCATAATACTTGGTCTGTGGGGTTGTTATAGGTGAATTCGCCAGGTCGCAAGAACCCGTAGTAAGCCAAATATATGGCTGCTTGTAGGACCGTGCTGGGCAGCAGACCGAATGGCGAAGTAGCCAGAATAGTCGACATGTCCCTGAAGATGGGCCCCGTAATGGGTAAGCGCTTAGTGCTGATCACTGGTTGTTGTTTCTGGATGCCCCTTAGGATGGCTCGTATAGCGTGTGATGAGAAAAGTGAAGATTTTGTGGGGTCTTCCAGGGTCACGAAATGTTGTATGCCGGCTAGGTATAGCCGAATGGTATTGTAAGATAAAGCCAGCTGAGTGTGGCAGTATGAAATGAAGGCCAGTACCTGTTTGACATCTGTTGGTCCTTTACAGCAGGATGTGAGAAATTTATTGAACGCCTTCCAGGCTGTCTGGTAGGCTTTGAGTGTGTTGTGAGAGAGTGAATGATTGATGAGTTGCGTTGCTCTGTGTAAATGTTGAACTAGTCCAGGGTCAGTTGTGACCAGACAGGGATAGGCGCCGACATTGGTTCGGCATCGGGAACCTGTTCAAAAAAGGAGGTGTAATTAAAACGTGACAGTGCATCAGCAGCTAAGTTGTATCTGCCGGGAATAAATGCACAGTGTATATTAAACTGACGCTGTAAAGACAGTTGTACCAATCTGCGCAGGAAGGACATGACTGCTAGGGACTTGGACCTGCCTCTGTTGATGATGTCTGCTGTGGCCTGGTTGTCGGTGGTGAAGACTACGGTTTGTCCTGTCCAGTGGTGGCCCCAGAGCTGTGCAGCTGCCACTATGGGATAAAGTTCAAAGAGGGCAGATGTTTGAGTAAAACCGGGTATCAACAGTATCTGTTGAGGCCAGGGTCCTGAAAACCAATGGTGGCCAAAAATTGCCGCGAAACCTGTGGAGGCTGCAGCGTCTGTCACTACCTGGGGTGACAGGGGCGAAACCATAGGTATAAATAGGGATATGCCGTTCCAGGCGGACAAGAATTCCTCCCACATAGATAGGTCCGCTATAGCTGCGGAGTCTAGATTTAAGATCTGATCGGGGTCTTGAGTTTCTGACAGGAATCTAAGCAGGCGTGATACGAAGGTGCGGCCTTGTGGAATAATTCGCATGGCGAAATTAAGCATTCCTAGGAGAGATTGCAACTTCTTTTTGGTACAGCCCTTGGTGTGTGTGAATTCGTGAAGGACCGCCCTAATGCGTGTTAGTTTGTCGAGGGGGAGACTGGCTTGCATAGCGCAGGTATCCAAGCTGACCCCGAGAAAGGTGATGATGTGTGCTGGGCCGTCGACTTTGTGCTCGGCGATGGGAACATTGAGGTTCGCAAATATCACTCTGAGTTTGTCAAGGTCTCCTGGTGGCTTGCTGGGAGGTTCTATTAGTAGGAAGTCATCCAGGTAATGGATGACTTCTTGGCATTGACCCTTGTGTAACAGTATCCAAACAAGGGACTGAGCGAACGTGTCGAAGAGCCACGGACTACTCTTCGAACCGAAGGTCAGTTTTGTGGCAAAATAATATGCCTGCTTCCACTTGATGCCATGCCAGCACCAAAGGGATGGGTGGATGGGCAGGATCTTGAAGGCATCCGAGATGTCGGCTTTGGAGAGCCAGGCACCTGTACCTGCTTTGATGATTGCTTGTATTGCCATGTCGACGGAGGAATATTTTAGGGAAAACTCTTCGGAGGGGATCAGGGAATTGAGACTAGGGATGTGGGAAGAATGAGGCGCAGACAGGTCGTACACCAAACGCAATTTATTCGTGAACTTGCCCTTGACAAGCCCAATAGGGCTGACTCTCCATGTGCTGAAAGGGGGGCAAGTGAAAGGGCCTATAACGTACTCTCGATCTACCTCTGCTTGTAAGAGCTGATCTATGGCTTGTTCGTCAATGGCTGCTGAATGAAGATTGGCACATTCGTGAGTACTGTGGGGTAGTGAAATGAGGCCGGTGTGAAAGCCTGCTGTGAAGCCTTGGATAAGGTAGGTGGCCAGGGAAGGGGTGGGATGTGAGGTGAGGTACAGTCCTAACCATAAGAGGTTGATCTGGCTTAGTCATGCCCTCTTGTGTTGTTTGACTTCACACAAATTCCTTGGGTGTGCTCTTTGGCATAAGGTGCAGATGTGGAGTAGGCAGCATTGGCTGAAGTTGCAGGACCCGTAGTTGTAGTTATTACAGATGGCTGCCCCTCCCACGGTTCGGACTGGGCGTCCGAATTTGTCCACCTGAGGCGTTGGTTCAGGGGGCAACTGACCCTGAATTGTACCCGAGGTAGAGGGAAACTCGAAGGGCCGTCTGATCGCCGCATTGGCGCACCAGGTGGCAGTGTGGGTGGAGGACTGACAAATCGCACACAGAGGTGAGCGTAAGCTGGCAAAGTGGCGGCAGAAGAGCTCTGTGTCCATGAGACTCCAATTTGTCGTAGTCTGGAACTGTGTGAGTCTGGCGGCGGCCTTAGCGGAAAAGGAACGGTGATAATCATAAAATGCAAATCCTCCATACTTGTAGCCCAAGTCTACCACCGTATGGAGATACAAGTCCAGCTCTTCCCGTCTGCTGGGGGTGGCTGAGCATAGGATGTCTCTGAGCATGCCAAAGGCCAGGGTAAATTCTGGGACCGATAACTTGCGGTTCAATCTGGGGTCTTTGGCTTTAAGGACCACCGATATATCACCCCAGGAGTAGGCCTTATTTTCTGCCAGGTCGTTTACGGAAATAAGGAGAGAGGCCAGGTTGATGTCCCTGCCGTCCAAAATGTCCTTCCTGATACTGGTTGGGACCAAATGGGAGGGGTAGACAATGGGGCTCCAGCCTGAGGTACCTGCAGGAAGGGGTGTCAAGGTTTGAGTCGCGGTTGGATCGGGGACAGCCGTGGCCGGTCGAGCCTCCAGGAGTGCCACCCTGGTTTGGACGTCTGTAACTGAGGTAGACAAGGATGACACCATCGTGTGTAATTGTGAGATAGCTGATGATATTGACTGGAGGGATGCCTGTTGGGTACTGGGTCCTGCTGCTGGTGGGGGAAAGAGGAGTTTGAAGAGCTCGCCTTTCCTCGCTGTGGCGGGGAAGGGGATACCTCTGCGTCTGAGCTCTGCCATCAGTTTGGGGATAGTCCATCCCCTGAGGGACTGCACGCTGCCGCTCTCTGAGACCGGGGAAGGTGACAGAGGGGCCGTGAAGTCTTCGCTGCCGGCCTGAGACATAGTTGATCTGGTGAGAATCTCCTGTCTTGAGCTCTTATTTTTCGGTTGACTGTAACCTATTGGGGGTGACATGAATTTTAAGTTTTTTCTTTGATCCCCTGAGTCATACTTACCCAACTTATCCTCCCATTCTTCTTTTTTTTTTTTTTTTACCTGGGGGGATATCGTCCAACCTGGTGCAGGGTGGACCTACTGAACTTTGACTGACCTAGAGAAAATGAAAGGTGATAATTCGTGAAGGGATTGCTAACTAACATGAAGCAACGATTTGTATGGTGCTTGCAATCTTGTGACAATGAAATGATTCGAAATGTTTGCCTTGATTATGAAATGAATGAACTGCATGACAGAGGTCCGGCCTGGTCGTGTCGTGACTGATCCGACCATGAACCGGGCTCTGGAGCATGTACTGAAATGAGGCAACTGAAGAAACATTGGTGCACACCGGGACGAATCGGTGCTTGTTTGATGCATCTGGATTCGAATCGGAGCGCAGTATGAAATGAATAAGAGAAATGTTTACCTTGACCGAGGCTCGAATTGGTTGTGCCGTATTTTGCGACTGGCAACGAACCGAGCTCTGGTGTAGGTATGGATACGGCCGAAACAAGTGAGGCATTCCGTGACGAATCGGTGCATCTCAGATGCGACTGGTTTCGAAACGGTGATGCGCTGTGGGAGTGAAATGGTAGTAATTGCATGACAGGGACACGGATCAGTCGCCCGATATCTGCGACTAGCTGTGATCCGGACTCTGGAGCATGTTGAGAAATGAGGCCAAGCCCTGGGGCACGCCTTAACGAATCGGTGCATGGAAGAAGCGACTGGATTCGAAGCGGAGCGCGGTAAGTGCAGGTGTAACATGTCGTTTGCCATGACGGAGGCGCGAATCGGTAGTGCTGTTGTAGCGACTGACTACGAATCGGACTCCGGAGCATGTACTGAAATGTGGCCAACCCTGGGGCACGCCGAGACGAATCGGTGCATTTCCATGCGACTGAATTCATGTCGGAACGTGATACGTGGTAATGAAATGATAACCATGACAGAGGTACGAATGACTGAAAAATAACGTAACTCTGGAGCATGTACTGAAATGAGGCCGTAACTACTGGGGCACACCGGAGCGAATCGGTGCATCTTTTAGGTGCGACTGGATTAGAATCGGAGCGCGGTAGGTGACTGAAATGAGAAATGATTGAAATGATTTGAAATGTTAGAAATGAGTTTAGAAATGTTTTTAGAAATGAGACATGATTGGCATCGAACTGACTTGATCCGATAGATTTGAGAATTGCGACTCGCTGTGGCTGTCTACAGACGTATATTAAAATTACCGACATGCTAGAAATGAAGCGACGTCTGCGTCGCGGTGGTTTTCTCGAGTAAGGCGAAATGGTAACATAACGATAGTACGAGTGATATACATGCAGTTACGTTTGTAAAATGCGAGTTATACGTAAATTTGAAATCACGGTTTAGTGACATGATATGAAACGTAAAACAAAGTCCGACGGGACCCTACCTGCGACAGCCAAGCCAGACGCGTGGTACGAACTACGAACGGTAAACACGGACTTCGAAAGTTTTGAGCACGGAAATACGAATACGGGAACTTGCGAGGCAAGAACTTGCGGACGCTGGTATTCGAATAGTCGGCCTAGTGACGTATATCGCGCACAGGAAACCGACAAGCACCACAGGTGAGCGGGCTGCTTAAATAGCCCCCCGGGCTCCTCCCATAAATTCAGGCCACCATACTGGCCTTCCTACATATATATATATATATATATATATATATATATATATATATATATATATACACACACATATACACACACACACACAATATATTACTGCATACTACATATATTTTTTCCTGTTTTTAATTAATAATTTAGATAAAATTCAAATATGATTAAACAGAGTATGTGTCTTTATGCATACAGAATTCTATGTTGAATTAAGTCTTAATTTTTTTATGGGTGAGGAGGAAACAAAAGGGAGGGTTCATCTGTCCATAATATACATATTTTTTCTGGAATAATAGCTGTGCAAAGAGTACAAATAATAATCCCATTCTGCACTGTGCTGACACCATTGAACAGGCCACACTTTTGGAAGAATGGACTTAGGCAATTAGTCTCCTAAATTTAGCCATAGTATGTATGGAGAGAGGGATCAGCTATGAAGTTAAAGTCTCCCCCTATGATAAGTTGGCCTTAGTGGCATGAATCAATTTTGTTAAAGAATTTTCTACAACAAAATCCGTTGTTGTAAATTCTGAGCGTGTGTAGACAATTCCGACGCACAAAATTCCACGCATGCTCGGAATCAAGCAGAAGAGCCGCACTGGCTATTGAACGTAATTTTTCTCGGCTCGTTGTATGTGTTGTACATCACCGCGTTCTTGACGTTCGGAATTTCTGACAACATTTGTGCGACCGTGTGTATGTAAGACAGGTTTGAGCCAACATCCGTCGGAAATAAATCCAGGATGTGGTTGTCGGAATGTCAGATCATGTGTACGCAGCATAACAGTAAGTGAGCTTGTGCTATCTAGAGTTTGTCTTTTGAGTTGTGTGTCGAGTTTTGTTTTGAATTTTGTTTAGAGTGAATGAGTTTTGCATAATATACATGCCATTGCTGTGACCTGGTAGTAAAGTCTGATGTCTTATAGGCCCAGAACCCAATTTTTTTCCTTGTTGAATGTAATTATTATTTCTTTTTTTTTAAGTTAACTTTTTTCACTATTTTTTTCTTCTGTGAAAAAAAAATCGTTAATTAAGGAGGAGGATTTGTTTTGGAATAAAAACAAATCCAGGACATTTCCCATTGATGTATTTAGCCAAAATAACACATTTTGCTAAAATTTCCAGGTCTTCAGAAACATTTTTGGGAAATGAAAACCCTATTTTTTTTTTATTTCTTTGCAGAGAGTTACTAAATCTTGCCCATGTTTACATTCACAATTTTTTTCTGCTTTATTAATGTTGATAACAATATAAATAGTCAAATTAACATTTTTTACATAATTATGCTTGATTTTTAAAGGTCACAGGAATTACAAGCAAACATTTTAGCTTAAAAATAATAAATAATATCTTCTTTAAGAGTATTCAGTAATTAAATAACTTGAATTCAATTCAACCCTTTTGTGTACATTAAAAGTATCTGAAAAGGTGTTCAGCAAACTCAACTCCTTATGTGGAAAACTTGCACAGAGGCTAATTAGTTGAGTATTGGCAAATTGAAATATAATGTAAGAGTAAAACAAATATAATTAGAACTTAATAATTGAAAATAAAGATAAACTAAGAGGGCGCATATGCGGCTCTGCAAGATGGCGGACGCGTGATCCGTGAGCTCCGGTCCCACACCGTGTTCTGCAGCCCCTGCACATCTTCAACGGCAATCAATTGCAAGGGGGGTAAGCTAGGGGGTAAAATTGGGGACCAACGATCCTACTACCGAGCCACACAAACACCTTGGCCCTCCTCCACTATGGATCGCTATATGACTAGGCTCCAATCCCAGGTCAAGATTTCACAGGGAGACCCAGAGGATTACGTCAGCACCCTGATGGCGGAGGATGGCTCTCAGCAGGCTCTCCCCCCACATATACCCCCTTCTCCTCAGCCTGTATTAACTTCTGAGATGCCGGATCTTAAACTCCAGGCTCTGGCCCAACAGCTCACCAGGTGTATTGCCCAGGAGATGGGGAAGATCGCCAGAGAACTCAGGGGTGAGCTAGACCTACTGGGCAAGCACTCAGCTACTTTGGAAACAAAGTTTTATGAAACTTTGCACTATGTTCAGGCTCTAGAAGAGCCTTAAAAATTCTGTATCCCAGCTCCAGTTCCAGTAAGAGGACCTGGAGAACAGGGAATGGTGCCAAAACCTCAGAATCTGTGGCGTCCTGGAACAGGTGGCTGACAATAATATCAGACCCTACCTCCTGGACCTATTCAACACCCTGGCACCTGACATCATGGACAGACTGGCGCCTTGACTGGGCCCATAGGTCCTTGGCCCCAAGCCCCCTGCAGGGGCCAGACCGCGTGACTTAGTGGTAAGGTTACACTTCTATGAAAGCAAAGAGGTGCTGACTTTGGCCACTCGCAACCGATCCAGTATTGAATACAAGAGAGACAAAAATCAACTATTTAGCGACCTCTCCTCAATCACCCTGGCCAAACGCCACTCACTACGGCCCATCACCTCTCACCTTCAACTACACAAGGTCCCCTATTATTGGGGGTTCGCCTTTCGCCTCAATGTCACTAAGCATGGTGTCCAACATGTCCTTCGAGACCTGCAAGAAGGAGCTGCCTTTGTCAAGTGCCTCGGCCTTCCACCATTGCCTGCAGAAGAAGGTCAGTTCTCACCTGCCACCCACACCCTCCCTGGCTCCTTCTAAGATTTAGACACCAGTGAGAGGAAGGGGATTGAGGGCCTACTCCACACCTCAGCGCTCTCAACATACCAGGTTACCTACTTGACCTGCTGGAAGTCATCCTTTTTGCCCTTTTTTCTTCCCACATGGGAACCCAACTCCCCATCGACCCCTTCAAGGGACTGTTTCGCCTTCTCTTTTATTCACCTATGGGGGTGCTTTGAAATGTTTTTGAACTGTTTTTTTCTACTTGCTAACTTCTATAAAGTTCTGAGGAGTTCCAGGTTTGATAACGCTAGATGCAGAGCACTGTGGAGGAACGTCACGTTTTTCCCTTTGTTGGAGATCACTTTGCTCCCCCACATGTCCTCTGGCTACGGCCGAGAATTCCTGAGAGCGGATGCCTCTCGGGCCTACACCTGATGTTTACATTTTTTGGGCCAAACCGGCCTTTTTGTTAATACGCAGCAATATTTCTTTTGGTCCATTTTTTGGACTTCCTTTGAATCTTTTCTTGTTTGTTTTCTTTTTTTCTGCATTAACGTTGATCAGTTTTTTGACTCTATGTTGCATAATAGATTACTACCTGTTATAAGGATATATATGTGTGTCTGTACCAATGGGCTATCGCCCACTATACTGAATGTTCACTGGCTAAATTTCACGGCTATACTATGGCTTTGAAACTGCTGTCTTATAATGTGAAAGGTCTGAATTCCATCAAAAAATGATAGATGGCTTTAAATGAGTTCAGGGCCACTGGCGCGTATGTGATTCTGGTGCAGGGGACTCACTTCTGTGCTGGGGGATCCCTGAAATTTGCTAAGTATTTCCCGGTGTCTTATATGGCGTTTGACTCATCTGGAAAGGCTGGGGTTGCAGTGCTGATCAGACACTCCTGTCCTCTCCAGATCAAGTCCACCCATTTAGATCCCCACATTCATTATATAATTCTGCAAGGTACTTATTTGTCTAATCCTATAACATTAATGAATGTATATGCTCCAAATATGGGTCAGATCAAATTCCTTACTGATGCATTTGAATGGCTGCAATACTTTTCTTAGCCTTTTATGGTGATTGGGGGAGATTTTAATGCTGTCCTCTCTCCCATTCAAGATCAGAAATTTTTGTTCCATACTACACTACCCCTCGCAACACAATCTTTGACCACCTCCTTTCTTAATTTGACTCAAAGACAACGTGTGGAGGATCAAACACCCTACTGGTAAACAATATTCATTTTACTCTCCCCCCTCATAAGATGTTCTCTAGATTGGACTATTTCCTCATGACAGCCCCCCTTTTACCTCATACAGTGTCATCCAATCTGGGCCTCATCACCTGGTCGGATCATATGTCCTTGACCCTGGATCTTTTCCCCTCAGCTGCATTTTCCAGGAAGTGCAACTGGAGACTCAATGAACATCCTGATAAACATCCTCAAACCAAATTAAACTCTCTCACATGCTAACTGAATACTTCCATCTAAATACGGGTTCCGTAACCAGTCCATCCACCTTATGGGAGGCTCACAAGGCGTTCTTTAGGGGGCAGTGTATCTCTGTAAGCTCACAAAGAAAGAAGGATGCAGCCCTCTTGAAATCCTCTTTATTAACCAAACTGCTAACCGCTGAACAATCCCTGTTCTGCTCTCCCTCGGTGGTTCGACTGCGGGCAGCAACCTTGCTGCGCAATCAAATAAAATCTATAGACATGTCAGCCATAGAGAAGTCCCTTTTATGGGCAAAACAAAATTTTTACAAATTTTGCAATAAGCCATATACAATGCTGGTCTCCAGGCTAAACCCTAGGCCTTTTCTCTCCTTTCTGGATCACCTCAAATGACTGGATGGTACCCTCACTCACTGCCCACAGACCATGACCCAGGTCTTTGGTGTGTTTTACGATAAACTCTACAACTGCCTTACTCCCAACCTACACTCCCCATTTGACCAGGAGACTTTCGAGACATTTAGTTCAGACTTGAAGTTGCCTAAACTAACCAGGTGCATGCACTGAATGCAAGACATGTGCATTCATTTTCGTCCAAATGCATTTTCGTCTGAATTTCAGGTATTTTCGTTATCATTTTAACAAAGGATAGCGAAAGTGCAGAATATGAACACTGAAAGATCAGACATAAACAAATGCTTTATTTTCGTTGCAACAAGAGTTCGATATAGATAGGAGATTCGACATGATGCTGACAATAACAATCTGTGTCTATCGAACCTGTGGTCGAATGTGCCTAACCTTAACTCTATTAGTCCAAGATTATTTTACATAGAGAGAAAAGATTCGACATAGAGAGAAAAGATATGACATAGAGAGAAAAGATTCAACATAGAGAGAAAAGATCGCTGCTGGAATTGGGTGGTGGAAATAAAATTAAAATAATGATGATGATGAATGTTATTGGCCGATTGTAACCAAAGAGGAGCGGCACTAAAATAGCTAGAACTAAATACACACGTACAGCCAACTTACTTTCACTTACGATTTGCTAGCAGAGAGAGACACACACACTGAATCATTTCAGAAGTCAGTCAATCTTAGCTGGTCCGTTTGTCAGAGAACCTGAATTATTTAGCAATTAAGCATAAGCATAGAAGCAGAACAATAGTGAAGCAAGCTAAAGTTCAACTTAACTTTTTCATAATAATATGCTGCTATTGTGTTAGTGTTGTGAACTTGATAGTGATACTAGTGTTGCTAGTGTTGTGATAACCTCAGAGGCTGCCCTGGTGTGGGGGGGGATTTATTATTATAGATTCTATATTATAATGCCATATCAATATCTGACACAACGTCGGATGCCGCGCCCGCCATTGCACTTGGAGATTGAGAAACAAATGTGAAAGTTGGCTGACTGTTGGGGTAGAGTAGACCATTCAACATGAATGACGAAGATTTGACAAAGCAACGAAAAAACATACAAATGTCGAATCTTTGGCTTATGGTGTCTGTTGAAAGTTCTAAGAAGATTAGACAGAGCAGGTAATCTGTACGATGCTGCAATCATACATTTCTGGTCAAATGCATCCGCCCATAGGCTATAGAAAAATTCTAATGTTGGTTGACTAGTAAAATAATTAATAAATATAATTATTACTAGTCATACAACGTTAGAGTTCTACTACAGCTAGCTTGTAGGTGGAAAATTTGACCGGAAATGTACACGTACAGTTTAGCTGCTCCGTCAAATCTTCTTTGAACATTCGACAGACACCATAAGCCTTCAATGACAAATTCAACCTTAATTAATTTGGATGTTCGGACAAATGCAATTTTTAACGAAAAACGAAATAAATAAAAAAGAAATTTCGGGAGTAACTAAATAAATAAATTTTTTGGACGAAAACGAAATTCCGAAACAAAATATTTCAGTGTGCACATGTCTTCTGAACGCCCCCATTACCAGGGAGGAACTAGCCAATACTATTAAGAGCCTACCAACCCACAAATCCCCTGGTCCAGATGTCCTCCCATACTCCTACTACAAGACATTTCTCCCAATTCTATGAACTCATCTAGTATCCCAATATATTTCTCTTCTTCAGGGCGAGCCCCCCCATCAGCAGTTCTTACACTCCTATATCACAGTTATACCTAAACCGGACAAAGATCTGTCTCTTCCTGATAACTACAGGCCGATAGCACTTTTAAACTCAGATTATAAGCTATTCACTAGGGATGAGCCGAACACCCCCCCTGTTCGGTTCGCACCAGAACATGCGAACAGGAAAAAAGTTAATTTGAACACGCGAACACTGTTAAAGTCTATGGGACTCGAACATGAATAATCAAAAGTGCTAATTTTAAAGGCTTATATGCAAGTTATTGTCATAAAAAGTGTTTGGGGACCTGGGTCCTGCCCCAGGGGACATGTATCAATGCAAAAAAAAGTTTTAAAAACTGCCTTTTTTTCAGGAGCAGTGATTTTAATAATGCTTAAAGTCAAACAATAAAAGTGTAATATCCCTTTAAATTTCGTAGCTGGGGGGTGTCTATAGTATGCCTGTAAAGGGGAGCATGTTTCCCGTGTTTAGAACAGTCTGACAGCAAAATGACATTTCAAAGAAAAAAAGTCATTTAAAACTACTCGCGGCTATTGCATTGCCGGTCCGACAATACACATAAAAGTTCATTGATAAAAACGGCATGGGAATTCCCCACAGGGGAACCCCAAACCAAAATTTAAAAAAAAATGACCTGGGGGTCCTCCTAAATTCCATACCAGGCCCTTCAGGTCTGGTATGGATATTAAGGGGAACCCCGGCCAAAATTAAAAAAAAAAATGACGTGGGGGTCCCCCAAAAATCCATACCAGACCCTTATCCGAGCACGCAACCTGACAGGCCGCAGGAAAAGAGGGGGGATGAGAGCGCCCCCCCTCCTGAACTGTACCAGGCCACATGCCCTCATTGGGAGGGTGCTTTGGGGTAGCTCCCCAAAACACCTTGTCCCCATGTTGATGAGGACAAGGGCCTCATCCCCACAACCCTGGCCGGTGGTTGTGGGGGTCTGCGGGCAGGTTGCTTATCGGAATCTGGAAGCCCCCTTTAACAAGGGGACCCCCAGAACCCGGCCCCCCCGTGTGAAATGGTAAGGGTGTACAAAAGTACCCCTACCATTTCACAAAAAAACTGTCGAAAATGTTAAAATTGACAAGAGACAGTTTTTGACAATTCCTCTATTTAAATGCTTCTTCTTTCTTCTATCTTCCTTCATCTTCTTCTTCTGGCTCTTCTGGTTCTTCCTCTGGTGTTCTCGTCGAGCATCTCCTCCGCGGCGTCTTCTATCTTCTTCTCCTCGGGCCACTCCGCACCCATGGCATGGGGGGAGGCTCCCTCTCTTCTCTTCATCTTCTTCTCTTCTTCATCTTCTTCTTCATCTTCTTCTCTTCTTCATCTTCTTCTCCGGGCCGCTCCGCATCCATGCTGGCATGGAGGGAGGCTCCCGCTGTGTGACACATCTCCTCTTCTGACGGTTCTTAAATAACGGGGGCGGGGCCACCCGGTGACCCCGCCCCCTCTGACGCACGGTGACTTGACGGGACTTCCCTGTGACATCACGGGGAATGCCACAGTCCATGTCCCCTGGGGCAGGACCAAGGTCCCCAAACACTTTTTATGACAATAACTTGCATATAAGCCTTTAAAATTAGCACTTTTGATTTCTCCCATAGACTTTTAAAGGGTGTTCTGCGGCATTCGAATTTGCCGCGAACAACCTAAATTGTTCGCTGTTCGGCGAACTTGCGAACAGCCGATGTTCGAGTCGAACATGAGTTTGATTCGAACTGGAAGCTCATCCCTACTATTCACAAAAATTTTGCCCTCTCTCCCCACTTCTTTTCATCCTATGACTAGAAAACTTACCAGAGGTTAAAAGATCCCATCCTGACATCCGAGGGGTCCCCATGCATCATAGGGAATGTAAGCTATCTCTATTTGCAGACAATGTACTTCTGACTCTTACCAGCCTACATATATACCTCCCGTCCCGGCATGCTCCCCATCCCAGTTTAGCTCTCTATCTGAATACAAAATGAATGCATCTAAAACAGAAGCCCTACCGCTACATATACCACCTGCAGACCTTTTATCGCTTCAAAACTCATACCCCTATCGCTGGTGCACCTCATCTCTCAAGTACCTGGGTGTACAAGTCACACCATTATACTTATCTCTATACTCAGCCAATTATATCCCCCTGTTCAAGGACATGAAGGCAATGCTGACTCAATGGAAACCTCTCCCAATATCCTGGATAGGTAGGACTAATGTGTTGAAAATGTCAGTTATGCCAAAACTACTGTATTTTTTTAAACCCTGCCTATCACCCAACTAAAATTGCTTAAATGATGGTTTCTTAACTTTATTTGGAAGGATGGGGCACATAGAGTTGCAACCCCCCCCCCAAAAAAAAAAAAAAAACAAGCTCAGTTTCTACAAGCTATTACTGACATACGTAGAATGGAGCATATGACAGTTATGGTAGAGGATGCTGTTGACAGGATTAACAAGATCTGGGATATGTGGGATCATTCCGAGTATGGTTCTCCTCCCTGAATCCCCACAACCACATACAGCTCCATGTCACCCTGTCATCATCCATCCTCCCTATCTGCTTGTTGATCTAGTTACACATACCAGCCCAATGCTTAACACCTCCTAGGTCTACGTCCCCAGTGTACACCAAAATAACACCCAATTGCCATTGGCTATAGCCTTTTCAGTAGTTTTGACTGTATTATGATCAACATATTTTTTTTAATTTTTTATTTGTCATTTCCTTTTATGTTTGATTTCTATGACTTTAATATGTATAATTTGCTTTATCTGTATTTCAAGAAATTTTTAATAAAAATACAATTTTTATATAAAGATAACCTAAAATGTTCTTGGATCAATGTTATTTTTAAAAAGCTTACACAATTATGAAATGGTGTTTAATTACCTTTCTCTTAATTAGTGGCAATGCTTTAGCAGTCCCACTATTGTTATTCGTTTTTATTAGTAGGAGTGCTTTAGCAGTCCCACTATTGTTATTCAATTTTATTAGTGGGACTGCTTTAGTGGTGGCAATATGATGGAACAGTTTTGATGAGGACAATTTTGATGGAGCAGTTTTGATGGTGGCAATATGATGGGCAGTTTTGATGGGAGCAGTTTTGATGGGGCAGTTTTGATGGTGGCAATATGATGGGGCAGTTTTGATGGGGCAGTTTTGATGGTGGCAATATGATGGAGCAGATTTGATGGGGCAATTCTGATGGGGCAGTTTTGATGGTGGCAATATGATGGGGCAGTTTTGATGGGACAATTCTGATGGGGCAGTTTTGATGGTGGCAATATGATGGGGCAGTTTTGATAGGGCAATTCTGATGGGGCAGTTTTGATGGTGGCAATATGATGGGGCAGTTTTGATGGGGCAATTCTGATGGGGCAGTTTTGATGGTGGCAATATGATGGGGCAGTTTTGATGGGGCAGTTTTGATGGGACAATTCTGAAGGGGCAGTTTTGATGGTGTCAATATGATGGGGCAGTTTTGATGGGGCAATTCTGATGGGGCAGTTTTGATGGTGGCAATATGATGGGGCAGTTTTGATGGGGACAATTTTGATGGAGCAGTTTTGATGGTGGCAATATGATGGGGCAGTTTTGATGGGGCAATTCTGATGGGGCAGTTTTGATGGCAATATGATGGGGGCAGTTTTGATGGGGGCCATTTTAGCAATTCGGCTATTCAGCATTCCCACGCATTTTCCCCACGAAATGCATTTTCTAGTTGTATGTAATCTTTATTATATCTATACTTTCTTTTTGGCAGTCAACAATGTAGTAATTAAGATTTAATCATTTTTGCTAGTAGAGATGGAAGGGGAGTGTCAAGTCAGTGACTTATTCAAATCTATTGTAAGTACAGCAGCTGCTATCTGGCTATTCAGAGGCCTCCTATTATGGCAACAAGCAACATCAGTAGGCTGAAAGAAGTTTTATTATTACAAAAATAATAACAAAAAAACCTAAAATTGTTTTTAACCACTTCAGCTCTAATGCCTGTTCACCCTTTATGGACCAGAGCAATTTTCAAATTCCTGTTATGAGCCTGTTCATTCAGCGATAATTTTGTCATTACTTAAGTTTAACAGAGAAATATTAATAATAAAAAAAAAGTTTTGCTTTTACTTGTCAGGTTGCTTTAACTGACTTCATCTACAGATCATAAACCAAAAGATAGCAATCACTGCAGTCTGATGACCATGTATAATAGTTAATTTATTCCACAGAATGATCAAAGCACATCCCTACCTCAATTCTTACAAGTTTCACCCTCAAACAGGGATTAAATCATAGAGCAGGCCTGTGTGCTAGTTCAAATGGCTCTCTCTAAAGGTCGTCAGAGAGGGAGAGCTTAACAGCCAGCGGATTCTGCAATACTATTTGTTTACAAAACGTATAGTGCTCTGTTAACCTTGTGTGATAGGCTCACACTGTTTTAAATGTTTACATACATAACAAAGATTTTTTTTTAACTAGTATAATAACAGATATACTGTAAATCCTCATGGTTTATAAATATTTTCTTTTAAAACATTAAAATCAACCCAAGATTTAATAGCTCCTCTTTAATGTTTTACATAATTTTTATCATATTAACTATCATCATCGGAGGCCACAGTAGAGCTAAAGGAAGCAAGATGGATATCCTTTCCTACTCTTTTCCCTCCCAAAACTAAAATAACATTTTTTGCACACTCCTGTATAAAGCTACTTTCCATTTCTTTGTAACTTCATATTCAGATAACCTTGATATGACAATATTATATAAACATTATTATTATTATGTTTACCGCCATTAATGCAAAAATTCTAAAAAAAATGAACAGGTACATGTCTGATACAATGCAAAGCTAAGCAAGGGCAGAACAACAATTTTGTATTTACTTCAATAACTCCCAGGACACTTCACTGAATACCAGGTCAGATATAGTAAGATATTGAAAAAAATGTACAATTATTTTCCCACTGTGCTGTCGAGGTACTTCATGCTGTGAATATCTAACACCCTTGCCTGACAGACATGAATTGCTTCAAATTTTCTTCCATTCTCAGCTGGCTTCAGGTTTTCCTACAGCTTTAGTTGATTTTTTTTTCAAAATCAGGAGAATCCTGATACAAATAAGTTGCATTACATTAATATTTAATTAATGGTCACGCCAAAATTAATACTTAGATATAGATAAGCCCTTGCAGATATAAATGCCAACAGTGCCTGGTCTTTTTATAGTATCAACATGATTCTAAAATATTTTTTGTCTGTAAGTAGCACAGTAAAAGAATTTGAGAATGGTTTCTGCCTGTCTGCCTGTCTTAGATTCCTCATTTTTATCTGTACAATTACAAGATTTTTTTCAATTTGTCTAGAAGAAAAATACAAAAACAAACAGTTTAGTAATCTTTGTACAATTCTGAAACAACCTTTTGTCATACTTATGAATAAGCAGTGTAATTGTTAGGTATTTTAAATGAGTCTTTAAAACTGCTCCTCAGAAGGTAAAAAAAAAAATCATGGCAGCATTAACGTTTTTTTCATTTTTTTTATATCAGCATTCAAGGCAAAAACAAGCATGGTGACCAAAGTACAGTGTGAGGTATAACAAGCATAACAGAGTACATTTATTACAGGGATGTAGTCAAAATAATAAAGCATTATGGCCTCTTCCACCAGTGAATCTCATTTTGCAAAAGGCAGCCCAGTGGTGTAAGCAGGTGTAACATAAAAACCTATTGAGATTGGTTACCTTTGCAAATAAGAGAAGGTCTTCCCCGGACTTCATGTTTCTTTGAGTATAGGTAAAAGAAAAAAAGAATGGATAACAAGAAGATTGAGAAGAAAGAGTAGGCTCACTGCATTCCCATATTAAGACTAATATTTAAATAAATTAAGATAGTTAAAAGAAATCATGTTTTTTTTTTGGGGGGGGGAGGCAGGGCACTCAACAAACATATTGATTTGAAAGGAGTAAGGTTCCTGACATATAAAGTTCTGACCAAGGAGACTTTCAAAAAGTGACTGACTTGGAAACAACCCCACAAAGTTATAGGATGAGTAGGCGAGAGAGAAGGTAATGCCATAAGATCCAAGAAGTGGCCCCTATCAAAGAAATGACCTGCGAGCAAATTAGGTTTAGGCCAATTATCTTTCAGAAAGTTCCTAGAGGGGAATTTCAGATTGTACCTAAGTAGTGAGAGTGGACCCTTGAGTGAAGAGATGGAAGAGGCATAACATGCATTTTGGAAAATGCTAAGTGTATGACCTATAAGCAGATGGGTTTTCAGAGCTCGGAGAGCTTGACAATAACCAAAAGGACATTGTCAGGGTCCAGTCCATAATTCTCATTAGATGACAGGTCCACCAGTACTTTCTAATGCCTGAAAATCCAATGCCTCCCCTATGTTTAGAGAGCAGCATAAGAGCAAAGCTTAGTCTGAGTTTTCCCCTGCCATAAAAAATGTAGTTACCATGGTCTACAGGGAAAAGAAAAGGGCAGTGGGCAAAGAAATAGGAATATTTTGAACTGTATAAAGACGAGGTAAAACTTTCAATTTGCATTTGCAGCTCTCCCAAACTAGGAAAAGCATGCTTTATCTCAGGCTTTCGGATCTTCTTGGATTTGTACTAACAGTGGCTCCTAATTGCACCAATAATGATCTGACAAGACAGATGGGAGTTGGATCCCCAGCTGGGTGATGGCATACTTTTTCTGAGATATTCGTTTTTATTTTGGCAAACATATGTAGACTCACAATCCATGACAAAGGTTCTCATATCTTGTGAGTTCTACACTAAGCTTTACAAATATTGTTAACTATGCCAACCATGTATTTTGTATAATCCAACATACCTTAATAATGGGATTTGTTTAGCAGAATTACATCATGTTTGACTGGGGAAACAACTTGAATATTTACATTAAAAAGGCTGGTAATGGAAAATAATGCTATCAAGACTGTAATGCATTATTCATTTTACGTTTAAAAACAACTTACCTGTTTTTGAAGACTCTGTGATAAATTGGTTTATGTCATATTTCAAGGATACCATAAATGATTTGTCTTTTGCATTTATCCCCTCTGGTAGATCACATGGGTCAAGGTAAATAAGAACTCCTCCAAACCCAATATCTTCTAACAAAGAAAGCTAGGAAGAAAACAAATGAAGCAGTAACTTAAAGTGGATGTAAAATTAATGTCATTTAGCTTGTTGAAGCAATGTGCAATAGAAACAATAAGCATTTAAAATAAAAATAAAAACACTTTTCTTCCTTTTTTTAATAATTTCTTGCATTTCAGTGCTGCTATTCTCCTGGGACTTCTTTTTAATCTACTTCCTATCTACAGGCAATATTTGCATGGCATTTCAAAAAGGTGGGTTAATCAGGAAATAACGCAAGCCTTAAAATATCTTTTCTTTAAACCATAATATACAGATTTTTTTTTTTTTAATATCATACAAACATACATATGATATTAACAAAGCACCAGGGTTTCCCTTGTCATACAGCAGCTTTCACAATTGACAAGAAGGAGTTCAGTCCATTCTTACAGTATCATTCATACTATATGAGGTACAATGACCAATTGTTTTTATCTATAGATGTAGTTTGTAAACCACATTAACTTGTGCCTCCTGCTACAGAAACAATCCCCTTAGATTAGGAAAGTAAAATCCATAAATCTATAATCTATAAACCCAAGGAATTAAATCTCAGAGACACAAAAGTCTTGATAGGTGTATAAATATGTTCCAGCGATGAAGTGTAAAATCTTTTCTTGAGCCAGGAGTGTTCCCTACTAACTACAATCTCCAATACCAAACCAACACTCCTCACGCCTAAAAAAACAATACACAGAACACTAACTACTACTGCAGTAACTGCTGTTATCACTATCTCCCCCTCTGAACTCCAAAATCTCCCAGGAATGGTAAAATGTATTACCATGTACTAGCCATGCCAGTAAAATTGAAAGAGACTCATGTACCATTGATTATTAATTACTGGTCTAATCCTCATCAGTTGGATGGACACCCCAAAATATATGTCCCAGCTCTAATTCCCTTGCAGAGTACAACTGCACTTACAAATGAGCAGTTTTGGCAGATGACAAAAATTAGCACTCTGATACCTCTGTGTTGTTGTTTCCTTCATTGGTGCAATGTATGTGGTGAACACAGGTCTGTGGGGGGGTGCCCTCACGTTGCACAACATGAGGAAATAGTGTTTGGTTCACTATTTTTGCTCTAGCTGCAATTGGCACTTGCAGCCACAGCAAAAATCCATCCATTGCTGTAAATTTGGAGCCAGTCTGTTGGGGGGAAGGTCCCTGTTTCCAGGAAGAGACAACTGTTATTTACCACCACTAAGGCTAATTACAATCCTGCCAGTAACAACTACTGGACCCAAGAAAAGGAGGAAGAGAGCCTGCACTAAGAAACCACCATAAGTCTAAGGATAGTAGTAATCTGTGCGGGGGGGGGGGGGTTGTGTGGCTGTAATGTGGGATAGAAATACACTTACTACTCTGAACTCTGCGCCGCTTACTATCACCCTCTGAAATCTATGCCACTTATTACTGACCCCTGAGCTCTGCTTAATTTATTGTGACCTCTGAATTCTGCATCACTTACTTCTGACCCCTGAACTCCGCATCATCTATTACTTTTTTTTTTTATAATCAAAATTTTTTTATTTTCTGTTATAGTTTTCACAATTCACATTTAAACATCCTTAATTTCATATTTTACAATAATTACACAGGATTAACATATTAAACATTAATAAGAGACCAATTGGTAACATTGTTCTCTTACAACTGACCCTATCCCCTCCACAAAAAAAAAAAAAAAAGGGGAATGAAAAAACCGCTGCCTGTCTCAACCCTCTCCCTCCTCCGACATATGTTCGACAACCAAATATATCCTGTGATTGATGAGATTCCCAATATTTGTGTGTATCGGTCTGTGTATCCAATTCCACATTGACACCCCCACCACCTACAAACCAACACATTAAACAAGCCTAAAACATACCAACAAAGGAAAAAAAAAAAAGGGAAAACCCCCGGCCCCGTCCATACATTCCCCGTGTTTATTATTGTTATTCCATAATTGTTCCTCACTTCTAAAAAGAAGAAAAAAAAATAAATTTAAAAAAATTTAAAAAAACCACCACACCCTTACATACCCTGTGGTTATTGTTAATTATCCCATAATTATATTTATTGGCCAATCATGGCCTAGTTCCTCACTTCTATTAAGTAATTTATTTAAAGTGATCCAATTAATCCTAAAATACCTTCATGCGTTACCCCCTATTGTGTAAGAGGCCACTAATGGCCATATTAAATATAACATCTATAAAAAACAAAAAAAACAAAACAAAAACCTAGGTGATTAGTATAATTCCCATTGATTGTGTGTTTCAATCTTCATATCCCCTTCCTTAGTGACGTTCCCTACACCATGCACTTACAAACCAGCACATTAAACAACAATAAAAAAAAAAAAATTAAAAAAAAAAAACAAGAAAACTAAGAGAAATTCACCTTACCACCTCCCTCCCCCCTTTCACCAAATTAGGTATCTCATTATACGGGTAAAAGGGACAGGGAGGGGGAGAGACAGCAGTCTAAACAAAAATAAATAAATAAATAAATAAATAAATATATAAGAAAACCCCAATTCCTTCCTTTTCCTCCCTGGCTAAACCCCTATGCAACTAATCCAAGGTATTTATATGGCCCTGGCTCCCTGCACCTTCTCGTTTCATATTTCTCTCTTAATCTATCCCCTGTACACACTGTATCCAGCCTGCCCATATGTCCTCAAATTCCCCTTTTTTGTCTTTATCTACATGAATCCATCTTTCCGCTTCCATTGTCCGGTTGACCTCCCTTTTCCAATCCTCTAATGTTGGGCAGGTAATCTGCTTCCAAAATCTTGGAATTAATATTTTGGCTGTATTTAATAAATGTGGTGTAATGCTCCTCCTATAGGCCTTGATTGTGCCAGTTGTTCCATAAAATAAGAAGTCCAAAGGTGTACACTCTATAGATCTAGGGGCTAACCTCTTGATCCATGGTACAACTGCTTCCCAGAATTCCTTAATCCTGGGGCATTCCCACCACAGGTGAAGAAATGTACCCCTTTGCTCGCACCCTCTCCAGCATCGGTATCTGCTGTTGGATATATCCTATTTAATCTTGCTGGTGTCCTATACCACCTTGTCAAAAATTTATAGGCCATTTCCTGAGAATACGAGCTTATGGATGTTGAATAAGTTGATTGGATAATTTTTTTAATTTGTTCGTCTGATAGTACTTTATTTAGTTCTCTTTCCCATTCCCTGACAAAGTATGGGATTGTTTTCTTTTGGGTACTAAGTATCAGGCTGTACATCTGGGACAACATATGTCTGCCTTCCCCCAGGTGTACACACCGGCTCTCAAACTTAGTTATTGTATTTAATGGTCTCAGAAGGGGTTTCATTTTTTTGAAAAAACTTTTCATTTGATTGTATCTCCATCTTGTTATAGATATATTCCCTAGTGCTGTAACCAGCTCTGAATAAGTTGCTAAGGTCCCCCGTGGGGCAAACTTGCCACAGGTGACATCTCCATCCCTCCCCCATGCCCCCAGGAATCCTCCTCCCTCCCCCGGTGGAAACCATGGGAAACCCTCCAATGGAGCTAAGGGGAACACCCGGGGGGAGTACTCTCCTGTTTTATTTAGATTATCCCATGTTATCAGTGCGTTCCAGGTCAGGGGGGATGTCCATTTCGAGAGTCCTCTTTCCGTATTCGGAATCCAGTGAGCTCCTGCCAGGTTCCTCCCCGCTATAGCTTTCTCTAATGGGACCCACATTTTACTAGGGGAATCATGACACCAATTCAAAATACGGACCAGCGACATTGCCTTATAGTATGTTGATATATCAGGAAGGCCCAATCCTCCTTCAGCCTTACTTCTACACAGGATGTCATATGTCAGCCTTGGTCTTTTATTATTCCACACAAATGCTGTAAAAGCCTTCTGTATCTGTTTAAAAAAGATTCCTGGTAACTTAATCGGAACTGTATGTAACATATAAATAATTCTAGGTAGTATACACATCTTAATGGCACTCACTCTTCCAAACCATGTTAAATATTGTCCTGTCCATTTCTTTAAGTCCTCCCTTAACCCGGCTATTAGGGGAGTATAATTAAGATCATACAACATTTTTTGATCTGAGGTGACATGAATCCCTAAGTAAAACAGTGAATCTTTCTTCCACACAAAGGGGTATTCCCTCTTCAATATCTCTGCCATCTCTTGAGGGACATGACTGGGAAGAAGTATTGATTTTTCATAATTGATTTTAAAATTAGATAGCCTACCATATTTACCTACTTCCTGCATAAGTGACACTAGGGAAGTCTGAGGTGCTGAGAGGTAAAACAGCAGATCATCAGCATAGGCTGATACCTTATGCTCCACGCCCCCCACGCCTATTCCCCTTATCTCCCCATTACCTCTAATCTTACAGAGAAATGGTTCTAACATTATAGCAAATATTAGCGGGGAAAGTGGGCACCCCTGCCTTGTTCCGTTTCGTATGTTGAGATAGTCAGAGATTGTGCCATTCACTTTAACTCTTGCACTTGGATCTGCATAAAGGGCCATTATCCATCCCATCATACGGTCACCTAGACCCACTCCCTTCAGAACTTCTTTCATAAAGCCCCAATTCACCCTATCGAAGGCTTTTTCTGCGTCCATCGATAGTACGATCCTTGGGGCTTTCTCTGGACCGTATTGTATCCAGTGGAGCAGATGAAGTGCCCGGATGGTATTATCCCTTGCCTCATGTCCTTTTACAAAAGCTGTCTGGTCGGGGTGCACCAAATCCCCTATATGTTCTTGCAATCTCATAGCTAAAATTTTGGCAAGCAATTTAGTGTCTGAGTTCAGCAGAGAAATAGGCCTATAATTGGCGCAGTATTGAGGGTCTTTCCCCTCTTTGGGGATTATGGTTATATACGCCACCAGGGCTTCTGGGGGCAAAGAATTAACTGCATTAATAGAGTTAAAATAGTTACATAGCGGTTTTATCAACTCCGAAGAGAATTTTTTATAGTAAGCATTTGTCAGGCCGTCTGGGCCAGGACTTTTCCCCGCTGGTAGGGCCGCTATTGCTCTGCTCAACTCATTCACCGTAATTGGCTGGTCCATTTCCGTCTTAATCATCTCAGATATGGTCGGCATGGATGATTCCCTGATATATTCTCGTGTTTCCTCCCTTCTTTGATCTTCTTTATTTCCTAATTGAGCTGTCTCCGGTGTCTCAATGTTATATAGGGTCTGGTAGAATTTATGAAATTTTTTCGCTTTGGCCTGTGTTTTCACTACTTTCCTGTTATGAATTAATAGATTATGAACATGTCTAGAATCTTGCTGCTTTTTAAGTTGTTTAGCTAATAGTCTCCCGCATTTGTTACCTTGCTCATAGAACCTATGGGCAAAATATCTATATTTATTGTTTATTTTACGATCCAGACATTGTGCAAGTTCTGTTCGAAGGTGCCCTAGTTGTTGGATATCTGAGGGATCTAAGTTTTTTTAATGTTAGTCTCTAATATGTTAATTTTCTCCAATAGCTCTGTCACTTCCCTTTTCTTTTCTTTCTTAATATAGGCTCCATAGGCTATTAATTCTCCCCTTATAACTGATTTATGAGCTTCCCACACTGACTGCTCAGACACCTCTCCTGGCGTATTCCTTTCAAAATATTCCCGTATTTTTACTATTAACTCTTCAGTTATCTTTTTGTTATCCAGTAGCGATTCGTTGAAATCGCCAGGTTCGTTCTATATGCCCTGTCTGGTTCGGGAAGAATGTTAACATTATTGGGGCGTGATCCGAGATAGTTATAGCTTCAATAGTACAATCCCGGACACTCTCCAGATAGAATTGATCTACCATGAACACATCAATACGCGAATACATTTTATGTGCTGTAGAGTAATAGCTATAATCTTTTGCTTCATTATGCAATGCCCGCCAGCTATCAACCAGATGTTGGGTGCGTAGGCGTTGTTTTAAATATTTTAGGGCTCTAAAAGATATGGAGGTTTTCCCTGATGTTGTGTCTAGACCCGGGTCTAGTACCATGTTGATGTCTGGACCCAGGATCAGACATCCTTCCCTGAATTTCTCCAGCGTCCTCAGCATTTCGACAAGAAATTTAATTGTTCCCATATTTGGAGCATAAATAGCAGCAAATGTATATCGCTGGCAATATATTGCCCCCTTGACAAATAAGAAACGACCTTCTCTGTCTGTTTGAACAGACGTTAATACCCATGGGCAAGTTTTTCTAAATGCTATTGTGACCCCTCTTGCCCTTGCAATCGGTGATACTGCATGATACCAATGGCTGAACATATGTCTCGGTAGGTTAGGTATTGATCTCTCCCTAAAGTGCGTTTCTTGAAGAAATGCTATGTCCGCTGCATAATGTTGTAATTCATGCCAAAGTTGGCCCCTTTTATGTTGTGAGCCCAGTCCCTTCACATTATAGGATACAATCCTTAATGGTGCAGCCATCCTTCAAGAGAAACCAAAAAAAGGGAGCCAATACCATATTTGCCATTTGCCTGGAGGAAACAAAACAAAACAAAACCAAAAAAAAAAAAGAGAAAAAAACCCAGAAAAATTCCAACCCACCCTTCCACCCCCCCTTCCCCCAGACACTCCAAAAGTATCTCCCCATTCGGAGTATCTTATCTAACTGGTGGAGGGGTCCGGGTACATCCCCTGTGCCAGATCCCCTCCATCCCCTCACGCATCATCTATTACTAACCCCTGAACTTTGCCTCACTTACTAATGATCTCTACATGGTCAATATTCAGCACAATGAAAATAACACCCATTTTTTGCCATGACTAGCTGTGTACAGTGCCTTGAAAAAGTATTCACACCCTTGAAATTTTCCACAATTTTCCACATTTCCACAAAGTGGAACATATTTTGTGAGGTGGAAGGAAAATGATAAATGGTTTACAATTTTTTTTACAAATAAATATGTGAAAAGTGCGGTGTGCATTTGTATTCAGCTCCCTTTACTCTGATACCCCTAACTAATATCTAGTGGAACCAATTGCCTTCAGAAGTCACCTAATTAGTAAATAGAGTCCACCTGTGTGTAATTTAATCTCAGCATAAATACAGCTGTACTGTGAAGCCCCCAAATATCCCAAGCTTTGAACATCTCACAGAGCACTGTTCAATCCACCATCTGAAAATGGAAAGAGCATGGCACAACTGCAAACCTACCAAGACATGGTCGTCCACCTAAACTGACAGGCTGGGCAAGGGGGGTAGAGAAGCAGCCAAGATGCCCATGGTAACTCTGGAGGAGCTGCAGAGATCCACAGCTCAGGTGGGAAACTTTGTCCACAGGACAACTATTAGTTGTGCACTCCACAAATCTGGCCTTTATGGAAGAGTGGCAAGAAGAAAGCCATTGTTGAAAGAAAGCCATAAGAAGTCTGTTTGCAGTTTGTGGGGACACAGCAAACATCTGGAAGAAGGTGCTCTGGTCAGATGAAACCAAAATTGAACTTTTTCGCCTAAAAGCAAAATGCTGTATGTGGTGGAACTCTACCACTGCACATCACCCTAAACACACCATCCCCACCATAAAACATGGTGGAGGCAGCATCATGTTGTGGGGATGCTTTTCTTCAGCAGAGACAGGGGAGCTGGTCAGAGTTGATGGTAATATGGATAGAGCCAAATACAGGGCAATCTTAGAAGAAAACTTGTTATGCCCCGTACACACGGTCGGATTTTCCGACGGAAAATGTGTGATAGGACCTTGTTGTCGGAAATTCCGACCGTGTGTAGGCTCCATCACACATTCTCCATCGGATTTTCCAACACACAAAGTTTGAGAGCAGGCTATAAAATTTTCCGACAACAAAATCCGTTGTCGGAAATTTCCGATCGTGTGTACACAAATCCGACGCACAAAGTGCCAAGCATGCTCAGAATAAATAAAGAGATGAAAGCTATTGGCTACTGCCCCATTTATAGTCCCGATGTATGTGTTTTACGTCACTGCGTTCAGAATGATCGGATTTTCCAACAACTTTGTGTGACCGTGTGTATGCAAGACAAGTTTGAGCCAACATCCGTCGGAAAAAATCCTAGGATTTTGTTGTTGGAATGTCTGATCAATGTCCGACCGTGTGTACGGGGCATAAGAGTCTGCAAAAGACTTGAGACTGGGGCAGAGGTTCACCTTCCAGCAGGACAATGACCCAAAACATACAGCCAGAGCTACAATAGGTTTAGATCAAAGAAAATTCATGTTTTAGAATGGCTCAGTCAAAGTCCAGACCTAAATCCAATTGAGAATCAGTGACAAGACTTGTAAATTGCTGTTCACAGACACTCTCCATCCAATCTGACAGAGTTTGAGCTATCTTGCAAAGAAGAATGGGCAAAAATGTCACTCTCTAGATGTACAAAGATGGTAGACACATCCCCAAAAATAGTTGCAGCTGCAATTGAAGCGAAAAGTGGTTCTACAAAGTATTGACTCAGGGAGTCTGAATACAAATGCACACCACACTTTTCAGATTTGTAAAAAAAATTTAAAAACATTTATCATTTTCCTTCCACTTCACAATTACAGTATGTGCCACTTTGTATTGGTCTATCACATAAAATCCCAAATAAAATACATTTATGTTTTTTGGTTGTACCATGAAAAAATGTGGAAATTACAAGGGGTATGAATACTTTTTCAAGACACTGCACAACACACTTTCTTTTTTTTCAGGCAGGGGGACCCAACTTATGATCTTGCACACAGGCCCACTGCTTTAAGAAAATGCTAATTTGCATGGTATTGTCCTAAAAAGGGTTTGGGGACCCGGGTCCTACCCCAGGGGACATGTATCAATGCAAAAAAAACTTTTAAAAACAGCTGTTTTTTCGGGAGCAGTGATTTTAATGATGCTTAAAGTAAAAAAAAAAAAGTGAAATATTCCTTTAAATATCGTACCTGGGGTGTGTCTATAGTATGCCTGTAAAGTGGCGCGTGTTTCCCATGTTTAGAACAGTCCCTGCACAAAATGTCATTTTTAAAGGAAAAAATCTCATTTAAACTGCTTGCGGGTTTAATGTAATGTCGGGTCCTGGCAATATGGATGAAAATCAGTGAGACAAACAGCATGGGTACCCCCCAGTCCATTACCAGGCCCTTTGGGTCTTGTATGGATATTAAGGGGAACCCCGCACCCAAATTAAAATAAGGAAAGGTGTGGGACAACCAGGCCCTATATACTCTGAACAGCAGTATACAGGCGGTGCAAACAAGAAAGGGACTGTAGGTTTGTTGTTAAGTAGAATCTGTTTGTAATTTTGAACGGGTACATTTTTAACGTGTTTAGCTCCAGCCAAAAAATCTTTTTTAAGCTTTTTGGAAAACATAGGGAAGGGTTATCACCCCTGTGACATTTCTTTTGCTGTCTGTCCTCCTCTTCTGAAGATTTCACCTCACTTTTTGTCCCAATGACAAATGTTTTTTGAAAATTTGGGTTTTTTTGTGGAAAAAGGATTGGAAAGCATCAGTGAAAAGGAGAAATGTTTTTTCCCATATTAACTCTTACAGGAGAGAATTTCCCTTCCTAGGGGTAGATTTCATCTCACTTCCTGTTGTCTCCTTCCGTTTGCAAGTAGGAGTCGTTTGTAAGTTAGATGTTTGAAAGTAGGGGCCTGCCCTATATACTCAGCAGAAATTTGGGCCTTAGGTGTTGTTGTGGCCACAACACTGTAAGCCCTCACAGGGCCCAGCTGTGAAATATTAATCAAGAATTGTAATTACATGCCCCTGTTGAATAAGGGCAGAAAAATTGGGCCTTTGGTGGTGGTGGTGGTGGTGGTGGTGGTGCTGGTGCCACAACACTGTAAGTCCTCACTCGCTCTTGGTGGGTGCAGAAATGGGCCCTGCTGTGAAATATTAGATCAAGAATTGTAACTACATGCCCCTGTTGAACAAGGGCAGAAAAATTGGGCCTTTGGTGGTGGTGGTGGTGGTGCTGGTGCCACAACACTGTAAGTCCTCACTCGCTCTTGGTGGGTGCATAAATGGGCCCTGCTGTGAAATATTAGATCAAGAATTGTAATTACATGCCCCTGTTGAACAAGGGCAGAAAAATTGGGCCTTTGGTGGTGGTGGTGGTGGTGCTGGTGCCACAACACTGTAAGTCCTCACTCGCTCTTGGTGGGTGCAGAAATGGGCCCTGCTGTGAAATATTAGATCAAGAATTGTAATTACATGCCCCTGTTGAACAAGGGCAGAAAAATTGGGCCTTTGGTGGTGGTGGTGGTGGTGCTGGTGCCACAACACTGTAAGTCCTCACTCGCTCTTGGTGGGTGCAGAAATAGGCCCTGCGGTGAAATATTAGATCAAGAATTGTAATTACACGCCCCTGTTGAACAAGGGCAGAAAAATTGGGCCTTTGGTGGTGGTGGTGGTGGTGCTGGTGCCACAAAACTGTAAGTCCTCACTCGCTCTTGGCGGGTGCAGAAATGGGCCCTGCTGTGAAATATTGGATCAAGAATTGTAATTACATGCCCCTGTAGAACAGGGGCTGAAAAATTGGGCCTTAGGCACTGGTGCTGGTGCCACAACACTGCAACCCCTCACAGATACTCTATTTGGAACGCAGAAATGAGCCCTGCTGCAAAGTATTGCATCAAAAATTGTAATTACACGCCCCTGTTAAACAAGGGCTGAAAAATTGGGCCTTAGGCACTGGTGGTGGCGCCCAGAACCAAAAATGTTATTACAAGCTATCAGCGTGATCATTGAGGAGGAAGAGGATAATTACTCAGGGATAGTCACTCAGCATCAGCATAGACAGTCTTTGAAGGGATCTGAAATTTCAAAAAAAATTATTCGGTTACATTAGCATCAGGTGCTGGGTAGCTGGTGGTGATCCAAGACTGATTCATTTTTATAAAGGTCAGTCGATCGACAGAGTCGGTGGACAGACGCACCCTGTGATCGGTTACAAAGCCTCCAGCAGCACTGAATGTGCGTTCCGAAAGAACGCTGGATGCAGGACAGGCCAGTAGCTTAATTGCATACTGTGCAAGCTCTGGCCAGTGATCCATCCTCAAGACCCAGTAACCCAGAGGATTTTCGGTGGGAAAAGTGTCCAAGTCAGATCTTGCCCCTAGGTATTCCTGCACCATGTAAAACAGACGCTGGCGATGGTTGCTGGAACCGATCATACCTTGGGGCTGCAGACAAAAAAATTGTCTGAACGCATCGGTCAGATGGCCACCTTCTCTACCGCTCCTTCTTTGACTGACCGAAGCCTCAGCAACACGTTGTCCAGAAACAGGAGTTTGTAACCTCCCAGTCTCTGGGAACGCGTTGCACAGACCTTTCTGCAAGGCCTCCCGAAGATGTTTCATCTTCTGCTCCCTCTGCGATGGCAAGATAAGGTCCGCAACCTTACCCTTGTAACGTGGATCAAGGAGGGTTGCCAGTCAGTATTGGTCCTTCTCCTTGATACCACGAATACGAGGATCCTTACGCAGGCTTTGCAGGATCAGGGAGGCCATGCAGCGTAGGTTTGCTGAGGCATTCGGTCCGGAGTCCTCTGGATCACTAAGGACAACATGGGCCGCAGCCACCTCCTCCCAGCCATGTACAAGTCCATGTGTTTCTTGGGACTGATCCCTTAAAGACTGCTGCTGATGCTGAGTGCCAGGCTCCACCTCCATACTGACACAATCTTCCTCCTCCTCCTCCTCCTCCTCGTCCTCTTCCTGTGTGATCGGCGGGCACGCAGGAACACTGTCTGGATAAAGGGGGCCTTGAGAGCTAAGGAAGTCCTCCTCTTCCTGCCTCTGTTCTGCCTCAAGTGCCCTGTCCATTATTCCACGCAGCGTGTTCTCCAACAGCTGGACAAGGGGGACAGTGTCACTGATGCATGCACTGTCACTGCTCACCATCCTCGTGGCCTCCTCAAATGGTGACAGGACAGTGCATGCATCCCTGATCATGGCCCACTGGCGTGGGGAAAAAAAACAAGCTCCCCTGACCCTGTCCTGGTGCCATAGTTGCACAGGTAATCATTGATGGCCCTCTGCTGCGTGTGCAGCGGCTGCAGCATGGCCAACGTTGAGTTCCACCTGGTGGGAATGTCACAGATTAGGCGGTTCTTGGGCAGGTTAAACTCCTTTTGGAGGTCCGCCAGCTGAGCACTGGCATTATATGACCGGTGGAAATGCACACAGACTTTCCTGGCCTGCCTCAGGACATTCTGTAAGCCCGGGTACCTGCCCAAGAACCGCTGCACCACCAAGTTAAGGACGTGAGCCAAACAGGGCACATGGGTCATTTGTCCCTGTCGGAGGGCAGAGAGGAGGTTGGTGCCATTGTCGCAAACCACCATTCCTGCCTTAAGTTGGCGTGGCGTCAACCACCTCAGAACCTGCCCCTGCAGAGCTGACAGAACCTCTGCCCCAGTGTGGCTCCTGTCCCCCAAGCACACCAGCTCAAGAACCGCATGGCATCTTTTGGCCTGCGTACTTGCGTAGCCCCTTGAACGGCTACGGAGCACCGCTGGTTCCGAGGACAGAGCACAGGAAGAGGCCATGGAGGAAGAAGAAGAGGAGGGGGTGGAAGAGAGAGGTGTGTCACAATCATTAGCATTTTGGAGGCATGGTGGCGGAACAACCTCCAACACTACTGCACCTTGTCCTGCATCCTTCCCAGCTGCCAGCAGAGTCACCCAATGCACTGTGAAACTTAGGTAACGTCCCTGTCCATGCCTGCTGGACCATGAGTCAGCGGTAATATGCACCTTACCACTGACCGCCCTGTCCAGCAAGGCATGGACATTGCCTTCCACATGCCGGTAGAGAGCCAGAATCGCCTTCCATGAGAAAAAGTGGCGTTTGGGTACCTGCCACTGAGGAACCGCACATTCCACAAACTCACGGAAGGGGGCAGAGTCTACCAACTGAAAAGGCAGCAGTTGAAGTGCTAGCAATTTTGCCAAGCTAGCATTCAACCACTGGGCATGTGGATGGCTGGGAGCAAACTTCTTTCGGCGGTACAGCAGCTGGGGCAGGGAAATTTGCCTGGTACAATCTGACGTTGGTGTACCAAAAGCAGATTGCCCACAAGTACTTGGCTGTGACACACCTAATTCTACACCTTCATTCCTCTCAGTGCAGGGCTCAGAGAGGACTGAAGGTATAGTGGGGTTGGAGATCTCAGCTGATGAGGAGCAAGGAGAGGTCCTCTTTGTTCCTTGGTGTGGGCCTTTTAGATACGCTTGCCAACAAACTGCATGGCAGGTCAACATATGTCTGGTCAAGCATGTGGTACCCAAGCGGGAGATGTTTTGGCCACGCGAGATACGCTTAAGAAATATGTTGCAAATAGCAGCGGTGCAATCTGATGCACTCATCTCAAAAAATGCCCACACCAAAGAACTTTTTGAATAACGCGCAGAGACTGCAGCGTCTTGCACATGTGGAGCTTTGGGGTGTGATGCAGTCAATGTGCTGCCCTTAGGCTGTCCCCTGGAGGGCATTCTGCCTCAGTGATGTGCCACCTCCTCCTCCTCCTCCTCTCTCCTATCAGGCACCCATGTTGAGTCAGTGACCTCATCATCCCCTCCCTCCTCATCACTGGAGAAAACCTGGCAGTGTGCTGCAGCAGGGGGAGCATGACTGCCAGATTGCTGTCCTTCTTGGGCACCCCCTCTGTCCGTGCTCACGTTACTGCCTTCATCGAGCTCAGTATCATCATCAGAGCCTTCCAAATGCTGGGCATCCTCCTGGAGCATGTACCCAACACTGTGGTGAAACAGTTCGAGGGACTCCTCAGGAGGACATGGTGGGGCTAGGGAAGGAGTCACTGATGACATTGAGCCAAGGGAAGAGGCCACTGCTTTGCCAAAGTACCCTGGGCATGGGTACCCTGAGAGAGGATGAGGAGGATGAGGACGGCTTGGTCATCCACTCGACCAAGTCTTCCACATGTTGCGGCTCAATATGGCCAGCTGCCAAAAAAAAGGCCAAGCTTGTCCCACGGCCACGTGCTGATGAGGATGCACCGTCTCCACGACCAGCACTAGACACAGAGCCTGCTTGCCCTCTCTTATTGGCTTGTGACTGTCTGCCTCTCCTTCTTGGCCTTCCAGACATACTAATGGCCTGTAGCTGCACTAAGCTGGGATATATATATGTACTGATACTGCAGCTAGCAAAATCAACTGCCTGCCTGTAGTATGAGAACACCGCCAACCTTCTACAGGTAGCTTTAGCAGAACACTGTGCAGAGCTCGCAAAAAAATAACTTATAAGGTTTAGTTGGACACTTTGAGGAGGAAGATGCACCACACTAACTTGTAGTTTTATCTGAACACTGTGAGCAGGACGCACAGCACTAACTTGTAGGTTTAGCTGAACACTGTGAGCAGGACGCACCACACTAACTTGTAGTTTTAGCTGAACACTGTGAGCAGGACGCACCGCACTAACTTGTAGGTTTAGCTGAACACTGTGAGGTGGACGCACCGCACTAACTTGTAGTTTTAGCTGAACACTGTGAGCAGGACGCACAGCACTAACTTGTAGTTTTAGCTGAACACTGTGAGCAGGACGCACCACACTAACTTGTAGGTTTAGCTGAACACTGTGAGCAGGACGCACCACACTAACTTGTAGCTTTAGCTGAACACTGTGAGCAGGACGCACAGCACTAACTTGTAGTTTTAGCTGAACACTGTGAGCAGGATGCACCGCACTAACTTGTAGGTTTAGCTGAACACTGTGAGGTGGACGCATTGCACTAACTTGTAGGTTTAGCTGAACACTGTGAGGTGGACGCACCGCACTAACTTGTAGATTTAGCTGAACACTGTGAGCAGGACGCACCGCACTAACTTGTAGGTTTAGTTGAACACTGTGAGGTGGACGCATTGCACTAACTTGTAGGTTTAGCTGAACACTGTGAGGTGGACGCACCACACTAACTTGTAGATTTAGCTGAACACTGTGAGCAGGACGCACCGCACTAACGTGTAGGTTTAGTTGAACACTGTAAGGTGGATGCACCGCACTAACTTGTAGTTTTAGCTGAACACTGTGAGCAGGACGCACAGCACTAACTTGTAGCTTTAGATGAACAATGTGCAGAGGTCTCACTACACTAACTTGTAGGTTTAGCTGAACACTGTGAGGTGGACGCACCACACTAACTTGTAGTTTTAGCTGAACACTGTGAGCAGGACGCACCCCACTAACTCGTAGTTTTAGCTGAACACTGTGAGCAGGATGCACAGCACTAACTTGTAGTTTTAACTGAACACTGTGAGCAGGACGCACCGCACTAACTTGTAGGTTTAGCTGAACACTGTGAGCAGGACGCACCGCACTAACTTGTAGGTTTAGCTGAACACTGTGAGGTGGACGCACCGCACTAACTTGTAGTTTTAGCTGAACACTGTGAGCAGGACGCACAGCAATAACTTGTAGTTTTAGCTGAACACTGTGAGCAGGACGCACTGCACTAACTTGTAGCTTTAGATGAACACTGTGCAGAGGTCTCACTACACTAACTTGTAGGTTTAGCTGAACACTGTGAGGTGGACGCACCACACTAACTTGTAGTTTTAGCTGAACACTGTGAGCAGGACGCACCCCACTAACTTGTAGGTTTAGCTGAACACTGTGAGGTGGACGCATTGCACTAACTTGTAGGTTTAGCTGAACACTGTGAGGTGGACGCACCGCACTAACTTGTAGATTTAGCTAACCACTGTGAGCAGGACGCACCGCACTAACTTGTGGCTTTAGATGAACACTGTGCAGAGGTCTCACTACACTAACTTGTAGGTTTAGCTGAACACTGTGAGGTGGACGCACCACACTAACTTGTAGTTTTAGCTGAACACTGTGAGCAGGACGCACCCCACAAACTTGTAGGTTTAGCTGAACACTGTGAGCAGGGCGCACCCCACTAACTTGTAGTTTTAGCTAAACACTGTGAGCAGAACGCACAGCACTAACTTGTAGTTTTAGCTGAACACTGTGAGCAGGACGCACCGCACTAACTTGTAGGTTTTGCTGAACACTGTGAGGTGGACGCACCGCACTAACTTGTAGTTTTAGCTGAACACTGTGAGCAGGACGCACAGCACTAACTTGTAGTTTTAGCTGAACACTGTGAGCAGGACGCACCGCACTAACTTGTAGGTTTAGCTGAACACTGTGAGGTGGACGCACCCCACTAACTTGTAGGTTTAGCTGAACACTGTGAGCAGGATGCACCCCACTAACTTGTAGTTTTAGATGAACACTGTGAGCAGGATGCACTGCACTAACTTGTAGTTTTAGATGAACAATGTGCAGAGGTCTCACTACACTAACTTGTAGGTTTAGCTGAGCACTGTGAGGTGGACGCACCACACTAACTTGTAGTTTTAGCTGAACACTGTGAGCAGGACGCACCGCACTAACTTGTAGGTTTAGCTGAACACTGTGAGGTGGACGCACCGCACTAACTTGTAGTTTTAGCTGAACACTGTGAGCAGGATGCACAGCAATAACTTGTAGTTTTAGCTGCACACTGTGAGCAGGATGCACCGCACTAACTTGTGGGTTTAGCTGAACACTGTGAGGTGGACGCACCACACTAACTTGTAGGTTTAGCTGAACACTGTGAGTAGGACGCACCCCACTAACTTGGTGGTTTAGCTGAACACTGTGAGCAGGGTGCACCCCACTAACTCGTAGTTTTAGCTGAACACTGTGAGCAGGACGCACAGCACTAACTTGTAGTTTTAGCTGAACACTGTGAGCAGGACGCACCGCACTAACTTGTAGGTTTAGCTGAACACTGTGAGGTGAACGCACCGCACTAACTTGTAGTTTTAGCTGAACACTGTGAGCAGGACGCACAGCAATAACTTGTAGTTTTAGCTGCACACTGTGAGCAGGACGCACCGCACTAACTTGAAGGTTTAACTGAACACTGTGAGGTGGACGCACATCACTAACTTGTAGGGTTAGCTGAACACTGTGAGCAGGACGCACCCCACTAACTTGTAGTTTTAGCTGAACACTGTGAGCAGGACGCACTGCACTAACTTGTAGCTTTAGATGAACACTGTGCAGAGGTCTCACTACACTAACTTGTAGGTTTAGCTGAACACTGTGAGGTGGACGCACCACACTAACTTGTAGTTTTAGCTGAACACTGTGAGCAGGACGCACCCCACTAACTTGTAGGTTTAGCTGAACACTGTGAGCAGGACGCACCGCACTAACTTGTAGGTTTAGCTGAACACTGTGAGGTGGACGCATTGCACTAACTTGTAGTTTTAGCTGAACACTGTGAGCAGGACGC
Source organism: Lithobates clamitans (assembly GCA_037952925.1). Taxonomy (NCBI): domain Eukaryota; kingdom Metazoa; phylum Chordata; class Amphibia; order Anura; family Ranidae; genus Lithobates; species Lithobates clamitans. The sequence continues at coordinate 12,593,802 of JBBGZY010000304.1, read as the reverse complement.
ACCCCACTAACTTGTAGGTTTAGCTGAACACTGTGAGCAGGACGCACCGCACTAACTTGTAGGTTTTGCTGAACACTGTGAGGTGGACACACCGCAATAACTTGTAGTTTTAGCTGAACACTGTGAGCAGGACGCACAGCACTAACTTGTAGTTTTAGCTGAACACTGTGAGCAGGACGCACCGCACTAACTTGTAGGTTTAGCTGAACACTGTGAGGTGGACGCACCCCACTAACTTGTAGGTTTAGCTGAACACTGTGAGCAGGATGCACCCCACTAACTTGTAGTTTTAGATGAACACTGTGAGCAGGATGCACTGCACTAACTTGTAGCTTTAGATGAACAATGTGCAGAGGTCTTACTACACTAACTTGTAGGTTTAGCTGAGCACTGTGAGGTGGACGCACCACACTAACTTGTAGTTTTAGCTGAACACTGTGAGCAGGACGCACCCCACTAACTTGTAGGTTTAGCTGAACACTGCGAGCAAAATGCACCCCACTAACTCGTAGTTTTAGCTGAACACTGTGAGCAGGACGCACAGCACTAACTTGTAGTTTTAGCTGAACACTGTGAGCAGGACGCACCGCACTAACTTGTAGGTTTTGCTGAACACTGTGAGTTGGACACACCGCACTAACTTGTAGTTTTAGCTGAACACTGTGAGCAGGACGCACTGCAATAACGTGTAGTTTTAGCTGCACACTGTGAGCAGGACGCACCGCACTAACTTGAAGGTTTAACTGAACACTGTGAGGTGGACGCACATCACTAACTTGTAGGGTTAGCTGAACACTGTGAGCAGGACGCACCCCACTAACTTGTAGTTTTAGCTGAACACTGTGAGCAGGACGCACTGCACTAACTTGTAGCTTTAGATGAACACTGTGCAGAGGTCTCACTACACTAACTTGAAGGTTTAGCTGAACACTGTGAGGTGGACGCACCACACTAACTTGTAGTTTTAGCTGAACACTGTGAGCAGGACGCACCCCACTAACTTGTAGGTTTAGCTGAACACTGTGAGCAGGACGCACCACACTAACTTGTAGCTTTAGCTGAACACTGTGAGGTGGACGCATTGCACTAACTTGTAGGTTTAGCTGAACACTGTGAGGTGGACGCACCGCACTAACTTGTAGATTTAGCTGAACACTGTGAGCAGGACGCACCGCACTAACTTGTAGGTTTTGCTGAACACTGTGAGGTGGACACACCGCACTAACTTGTAGTTTTAGCTGAACACTGTGAGCAGGACGCACAGCACTAACTTGTAGTTTTAGCTGAACACTGTGAGCAGGACGCACCGCACTAACTTGTAGGTTTAGCTGAACACTGTGAGGTGGACGCACCCCACTAACTTGTAGGTTTAGCTGAACACTGTGAGCAGGATGCACCCCACTAACTTGTAGTTTTAGATGAACACTGTGAGCAGGATGCACTGCACTAACTTGTAGCTTTAGATGAACAATGTGCAGAGGTCTCACTACACTAACTTGTAGGTTTAGCTGAGCACTGTGAGGTGGACGCACCACACTAACTTGTAGTTTTAGCTGAACACTGTGAGCAGGACGCACCCCACTAACTTGTAGGTTTAGCTGAACACTGTGAGCAAAATGCACCCCACTAACTCGTAGTTTTAGCTGAACACTGTGAGCAGGACGCACAGCACTAACTTGTAGTTTTAGCTGAACACTGTGAGCAGGACGCACCGCACTAACTTGTAGGTTTAGCTGAACACTGTGAGGTGGACGCACCGCACTAACTTGTAGTTTTAGCTAAACACTGTGAGCAGGATGCACAGCAATAACTTGTAGTTTTAGCTGCACACTGTGAGCAGGATGCACCGCACTAACTTGTAGGTTTAGCTGAACACTGTGAGGTGGACGCACCACACTAACTTGTAGTTTTAGCTGAACACTGTGAGCAGGACGCACCCCACTAACTTGTAGGTTTAGCTGAACACTGTGAGCAGGGTGCACCCCACTAACTCGTAGTTTTAGCTGAACACTGTGAGCAGGACGCACAGCACTAACTTGTAGTTTTAGCTGAACACTGTGAGCAGGATGCACCGCACTAACTTGTAGGTTTAGCTGAACACTGTGAGGTGGACGCACCGCACTAACTTGTAGTTTTAGCTGAACACTGTGAGCAGGATGCACAGCACTAACTTGTAGTTTTAGCTGAACACTGTGAGCAGGACGCACCGCACTAACTTGTAGGTTTAGCTAAACACTGTAAGGTGGATGCACCACACTAACTTGTAGGTTTAGCTGAACACTGTGAGCAGGATGCACCCCACTAACTTGTAGTTTTAGCTGAACACTGTGAGCAGGACGCACTGCACTAACTGTATATAGTCTAGCTGCCTGACTGTGGTACTAATAGGATCAAAAGAACACCAGAAATTTTCTTCAGGTAGCTGTAAATACTGTAACAAGACAAGCCTGCCTGTCAGTAAGAAGATAACAGGAACGGATCTAGCTAAACTGAATACAGTGTATATATATATATATATATATATATATATATATATATATATATATATATATATATATATATGCAACACCTGGGATGCATATATAGACACAATACACTGTAAGTGCAGCTAACTGACTGACTGTTCTGCCTAATCTATCTAACTCAAATCAAATGACACTGTCTGTCTCTCTCTCTCTCTCTTTCTATGAACACCGGAACACACACTACACAGGGCCACCGTGCAGGCGGCCTTATATAGTGTGGGGCGTGTACTAAATCCCCTGAGCCATAATTGGCCAAAGCCTCCTTGGCTTTGGCCAATTACAGCTCTCTGTTCAGACGGCGCTGTGATTGGCCAAGCATGCGGGTCATAGTGCATGCTTGGCCAATCATCAGCCAGCAATGCACTGTGATGCCGCAGTGTCAGAGACTATACTCACCGAGGCCGAGATGCCGAGAGCGGCTCGCCCTTACGACCACGCGCACCCGACCCCTGGAGGTGATACAGGGAGTTGGGGGCACGCGGAGGCACGGGCTTCCGGAAGGGACTGGATTCCTGAAGGAAGTCCGTGTAGCCGTGGACACAGGAGAAGCTGCAAAAAAGTGGTTAGCTGAAACTGGGGTATCTGGCCAGAGCAAGTCCGTGTAACAGGCTGAGATCAGGGGTAACAGGCAGACAAGGGGTGTCCGTAAAACAAGCAGAGGTCAGAGGTATCCGGTAGGCAAAGAGAGAGTCCGTTTACTTAGCAGAGGTAAGGGGTATTCAGCAGGCAGAGAGAGTGTCCGTTTAACTAGCAGAGGTCAGGGGTATCCAGCAGGCAGAGAGAGTGTCCGTTTAACTAGCAGAGGTCAGGGGTATCCGGCAGGCAGAGAGAGTATCCGTTTAACTAGCAGAGGTCAAAGGTATCCGGCAGGCAGAGAGAGTATCCGTTAACTAGCAGAGGTCAGAGGTATCCGGCAGGCAGAGAGAGTATCCGTTAACTAGCAGAGGTCTGGGGGTAACAGCAGGCAGAGAGAGTAGCACAGGGAGTATACTAAGGAAACTAGGTACAGGACAGGGCACAGCTGACGACTAACCAGCAACCCGACTGGGCGCTGGAGCCGTCAGAAGTAGCCCACCGGCGAGCGCGTCAGCGTGACGCGCCGCCGGGCACCCGCACGGCCACGGCGCGCACACGGGGACCGCCATGCACCCGTGCGCGCCGCACCGCTGGGCCGCGAACGAGTGCACGGCGCAGCGTGAGTCCTCCGCGCATGCGCCGTGGAGCCCGGCGGACGGAGGCGGCTTGTGCCTCCTGACAGTGCCCCCCTCCTAAGGGCGGACACTGAACGCCCAGACTGGACATCACTTCCGGGTGGTCTCGGTGGAAGGCTTGAATTAAGCGTGGTGCATGTAGGTTCCTTGCAGGTTCCCAAGAGTTGTCCTCAGGTGGATAACCCTTCCACTGGATCAAATACTGCAGTTGTCTGCCCTTCTTCCTACAGTTAAGGATGGACTCCACCTCAAATTCATTCTCACCATCCACCCTAACTGGTGGCGGAGGAAGCTCCCCTCTTTCCGGAAAGGTGTTGTCCACCACAGGCTTCAGTAAGGACACGTGGAAGACAGGGTGGATCCTATAAGTCTTTGGTAATGCTAGCTCCATAGCCACAGGGTTGATAATCCTTTTGATGGGGAAAGGACCAATAAACTTGGGTCCCAATTTCCGTGAAGGCACGGATAGTTTAAGGTTAGTAGTGGATAACCAGACTTCTTCTCCAAGTTTAAAGGTTGGATTTTTTCCCCTGCCTCGGTCATATTGCTCCTTGTAATCCGTTTGAGCCCTCTGCAACATGTCCTGAATTCTTCGGAAATTTGCCTGTAAGGAGGTCACTCTGTCATGCACGGCAGGGACTGCTATTTCGGGAACATTGTTGGACAGGAAGGTGGGATGGAAACCACAATTTGCCCAGAAAGGCGTTTGGTTAGTAGCGGTGTGAACAGAATTGTTATACGCAAATTCAGCGTATGGGAGAAGGCTTGCCCAGTCATCTTGGGATCCCGAGCAGAAGCACCGCAGATATTGCTCTAGGGTCTGGTTCGTCCTCTCCGTTTGGCCGTTACTCTGAGGATGGTAGGCTGATGAGAGGCAGACTTTGATATTTAAGGCTTTGCAAAGCTCCCTCCAGAATTTGGACGTAAATTGTACACCCCTGTCCGATACGATGTTCTTTGGTACGCCATGGAGTCTGATGATTTCCTTGAGAAAAATATTGGCAGTTTCTAAGGCCGAGGGGGTGCCCTTCATGGGCAAAAAATGGGCCATCTTGGAGAGACGGTCAACCACGACAAAAATAGTGGTAAAGCCCCCCGAGGCTGGCAGGTCTACTATGAAGTCCATGGAGACGTCAGACCATGGTCGTTCAGGGATCGGTAGGGGTCTTAGTAAACCCCAGGACTTGGTGTTTCGTCCCTTGTTCCGCTGACACGGAGGGCAGGATGCCACATACTTCTTGCAATCCTGTCTCCACCCAGGCCACCAAAAGGAACGGGAAACCAGCTCAGACGTTTTCCTCACTCCAAAATGCCCTGCGAGTCTATGGTCGTGGCACATCTGAAGGGTTAGTGACCGTGTCTCCCGAGGTACAAAAATTTTTCCACGGATCCAGAAGAAGTTACCATTTCTCTTCAGGGACTGCACCTCTGGTTCCGTGCAAGAGTTGGATGATGATTTGATGGATGACATCAAATCCACTTGTGCCACCCCAAGGAAGTTTTGGGAAGACAGGATAGTACCAGGTTCTGACGTCTGGGACTCTGCCGAGAACATCCGTGAGAGTGCGTCTGCCTTTCCATTCTTTGAACCGGGTCTATAGGATATGTGGAAGTTGAAGCGGGAGAAAAAGAGAGCCCAGCGGGCTTGTCTAGGTCTTAATCGCTTTGCTGTCCGTAAGTACTCAAGGTTCTTATGGTCTGTAAATATCATTACCGGATGTAATGCACCTTCGAGCAGATACCTCCATTCTTCAAGAGCAAATTTTATGGCCAGCAACTCCCTGTCACCTACATCATAGTTTAGCTCGGGCGGGCTGAGCTTCCGAGAAGCGACTGCAACGGGGTGAAGGATAGCCTTGGGCCCTTGCCTCTGAGAGAGAATTGCTCCTGTGGCAATTTCTGAAGCGTCCACCTCCAAAACATATGGTTGGGCAGGATCGGGGTGGCAAACAATTGGAGCCGAACTGAACAGATCCTTTAATTTCGAAAAAGCCTCTTGTGCGGCCTCACTCCACCGGAAAAGGTTGTGCTGACGGGTTAGCTGGGTGATGGGTGCTACAATGGTCGAGAATCCGACAATGAATCTCCGATAAAAGTTAGCAAAACCTATGAAACGTTGAACCCCCTTTTTATCAGATGGAGCTGGCCAATCTTGGATGGCCTGTATCTTTTGGGGATCCATTGCGATTCCGCCGGCCGATATGATGAACCCCAGGAATTGTACCACTGATCTCTCGAATTCGCACTTTTCCATCTTTAGATAAAGCTTGTGCTGTCTTAGTATAGTAAGGACCTTCTTGACATGCCCCCTGTGTAACTCAATCGTAGGAGAGAAAATGAGTATGTCATCCAGGTAAACGACAAGGAAGTCATCCAGGTATTCTCGGAATATGTCGTTTACTAGGTGCTGGAATGTGGCTGGAGCATTGCATAGCCCGAATGGCATCACCAGATACTCGAAGTGTCCAAACCTGGATCTGAACGCTGTCTTCCATTCATCCCCGGCTCTGATTCTAACAAGGTTATAGGCACCCCGCAGGTCTAGTTTGGAAAAGACCCTAGCAGATCGAAATCGTTGGAATAGCTCCGGGATGAGTGGTAATGGGTATCTATTCTTAATGGTGATATTGTTGAGCTGCCGGTAGTCCACACAAGGTCTAAGGGACCCATCTTTCTTCCCGACGAAGAATATTCCTGCTCCAGCAGGTGAGGATGAAGGACGGATAAACCCCTTTTCCAGATTCTCATCGATGTACTGTCTGAGCGCCTCCAGTTCGGTCTCGGAGAGAGGGAATATACGACCGAACGGAATCACGGATCCCGGCAATAGGTCGATCGGACAGTCATAAGGCCGATGAGGTGGTAGGCGGTCAGCCATTTGTTTATTAAAGACCTCCTGGAACTCCAGATATTCAGAGGGGATCTGTTGAAGGTTGTCTGACGAGGCAGTAACCGTAGCACAAACCTTCGGAGTTAGAGGGAGGCAATGCTCCAAGCAGTATGGAGAGGAGAAGGACACCATCTTGGAGCTCCATTGGATCTGCGGATCATGAGCTTGTAACCAAGGCAGGCCAAGGATGACTGGGAAGATGGGAGAATGGATGAGGTCGAGCCGTAGGAATTCCTGATGCCCGGAATCGGTGATTACTAAGATAGGCTGGGTCTCCTGGGTGATGGGACCCGAACTAGGAAGAGAGCCATCGGCTAGATGCACTTGTAAGCCTTGGGCCTTTGTTTGCAAGGGGATACGGAGGCTGCGGGCCAAGGCTGCATCCATGAAGCAGCTACAGGCCCCCGAATCAATGATGGCGGGTAGGCGAGACTCCCCTTCCGGCAGCTGCAAGGAAACAGACAACATCACATAAGATTTTGGAGCATCGTTACCAGATGATTAATTAATCTAGGCTGAAGGAACTTACTGGGCCTTATTGGACAATTGCGCAGGAAGTGTCCCGCTCCCCCGCAGTACAGACACAGATTGGACTGCCGTCTGCGTTGCCTTTCTTCCGAAGTTAGCGGGGCCCGGACCAGGCCTAGCTGCATGGGCTCAGCTTCAGGAGGTGTTGTGGAAGACGGTGATGGCGTGGATGGGGTTCTAAACGGCGTCCACGTAGGGCGTGGACCCTGAAACCGCTCCGAGCGACGTTCTCGCAAGCGCCTATCCAGCTTCGTGGCTGCCTGAATGAGCTCTTCCAAGGTCTCCGGGGTCTCCATCCTGGCTAGCTCATCTTTGAGGAGTTCAGACAAGCCTTGACGGTACTGGTAGCGGAGAGCCGACTCGTTCCAATTTGTGTCGGCCGCCCACTTGCGGAACTCCACCGTATAATCTTCGATGGGTCTTCTTCCTTGGGACAAGTGGTGGAGAGTGGCTTCAGCGGTAGCCTTCCGTTGCGGATCATCATAGAGTTGGGACATACCCTCGAAGAAGGTATCTATGGAATTTAACATAGGACTTCCCTGTTCCATTAAGCCATGAGCCCAGGCCTGAGGTTCCTCTGACAGCAGCGAGATAGCAAAACCCACTTTGACGATCTCTGATGCAAATGTCCGGGGCTGAAGGGCAAAGTAAAGCGAACAGGCGTTTTTAAAAGACCTGAATCTTTTACGGTCTCCGGAGAACCGTTCGGGCGTAGGGACCCTGGGTTCAGGAAGTGCCATGACAACGGTAGGGCTGGCGGCGGCCTGGGGGAGCGCCCCTTCATTGCTGGGTGCCGGAACTGCAGTGGCGGAAGGAAGTACTCCAGCAATCTGTTGGAGGCGGCTGTCAACTTGAGCATACCCCTCCTGTAGCTTCTGGACTGTGTCGGCCAGGGTGGAGACCTGTTGGCACAGGATCTCCAAAGGAGAGCGCGCTCTGTCGGCCTCGGACATCTGGCTGGTTAGTACTGTCAGAGACTATACTCACCGAGGCCGAGATGCCGAGAGCGGCTCGCCCTTACGACCACGTGCACCCGACCCCTGGAGGTGATACAGGGAGTTGGGGGCACGCGGAGGCACGGGCTTCCGGAAGGGACTGGATTCCTGAAGGAAGTTCGTGTAGCCGTGGACACAGGAGAAGCTGCAAACAAGTGGTTAGCTGAAACTGGGGTATCTGGCCAGAGCAAGTCCGTGTAACAGGCTGAGATCAGGGGTATCAGGCAGACAAGGGGTGTCCGTAAAACAAGCAGAGGTCAGAGGTATCCGGTAGGCAAAGAGAGAGTCCGTTTACTTAGCAGAGGTCAGGGGTATTCAGCAGGCAGAGAGAGTGTCCGTTTAACTAGCAGAGGTCAGGGGTATCCAGCAGGCAGAGAGAGTGTCCGTTTAACTAGCAGAGGTCAGGGGTATCCGGCAGGCAGAGAGAGTATCCGTTTAACTAGCAGAGGTCAAAGGTATCCGGCAGGCAGAGAGAGTATCCGTTAACTAGCAGAGGTCAGAGGTATCCGGCAGGCAGAGAGAGTATCCGTTAACTAGCAGAGGTCTGGGGGTAACAGCAGGCAGAGAGAGTAGCACAGGGAGTATACTAAGGAAACTAGGTACAGGACAGGGCACAGCTGACGACTAACCAGCAACCCGACTGGGCGCTGGAGCCGTCAGAAGTAGCCCACCGGCGAGCGCGTCAGCGTGACGCGCCGCCGGGCACCCGCACGGCCACGGCGCGCACACGGGGACCGCCGTGCACCCGCGCGCGCCGCACCGCTGGGCCGCGAACGAGTGCACGGCGCAGCGTGAGTCCTCCGCGCATGCGCCGTGGAGCCCGGCGGACGGAGGCGGCTTGTGCCTCCTGACACGCAGTGAATTATGGGCCGTGACGCGACACACGAATTTGGTGCGAACGGCCTATATCGTTCGCAATTCGGCGAACGGGCGAACAGACGATGTTCGAGTCGAACATGGGTTCGACTCGAACACGAAGCTAATCCCTAATCCCTAAGTAAAACATGACTTAGTACTTGGTAGAAAAACCCTTGTTGGCAAGCACAAGGTAAGATGTTTCTTGTAGTTGGTGACCAGGTTTGCACACATCTCAGGAGGGATTTTGTTCCACTCTGTTTCACAGATCTTCTCTAAATCCTTAAGGTTTCTTAGCTGTCGCTTAGCAACTTGAAGTTATAGCTCCCTCTATACTTTTTCTATAGGATTTAGGTCTGGAGACTGGCTAGGTCACTCCATGGCCTTAATGTGCTTTTTCTTGAGCCACTTCTTTGTTGCCTTGGCAATATGTTTTTGGTCATTTTCATGCTGGAATACCCATCCACAACCCATCTTCAGTGTTCTGGCTGAGGTAAGAAGGTTCTCATCCAAGATTTTACAATACATGGCCCCATCTATTGGCCCCTCAATGTGGCAATGTCGGCCTGTACCTTTAGCAGAGAAACAGCTCCAAAGCATAATGTTTCCTTCTCCGTGCTTGACTGTAGGGATGGTGATTTTAGGGTCATAGTCAGCGTTTTTCTCCCTCCAAACATGACAAGTCGAGTTAATGCCAGAAAGTTACATTTTAGTCTCATCTGACCACAGTACTTTCTCCCAATCCTTCTCTGAATCATTTCGATGTTCATTGGCAAACTTCAGACAGGCCTGTACATGTGCCTTTTTGAGAAGCCCTAAAAACACCATCTCTACAGTCAAGCACAAAGGTGGAAACATGGGGCTGTTTCTCTGCTAAAGGTACTGGCAAACTTTGCCACCATGAGGGGACAATGGAGGGGTCCATGTATTGTAAAATCTTGGATGAGAACCTTCTTCCCTCAGCCAGAACACTGAAGATGGGTCGTGGATGGGTCTTCAAGCATGACAATGACCCAAAACATACTGCCAAGGCAACAAAGAAGTGGCTCAGGAAGAAGCACATTAAGGTGATGGAGTGGACTAGCCAGTCTTCAGACCTTAATCCTATAGAAAATTTATGGAGGGAGCTGCAATTTCGAGTTGCCAAGAGACAGCCAAGAAACCTTAAAGGAGAAGTCCAGCCTGAGCTTTTTTGGCTGGGCTTCTCCCATGGGTTACAGGAGTGCAATTCATGTTGCACTCCTGTGACTCATTTTCAGCAGAGAGCAGACTGAAGTCCACTCTCTGCTGACTACACCAATATCAGTCCAGGCACCGCATCATCCTGACTCTGGGAGTCTGGATCCACCACGTGCCTGGACTGATAGCCGTCTTAGTGAGCCACTGAGAGGCTGCGATGGCTGCTCCCCACCCCTCCACAGCTCAGTGCTCCAGTGAGTTTGGAGGAGCAGAGCAGGAGAACTGCTGATTGACAGGCAGCAGCTCTCTGCTCGGGGAGCCAAGAGAACCGAGCCATCGGCTGGGTTTGATTGCTCAGTTCTCAGTGCAGAGACGCCGGGGGGACCGATGCTGCATCCACCTAGGTAAGTATAAAACTGCAATAACTGCCAAACCCATACTTCTCTTTTAAGGATTTAGAGACGATCTGTAAAGAAGAGTGGACCAAAATCCCTCCTAAGATGTGTTGAAACCTGGTAACCAACTAACCAACTACAAGAAACATCTTACCTCTGTGCTTGCCAACAAGGGTTTCTCCACCAAGTACTAAGTCATGTTTTGCTTGGGGATCAGATACTTATTTTACTCACTGAACTGCAACTCAATTTATAACATTTTTATTTTATTTTTTGGGTGATTTTTGGTTGATATTCTGTCTCTACCATTTAAAATACACCTATGATAACAATTATAGACCCTTCATTTCTTTGTAAGTGGGCAAACTTTCAAAATCTGCAGGAGATCAAATAATTATTTTCCCCACTGCAACTTTAAGTTACTATTCCTTCTAAGATTGGAGAAGAATTAAAGTTTGCATCTAGTTGTCAAACATGTTCTAGTGCACAGGTTGCTTACTGCCTTTTAAAATCTGTTATAAATTCTGTATTTAACCTTTTGTATTTTCAGTTAATTGTATTGTATTCATGTGTAGGTCCTTAGGAATGTTTTCATACAGTTTAAAAAGTTCCTATTTTTTCATATTGAATATGCAAAATTGCTAGCTATAGGGAAAATGAGCCTAGGGGGACCCTCCAGACACTATATTTAAAGGATTTTTTTATTGTTTCACTTTAGCATCATTAAACAGTTTCATTTAATGTTTTTATATAAAGAAAAAGAAAAATATATAATGTGTATGATTTATAAGCGTAAGGAATGTTCACTTTGCAAAGTGAATGTTACCTTACCAAAGTAAATATTTAATCAGTGTAGTGAATAAAGTGAATGTGTGTTCGCATCCACTCATGTAAAAGGCAGTTAAAAAAATGCCCTTGCACAAGATTAGGATCAAAGTCAACAAAGCTTCACTTTATTAACTGAGTGAACATTCAATTTGGTATGTGAATAGTAAAACAATTCCTCTGTGTCTTGTGAAAGAATGAGCACCATGCATATAAAGTAGTATGTTAAAATGAAATTGGTACATTTAAATGTAAAGAACTTAGTTGGAGGCAAGGAAAATGCATTCAAAGGATGAGTCAAGTGGTTAAGAGGTTGATGTAGAGTTGAATAATGAATACATTAAATATTACCATTTATAAACATGAACTTTCTATACTATCAAGTAATTCCACTCAAGAAAGCCTGAACTGTATTTTAGATCTTTTGTTTCAATGTTTTTATTGAGGTTTTCAAAAAACAAAAAAAGAAAATGAAAAGGGATTTACATACATTAAGAAATAGCATATTCCGAGTTCTAATAGAATAATGATAACAACATAGGTGCAAAGCTAAACAGGGCAATGCATTAATTAAAGAACAATAAGAGTCGAACCATGAAAAGAATAAGGTAATGCACATGAAGAGCTCTATAGTAGACTGGCAGAGATACTGGGCATGCCTACAGAGCACCCAAACAACCCTTATTGCGAACAGACTGTGATTGGGTGGGGGCATTTGCAGCCATCTCTTGCCTTTCCATCAATCCGGTTCTCCGAATTGCATAATCTATTGGCATGTTACTTGTCAGCAAATGTGAGTGCAGTACACCATCTCTCTCTCTCTCTGCTCTGCCCCACCCTGATTGCAAGACACTGTAGTGGAGAAAATACTGGTGTACCAACACAAAAAGGCAGATTCCCAATCAGTTGATGTTAATAAAAAAGGCAGACTAGGGATGTTAAGTAATATCATTAATAAAATATATTTATTTTACATACAGAATGAGGCCAGGGAGCTCTCATTTTGCAGCAGCAGTACAAGGGGTGAAAATTAGTCAATCAAGTGTCAGATTGCTGTGTTGGCGGGTTAGCCCGTTGGGTGATGTGTCATTGTGATGGGCTAAGATCTACATCGCTGGATGACCTGATTGACATTCGATTTATATCAGGAAACACTGTTTGTTTTTTAAACAGTGTGGGTATATTTATTTACCTTTTACATTGTTTGTAAATGAGTACCCCATACACCTTTACCTGCGATGTCTGGGGGCCCCCTTATTCTAAAGGTAGGTTTACATTGTGATAAGTCTCCCTCATGTAAACAACCAAAATGTCTTGCTATAGGGCTTGCTGTCTGCATAAAGGTCTTTTATTCTTTTTTTAGGGGGACCCCATGCTATTTTTTATTTTGCTTTCTTAAAGCAACATTACAAATCTACTGTGGGCTCCCCCTAGGGATTCTTAAAATACCATTATCCAGGAATGCATCCTGGATCACCAGGAAAGCCACAAGGCATAAACATTGAGAGGGTAAAGCTCTCCCAAATCCTAACAAGGCACTTTACTCCCATTGTTGAGGGGACAAGTACTTCATTCCCACATTCTGTCCCCCAAAAGGAGTGTGGTGTTTTAAGAGGGACATATTGAAATATGGATGCCCCTTTAAAATAAGGGACTAATGGATATCCAACCCCCCAGTTGAATAAGCATGGGATACATAGTACCCCATGTTATTTATTCACAAAAAGGTATAAAGGTAAATAAAACATAAACACTGAAAATTTGTTTTAATAAATAAAAATGTAAACAATGTTCCCCAATGTAAATCTAACATTGATCATGTTGCCCAGCTATGTAGATTCTCGCCATGACCACATTTGGTCAATGGTATCATCCAGGATCCTGGCTGTTGTTTGTAAACAAACCTTTCCCCCTGGCAAGACAACTTGTCCCCACATCTTGTCCCACAAAAGTGATGGGGGAGGTTTGGGAAAACATATTGGAATCTGGAAACCCCTTTTTCAATAAGTGGGCCACCAGATTTCCACTCCTTAGCTGAATAAGTATGAGATATATACAGTAGTTCCCTCTGTTATTTATTAACAAATAATATAAATAAAACCGCATACACAAAAAAAGTCCTTTAAAGAAAAAGTAAATAAAAATACAAACAATGCCCCCCGAAGTACCTCCATCATCAATTATGTTGTCTAGCTATGCAGATTCTCATCATGGTCATATTGGTCAATTACCTCATTCAGGATCCCTGCTGTCGTATTAAGCCATATTAAAAGTCTTTCTTTTTTTTTCTTTTCTGTTAAATGATACTTTTTATATTGGTACATTTCACCCTTAGCAGTGATACCTTTGCCATTTAAAAAAAATGTTTGAAAATTAATTATAAAAAAAGAAAAAAATAACTAGACTAATCTCCTATAAGTTAGGGTTAATGATATTTCTTCTGGGTATATCGAGTGTCCAGCAAGATGAAGTTCACTCATCTTGAGCCTTTAACATATATAGTGTAATTTGATTAGGGAACCCTAGTAATTATTATATACACAAACATTTTACTAAATACAAAGATTTTAACTTTGAAAATAATATTTAAAAAATAAAAAAACAAAAAACAGTAATAATAATTTCTGAAGGTGTGGGTAATTACCACTCAAAACTTGTAAATTTAAAATGATAAATGATTACTGGCCACTATGCAATATTATTTGATGAAAACAGAAAAATATGCTCCATACCATGGATTCCCCCCGCACACCGTCTCTGAACCCAATTTTGTCCCACACTCTCTTGATCTGGGACTCCATTAAATATTCGGCCCACATAATATCCCCCCATATCCCTCGTTTGCCCCTGCCTAACTGTCCTCTGTTCCCTCCTGGGATAGAGAATCCTCAAAACTTTCAATGGTGGAGATAAAAGGGCTTTTGTTTCCACTTTTGCTTGGGGAGCAAACTTTGTACAATGTTTACTACTATTTTCAGTGCATATTTAGTTTTTGTATTGCTTTATTTCTCATGTTATACTGGAAAACCTTAATAAAATTTCAGTAAAAAAAACAAAAAAATTGTGTATAGGATAATGTATAGCATAATTTGGTTTGATGCTTTAAAATATGTTAAATAACACTATGCATAAAAAGAGAGTGGACTAAATTCTGTTCTATATTTTTTCATATATTTTCCAGTTCTTTTATAAGTGAACCAAAATGAAAGAATGTTAGGCATATTCACCAAATGATTAAAGGCATTAAAGAAAGTACAAATATCTTATTCAATCAGTTGCATAATTTATATTTTTATTAAAGCCTAACTCTAGGAATATAGTATTAAATGGTTCATTTGGAACAAGTTGGCCCAAACTTTTTCTTTATAAGGCTTCCTAATACATATGATAGGGGGGGACGGGTGTATGATGTCACAATCTTCACCTCAGCAAATTAGAGGAGTCCTTGTAATCATTCTTAAAAATACAAGGCTTCCAGTAAATGGCTGAGCAGCACTCAGCTTGACTCAATTTTGATCCACAGTTGGATGGGAAGTCCCCATATTGCTGCCAGAACACTGTGCTTTATACTGTAAGTAGCTGTTACTACATACAGTTTATACAGTGCTGACAGCTGCTGCATCATTTAATAAAGGAAACAGTTAATTTGGGTCAACTTGACCCAAATAAAAATTTTAAATTGTTAGGTCACCTTTACCAAAAAAAATGCTTATGCAGATAAGGGAGATAAAAACAAACTATGCAGCTTCGGCTAAAGTTGAATAATGCGCTAGCTATAGATGTAGGCCATTTACATACCTCATGAGGCCTGAGTTGAAAACTCCCAGGACATTGCTAGGATGTTGCTAACTGAGGCCTAGCTATTACTGTCACCTTCACCATCACAGGAGTAGACTTTGAGCTCAGAGCCATGGGGAATTTGAAGGGGTGAGGGGGTTTGAGTCAGAGAAAGAGCTCACTCCTGTGGTGGTGAAGGTGAACAGCTAGGGTTAGGGCTCTCTTAACAATGTCCTAACAAGGTTCTGGGAGTTCTCAGGTCAGCCTTCATGGGCTATGTAAATGGCCTTCCCCTTTTTTTGCTAAAGGTGAAATAACCCCTTTAAGTCATAGTATTCCTGAAGTTAGGTTTTAATAAAAGAGTTTTTTAAGTTATTGTTGTGTTTTCATATTATCATTCCTTATATTGTTTTCATATTTTTTATAGTTCTAATATAAATAAACTAAAATTAAAGGATGCTAAGCATAGTCACCAATGAACAAAAAAAATACAGTGTTGTTGTTACCAGTCTTGTAAAAAAAAACAAACAACAAGAGATTTCTGGAGGTAACTTTTCGTGGGTGGTTATACAATTGAATTTTGAAAGTTTTTTCTGAGGTAGCTATTTATTCATTATAGTGGGATTTCATTCATGGAGGGATGATGATACACATATACATACTGTACCAACCTGTGCTATCATGCATTGTGTTAACTTTTTAGCTACCGTATATAATCCTTCTTGACCAATCCTTTACATCTTTGAAACATATTTCTTGCTGCCTGGGTACCCACGAGGCATGGCTTGTACCCATTCATCTTTAAGGATTAACCAGAAGAGTCTGACTGCTGCTGCTACTATTATGACAGCTACACCAGGCTGTCCACCACCACGTGGAAGTGACAGCCACAAGAAAAACTCTCTAGTCCCGCAACTAGCCATGACTTGCAGACTGTAGTAGAACTGTCTCCCTAAGGCCTGATGAGCACTGTTCAAACTGCAAAAAATGTGAGTTGTCACCTTGATTCTATTTACTAAATGTTACTCAATTTTTTTTGTGTAAATAGTTTAATCTGCGCTAGCCCAACCACCCATGTGTATAATACCTAAATAAAATAGGTGAAAAACATGAAAAATTAAGTGAATGCTGCTATCTCCCGACAAAATTAAATACTTAATTTAGAAACTAGATATAGACACAAAAAAAGATAGTGCACACTAATAAAACAAATAATGTGAAAAAGTGCAACACATAAAAAAATCACAAATGTGAAAAAAAATCCCTTAGTACAGTAATGATAGAGCTAAAATTAGTCTCTAATAACTAATTTAAGGTGAATACAAGACACACAACCCAAATAAATATTTTGGTTGTATTGTGTCAAAAAAAGTCCAAATTGTAACAAAATATCAAAGTGCAAAAGAACAAGAAAGTTTTTAGGATGTCACCCTTCACACTCTGCAGGAAAATCCTGTATGAGACCTCTGGAGGATAAACGTACAATCACACTCTGTGAGAGGTTGGAGAGAACCCGTGACATCACCACACACCAGCTGATAACCTGAGAACCTAGAAGCTGTGTGTATGTTTCTGTGCTCTTCACGAAAAATCTTCTTTTTTAAAATAACTATCAAAGATTTACTGCACTATGAAGCTCTATCATTACTGTACTATAGGATTTTTTTTTCACATTTGTGATTTTTTATGTGTTGCACTTTTTCACATTATTTGTTTTATTAGTTTGTGCTATCTTTTTTTGTGTCTATACACAATTTTATTGCATGGTATCCGTGCACTTTTTCAGTTTTTCCTTTCAGTTCACTTTAGTCTGTAGTTGCCATCCATTTGTTTTTGGAGCTGCTGGATCAAAGTGCATCCCTTCCTGTAAACTTCATTGACTCCACAAACATCTGTTGGTAATTGCCACCACCCAATTGCTCCAAAGAACATAACTTACAATTATTAAAATATTCACTAAATGATTAAAAGCTTTTCTTTTAATACTGAAAATAGTTAATTCACTATATATATATATATATATATATATATATATATATATATATATATATATATATATATATATATATACACACACACACACATATATGTATAGGTTTACTCCTGAGGCAGCTCAGGAGTAAACCTTTACAAAAGCTTAAAAGCCTTATGCCGCATACACACGGTCGGACTTTTCGTCTACAAAAGTCCGACGGACGCCGACAGACTAAAGCTGGCTGACAATCCGATCGTGTGTGGGCTTCCCCGGACTTTCAACAGACTTTTCCAGCCTCAAATCTGACGGACTTTAGATTTGAAACATGCTTCAAACCTTTACGTCGTAACTACGCCGGACCCAGAAATCCGCTCGTCTGTGTGCTAGTCCGACGGGCAAAAACCCACGCTAGGGCAGCTATTGGCTACTGGCTATCAACTTCCTTATTTTAGTCCGGTGTACATCATCATGTACGAATCCATCTGACTTTTGTGTGATCGTATGTAGGCAAATCCGCTCGTAAGAAAGTCTGCCGCAAGTCCACCAAAAGTCTGCCAAAAGTCCAACAAAAGTCTGTTGAAAGTCTGTCGGACAGGCTGTCAGACTTTTGTAGACGAAAAGTCCGACCGTGTGTACGCGGCATTAGGTCTGTTCAGGTCATTCTTTGGTTTTTCAGACGACTGCCTGAAGGTAAAAAAACTTCAGCCTTTAGAACCACTATAAAGATGAAGACAATGGGGTTGCATATTTTCAGCCAATTCAAGTTGTCTCTGACTGTTAATAAAAATATGAATGCCTCTAATCATTACTAGGGACCAAAACATGATAATAAAAGACCCCTCGCATCTGTTCTCTTCTCACCTGGAGTTAAATTAAAATACAGTTCATACAACTGTCACACAACTATTTTTAAAGACACATGCTTCTACAACCTACTCAAGACTGTGAGTTTATATCTTTAAAACCTAATTAAAATGTTTGAAAGTGGAAACTATGAATGCCTATGCTAAATGTCTGTGTGACTGACATACACTTTATTAGTAAAATTATTGGGATGCCTGCCTTTACACGCACATGAACTTTAATGGCATCCCAATCTTAGTCCGTAAGGTTCAATATTGAGATGGCGAACCCTTTGCAGCTATAACAGCTTCAACTCTTCTGGGAAGTCTGTCCACAATGTTTAGGAGTGTGTCTAAGGGAATGTTTGACCATTCTTCCAGAAGCACATTTGTGAGGTCAGGCATTGATGTGGAATGAGATGGCATGGCTCGCAGTCTCCCCTCTAATTCATCCCAAAGGTGTTCTATCAGGTTGAGATCAGGACTCTGTGCAGGCCAGTCAAGTTCTTCCACCCCAAACTTACTCATCTATGTCTTTATGGACCTTGCTTTGTGTACTGGTGTGCAGTCATGTTGGAACAGGAAAGCCAGCCCCAAACTGTTACCACAAAGTTGGGAGCATAAAATTGTCCGAAATGCCTTGGTATGCTGAAACCTTAAGTGTTCCCTTCACTGGAAATAAGGGGCCAAGCCCTACCGCTGAAAAACAAGCCCACACCATAATTCCCCTCCACTAAATGATTTAGACCAGTGCACAAAGCAAGGTCCTTGAAGACATGGATGAGTGAGTTTGGGATGGAGGAACTTGACTGGCCTTACCTCAACCCAATAGATCACCTTTGGGAGGAATTAGAGCAGAGACTGCGAGCCAGGCCTTCTCATCCACACCAGTGACTGATATCACAAAGGTGATTCTGGAAGAGTGGTCAAACATTCCCAAAGACAGACTCCTAAACCTTGTGGACAGCCTTCCCAGAAGAGTGGAAGCTGTTATAGCTGCAAAGGGTTTGACAACTCAACATTGAACCCTACAGACTAAGACTGGGATGACATTAAAGTTCATGTGTGTGTAAAGGCAGGCATCCCAATACTTTTGGTAATTTAGTGTATGTACTGTATGAGTAAAAGAAAGGTATGAATACTTTTTAAAGTTTTGGGCAGCTTTCTGTTGCTTTGAAGTGCAAGCATAGCTAAATTGTTTTAAAAAAATGGTTAGCGGGGGCGCATGCGCGAAGCTTAACATGGAGGACGCTTCCTCTTAGAGCTCCGCACTCCCCGTCGCAGACTCGAGACACTACATCGCCCTCGGACCGTCTCAACGTTCCAGACACCAAGCGATCCCCTCCCGTAATTCCCGAGCTACAACCGGGATGGTTTTAACGGGACACAGGGGTAAAAACAAGCCCAAACCGGTTAAGGAGGCCCTGGCCCGCGCCTCATCCAAGATGGAGGCGAAGGCTCTCGCTGCACAACACGCTGCATCTCCAGCCAGATCTGACCGAGCGGACAGCGAGGAAGATGAGGATACACATCCTACATACAGCGGCTCCCCTGCTCCTTCACAACCAGGTATGTCACAGCCTGATTTCCTGAAACATATGGAAAAGATGCTTAACAAGGCCCTAAAAGTTACATCTGATCAAATCACCAATAGACTGTCACGAGAGATAAGGGAGCTAGGACAGCACACAGCAGACTTGGAAACAAGGGTAGATGACATAGAGCTCACTATTCAAGAGCATGTCCAAGAACAGGCGGCCCGCCGTGAGGAAAATGCCACGTTATTATCACGCCTGGAGGACACGGAAAATCATTCACGCAGGTCCAATTTACGCCTCAGAGGTATCCCTGAAGTGATTGACGACATACAATCCTTCACTACAGCCCTCTTCCAAGAACTTTGCCCCTCCATACCTATTGAATGCCTGGAATTTGATAGAATCCACAGAGCGCTCACCCGTCACCAGCAAGACAGCCCCCCGCGCGATATAATAATCAAGCTACATTTTTTCCGCACAAAGGAGCAACTTCTCACAGCTGCCCGTAACAAAGACGCTCTCCAGTTCCAAGATCATAATTACCAACTTTTTTCTGATCTGGCACCCCTCACCATAGCTAAACGCCGTGCCATGAAGCCGCAATTGCAAATTCTGATACAGCATCAGATAAAATATACCTGGCGCTTCCCTTTCTCCCTTCAATTTACATATCAGGGGCAACAACATTCCTCCACCTCTCCAGAATCATTGCAACACCTTCTTGAATTGCTTCATCTATCCCCTCCTCTGCACCAACCTGAGACTGCACTGACGCGTATGCCAGCACGCTCAACATACCACCCTTATACCACCACGTCAAAGCAGTATCAGCAAGGCCCCTCTTCGATCCGTAAGGGAACTCCATCTCGTCAAGCAAGTCTGTTTGATCCAAAATCTCACACATCTCGCTGACTGAATTTTTGTACTACACCCGCACCTAGATAAGTCCCCCTATGCCCCTGAACATTTTTCCTCTTCTATAACATTTCGCAAACTCTTCCAACAAGCCTCCCTACTGGATACTTGGAGAGAATGCAACCCTGCTAAGAAAAACTATACTTTCTATTCCTACCCTCATAAATCCTTTTCAAGGATTGATCACATCTTTATACCAATTTCATCCTCGCCAACCCTGCTTCATTCAAACATACACCCAATCTCTTGGTCAGACCACTGCGCAGTAGTCACAACAGTCTCCTCCCTGATCCCCCAAGCCAAAGATCGCACATGGTGTATAAATGAGGCTCATTTGACCAACCAATCCTACTGCTTTGATATACAACTAGCCCACAAGGAATATTTACAACATAATGCCACACCTGATATCTCGCCTGTCCTATTATGGGAGGCCCACAAACCCGTGATTAGAGGGACCTATATATCCGTATCCACCCAACTCAAAAGGGATATAAAACTTAAAACCCTACAATTAGAAGCTGAGTATCATCGCCTCTTCCTCCAATTCCAATTTGCTCCTACTGAATCCCATAGGATCTCACTAGAAAAAACAAAAGCTGAATTAGATCTAATTTTAGCTAAATCAGCAGATAAAACCATTCGGAGATTTTATCACACAATCTACACAAAAGCTAACAAGCCCGATACCTTCTTGGCACTAAGACTCCGTCGACCGGAAAGGGTGCATAATCCTATCAGACTCAAATTGGCCAAGGATAACTTCACGAGTAATCCTGTTAAAGTACTTGCAGAATTCCGTAGGAAGTTAGCTGAATTATATACTCTGAAACGCACATTCTCGGCGACACAAGCTGAATCATTGTTTCAAAATATCACCCTGCCAAAATTATCACAGACTAACAGAGAGTCTATGGAATGCCCCATTATGTCTGATGAAGTTCTTTTTGCCATAAAATCTCTAAAACCTCACAAAAGACTTGGCCCCGATGGTTTATCTAGCTCCTACTTTAAAAAATTTGCTCCCACTCTAGCCCCCCTTCTTACTAACACCTTTAATTCTCTCCTCAAACAACACTCCTTTGGCCGAGATACGTTGACAGCCATTATTTCTATGATACCCAAGCCTAACACAGACAACTCCTTATGGTCCAACTATAGGCCCATATCCTTACTTAATTTGGACATAAAGATATTAGCCAAGATTATGGCGTTACGCCTCAACCCAATCATAGGTGGCCTTATACATAAAGACCAAGTTGGATTCATTCCTAAACGCCAAGCTAGTGACAACATTCGACGCGTTATTTTACTCCAACACCTAGCTCGTACATGCTGGATCCCCATGCCTCTACTCTCTCTTGACATTCGTAAGGTGTTTGATACAGTCTCATGGCCCTAGCTTAACTATGTACTCCAGAGATGGGGGTTTGGTCCCAATTTTTTACAATGGGTTAATTCCCTATATAACCAACCACAAGTTTATGTTAAATACTCAGGATACCGCTCAGACTGTTTCCAAATCTTACGAGGTACTAGACAGGGGTGCCCCCTCTCCCACCTTGTATTCACACTGGCGATAGAACCCCTAGCAGCCCTTCTAAGGGCAAACCCAAACATCAAAGGCCTTGATATAGCCTCTACCTCACACAAGTTATGCTTATTTGCAGACGACGTACTACTATTCGTCACTTCTCCTCGAACTACACTCCCCATCCTAATTTATATCCTAGACAAATTCCCCCTAATATCAGGTCTGGAAGTTAACCAAACTAAATCAAAGGCTCTCAACGTATCTTTGCCACAGTCTGAGTTAGACCATATAGAGGAATTCTTCCCATTTACTTGGGCTCCAGCGTCTATACCTTACCTTGATATTAAACTAACCAGCGACCCGGTCCACCTTTTTAGAACCAACTATCTCCCCATGTTAAAACACCTAACATCCCTATTAGAAGCGTGGCGTCCGATTTGTACGTCTTGGTTGGGCTGGATAGCGGCTGTAAAGATGTCCTTACTTCCAAAGCTGCTTTACTTATATAGAGTCCTTCCGATTCCAATTCCCTCTTATTATCATCGAATCATTTAAACACGAGTGTCCAAATATATTTGGGGCCCAATTAGACCTAGAGTGTCTAAAACAGTTCTGCTTCGTAGTAAACTTAAGGGGGGTTGGGTCTTCCCAATTTCATGGGATACTACCATGCCGCCCAGCTGGCCCAAATGACACTGTATCATGCACAATCTGAAATCCCACTTTGGGTCAGTCTGGAAGCTATTGACCTACACCCACTTAAAATATCTAACTTACTATGGTTGCCCCCCATGACTCGTGGCTCAATTAGTAACCCCATAACGAGAGACTCTCTTAAGCTATGGGACAAACTCCGAGGCCCCTTTAAACTACAATCCCCGCATTCTCCATTACTTTCCTATCTAGACCATCCGAAATTCTACCCAGCCCAAGTTAACCCGAGCTCATTTCAAGTCTGGCATATCCGATTTTGTTTCCGGATCCGATATAAAGTCGTTTGCCTCATTGCAAAACCTAGCTGATATCCCCTCCACAGAAGTCTTTCGATACCTACAGATATCCCATTTTATCCAAACAACAATAGGTACACATACTTCATTAGATGATAAATCCATTTTTGAAGGGATTTGCAACTCCGACCTTCACGCCCCTGGTCTAATTTCTCTTCTATATGCTCATCTGACCTCTCCCCCAACCAGCCTTCCCTCATACGCTGCGCAGTGGTCCACAGACCTCGCATTAGACCTTGATGCAGAGGACTGGTCTGACATTTGGTCTAATACGAAATTATCCTCCCAAAATGTAATCGCACAAGAGGCGAACTACAAAGTACTTATGAGGTGGTATCTAGTTCCTGCCAGGATATCTAAATTTCTCCCGAATTATCCAGCTATATGTTTCCGCGGCTGTAAGGAGCGAGGTACCCATGCACATATATGGTGGACCTGCTCAATAGCTCAGGAACTTTGGGCAGTGATATTCCAAATGGCCTCCACACTTTTTCAACAGCGAATTGATCCGGACCCTGCTATAGCACTATTGAATCTTATCCCATCAGACTTCACCAGATCTCAGACCCGCCTTCTCCTTCAGCTCACAACAGCAGCTAAATAGACAATAGCTAGGGCCTGGAAAACCCCGAAACTCTCCTTAGCTGAGGTTAAAAATAGGGTTACCCAGGCTATGATTCACAGCAAAATAGAAGCCACAATACTTGATAGGATCCCCCAACACCTCAAAATTTGGAACCCCTGGACTGAACACTTTTTACCCCCAGATTTTGATAAGACCCTTCTCAAACCTTAAGCAGCCCAGCATAAATACAGACAGTCGTGTCGGTGAACTGTTCTAATACTCAACTTTCATAATTGTTCTTTTTATAAATCCTGTTTTGTTATTTAACCATAATAGGAAAATTGTTATACTATGTACACAGCTATCTCTGCGAAAAGTTTGTCCCCGGACTTATCTTTATCTCTTACTCCAGAAAATTATTATACCACAACCCCCATTGGGGTAAAAATGTACAATACCTAGTACTATGTATGACATATGTAATGCCTATTAAACATTATGTCTTCTTTTCAATAAAAAAAGTTTGAACAGAAAAAAAATGGTTAGCGTAGGCAAGGATTGCTGCTGCCAGGTTTTAATTTATGTGCCCCCACTAGGTAGATTTACCCCTCTACTTGTCCTGGTCAGGGCTGCCGATAGAGGGATATGGGCCCTTCAAGTCAGCATAGGGACCCTGGGTGCACCAGAGGCAGCTGTGGGCAGCCTCAGTGCAGCCTTAATTCAAACAATAGTGCAGCACAACATTTAAAAAAATGTCTATAAACAAGTCTTCTTTTCTGTGCTCCAATAAACAGTGTGCAATACAGGTGATATCCTCTTCCTAGGTGTAACCAAAGCATGCAAAAATGGCCGTTCACCTTGTTAACTGACCTCACTATTAAACGGAGGTCAAATAGTGCTTTAAACTATCTCTTGCTGATGTTTGCAACTTCCAGTGGTCTACAGTATATAAATGATATTCATCAGGTATCACTTGGCTCACTCTTTATAACCCATTGGCAGCATATGTAAAGCAAAAATGGAGGACAAATAGTGTTCTCTTTACACAGTGGGGAAAATAATTATGTGATCCCCTGCAGATTTTGTAAGTTTGCCCCCTTACAAAGAAATGAAGGGTCTATAATTTTTATCATAGGTGTGTTTTAAATGATACAGACAATCAACCAAAAATCCAGAAAAAACATGATACAAATGTTATAAATTGAGTTGCAGTTCATTGAGTAAAATAAGTATTTGATCCCCTACCAACCAACAATAATTCTGGCTCCAACAGACTGACTACAGTATGTGGTACACAGATTAGACCTGTCAATTTAAGAAGGTGCTCCTAACGACAACTCGTTATGTGTATAACAGACACCTGTCCACAGATTCTCTTTCTTCCACTCAAACCCACCACCATGGGCAAGACCAAAGAGCTGTCAAACAATGTCAGGGACACGATTGTAGACCTGCAAGAAGCTTGGTGAGAAGGAGATAACTTTTGGAGCGATTATTCGCAAATGGAAGAAATACAAAATAACCATCAATCGCCCTTGGTCTGGATCTCCATGCAAGATTCCGCCTCATGGGGTAAGGATGATCATGAGAAAAGTGAGGGATCAGCCCAGAACTATATGGGAGGAGCTTGTGAATGCACTCAAGGCAGTTGGGGACCACAGTCACCAAACAAACCATTGGTAACACAATACGCCTTCATGGATTGAAATTCTGCAGCTCCCCCTCCTCATGATACAGATCCATCTGAAGTTTGCCCATGAACATCAAAATGATTCAGAAAAGGATTGGGATTAAGTGCTTTGGTCAGATGAGACCAAAATTGAGCTCTTTGGCATTAACTCGACTCACTGTGTTTGGAGGAAGAAAAATGCTGACTATGACCCTAACTGACTAACACTATCCCTACAGTCAAACATGGAGGTGCAAACATTATTCTTTGGAGCTGTTTCTTTGCTTAAGGTAAAAGCCAACTTTGACGCATTGAGGGGCCAATGGATGGGGCCATGTATTGGTGGCCATTATCATCAAAACAAAAAGTGAAGAGAAACCTAAAATTTTACAGTTGTCAACAGTAGAAGCAGTGGAAATACTGTAAATCTTCCATTGGGACAACTATGTTGATAACAACTATTTAAGAGGGGTTTTCTTTCACTTTGCAGAAAGCAAAAATTACATCAGACAGGGGTCGTAACCCCTTCCTACTGTATCTAATACTGAAAGAGATTTTGTCCACTTTCTGGATGTTTAGATTGCTTGAACACTGTAAATATTGTTAACCTATTTGTCTTTATATTGACCATGTTTTCCAGTTGGCTAGATAGCCTGTTAGAATATCTGAGATATGATGAATTCCATAACTATGAAGACTAAAGGATGTAGAAGCATAATGTCAAGAGAAGTTCCCTAAACCATATAAGCTTGTTGTGGAATAGCCTTTAAAACACACATTTACTTTATAATACCTGCTTTAAATATTGAAAGTTGAATCATCCAGGAAAGTTAATTCCTGTCCTTTCATGTCTGTCTTGCAGAACAGCTTGTGCAGTACAAAAACAAAGGTTCAACGTGGATTAAACAAAGGATCACAAAGGGATCAAGGTTTGCTATTCACTCAAAATAAGTAAATAATTTAAGGAAACACACTATCAGAAAACCAAAGCAAAGTTCCATCTCTGCATTTCAAATAGTATTTATCAAGATGTAACAGGATAGACTAAAAAGTTTTTTTTCCTTTTAATGTACTGTATGCTAAAAAAAAACAACACAATTTTATTGATAGATCATTCTTAATCTCATATAGTATATATAAATATAAGAATATTAATCAATGTATGTTTTTATCCTTTCATTTGTGGTTGCTTACAGTATTGTTTAGTGAATTTTATATGGTCCTCACAAAGTTACTAAACTTTTTCTACATTGATCTAAACTCTTGCTATTCCTTCCCTGTAAATATTAATTTTAAAAAGACAAAAAAAAAAAATCACTTTTATGAAAGAACAATCTATAAAAATATAAACAAACTAGCCCTGAGATAGCAGGTGTATATTCTACAGATTACCAAATACCTGGCCAGTAGGGATGAGCCGAACAGCCCCCCGGTTCGGTTCGCACCAGAACCTGCGAACGGACCGAAAATTTGCACGAGTGTTAGAACACCATTGTCGTCTATGGGACTCGAACGTTCCAAATCAAAAGTGCTCATTTTAAAGGCTAATTTGCATGGTATTGTCCTAAAAAGGGTTTGGGGACCCGGGTCCTGCCCCAGGGAACATGTATCAATGCAAAAAAAAACTTTTAAAAAACTGACATTTTTTTGGGAGCAGTGATTTTATTGATGCTTAAAGTAAAAAAAAAAAAGTGAAATATTCCATTAACCACTTCAGTACCCGGCCATTGTCAAATGACGTCCACAGATGGGATCTCCCATCCTGGGTGGACGTCATATGACGGCCTGGGCTTCCCGGCCGCCTAGGGGGCGCGCGCCCGCGGCGTTGCTCGGGACCCGGTGCGTGTGCGCACCCGCGATTGCCCGTTAACTGGGCCAGACCGTGGATCTGTGTGTGTAAACACACAGATCCATGTCCTGTCAGTTGAGAGGAGACCGATCTCTGTTCCCAGTACAGCGGAACACTGATCGGTCTCCTCCCCTTGTACATCCCCGCCCCCTACAGTTAGAATCATTCCCTAGGAAACATATTTAACCCCTAGTGGTTAACCCCTTCACTGCCTGTCACATTTACACAGTAATCAATGCAATTTTATAGCATTGATTGCTGTATAAATGTGAATGGTCCCAAAAATGTGTCAAAAGTGTCCAATGTGTCCCCCATAATGTCGCAGTCATGAAAAAAAATTGCAATTACCACTATTACTAGTAAAAAAAAAAATTATTTTTTTTTTAAAAATGCCATAAATCTATCCCGTGTTTTGTAGACACTATAACTTTGGCGCAAACCAATCAATATACGCTTATTGCAATTTTTTTACCAAAAATATGTAGAAGAATACGTATCAGCCGAAACTGAGGAAAAAATTTTTTTATTTTTTTTTAAAATGGGATATTTATTATAGCAAAAAGTAAAAAATATTGTGTTTTTTTCAAAATTGTCGCTCTTCTTTTGTTTATAGCGCAAAAAATAAAAACTGCAGAGGTGATCAAATACCACCAAAAGAAAGCTCTATTTGTGGGGATAAAAGGACCCCAATTTTTTGGGGGTAAAACGTCGCATGACTGCGTAATTGTCATTTAAAATGCGACAGCGCTGAAAACTAAAAATTGGCATGGGAAGGAAGGGGGTGAAAATGCCCTGTATTGAACCAGTTAAATATCGTACCTTGGGGGTGTCTATAGTATGCCTGTAAAGTGGCACATGTTTCCTGTGCTTAGAACAGTCCCTGCACAAAATTTAATTTTTAAAGGAAAAAAATTCATTTAAAACTGCTTGTGGCTTTAATGTAATATCGGGTCCTGGCAATATGGATGAAAATCAGTGAGACAAACGGCATGGGTACCCCCAAGACCATTACCAGGCCCTTTGGGTCTTGTATTGATATTAAGGGGAACCCTGCACCCAAATTAAAAAAGGAAAGGTGTGGGGCACCCAGGCCCTATATACTCTGCACAACAGTATATAGGTGGTGCAAACAAGACAGGGACTGTAGGTTTGTTAAGGAGAATCTGTTTGTAATTTTGAACTGGTACATTTTTAACATGTTTAGCTCCAGCCAAAAAATATATTTTAAGCTTTTTGGAAAACCTAGGGAAGGGTTATCACCCCTGTGACATTTGTTTTGCTGTTTGTGCTCCTCTTCATAAGATTTCACCTCACTTTTTGTCCCAATGACAAATGTTTTTTGAAAATTTGGGTTTTTTTGTGAAACAAGGATTGGTGATAAAGCATCAGTGGAAAGGAGAAAAGTTTTTCCATTATTAACTCTTACAGGAGAGAATTTCCCTTCCTAGGGGTAGATTTCATCTCACTTCCTGTTGTCTCCTTCCATTTGCAAGTAGGAGTCGTTTGTAAGTTGGATGTTTGAAAGTAGGGGCCTGCCCTATATACTCAGCAGAAATTTGGGCCTTAGGTGTTGTTGTGGCCACAACACTGTAAGCCCTCACAGGGCCCCGCTGTGAAATATTAGATCAAGAATTGTAATTACATGCCCCTGTTGAACAGGGGCAGAAAAATTGGGCCTTAGGCACTGGTGCTGGTGCCACAACACTGCAACCCCTCACAGATACTCTAGTTGGAGCGCAGGAACTAGCCCTGCTGCAAAGAATTGCATAAAAAACTGTAATTACACGCCCCTGTTAAACAGGGGCTGAAAAATTGGGCCTTAGGCACTGGTGCTGGTGCCTAGGGATGAGCCGAACACCCCCGGTTCGGTTCGCACCAGAACCCGCGAACGGACCAAAAGTTCGCACGAACGTTAGAACCCCATTGACGTCTATGGGACTCGAACGTTCGAAATCAAAAGTGCTCATTTTAAAGGCTAATTTGCATGGTATTGTTCTAAAAAGGGTTTGGGGACCCGGGTCCTACCCCAGGGGACATGTATCAATGCAAAAAAAACTTTTAAAAACGGCCGTTTTTTCGGGAGCAGTGATTTTAATGATGCTTAAAGTAAAAAAAAAAAAGTGAAATATTCCTTTAAATATCGTACCTGGGGGGTGTCTATAGGATGCCTGTAAAGTGACGCGTGTTTCCCATGTTTAGAACAGTCCCTGCACCAAATGTCATTTTTAAAGGAAAAAATCTCATTTAAAACTGCTTGCGGGTTTAATGTCATGTCGGGTCATGGCAATATGGATGAAAATCAGTGAGACAAACGGCATGGGTACCCCCCAGTCCATTACCAGGCCCTTTGGGTCTTGTATGGATATTAAGGGGAACCCCGCACCCAAATTAAAATAAGGAAAGGTGTGGGGCCACCAGGCCCTATATACTCTGAACAGCAGTATACAGGCGGTGCAAACAAGACAGGGACTGTAGGTTTGTTGTTAAGTAGAATCTCTTTGTAATTTTGAACATTTTTTACGTGTTTAGCTCCAGCCAAAAAATCTTTTCTAAGCTTTTTGGAAAACATAGGGAAGGGTTATCACCCCTGTGACATTTGTTTTGCTGTCTTTCCTCCTCTTCAGAAGATTTCACCTCACTTTTTTGTCCCAATGAAAAATGTTTTTTGAAAATTTGGGTTTTTTTGTGGAACAAGGATTGGAAAGCATCAGTGGAAAGGAGAAATTGTTTTCCCATATTAACTCTTACAGGAGAGAATTTCCCTTCCTAGGGGTAGATTTCATCTCACTTCCTGTTGTCTCCTTCCGTTTGCAAGTAGGAGTCGTTTGTAAGTTAGATGTTTGAAAGTAGGGTCCTGCCCTATATACTCAGCAGAAATTTGGGCCTTAGGTGTTGCTGTGGCCACAACACTGTAGGCCCTCACAGGGCCCTGCTGTGAAATATTAGATCAAGAATTGTAATTACATGCCCCTGTTGAACAGGAGCTGAAAAATTAGGCCTTAGGCACTGGTGCTGGTGCCACAACACTGCAACCCCTCACAGACACTCTAGTTGGAACGCAGGAACGAGCCCTGCTGCAAAGTATTGCTTCAAAAATTGTAATTACACGCCCCTGTTAGACAGGGGCAGAAAAATTGGGCCTTAGGCACTGGTGCTGGTGCCACAACACTGCAACCTCTCACAGACACTCTAGTTGGAACACAGGAACGAGCCCTGCTGCAAAGTATTGCATCAAAAATTGTAATTACACGCCCCTGTTAGACAGGGGCAGAAAAATTGGGCCTTAGGCACTGGTGCTGGTGCCACAACACTGCAACCCCTCACAGACACTCTAGTTGGAATGCAGGAACGAGCCCTGCTGCAAAGTATTACATCAAAAATTGTAATTACACGCCCCTGTTAAACAGGGGCTGAAAAATTGTGCCTTAGGCACTGGTGGTGGCGCCCAGAACCAAAAATGTTCTTACAAGCTATCAGCGTGATGATTGAGGAGGAAGAGGATAATTACTCAGGGATAGTCACTCAGCATCAGCATAGGCAGTCTTTGAAGGGATCTGAGATTTCAAAAAAAATTATTCGGTTACATCTGCATCAGGTGCTTGGTAGCTGGTGGTGATCCAAGACTGATTCATTTTTATGAAGGTCAGCCGATCGACCGAGTCGGTGGACAGACGCACCCTGTGATCGGTTACCACGCCTCCAGCAGCACTGAATGTGCGTTCCGAAAGAACGCTGGATGCAGGACAGGCCAGTAGCTCAATTGCATACTGTGCAAGCTCTGGCCAGTGATCCATCCTCAAGACCCAGTAACCCAGAGGATTTTCGGTGGGAAAGGTGTCCAAGTCTGATCTTGCCCCTAGGTATTCCTGCACCATGTAAAACAGACGCTGGCGATGGTTGCTGGAACCAATCATACCTTGGGGCTGCGGACCAAAAAATTGTCTGAACGCATCGGTCAGACGGCCACCTTCTCCACCGCTCCTTCTTTGACTGACCGAAGCCTCAGCAACACGTTGTCCAGAAACAGGAGTTTGTAACCTCCCAGTCTCTGGGAACGCATTGCACAGACCTTTCTGCAAGGCCTCCCGAAGATGTTTCATCCTCTGCTCCCTCTGCGATGGCAAGATAAGGTCCGCAACCTTACCCTTGTAACGTGGATCAAGGAGGGTTGCCAGCCAGTATTGGTCCTTCTCCTTGATACCACGAATACGAGGATCCTTACGCAGGCTTTGCAGGATCAGGGAGGCCATGCAGTGTAGGTTTGCTGAGGCATTCGGTCCGGAGTCCTCTGGGTCACTAAGGACAACAACGTCCGCAGCCACCTCCTCCCAGCCATGTACAAGTCCATGTGTTCCTTGGGACTGATCCCTTAAAGACTGCTGCTGATGCTGAGTGCCAGGCTCCACCTCCATACTGACACAATCTTCCTCCTCCTCCTCCTCCTCCTCCTCCTCGTCCTCTTCCTGTGTGATCGGCGGGCATGCAGGAACACTGTCTGGATAAAGGGGGCCTTGAGAGCTAAGGAAGTCCTCCTCTTCCTGCCTCTGTTCTGCCTCAAGTGCCCTGTCCATTATTCCACGCAGCGTGTGCTCCAACAGGTGGACAAGGGGGACAGTGTCACTGATGCATGCACTGTCAGTGCTCACCATCCTCGTGGCCTCCTCGAATGGTGACAGGACAGTGCATGCATCCCTGATCATGGCCCACTGGCGTGGGGAAAAAAAACCAAGCTCCCCTGACCCTGTCCTGGTGCCATAGTCGCACAGGTACTCATTGATGGCCCTCTGCTGCGTGTGCAGCCGCTGCAGCATGGCCAACGTTGAGTTCCACCTGGTGGGCATGTCACAGATTAGGCGGTTCTTGGGCAGGTTAAACTCCTTTTGGAGGTCTGTCAGCCGAGCACTGGCATTATATGACCGGCGGAAATGCACACAGACTTTCCTGGCCTGCCTCAGGACATCCTGTAAGCCCGGGTACCTGCCCAAGAACCGCTGCACCACCAAGTTAAGGACGTGAGCCAAACAGGGCACATGGGTCATTTGTCCCTGTCGGAGGGCAGAGAGGAGGTTGGTGCCATTGTCGCAAACCACCATTCCTGCCTTAAGTTGGCGTGGCGTCAACCACCTCTGAACCTGCCCCTGCAGAGCTGACAGAACCTCTGCCCCAGTGTGGCCCCTGTCCCCCAAGCACACCAGCTCAAGCACCGCATGGCATCTTTTGGCCTGCGTACTTGCGTAGCCCCTTGAACGCCTACGGAGCACCGCTGGTTCCGAGGAAGAGGCCATGGAGGAAGAAGAAGAGGAGGGGGTGGAGGAGAGAGGTGTGTCACAATCAGCATTTTGGAGGCGTGGTGGCGGAACAACCTCCAACACTACTGCACCTTGTCCTGCATCCTTTCCAGCTGCCAGCAGAGTCACCCAATGCGCCGTGAAACTTAGGTAACGTCCCTGTCCATGCCTGCTGGACCATGAGTCAGCGGTAATATGCACCTTACCGCTGACCGCCCTGTCCAGCGAGGCATGGACATTGCCTTCCACATGCCGGTAGAGAGCCGGAATCGCCTTCCATGAGAAAAAGTGGCGTTTGGGTACCTGCCACTGAGGAACCGCACATTCCACAAACTCACGGAAGGGGGCAGTGTCTACCAACTGAAAAGGCAGCAGTTGAAGTGCTAGCAATTTTGCCAAGCTAGCATTCAACCGCTGGGCATGTGGATGGCTGGGAGCAAACTTCTTTCGGCGTTGCAGCAGCTGGGGCAGGGAAATTTGCCTGGTACAATCTGACGTCGGTGTACCAAAAGCAGATTGCCCACAAGTACTTGGCTGTGACACACCTAATTCTACACCTTCATTCCTCTCACTGCAGGTCTCAGAGAGGACTGAAGTTCTAGTGGGGTTGGAAATCTCAGCTGATGAGGAGCAAGGAGAGATCCTCTTTGTTCTTTGGTGTGGGTCTTTTAGATACGCTTGCCAACGAACTGCATGGCAGGTCAACATATGTCTGGTCAAGCATGTGGTACCCAAGCGGGAGATGTTTTGGCCACGCGAGATATGCTTGAGACATATGTTGCAAATAGCAGCGGTGCGATCTGATGCACTTGTCTCAAAAAAGGCCCACACCAAAGAACTTTTTGAATAACGCACAGAGACTGCAGCGCCCTGCACATGTGGAGCTTTGGGGTGTGATGCAGTCAATGTGCTGCCCTTAGGCTGGCCCCTGGAGGGCATCCTGCCTCGTTGGTGATGTGCCGCCTCTTCCTCCTCCTCCTCCTCCTCCTCTCTCCTATCAGACACCCACGTTGAGTCAGTGACCTCATCATCCCCTCCCTCCTCATCACTGGAGCAAACCTGGCAGTATGCTGCAGCAGGGGGAGCATGACTGCCAGATTGCTGTCCTTCTTGGGCACCCCCCTGTCCGTGCTCATGTTACTGCCTTCATCGAGCTCAGTATCATCATCAGAGCCTTCCAAACGCTGGGCATCCTCCTGGAGCATGTACCCAACACTGTGGTCAAACAGTTCGAGGGAATCCTCATGAGGACATGGTGGAGCTAGGGAAGGAGTCACTGATGACATTGAGCCGAGGGAAGAGGCCGCTGCTTTGCCAGACAAAGCACCCTGGGCATGGGTGAGAGAGGATGAGGAGGATGAGGACGGCTTGGTCATCCACTCGACCAAGTCTTCCGCATGTTGCGGCTCAACACGGCCAGCTGCCGAAAAAAAGGCCAAGCGTGTCCCATGGCCACGTGCTGATGAGGATGCACCGTCTCCACGACCAGCACTAGACACAGAGCCTGCTTGCCCTCTCTTATTGGCTTGTGACTGTCTGCCTCTCCTTCTTGGCCTTCCAGACATACTAATGGCCTGTAGCTGCACTAAGCTGGGATAGAACACCTGTAATTTTCTTCAGGTAGCTTTATATACTGTAACCAGACAAGCCTGCCTGTCAGTAGAAAGATAACAGGAACGGATCTAGCCGAACACTGTGAGCAGGACGCACTGTACTAAATGTAAATAGTCTAGCTGCCTGACCGTGGTACTAATAGGATCAAATAGAACACCTGTAATTTTCTTTAGGTAGCTTTATATACTGTAACCAGACAAGCCTGCCTGTCAGTAGGAAGATAACAGGAACGGATCTAGCTGAACACTGTGAGCAGGACGCACTGTACTAAATGTAAATAGTCTAGAAGATAACAGGAACGGATCTAGCTGAACACTGTGAGCAGGACGCACTGCACTAAATGTAAATAGTCTAGAAGATAACAGGAACGGATCTAGCTTAACACTGTGAGCAGGACGCACTGCACTAAATGTAAATAGTCTAGAAGATAACAGGAACGGATCTAGCTGAACACTGTGAGCAGGACGCACTGCACTAAATGTAAATAGCAGGAACGGATCTAGCTGAACACTGTGAGCAGGACGCACTGCACTAAATGTAAATAACAGGAACGGATCTAGCTGAACACTGTGAGCAGGACGCACTGCACTAAATGTAAATAGTCTAGAAGATAACAGGAACGGATCTAGCTGAACACTGTGAGCAGGACGTACTGCACTAAATGTAAATAGCAGGAACGGATCTAGCTGAACACTGTGAGCAGGACGCACTGCACTAAATGTAAATAGCAGGAACGGATCTAGCTGAACACTGTGAGCAGGACGTACTGCACTAAATGTAAATAACAGGAACGGATCTAGCTGAACACTGTGAGCAGGATGCACTGCACTAATGTAAATAGTCTAGAAGATAACAGGAACGGATCTAGCTGAACACTGTGAGCAGGATGCACTGCACTAAATGTAAATAGCAGGAACGGATCTAGCTGAACACTGTGAGCAGGACGCACTGCACTAAATGTAAATAGCAGGAACGGATCTAGCTGAACACTGTGAGCAGGACGCACTGCACTAAATGTAAATAGCAGGAACGGATCTAGCTGAACACTGTGAGCAGGACGCACTGCACTAAATGTAAATAGTCTAGAAGATAACAGGAACGGATCTAGCTGAACACTGTGAGCAGGACGCACTGCACTAAATGTAAATAGCAGGAACGGATCTAGCTGAACACTGTGAGCAGGACGCACTGCACTAAATGTAAATAGCAGGAACGGATCTAGCTGAACACTGTGAGCAGGACGCACTGCACTAAATGTAAATAGTCTAGAAGATAACAGGAACGGATCTAGCTGAACACTGTGAGCAGGACGCACTGCACTAAATGTAAATAGCAGGAACGGATCTAGCTGAACACTGTGAGCAGGACGCACTGCACTAAATGTAAATAGCAGGAACGGATCTAGCTGAACACTGTGAGCAGGACGCACTGCACTAAATGTAAATAGCAGGAACGGATCTAGCTGAACACTGTGGGCAGGACGCACTGCACTAAATGTAAATAGCAGGAACGGATCTAGCTGAACACTGTGAGCAGGACGCACTGCACTAAATGTAAATAGTCTAGATAGAAGATAACAGGAACGGATCTAGCTAAACTGAATACAGTGTATATATATATATGCCACACCTGGGATGCATATATATACACAATACACTGTAAGTGCAGCTAACTGACTGACTGTTCTGCCTAATCTATCTAACTCAAATCAAATGACACTGTCTCTCTCTCTCTCTATCTCTCAGCACACCGGAACACACACTACACGGGGCCGCCGTGCAGGCGGCCTTATATAGTGTGGGGTGTGTACTAAATCCCCTGAGCCATAATTGGCCAAAGCCACCCTGGCTTTGGCCAATTACAGCTCTCTCTACTGACGGAGCTGTGATTGGCCAAGCATGCGGGTCATAGTGCATGCTTGGCCAATCATCAGCCAGCAATGCACTGCGATGCCGCAGTGAATTATGGGCCGTGACGCGCCACACGAATTTGGCGCGAACAGCCCATATCGTTCGCAATTCGGCGAACGACCGAACAGCCGATGTTCGAGTCGAACATGGGTTCGACTCGAACACAAAGCTCATCCCTACATACAATAGCTGCAAATGCAAATACTCCGTCTTTCTTTTTTTCATTCTTTGAGGTATGCTGAAAGCCCATTCAAAGGTTGCCTGAATGCAGAACACCTTATTGTATGCATAGTTCTGAATTTCTTAATAGGCTGCCTTAACATAACACTAGGGAAGAGCTCCAGGTTCAGTCTGAACACAAGTTCAGACCAAACTTTGACTGGTCAGGCATTTGAATGAACACATGCACATTTACCTATTCAGTGGGAGCTAAACTTCATGTATATTAGCAGTATAATGTTTGATATTATACATGACAGCTTTCCGCTGTAAAATGGTGTTAAAGTTGCAGGCACTGCTGAGTCTTTAAAAAACAGTGATGTTGCTTGCCCCATTCACCTACATGACTGAAAATCCAAGCATAGCAAAGGAGCTTAAAAAATGGCATGATTTCCCCCAATTTAAGGCCTGATATGAATTTTAGGGGACCTGAAAACATTGGCATGAGCTCTCCCTTATATATATATACCAGGCCCCTAGGGTGTTTAAGGATTTTAAGAGGGAACTCCATGCAAAAATCAAGAAAAAAAGTGTGAAGCGATACCAGACCCTTGTCATGATATGTGCATGCAACCTGGTTGGCCAAGAAAGGTGGGGTGTTACAAGGCCACATGACCTTAACTTGGGGAGAATCCTGCTAGGGAGACTCCCCAAGTTGATGAGGACAAGGGCCTCTTCCACACAACCCTAACCTGGTGGTTGCAGGGACCTGTGGGTGATGCACTTATTGGAATTTGGAAGCCCTCTTTAACATTAAAGGGCACACAGATACTAGCCCCCCATGAAAATGAATAAGGACCCCATGGATACCACCCCTACTCTTTCACAAAAAAGTGTAAATAAGGACAAAGACACTGTTTTGACAAGCCCATTAATACATTAAGAAAAAGGCCCATAATGTACTTTTACAATTAATCATGTGACCCAGCACTGTAGATCCACATTAATCATTATGCTCCATGTCCACCAAGCTACCCAAAGAAAAGATATGCCACCTGCCACAAACATCTTGTTATGCCACTTCCCTTGTGTCAAATCACAGGTCCAGGGGATGACAGCTGATATACGGTATACTGTATGTACATGACCATAATGATCAATGATGCCATGGAATCTTGTGACTACATTGGACAAACATGATCATATGAAGTTACCTGGAAGACCTTTCCCCTTTTTATATATCTGCTGTCTCACCCTGTCTTTCAGGGGGAGTACAGTAAATGGACTAGATGTGTTCTACATCCCTTGATGTACATTGTGGAACTTGTTTTTTAAATTAAAGTATTATTCAAAAACCATTTTGACTGACTTTGGGAGGGGTCTGTGTGCCTTGTTTTTAAATAAGCCAGTGGGGAAATTTAATTTGCCAGTGATTTAAAACTATTTTACCTTCATAAAAGTCAGTGCTTTATCACTACTCATGGCTAAATGCTACCTTGCCTATTAGCCCATAAAAAAGACATTTTTGGCCCGACAGATTGGACTACCATTTATTTCTAAGGGGTTCAGGACTGGCATTCAAACTCCTTTTTTGTTAGCCAAACCTTTCTCAAACCAAACCCAGGACAGTTCTGCTCACAAAAATGAGAAGCCCTTTAAGTGATGATTGTAAACCCTCACATATACCCAGTGAATTGAACAACCTCAAATGATACACAAAATTAAACAAATCCTCCTACATAGGTTTTTCTTATAGGTTTATCTGCAGTCTTCCCCTCTCTACATCCTTTCGAAAGTGCAGATCTTGTTAAAAATCTTTCTTCATTTGTCAGCAGCACAGAGAAAAAGACAGAGAGACTGCAGTTACATTGTGTGAGAGCTGTTTGGAGGAAAGGAACACACCCCCTTCACACAGCAGAAAGGTGTTGTGAATAGACAAGCTCTGTTCTGAACTCTCCCTCCTGCCCCCCTGATACAAACCACCAGAGAGAAACAACACTTATGCAGCGTACACACGGTCGGACTTTTCGACCGGACTGGTCCGACGGTCTGAGTCCGGTGGACAATCCGATCGTGTGTGGGCTTCAGCGGACTTTTCCAGTTGAAAATCTGATGGGCTTTGGATTTGGAACATGCTTCAAATCTTTACGTCGTAACTTCGTCAGACCCAGAAATCCGCTTGTCTGTATGCTAGTCTGACAGACAAAAACTGACGCTAGGGCAGCTATTGGCTACTGGCTATCAACTTCCTTATTTTAGTCCAGTGTACCTCATCATGTACGAATCTGTCGTCTTTGGTGTGATTGTGTGTAGGCAAGTCCGTTCATTAAAAAGTCCATCGGAAGTCCGTCAAAAGTCAGTCGGAAGTCCGTCAAAAGTCCATTGAAAGTCCGTCAGAAAGTCCGCCTGTGTGTAGGCGGCTTTAGAGCTTTGGAGAGAGATAAGTAAACACTCTAGAATTCCAATTCCATGACTGAGATTTACAACCACTTTAAATTAACGTTTTTCTTATTTACACACTAAAGCTTGGTATTTGTGGGTTAGCAAAAGTCTGTGCATATGTAGTGTTAAATGTGATGTTTGCAAAAAAGAAGCCCTTTTTAGTAGAATGCATACAAAATATGGCTTGTAAACTTTGTCTGTAAGAACTTTGGCGAATACAAAGTTCCAGGAAGCAAACCCCAGTAAGACAAAGCCCCACCATAACCCACATTGACATGTGGGTAATTCCTAATACATTGCTGAGGCCCAGACTGTAGTTTGCTGCATTGGCATGAGTCAGTTAATACTTATAGGAAAGTTTGTATTAACATACTTCAGTGGTCCTGGGCTTGGGAGCTTTTGAACTGCTGCAAACACATTTTAAAAATGTGGCACTATGTAATGACTGATGGTGCATCCTCTCCCTCTGTAAAGTTAGTTCACCATCATTACATTTTAGATTGTTATAGGTTAATTATATTGATGACCATTTAGAATACTCGAGTAATACTCACAAAAAATGTTTTCTGTATAAAGAAAAAAAAAATGATTTTCATTTCTTCAATCTGCTTTGACATAAGGGGAGACACATTTTTCTTTGTTCTCATTACTAATATACATGCAAATAGTGAAAACATCAGACACAGGTAACTGAGTTAAGCAAGAATGTTTTGCTCACTTTTCTCTAATCAGCTTTCCATTTACATGCCAATCAGCATCTTTGTACAAGAAGCAGATAAATGTTTTAATAATGTTTACAAAAGATATAAAATAAAGCAGATTGTTGGCATTTTGAAGCACAGATTGGCAGTGAAAAGGTCAGAATGAGTTTAAGTAACTAAAATAAGCTTCATTTTGCTTGCCAAATTTCTCACTAAGGAAGATCTACTGCATGTAAACAGTTTATGTAGGAATTCACTTAAAACTGATACAATAAGGTTTACACATGCATGTTTAAGAGTAATCACTGAGCATTTTTTAGCTAAATTTGTTTTTAGAGTTTTTTTTCCTACATTTGTTACAAAAAAGTTTCTATACACCTAAAATTCAGCAGGCATGAATGCAAGAAATGTTTCTGCATTTACATTACTATGGCTGTCATATGATGATGTCAAAACACTTATTAAATTAGCTGGTGACAGTCTACAGAATCCACATACCATTTCTGTTCATAGGTAAACATTTGGTATGTAAATTCAGGAGCCTCCACACCAGTTGTGCTTTGGCTGGGGCTCCATATTTCCTTTTCATCTTAGGACTGGCTATTTTTAATGTTCTCATAGACATATTTTGGCTGCTTCTTAAAAATTATAATGTTACCACTGAATTATTCTTTACATAATAACAGGTACATAAAGTACACTGTCTAGAGTACATTAGAAAATAATTAGAATTGTACAATTAGAAAAATACTGGACTTTTCCCTAATATCAATATTCCAAGATAACTACAATTGTTGATGTTGAGCAGATAAAGTATTGCTGATATTAAATAGAAAATAATGAAATAACGGGGGGATAAATTACCATTGTCTACAATAGGGAAAAATGTACATTGTAGGTTATGAACTGTATTTCAATTTTGGAATAATCCCTCCTCCCAGTGAAAAAGATACCATGCAAGTAGCTGGTAGCTCCTTCAAAAAGTGCTTTTAAGTTGTATCCTATATCATTTAATGCATTTGAAAAAAAGTTTTCCCCTGTTCAGTTGTGTGGTAAATCTAACAATAATCTATTCCAGATTATCATCCAGACATTAACCGTACAACAGAAAGATGTATGGTGCGTGCCCGCTATCACTCTTAAAGGTGCCGACGTACACCTATGGCGATTCGTGGGATCCTGCTGGCGGCTGGTCGGTAAGTAGTTAAAGTTCACGTGCGTGTAAAGGCAGACATCCCAATAAATAAAATAAAGGGTATGATACTGAAAGGATTGTCAGGGGAAAATTGCACAAGAGAAAGTCTTTTTTTTTTTGAGGGGGGGGAGTTTACATTGAGTTTGAATCTGACCCAGACACTTAATTTGCATAGCATTTAAATGCTTCGATAATTTCAATTTTTAAGTAACATAAGTAAATAATAGAATTGTCATATCCTACATTGTTAGTTACATATGCACTGATAACTTGTATATGTATAAAGTTTTCGTTTTGAAGTAAATTATAGTAGGTATGCTTAGGGGAAAATGTATCTTAGAGTATTGGTCTTTGTTCAGTATGATGAGTAACACTAAAATTATCACTATTTAGAATTCATGTACCACATGCAGAGTTTTTCCTCAACCACTAGGAAGAGATTTGCTAAGCTCAGTTCTAATTAAGCACAATTGAACTACAATTCCCTAGAAACAAAAGTTGATTGAAGTCAACAGCCTTTAGTTAATTAATTTCAGAAACAAAATAATTGAATTGCTTACCAGACAAAAGAAAATGCTTACATCATAATATTAAAATATAAAGCATTCTCAGAAAATGTGAACATTTTCTTTTGCACACAATACTTTATTGGCCTAATTTAACACACAGTAAAACTATTTTGCAGTAAAGAGTTTGTTCAAATTTTTAGAAAAATAACTTAGTCTCCATTGGTCAAATCTAGGATGTTTTCTTAATTTTTCTGGTGTGATTGTTGGGGTCCAGTTTTTCATATTTTAACCACTTGAGCCCCAGAAGAATTTACCCCCTTCGTAACCAGAGCACTTTTTGCGATACGGCACTGCGTCGCTTTAAATTGACAATTGCGCGGTCGTGCGACCTTGCCCCCAAACAAAATTTACCTCCTTTTTTTACCACAAATAGAGCTTTCTTTTGGTGGTATTTTATCACCTCTGCAGTTTTTATTTTTTGCGTTATAAACAAAAAAAGAGCGACAATTTTGAAAAAAAAAGCAATATTTTTAACTTTTTGCTATAATAAATATCCCCACAAAATATATATAAAAAACGAATTTCTTTCTCAGTTTAGGATGATATGTATTCTCCTACTTATTTTTGTAAAAAAAATAGCAATAAGCGTATATTGATTGGTTTGCGCAAAAGTTATAGCATCTACAAAATAGGGAATAGATTTATGGCATTTTTATTATTAATTTTTTTTATTAGTAATGGCGGCGATCTGTGATTTTTATCATGACTGCGACATTGCGGTGGACACATCGGACACTTTTGATACTATTTTGGGACCAGTGACATTTATACAGAGATCAGTGCTATAAAAATGCACTGATTACTGGGTGAATGACACTGGCAGGGAAGGGGTTAAACACTAGGGGCACGAT
Source organism: Lithobates clamitans (assembly GCA_037952925.1). Taxonomy (NCBI): domain Eukaryota; kingdom Metazoa; phylum Chordata; class Amphibia; order Anura; family Ranidae; genus Lithobates; species Lithobates clamitans. The sequence continues at coordinate 12,551,996 of JBBGZY010000304.1, read as the reverse complement.
CAAGGGGTTAAGTGTGTCTTAGGGAGTGGATCTGTGGGGGGTGGGCTCACTACAACATGACAGAGATCACTGCTCCCGATGACAGGGAGCAGTAGATCCCTGTCATGTTGCTAGGCAGAACAGGGAAATTCATTGTTCACATAAGCATCTCCCCGTTCTGCTGCTCTGTGTCATGATTGCAGGCCCCCGTTGGACATTGAGTCCACGAAATCCGCAGGCACGCTCACGGAGCACGCGGCAGGCGCATGCGCACGCACAAAGCCGCGTCTTAAAGGGGATGAACAGGTACGCCCATTTGCTCAGCCGTGCCATTGTGCCAACGTACATCATCGTGCACTGGTCGGCAAGTGGTTAACCACCTCAATACTGGGCACTTTCACGCTTTTCCTTCCTAGACCAATTTTCAGCTTTCAGTGCTCTCGCACTTTCAATGACAATTACTCAGTTATGCTACACTGTACCCAAATAATTTTTTTATAATTTTGTTCACACAAATAGAGCTTTCTTTTGGTGGTATTTTTTTTTACCTCTGGGTTTTTGGGTTTTTTGTGATATAAGCAAAAAAAGAGCAAACATTTTGAAAAAAAACCCCAATATTTTCTACTTTCTGTTTTAAAAAGATTCCAATAAAAAAAGTTTCATTATAAATGTAGGCCACAATGTATTCTGCTACATGTCTTTGCTAAAAACAAGTCCTGATAAGTGTATGATAATTAGTTTGTGTGAAATATATAGAGTCTACAAGCTATGCTATGTAAATTGATAAATCTCATTTCTTGAGGCCCTAAAATGTCAGGACAGTACAGATATCTCCAAAATGACCCTTTTTTGTAAAGATAACAGTCCAAGGTATTTAGCAAGAGGAATAGGGATTTTTTTGAAGTTACAATTTTTTGCCCACAATAGCTTGGAAAATTAAGATTTTTTTTTCCCCACAAAATTGTCATATTAACAAATTATTTCTCACACATGGCATAGATGAAATTGCAATTACACCCCAAAATACATTCTGCTACTCCTCCTGAGCCTGGAGATACCACATGTGTGGGACTTTTTCACAGCCTGGCCACATACAGTGGCCCAACATGCAGGGAGCACCGTCAGGCGTTCTAGGAGCATAAATTACACATTTAGTTTCCTGACTACCTATCACATTTTTGAAGGCCTTGGCGCACCAAGGACAATAGAAACTCCCACAAAATGACCCAATTTTGGAAAGCAAACACCCCAATGTATATTCTAGGAGGCATAATGAGTGTTTTGAACACGTTATTTTTTTCCACAAGTTTTTGGAAAATGTGGAAAGAAAATGAAAACATATTTTTATTACACAAAGTTGTCCATTTATAGGATATTTCTAACACATAGCATGTACATAGCTATGTACATTCTGCTACTCCTCCTGAGTATGTGATACCACATGTGTGAGACTTTTACACAGCCAGGCCAGATACAGAGGCCCAACATGCAGGGAGCACCATCAGGCATTCTAAAGGCATAAATTACAATTTTTTTTCATTTCCTGAGTACCTATCACATCTTTAAAGGCCCTGAAGCCCCAGGACAATGGAATTGGATGTGGCAGATGATCACGGACAAATGTGGCAGATGATCACGGACAAATGTGGCAGATGATCATGGAAAAATGTGGCAGATAATCACAGACAGATGTGTGCCAGATGATCACAGACAGATGTGCCAGTGGGACAGATGTTCAGTGGGACAGATGTTTACTGGGACAGATGTGGACAGATGCTCAGTGGGACAGATGTTTACTGGGACAGATGTGGGACAGATGTTTACTGGGACAGATGTGTGACAGGTGTTGGTGTTTTTCACTGTTTGAGGATACAGTTTGGGGATGCTAACTGGATGATCTGTGTGTAAAAAGTTGTAAAAAACAACTCATACACACTGATCCCCAGCTCGCAGGTCCGCTCCCCTTGCTGACTCTGTGTGAGGAGAAGCAGAGCCAATCGCCTGGCAACAGCTCTCAGTTTACACTACATGAGGGCTGTGATTGGATACAGCCATCATGTGATCAGGAGGGTCAATCACAGAGCCCTCCTGTTGAGCAATGTTGCCCTGTCTCTGGGGGACAAAGGCACATCAGGATCACGCCACTGCGCAGGCACGCAGCCACGTGATCCCCCTTCTTATGATGCCCCCCCAGGCTGTGTTTACATCACATGATGGCTGTGATTGGACATGCAACCGCGTACTTCATAAAAAGTCCCATCCCTCTTTTCTTTTGCAGAGGTACGCTGAAATGCAAGCCAGGGGAAAGGCTGACTTGAAGAAGGGCCACGCCCCCCGAAACCCCCCTTTACAATTTTGTACGAAAAAATGATTATAATAAGTATTATAATTAATAAATATTATAATAACCATAGCCCATTGTTTTTTTCTCCTGGGGGTTTTGCAGGGGTCATACCTAGTTACTCTTCCCTTTTAATCTGATAGGTAGCTGTGAGAAAATATGTTGTGCAAAGGCATAATGTTTGTATGCCTTTCTGAATGTGAGTGGCAGAAAGAAGGGTGTTCCAACATCACCAGCTGCTGTATTCCAGTATCACCAGACTGATGAACTACATCAAAGTCTTTATAAATTACCAACGTTTACACTAGTTATGTTTCCTTTGTGCATCTGAAGGTTTCATTTTCACTTTAGGTTGGTTTGCACCCAAAAAAATTCATTTAACTTGATAGTGTTCTGCTATTTTATATTTAAACACATTTTTATTACTTATTGATTGCACAAATCAGGACATCTCATACATTTTATAATTTATAATGATACTTATTCTGGATATCCACATTTTTTTTTAATACAAACAGCAGAAGCTGACTTTTGGTAAGATTAGCTTCTAGGAATACAGTTTTTATAGTTTAACAAGAACAGCAACAAGGACATGCAGCTGTACCATTTCTATATATATGCTTATTTTAGTTCAATCTGATTGTATTGAAGAACAACACAAAGAGAAGTTACCACAAAATAAAAATAGAAGCAAAAGCCTGCTTTGATAATAAAAGTAGAAAAATTACAATCTCTTATACACAAATTCAAGATCAAGTAATCAAAAAAAACAAAACCGAGACATGCAGATGATTATACTAAAATCAACGGATACAGATTAACAATACAGGTGAGAGGCACCAAAAAAATGACATTGGAAGACATTCCATTGTGGAGGAAAGGACATTGAGAAGTATATTAAAAACACTATGGTTTTTTGAAAGAGGAATATGCTGAGGGGATCACAAACTGTCGTATATAACCAATGATAATGGACCCAAAGGATGAACACATGGTCCCTGAACAATATAAGACTAGGAGGGAAATTAAAGGCCAGATGGAAAAGAGAGAGGACATAAAGAGGCAAGGAAAGAATATAATACACTCCAACAAGGCTATCAGGGGGTGACGGCAGAACCACCCACCACCCAATCAAGGAACTCTGAAGAGTAGTGAAACACAGACCATGTTGTCCATGTGAAACAATACTGGTCTTCCTGTCCCATTTCTTGAGCCACCAGACATTCCAGATCATGTATACGGTCTACCCCAATTGCCCAGTCCCCCAGGGAAGGCATAGTCATCAGTCTCCAGTGGCGAGAAATAACTACCCTAGCCACAGCCAGAAGGTATTACAGGATATCTTTCTTTACATATTTGAAGGATTCAGGAATCATAGATAAGAGGACCACCTTAGGTGAGGGTTAAATAGAAATCGCCATCAGCTTGCAGCACAGGTGAAAGATTTGTTGCCAAACAAAAAGGGGGGCAATCCCACCAGATGTGGAGCATGGTGCCTCTGGATACAAGACAATGCCAACAAGGTGAAGAAAGGTTGAAGCGGGGTATGGTCGACGGACATCTATATGGTACGTCGACGGACGTATCATATAGTCACCAGTTTAAACACATTTTCTTTTTCATTATGTTTTATTATTTTTATTCATATTTATATTTATTTTTATTTTTATTCTTATTTCTTCTTCTTTTTTTTATTTTCATTTTCATGTCTCATTACATTGTATTGTATTTAATTCCATGTCTGGTCATTTGTTTTTATGATTTTATTGTCCCAATTATTGCTGCCATTTGTTAATAGTCCTATAATTGTCCCCCATACACTATTATTCCACATGTTCGTCCGCGCTGGGACCTGTTGTCCCACAGCACTATTATATAAATAGCTCTATCAAGACACTCCCACTCCAGGCCAATAGAAGCAGCTGAAGCTCCGAGTGCATAGCCTGCTACTTTTCTTTCCCTCTTTTGTGGACGTTCCCCCTGGATGTACTCCTGTGATCCGTGACCTCATCCACGAGTGTCCGACGCTGGTTTCCGCTCCCTCCTGGTGGCCACAGGACTTGCAGAGCAACCGGAAACATCACACAGCCACACACAGTGACCAAATCTGGATCCAGGGACCTCCAGACAGACTCCACACATTTATACAGATGAGCCTGTTGTGTTCTTACTTCTTATAAGTGAGTTTTGTTACCTTGACATTTCAGCAGCTTTTAATACTACACTCAGGTGGCACTTCATCGTTTCTCCCCTTTGTCTTCCTCTATTAGGTATGAGGCCGATGTTTGAGTCAAACACAGGTTCAACTCAAACTTCAGTGTTCGCCAGTTCGGCCCATGGAAAACCCCATAATGCACTGTGAGATTGCAGTGCATTGATGCCTGATGATTGGTGGTAGATGTTATAGACCTTGCGCTCCTCCACCTTCCATTTGAGGATGCCCCACAGATGCTCAATAGGGTTTAGGTCTGGAGACATGTTTGGCCAGTCCATCACCTTTACCCTCAGCTTCTTTAGCAAGGCAGGGGTCGTCTTGGAGGTGTGTTTGGGGTCGTTACCATGTTGTAATACTGCCCTTTGGCAGTCTGCGGCCCAGTTTCTTGTCAGGGCTGGGCTAAGTCCTTCCTTCTCTGAGCTGGCTGCTCAGCTGTCGGCTAATTGCCAGCTCCCATATCTCTCTGCAGTTACCCAGCTGTTGATGATCCTGCTCATCAGTCCTGCCTACTTAAGCCATCCAGTCCAGAGGAGCTCTGCCTTCGCCTTGGTCACATCACAAGAAACTATCTCCTGCATTCCTGTTTAAAGACTGGCTTTGCTGACATCCCTTCTGGCTCCAGATCCTGCTTGCTGTTCCACTACTTTGATCCCTGACTTCTGCTTGGCTGACTATTCATTCCGGTTACTGAACTTTGGCTATGTTTTCACTACGTTTGTTCTTTTTACTTTTATTATTAAACAAGTGTGATTTAACTGTACTTCTGTCTCGGTCTGATTTCATGGTTTCTGACATCTCTGAAGGGAGGGGATCATGCTCTGCTTCAGTATGTCACAGTATATGTTGGCATTCATGGTTCCCTCAATAAAATGTAGCTCCCCAGTGCCGGCAGCACTCATGCAGCCCCAGACCATTACACTCCCACCACCATGCTTGACTGTAGGCAAGTGTCAGGGCTGACTCAGCCCTTCCTTTTCTGAGCTGGCCACTCAGCTTTCGGGGTATTGCCATCTCGCATCTCTCTCCACAGTTAACCAGTTGTTGTGGATCTGCTCATCAGTCCCGCCTACTTAAAGATCTCCAGCTCACTTCATTCCTGCCTTCACCTTGGTCACATCACAAGAAACCATCTTCTGCATTCCTGTTTAAAGACTGGCTTTGCAGACATCCCTTCTGGCTCCTTATCCTACTTGCTGTTCCTCTACTTGGATCCCTGACTTCTGGCCTGGCTGATTACCCAATCTGGTTACTGAACTCTGGCTTGGCTGATTACCCGATCTGGTTACTGAACACTGGCTTGGCTGACTACCCGATCCGGTTTCTGGACTCTGGCTATGCTTTGACTACGCTTACTCTATTTACCTTTTTATTTTTATTAATAAACAAGTGTGATTTTACTGTACTTCTGTCTCTGTCTGGTTCATAGTTTCTGACAGCAAGACACACTTGTCTTTGTACTCCTCACCTGGTTTCCGCCACACACACTTGACACCATCTGAACCAAAGAAATTTATCTTGGTCTCATCAGTCCACAGAACCTGGTTCCAGTAATCCATGTCCTTAGTCTGCTTGTCTTCAGCAAACTTTTTGCTGGCTTTCTTGTGCAACATCTTTAGAAGAGGCTTCCTTCTGGGATGACAGCCATGCCGACCAATTTGATGCAGTGTGCAGCGTATGGTCTGAGCACTGACAGGCTGACCCCCCACCCCTTGAAACTCTGCAGCAATGCTGGCAGCACTCATATGTCTATTTCCCAAAGGCAACCTCTGGATATAATGCTGAGCACATGCACTTAACTTCTTTGGTCAACCATGGCGAGGCCTGTTCTGAGTGGAACCTGTCCTGTTAAACAGTTGTATGTTCATCTCCACTGTGCTGCAGCTCAGTTTCAGGGTTTTGGCAATCTTCTTATAGTCTAGGCCAACTTTATGTAGGGCAACAATTCTTTTTTTCAGATCCTCATAGAGTTCTTTGTCATGAGTTGCCATGCTGAACTTCCAGTGACCAGTATGAGAGTGAAAGCGATAACACCACATTTGACACACCTGCTCCCCATTCACACCTGAGACCTTGTAACACTAATGAGTCACATGACACCAGGGAGGGAAAATAGCTAATTGGGCCTAATTCAGGCATTTTCACTTAGGAATGTACTCACTTTTGTTGCCAGCAGTTTAGACATTAATGGCTGTGTGTTGAGTTATTTTGAGGGGACAGCAAATTGACACTGTTATACAAGCTGTACACTCACTACTTTACATTATAGCAAAGTGTAATTTCTTCAGTGTTGTCATATGAAAAGATATAATAAAATATTTACAAAAATGTGAGGGGTGTACTCACTTTTGTGAGATACTGTATATATATACATGCAGTGCAGTCAGTGTACAGTATATAATGCAGTGTATTGAAGTGATTAAGGTGAACCCTATGACAGCCCTTTGGGTCTGGCATAGATTTTAAGGGGAACTCCATGCCGAAATTTAAAAAAAAATTGGCGTGGGGTCCCCCCAAATGCCATACAAGACTGTTATCTGAGCAAGCCACCTGGCAGGCCAGGAAAGGGGGGCAAGGGGGGGGGACCCCTCCTGACCCATACCAGGCCGCTTGCCCTCAACATGGGGAGGGTGCTTTCGGGTCCCCCTCAAATCACCTTGTCCCCATGTTGATGGGGACAAGGACCTCATCCCCACAACCTTTGCCCGGTGGTTGTGGGGGTCTGCAGGCAAGGGACTTATCAGAATCTGGAAACCTACCTTTAACAAGGGCCCCCCCTATTTGAATGGGTAGAGGTACATTGTACCCCTACCCATTCACCAAAAAAAAGTACTCAGTTTTTGACAATTCTTTTATTAAAAAAAAAAAGTGTCACGACTTACATGTTTTGCACACAAATTGTGCTTTATCAAAGCCCTGGCGATTGGTTTAACAAGGGGGCCCCCAGATCCTACCCCCCCCCATGTGAATGGGTATTGTACCCCTACACATTCACCCAAAAAATTGCCAAAAAGTAAAAACCACAATACAAAGTTTTTGAGAATTCCTTTATTAAAAAAGAAAGTGTCCTGTGATGTCCATCAATCTTCAATCACACCACATGATGGACCCGAAAAATAGAAAAAAAAAAGCTCTGCCTCGTTTGAAGGCATCCTGCTGACTGCTGTCTCTTGACTGTGACAGCTGTTATATGGGCAAGGGAGGGGCCACCCAGTGAAGTAAGCGAGTGACCCCATCATGTGCCGTTAGAGGGGAAGCGGGGTCATCCATCAGGTGGCGTGTTTGAAGATGGATGGACATAGCAGGACACTTTCTTTTTTAATAAAGGAATTGTCATAAACTGTGTATTGTGGTTTTTACTTTTTGACACTTTTTTTGGTGAATGGTTAGGGGTACAATATCCATTCACATAGGGGGGCGGGATCTGGGGGCCCCCTCGTTAGACCAATGGCCAGGGCTTTGATAAAGCACAATTTGTGTGCAAAACATGTAAGTCGTGTCTCCCTTGCTTGTACATGTAGTGCTCCTCATGTTTGTCATGGTTTAATGTGAATAAAGGCATTTGGATCTCAGTTTGGTGTGCAGCCATCCAGACTTTCCTTTCATCAATGCCAGGGTTGTGGGGACAAGGCCCTTGTACCCATCAACATGGAGACAAGGTGCTTTGAGGGGGACCCCAAAGCACCCTCCCCATGTTGAGGGCAAATGGCCTGGTATGGTTCGGGGGTGCTTGCTTGTCCCCCTCTTTCCTGGCCTACCAGGCAACTTGCTTGGATAAAGGGCCTGGTATGGATTTTGGGGGGACTCCGCACTGTTTTGTTTTTAAATGTTGGCATGGATTTCCCCTTAATATTCATATCAGACCTGAAGGGCCTGGTATAGACTGGGGTGATCCCACACTGATTTTTTCATTGATTTTTATCTATATTGCCAGGTCCCAGCAATACGTTACAGCCACAAGGAATTTAAAATTACATTTTTTTCTTTAGAAATGTAATTTTTCTGTGGGACAGTAAAACACATGAGCCAGATGCGCCACTTTACAAGTAGACTAAGGGGACCCCCCCAGTCATGATATTTAAAGGAATATTTCATTTTTATTGTTTCACTTTAAGCATTATTAAAATCACTGCTCCTGAAAAATGGCCATTTTAAAAACTTTTTGCATTGATACATGTCCCCTGGGGTAGTACCGGTGTTCCCATACACTTGCATATAAGCCATTAAAATTAACACTTTTGATTTTTCACGTTCGTGTCCCATAAACTTTAATGGTGTTTGCATGTTTGCACAAAGTTTTTGCCTGTTCTGGTGCGAACCGAACCAAGGGGTGTTCAGCCCAACCCTAGTCTCTATACTGGCACCTGATCTAGCTGACCATACACTGTTCAGACATCAGTTTGCCATGTGCCTTAAACCTCCAAATAAAAACTATACCCACTCTGATGAATTTATAACTACATTCTACAATAAGGTGCACATGGGCAGGGCAGCTCACAGAATAATACAATACAAAAAACTCTCCAGTACATTTACCAGTAAAAAAACATCTGCTAGGCATGCAAAGTGTGATCTCTAACTCAACATAGCCATACTTTGCAGAAGGACTTTGGCACAGCTATTTGCATTAGATTTTTAACAATGTATTAATAAATAGAACAAAAAAGATGATTGGCTGCACTTCCCACATAATGCGATGTTGGCTTTTATTAAAGTGGTAAAATCATACAAACATAGTCACAGGAGACAACAAAGGTTAACGCATTTCACACGGAGATCGTGCTTATCGTGGTTTTGATAAAGCACGATCATCGCGTGAACCGCGTTACCTTTGTTGTCTCCTGTGCCTATTTTTGTATGATTTTACCACTTTAATAAAAGCCAACATTGCATTGAGTGAAAAGTGCAGCCGATTGTCTTTTTTTGTGAGTTAACTGCTGACAGTGGCAGGGCGTGCACCCTACCAAGGCAACATCCTATGCAGATTATGGTCTATTTTGCTCACCAGTGATCAGTGATTCTCTTCAAATGTATTAATAAAGATTTTTTTATTGTTATCCCTCTAAACTTTTTTGAGGGATAGCTTGTGCTTAAAGTATTATACTCAAATAATTCCTTTATTTCTTTAGTTTAGCAGAACCTATAAGCAAAAATATCAAAAATTTGGGATATTAAACTAATGAGAGTCCTCATTTAATACTGCAAAATATATCATGAAAATGGAAGGGGAAATGTCAGAGTATCATATTTTAGGAAATTTAAATATATATTTTTTTAATGTATATACACAGGTGAGCACAGCCATTCAAAGCTTTTTTTAATATTCATCCAGCTGAAAATATGTAAAATCCTATATTGCACAGGTGCTTCACATCCTGCTGTATATTTGTCAGAATGGGTTTGTAATTAGCCTCTACTAGCTTTTCCATAGTTGCTGTCAGCATGATACCCAGACAGGGAAGGCAGTCATCCGTCCATATGTATGGTAGTTGGGTTGACAGATGTTTGCTGTATGAACTTCCAAGTCTAAAATTAAAGATTTTTGCAACGCTCACTTTATAATATGATATGGAACTAAATATTGTCAGAACTTGATTGGCAAATGGAAGGGAAGCAAGGGGTTGGTCAAGAGGAGAATCACATCATCTGAAAAATGGTTTATTACATGTGATTTGCGGTTAAAACGAAATACCATGACGTGGGGTGGGTTTGAATGGTTTCGGTCAGGGGTTCTAAGACCAGGTTGAATATTGAAGGTGATACAGGGCATCCCTGGCAGTTTCCACTGGTTATCTGAAAGACTGTCGGGGAAGTGGCCATGGAAGTATTGGCAATCTTGCGAGTAGAAGAAATGGGCACCATAGGCGCATCATATGACAGTGGGTCCCCCCTACTGGCCTATAAAGGACTGCCTCTGTCTGGCCCAAGTTGCTGGATTGTAGTCAGCTTCCTGTATTCCTGAACCTCTGTGTGATTACTTGGATTTCCTGTTCATTGACCTGGCTCATTCCAGACCAGTTGACCTCCTCTCCTGGCTCATCCCCTGGCTTGCTCCTGGACCTTCCTTCTGCCTGATTACCTGTGCATGACCCCGGATTGCTATATGGACTTTGCCTCTGCCTGATTACCCCTGCATGACCCTGGCTTACTATACAAACTTTGCTTCTGCTTGATTAAAAGTTTATGACCTCAGCTTACTTCATGGATTTGCTCTTGCTTCTTGCCATCCTGTTTGACCCTCAGCCGGGTGTTCCTGTGTTTGACCCTCAGCTGGGTGTTTACTGCTGTCCTCTGAAGCACGGTTTATTCCAAGCACAGCAGGGAGTTCCTGGCCGCCTGTGCACCACCACACCACTGGCAGCCCTCAAAAGGTGACTCTCTTCTGGACCCTTTCAGATCCTGCCGGCAACCCATGCTTCTTCTGGCTGTATACCTTCTATAGCACTTTCAGAGGTATACCACACCCAGCCACAAGGGGAGCCCCTCTCTGCATATTGGCTTTGGATCTGGTATGTGACAGTACTTTGGATCTGGTATGTGAAGCCAACAGAGGTGGCTCTCTACTGGAGGCTCTGTGCCAGCAAGTTACCGCCCTTACCCAGGCAGTTCAAAGACTCCAGGAGGGTTATTTCCAATTGGAAGGGAGTCTGCAGCATCTGACAGTTTCTCCTGATATGGCTGATCCTAGTCCACCATCCACCAGTGCTGCTTCAGCTTCCTCTACACAAGAACATGCCACTGCAACTCCTACAGTGGTAGTCCCTCCTCCTGAGCTTTGAGTACCTACGCCCAAAAGGTTCCTTGGTGATCGGAAGAAATTCTGGGCATTTAAAAACACCTGCATGTTTTACCTAGACTTTCAGCCAAGAACCTTCTCTATTGAGACTGTAAAAGTTGGGTTCATCATCTCCCTACTATCTAAAGAACCCCAGACCTGGGCTCATAATCTGCTTGAGCAAAAGAGTCATGTACTCAATTCTGTGGACTCCTTCTTTGAAGCAATGGCCCAACTTCATGAGGACCCGCAGCGTACAGCCACTGCTGAGTCTGCCCTGCACACCCTGACCCAAGGGAAACACACAGCAGAAGACTACACTGTTGATTTTTATAGATGGTCTGCTGACACTGGTGGGAATGAAGCAGCCCTCAAGTACCAGTACCATCTAGGGCTATCTGAAACCCTGAAAAATGAACTGGCCCAGGTTGAGACCCCAGCTATCTTGGAGGATCTGATACAACTGGCTATTAAGCTTGGTACGGCGATCAAAACTATTCCAAAACCCATGACCTACATGAATGATGCCCAAGATTCTGCAGGTCTCTGCTCCCCTACCAGCTCCTTCTGCCACCCCAACTGAAGAAGGGGAGCCTATGCAACTGGGTTTAGTCCATTCCTCCCTTACCCCTTAGGAGAACCAACACCACCGGCAGGCCAATCTCTGCCTTTACTGTAGAGGAATGGGACATTTCCTGCACAACTGTCCCATAAGACCCAGTAAGTCCTCTCACCCAAGCTCTATAAACTTTCAGGTATTGGATTCTCCCCCTCTCATCTTGTTCTTCCTATCTCCTTACAGGTGGCAGAAGGGGAAACTAGAAACTAGACCCGTTCTGACGATTACAGATTCCGGCCACCACTTTGTTCCCCTTACCCTAGGACTTCCTTGGCTGCAAGCCCATAACCCCCAGATCCATTGGGGTAAAAAATAAATCTCCCTCTCCTCAGTCTATTGTCTACAGCATTGCTTTGTTCCTGGTTCCAGCAGTCTTGCTAACTGCGTTGCCATCAAAACATCCCAGCAGCCTATAAAGAATTCTTGCACATTTTTGACAAGAGAAAGGCTGACGCTCTTCCACCTCATTGGCCCTACGATTGTGCCATACAACTACTCCCCGGGACAGAAATTCCATTTGGACAAACTTTCCTGTTATCTGAAGTCAAGTTGGAGGCCCTCCGAATCTACATCAATGAAAATCTGGAGAAAGGGTTCATTCATCCCTCTTTCTCTCCCGCTTGGGCTGGCATCTTTTTTTGTTAAAAAGAAGGATGGTTCACTGAGACCCTGCCGTGGACTATAGGGAGCATAACAAGGTCACCATAAAAAAACGATATCTGCTTCTCCTCATTCCTGAACTGTTTCAAAGGTTTCAAACTGTGCAGGTCTTCACCAAATTCGATCTCTGAAGAGCCTATAATCTTGTTCGAATACGTGAAGGAGAGGAGTGGCAGACGGCATCTAGAACCTGATTTAGACACTTTGAATATCTTGTTATATGGTTCGGTCTGTGCAATGCTCCAGCTACATTCCAATACTTGGTAAACAATATCTTCTGAGAATTCCTGGACAACTTTGTTAACACTTAACTTTGGTTTTCTCTGCCACTTTAGAGCTCCATCGTACCCATGTAAAAAGGGTATTGCCTACTCTGAGGGAGCATGGACTATAGGTTGAAGATGAGAAATGCGATTTTGAAAAAATCATCTACTCAGTTTTTGGGACTTGTCATCTCCACTGATGGGATTGCCATGGATCCCTTCGGACAAAAAAAGCATCCAGCATTTCATTGGCTTTGCTAATTTTTATCTGAGATTAGTGACGGGCTTTTCTGCAATTATCTCACCCGTCACCCAGTTGACTTGCTAACAGGTGCGATTCCAATGATCCCAAGAGGCTCAAATAGCTTTTGACTTAAGAAACTACAGCACCCAGACCTGGCCTTTCTTTATGTGCTAGAAGTTGATGATCAGAGATAGCCACAGGTGCAATTTTATCCCAGCATCAGGGACCTAAAGCCCTGCTGCATCCTCTAGCTTTCGCCTCTTGAAAGATGAGTCCACTAGAGAAGAATTATGACGTGGATGACCGTGAGTTGCTGGCTATTAGGTTTGCTCTGGAGGAATGGAGATACTTACTGGAGGGGGCCGCTCATCTGATTTTGATTTTTTGGACCACAAAAATTTGGAGTATCTCAGAACTAGGGATGAGCTTCAAGTTTGAGTCAAACATGAGTTTGACGTGAACATCGGCTGTTCACCAGTTCACCGAACAGCGAACAATTTGGGGTGTTTGCGGCAAATTCGAAAGCAGCGAAACACCCTCTAAAAGTCTATGGGAGAAATCAAAAGTGCTAATTTTAAAGGCTTATATGCATGGTATTGTCATAAAAAGTGTTTGGGGACCTGGGTCCTGCCCCAGGGGACATGTATCAATGCAAAAAGAAGTTTTAAAAAAGACAGTTTTTTCTGGAGCAGTGATTTTAATAATGCTTAAAATGAAAAAATAAAAGTGTAATATTCCTGTAAATTTCGTACCCTGGGGGTGTCTATAGTATGCCTGTAAAGGGGCGCATGTTTCCCGTGTTTAGAACAGTCTGACAGCAAAATGACATTTCAAAGGAAAAGAAAGTCATTTAAAACTACTCGTGGCTATTAATGAATTGTCGGTCCGACAATACACATAAAATTTTATTGATAAAAACAGCATGGAATTTCCCCACAGGGGTGCTCCGAACCAAAATAAGAAAAAAAATGTGTGGGGGTCTCCCTAAATTCAATACCAGGCCCTTCAGGTCTGGTATGGATAGTTAAGGTGAACCCTGCACCAAAATTTTTTAAAAAATGGCATGGGGGTCCCCCAAAAATCTATACCAGACCATTATCCGAGCACACAACCTGGCAAGCTGCAGGAAAAGAGGGGGGACGAGGGAGTGGCCTCCTGAACCGTACCAGGCCACATGCCCTCAACATTGGGAGGGTGTTTTGAACTAGCCCCCCAAAAGCACCTTGTCCCCATGTTGATGGGAAGAAGGGCCTCATCCCCACAACCCTTGGCCATGGTTGTGGGGGTCTGCGGGCGGGGGGCTTATTGTATCGGAATCAGAAAGCCCCCTTTAACAAGGGGACCCCCAGATCCTGCCCCCCCTGGTAATGGGGTACAAATGTACCCCTACCATTTCACAAAAAAAGCGTCAAAAAGGTTAAACACAAGAGACGGTTTTTGACAAGTCCTTTATTAATTTCTTCTTCTTTCGCATGCCGGCTGTTATCCTGAAAGATGTCATACGATAGGCTCAGGATAACTGAACCACCGCCCGGCTGTCATTTTGCTATAGGTCGGGCAGGAAGTGGGTAAACTCTTGTAATATCTGCCAACATAACAAAGGGGGCTATTAAGACCATTGCCCATTCCGGAACAGCCCTGGAGAAAGGTTTCTATGGACTTTATTGTAGACTTACCGCCATTAGAAGGGTTCACTACCATCTTGGTGGTAGTTGACCACCTCTCTAAAATGGCCCACTTCCTGCCCATGATGGGCATACCCTCTTCGGTAGATACCGCCATCATATTTATTAAGGAAATCATCAGGCAGCATGAATTACCAGACAATATTATGTCCGACAGAGGAGTACAATTCACGTTCAGGTTTTGGAGAGATCTTTGTAAATCCTTATCCATTGAGGTATGTCTATCACCTGCCTATCACCTGCCTATCCTCCTCAGAGCAATGGTCAGACTGAAAGAACAAACCAGACTTTGGAGCAAAATCTGCAGTGTTTCTGTACCTGCTCTCAAGATGACTGGGTCTCTCTCCTCCCTAGTGCAGAATTTACTTATAATAACTCCCTGTATGCTGCTACTAACCAATCTCCATTCTGGGCTAACTATGAGTTTCATCCCTCTTTCCTACCTTATACCATACCAGAGGCATCGGTCCCTACAGTCCAGGATCGGGTAAATTTTATTCAAGCTACCTACCAGGGACTTCAGGAGGCAATGCAGGAGGCTCAGAAAAGCTACAAGAAATTCCATGAAAAAGGGAAGTCCTGCTTTTCAGGTAGCAGAAAAGATGTGGTTATCGGCCGTTAATCTTAAGCTCACTTGATCTTTTCGGAACTTGGACCAAAATGTATTGGCCCTTTTGAAGTCAAGAGGATGATTAATCCAGTAACCTTTGAACTGGCATTACCAGACACCTATAGAATCCACCTGGTATTCTATGTTTCGCTTCTAAAACCAGTGGTTCCCAGCTCCCTCCCTGGAGGGGAAGAATTGCCACCACTTCCAGTGTCAGTGGAAGGCGAAGCAAGATTTGAAGTGGAAGCCATCATGGATTGCAGGAAAAGAGGTAGGCAAGTCCATTACCTGATTAAATGGAAGGGATACCCCCAGAATATAATTCTTGGGAGCCTTCCTGCAATATACAATTACAAAACTTTTACAGGAGACATCTGGAGAAAGTGGCCCGTTTGGGCCTCCGGAGGCTGCCCCTTTGGAGGGGGGGCACTGTCAGGAAAGTGGCCGTGGAAGTACTGGAAATCTTGCCAGTAGAAGAAATGGGTACCAAGGGCGCATCATGTGACAGTTGGTTCCCCCGACTGGCCTATAAAGGACTGCCTTTGTCTGACCCAAGTTGCTGGATTGTCATCAGCTTCCTGTATTCCTGAACCTCTGTATGATTACTTGGAATTTCTGTTCACTGACCCGGCTCATTCCAGACCTGTTGGCCTCCTCTCCTGGCTCATCCCCTGTCTTGCTCCTGGACCTTCCTTCTGCCTGATTACTCGCGCATGACCCCGGCTTGCTATATGGGCTTTGCCTCTGCCTGATTACCCATGCATGACCCTGGCTTGCTATATGCACTTTGCCTCTGCCCGATTAACCGTGCATGACCTCGGCTTGCTATACTGACTTTGCTTTTGCTTGATTACAAGTTTATGACCTCAGCTTACTTCACAGATTTGCTCTTGCTTCTTGTCACCCTGTGTTTGATCCTCAGCTGGGTGTTCCTGTGTTTGACCCTCAGCTGGGTTTTTACTGCTGTCCCCTGAAGTATGGTTTATTCCAAGTGCAGCGGGGAGTTCCTGGCCGCCTGTGCACCACCACACCCTGGCAGTCCTCATAAGGTGACTCTCTTCTAGACCCATCCAGATCCTGCCGGCAACCCATGCCTCTTCGAGCCGTATACCTTCTGCGGCACTTTCAGTGGTATACTGCACCCAGCCGCAAGGGGAGCCCATCTCTGCATATTGGCGTCAGATCAGGTACGTGATAAAGAGCTTGGATAGAAGACCAGATGTGTATACATAGGCTGAGGGGTGGAGTATAGGACCAAGATTGCTGAGATGATCATACCACTAAAGCCACATTTGGACAAGACAGCTGACATGTAGCCCCAGTGTACTCAGTTGAACGCCTTCTCCATATCAATCAAAATAAGCAAATAAGGCGTTTGACTAGTCTGAGCATAGTGTATAATATTTATAATCCGCCTTGTGGTGTCAGAAGTTTGTCTTCCTTTTGTGAAGCCTAATTGGTCTGGTTTTATCAGTGTAGGTAGGACACCTAGAAGATATCTGGCAAGAAGTTTCATATATACTTTGATGTCCGTGTTGTACAATGAAATTGGGCAAAAGTTTGCCGGTGTATTGGGATCCATACCCAGATTTGGGAAAGTTATTACATGGGCTGCTAACATTTCTGATGGAAAAAAAGCCTGAGCTGCTGCTCTTTTGAAGATGGAGTGCAGATGGAGGGATAAGAGTGTTTTAAATAATTTGTAATATTTGTTAGTCAGAACATCAGGGCCTGGGGATTTATGATTGGGAAGGGAATCAATAGTTTTCTCTATCTCTACTGTATCTCTGTGAATGGAGCATTCAGTCGCTCTATTAGTGTAGTGGATAAGGTCTGGAGTTGGCATTTCGTCAGAAATGATTGAATAAAATCATGTAGTGTAATGATTTAAGTTCTTCAAGAGTTGTATTAGTCAGCAAAGGCATCTGCTATGGCCTAGAGATTTAAGAGCTTTTCTTTAGTGAAGGGGTGTAGGAGGTGATGGATTCTGGTGTTGGCCCTTTGTGACGTTAATCTGTTTGCCAGAAAATTGCCTGCCCTATTATTGTAAGCGTAATAATTCAATTTTAATTGGTGGAAATATGTCTTTTGTCATTCACACAACAAACTTCTAAGACTATTACGCAGTTTTAACAAGGGCGATGCCTTGTCTTGATATGGGGATGCATTATTTTGGAGTCCAGAGTATGGATCTCAGCTATGAGAGAGTCAAGTTTAGCAGTATAGCATTTTCTTTTTAGTTTGCATGGTGGCAGTGCCACACATCATGGAGATCTTCCTTGGATAAGTGGTCACCCAGAGAGGGAGTTTGGCTTTCATGGAAGTGTCCATATCTGGGTCTTCTACTAGGCTGAAGTCTCTACATAACAGCAACTTTTGAGATTTTAGAGAGCAATTGGGTGCATAAGCGTTGACTAATGTATACTGTACATACAATTATTAATAGTACACAGCATGATGATATATCTACCTTCTTGGTCTATAATGGATCCTTTCAAGGTGAATGATATTGAATATCTTATGGTGATCCTGACACACCTTTTTTGCCGTGTAGGAGGTCAGACAGACATAGTTTTAGTTGGAGCATCATGGTGTAGCGTTTCTTTGGAAATGTGTCTATTGAATGGTGATTAGGGATGAGCTTTGAGTTCGAGTCAAACTCATGTTCGACTCGAACATTGGCTTTTCGCAAGTTCGCTGAACAGCGAACAATTTGGGGTGTTCGCGGCAAATTCGAATGCCGCGGAACACCCTTTAAAAGTCTATGGGAGAAATCAAAAGTGCTAATTTTAAAGGCTAATATGCAAGTTATTGTTATAGAAAGTGTTTGGGGACCTGGGTCCTGCCCCAGGGGACATGGATCAATGCAAAAAAAAGTTTTAAAAACGGCAGTTTTTTCAGGAGCAGTGATTTTAACAGTGCTTAAAGTCAAACAATAAAAGTGTAATATCCCTTTAAATTTCGTACCTGGGGGGTGTATATAGTATGCCTGTAAAGGGGCACATGTTTCCCGTGTTTAGAACAGTCTGACATCAAAATGACATTTTGAAGGAAAAAACTAATTTAAAACCACCCGCGGCTATTGCATTTCCGACAATACACATAGAAGTTCATTGATAAAAACGGCATGGGAATTCCCCAAAGGGGAACCCCGAACCAAAATAAAAAAAAAATGACGTGGGAGTCCCCCTAAATTTCATACCAGGCCCTTCAGGTCTGATATGGATATTAAGGGGAACCCCGAACCAAAAAAAAAAAAAAGGACGTGGGGTTCCCCCTAAATTCCATACCAGACCCTTCAGGTCTGGTATGGATTTTAAGGGGAACCCCGCGCCAAAAAAAAAAACGGCGTGGGGTCCCCCCAAAAATCCATACCAGACCCCTATCCGAGCACGCAACCTGGCAGGCCGCAGGAAAAGAGGGGAGGACGAGAGTGCGCCCACCCTGAACCGTACCAGGCCACATGCCCTCAACATTGGGAGGGTGCTTTGGGGTAGCCCCCCAAAACACCTTGTCCCCATGTTGATGAGGACAAGGGCCTCATCCCCACAACCCTGGCCGGTGGTTGTGGGGGTCTGCGGGCGGGGGGCTTATCGGAATCTGGAAGCCCCCTTTAACAAGGGGACCCCCAGATCCCGGCCCCCCCCTGTGTGAAATGGTAAGGGGGTACTTACCCCTACCATTTCACTAAAAAAACTGTCAAAAATGTTAAAAATGACAAGAGACAGTTTTTGACAATTCCTTTATTTAAATGCTTCTTCTTTCTTCTATCTTCCTTCATCTTCTGGTTCTTCTGGTTCTTCTGGCTCTTCTGGTTCTTCCTCCGGCATTCTCGTCCAGCATCTCCTCCGCGGCGTCTTCTATCTTCTTCTCCTTGGGCCGCTCCGCACCCATGGCATGGGGGGAGGCTCCTGCTCTTCTCTTCTTCTCTTCTTCTCTTCTTCATTTTCTTCTCCGGGCTGCTCCGCAATCCATGCTGGCATGGAGGGAGGCTCCCGCTGTGTGACGGCGCTCCTTGTCTGACAGTTCTTAAATAATGGGGGCGGGGCCACCCGGTGACCCCGCCCCCTCTGATGCATGGGACACGACGGGACTTCCCTGTGGCATTCCCCGTGACGTCACAGGGAAGTCCCGTCAAGTCACTGTGTGTCAGAGGGGTGTCACCGGGTGGCCCCGATCCCCGTTATTTAAGAACTGTCAGACGAGGAGCGCCGTCACACAGCGGGAGCCTCCCTTCATGCCAGCATGGATTGCGGAGCGGCCCAGAGAAGAAAATGAAGCAGAGAAGAGGAGAAGAAGAGAAGAAAAGAGGAAGAGAAGAGCGGGAGCTTCCCCCCATGCCATGGGTGCGGAGCGGCCCGAGGAGAAGAAGATAGAAGACGCCGCGGAGGAGATGCTGGACGAGAACGCCGGAAGAAGAACCAGAAGAGCCAGAAGAACCAGAAGAACCAGAAGATGAAGGAAGATAGAAGAAAGAAGAAGCATTTAAATAAAGGAATTGTCAAAAACTGTCTCTTGTCATTTTTAACATTTTTGACAGTTTTTTAGTGAAATGGTAGGGGTAAGTACCCCATACCATTTCACACGGGGGGGCCGGGATCTGGGGGTCCCCTTGTTAAAGGGGGCTTCCAGATTCCGATAAGCCCCCCCACCCGCAGACCCCCACAACCACCGGCCAGGGTTGTGGGGATGAGGCCCTTGCCCTCATCAACATGGGGACAAGGTGTTTTGGGGGGCTACCCCAAAGCACCCTCCCAATGTTGAGGGCATGTGGCCTGGTACGGTTCAGGAGGGGGGCCGCACTCTCGTCCCCCCCTCTTTTCCTGTGGCCTGCCAGGTTGCGTGCTCGGATAAGGGTCTGGTATGGATTTTTGGGGAGACCCCACGCCGTTTTTTTTTTTTTTTTTGGCGCAGGGTTCCCCTTAAAATCCATACCAGACCTGAAAGGTCTGGTATGGAATTTAGGGGGAATCCCACGTCATTTTTAAAAAAAAATTTGGCCGGGGTTCCCCTTAATATCCATACCAGACCTGAAGGGCCTGGTATGGAATTTAGGAGGACTCACACATCATTTTTTTTTTTTTTTTTTTTGGTTCGGGGTTCCCCTTTGGGGAATTCCAATGCCGTTTTTATCAATGAACTTCTATGTGTATTGTCGGCAATGCAATAGCCGCGGGTAGTTTTAAATGAGTTTTTTCCTTCAAAATGTCATTTTGCTGTCAGACTGTTCTAAACACAGGAAACATGCGCCCCTTTACAGGCATACTATAGACACCCCCCAGGTACGAAATTTAAAGGGATATTACACTTTTATTGTTTGACTTTAAGCATTATTAAAATCACTGCTCCCGAAAAAACGTCCGTTTTTAAAACTTTTTTTTGCATTGATACATGTCCCCTGGGGCAGGACCCAGGTCCCCAAACACTTTTTATGACAATAACTTGCATATTAGCCTTTAAAATTAGCGCTTTTGATTATTCATGTTCGTGTCCCATAGACTTTAACGGTGTTCGCGTGTTCGAACAAACTTTTTTCCTGTTTGCATGTTCTGATGCGAACCGAACAGGGGGTGTTCGGCTCATCCCTAATGGTGATTATGTCAACTTGATGAGATAGGGCCTCGTTTTATAAGTGCTGGAGTTTTACTAGGTGGTTAAAAACATGGGCATTAAGGAATGGGAGTTTGTGTCCCATAGTGCACAGGGTTGTAGGTGTTGACTGAAGCAATGGAGATTCTTCTCTGTGAGGCACTGGTAAGCGTAGAAATTATGTGAGTATTCATAGAATGGTTCATGGGTGATTGAGAAGTGAATTGAAGTGAAGAAATACAGTAATGCCGCGTACACACGGTCAGACTTTTCGGCTACAAAAGTCCAACGGACGCCGACGGACCAAGTCCGGCGGACAATCCGATCGTGTGTGGGCTTCCCCGGACTTTCAGCAGACTTTTCCAGCCACAAATCTGACGGACTTTAGATTTGGAACATGCTTCAAATCTTTACATCGTAACTCCGCCGGACCCAGAAATCCGCTCGTCTGTATGCTAGTCCGACGGACAAAAACCGACGCTAGGGCAGCTATTGGCTACTGGCTATCAACTTCCTTATTTTAGTCCAGTGTGCGTCATCAGGTACGAATCCGTCGGACTTTTGTGTGATTGTGTGTAGGCAAGTCCGGTCGTTAGAAAGTCTGTTGAAAGTCTGCCAAAAGTCCGTCAAAAGTCTGTCGAAAGTCTGTCGGAAGGGCTGTCGGACTTTTGTAGCTGAAAAGTCCGACCGTGTGTACGCGGCATTAGTGTGCTAAAAATTTTTGTCAAGCAGCAAGAATTCCTAAAGCGCTTAGATCCACAATGTTATCTCAATAAAGCATGTAGTCAATGGTGAAACCAATACTTATGTGAACCACACATAGTCATTGTATAAGCTTGTTGTTTATTGTGTTTCATTGGAGATGGGATGTGTCTCATTGGAGATGGATAGCAGCGATAGGGAATACCAGCTAACTGGATGGTAACTGTCTGGCAACCAGGGGAGCTGATCTGCCACGTTGTAGGGACACGTAGGTATTGTTGCCAGAAGGCTGTTGCCAAGCCGTAACTCAAGGGGAGGAAGGCGACCTAGTCTGGCCTCTAGCGATGATGTAATTTCCTAAGCCGGAAATGCAGAGGGAGGAAGCCACTGATGAACCGCACAACCGCCTGGAAAGCAAGCTGTAACCAATGGTTCTGTCACAATGACGACATGTTTCACACGCCTGCACCTTGTCAAGTCATGTGACAGGACGGACAAAAGGAAATTTAGAAGACAAGGGCACCAGGGTGGGAGGGACTGAACAATTATTGACACATCTCGGACCATTACCCATGATATGAATCGTATAATTATTAAACAACTCAATTTATCAAACAGCTATATCTTAAAGTAATTGTGCATTGAATCGATACAAACACTGATTAATTAGAAGATTTAAAAAAAATGAACTTTCATTAAAAAAGTTAAATAATTCATACATGAAATATAATAAAAATATATTTGATATATAGAAAATTGGTTGTTAATTCTTTCTCTCATATGACATACCATAGTTGGAAAATGTATTAGTCACCATGGATCCTAAAATTAGTAACAAAGGGAAACTGCTAGCAAGGTGAGAATTTTAAAAGTATACTCAGTGTAGTGTAGCAGCAACTAAAAGTATGCAAACTTTTAGAGCAAACCACCAAACATTTATAGATGTTTGCCTCAAGCAAATCAGTGTGATTTTGCATCAAATCTTGGTTCGATCAAATCAGTTACCTCATCTCTTGAGAGTTGATAAAATTTGTTCAGATGAACATAGATGTTATCTGACAAAAGAACCCAGGGGAAAGTAGTTTATATCATACAAGCATCATATGAAACTGATTGTTATACCTGGAACATTGTTATCTCAATGCTCTGTGGAATTTGAAAAACTCCACTGAAAATAAAGAAACAAAGCTATTTCTCAATTTTCTAAAGGTCAGAATGAGGTTATTGCTGTGGTTGTCAATGAAAGCTGGTAAATCTCTATAAAATATCTTGTCTTTTAAATACTAAATATAGTGAAATGCTGCTCTAAAATAGCTGAGATAACACTAATACTGGCTTTTACATATTTTCAGCTGGATATTATATAAGTATTAAAAAAGCTTTGAATGTCTGTGCTCACCTATGTATATAAATGAAAAAAAAAAAGATTTCAATTTCCTAAAATATGACATTTTGACATTTTCCTTTTCATTTTCATGACATATTTTGCAGTATTAAATGAGGACTATCATTTGTTTCATATCCCAACATTTTGTGATACACGGCTTCCCCGTGGCGTCAGAGGGGGGCGGGGTCACCCGTTCATGTCACCGGGTGGCCCTGCCCTCAGCTATATAACAGTTGTCACCCAGAAGAAGCGTCACTCGGTGGGAGCCTCCCATGGGGGCGGAACTGTTGAGGATTTTTTTTGGTCCATCGGGCAGTGTGGATTTACATCATGGGACATTTATATTTTTTTATATTTTAATAAAGTACTTGTCCCATGCTGTCTCTAGTCTTTTTTACCATTTTGACACTTTTTTTTGAGAAATGGTAGGGCTACAATGTACCCCCTTACCAATTCACATGGGGGCTGGGATCTGGGGTCCCCTTGTTAAAGGGGGCTTCCAGATTCCAATAATCCCTCCTGCCCGCATACCCCCACAACCACCGGGCAAGGGTTGTGGGGATGAGGCCCTTGTCCCCATCAACATGGTGACAGGGTGCTTTGAGGTCAGACCCCAAAGCACCCTCCCCATGGTGAGGGCATGTGGCCTGGTACGGTTCAGGAGGGGGGGCACTCTCTTGTCCCCTTGTCTTTTCCTGCTGCCTGCCATGTTGCGTGCTCAGCTAAGGGTCTGATAGGGATTTTGGGGGGACCTCTTCGCAATTTTTTTTTAATTTGGTGCAGGGTTCCCCCTTAAATTCCATGCAAGACCTGAAGGGCCTGGTATGGATTTTGGGGGACCCCCACACAATTTTTTTTTTACATTTTTGGTTCGGGGTTCCCCTTAATATTCATACCAGACCCCAAGGGCCTGGTAATGGACTGGGGGGGACCCATGCCCTTTTTTTCAATGAGTTTTATCTATATTACCGAGACCCGACAATTTATTACAGCCGCGAACAGTTTTGAATGACAATTTTTTCTTTAGAAATGTAATATTGCTCTGGTACTGTTCTAAACACAGGAAAAATGTGTCACTTTACAGGCATACTATAATCAACCCCCAGGCATGATATTTAAAGGAATACTTAATTTTTAGTGTTTCATTTTTATGCCCCGTACACACGGTCGGACATTGATCGGACATTCCGACAACAAAATCCTAGGATTTTTTCCGACGGATGTTGGCTCAAACTTGTCTTGTATACACATGGTCACACAAAATTATTGGAAAATCCAATCATTCTGAACGCGGCGACGTAAAACACGTACGTCGGGACTATATGCGTGGCACTTTGTGTACACACGATCGGAAATTCCGACAGCGGATTTTGTTGTCGGAAAATTTTATAGCCTGCTCTCAAACTTTGTGTGTCGGAAAATCCGATGGATAATGTGTGATGGAGCCTACACACGGTCGGAATTTCCGACAACAAGGTCCTATCACACATTTTCGGTCGGAAAATCCAACCGTGTGTACGGGGCATAAGCATTTAAAAAATCACTGCTCCCGAAAATACTGCAGTTTTTAAAATTTTTTTTTGCATTGATACATGTCCCCTGGGGCAGGACCCGGGTCCCCAAACACTTTTTATGATAATAATGCCGCATACACACGACCAGACTTTCTGGCAGAAAAGGTCCAACGGAATCATTCCGTCGGATATTACGATCGTATGTGGGCTTCATCTGACTTTTTTCTTCATAAATTCCGATGGACCTAGAAATAGAACATGTTTCAAATATGTCTGACAGAATCAATTTCTATCGAGAAACCGTTCATCTGTATGCTGGTCCGATGAACCAAATACAACGCAAGGGCAGCTATTGGCTACTGCTACTGGCTACTATTGAACTTCCTTTTCTAGTCCAGTCGTACGTCATCACGTTCAAAATGAACATACTTTGGCTTGTTTGTGTGCGTGCAAGTCCATTCAGTCAGAAGTCAGTCGGAACTCCGTCGAGAAGACCGTCTGACCTTTTCTGCTGGAAAGTCCGGTTGTGTGTACACGGCATTACTTGCATATAAGCCTTTAAAATGAGCACTTTTGATTTTTTATGTTAGTGTCCCATAGTCTTTAACGGTGTTCCGGAGGCTTTCAAATTTGCCCCGAACACCGCATATTGTTCGGTGTTCGCTGAACATCCGAACAACAAAAGTTTGCCCTGAACTTATGCTCGGGCTGAACCATTCACCCATTCCTAGTAACTAGGGATGATCCCTGCAAAAAACCCCAGTAGTAAGAACAATGGGCTATTTTGGTACCCAATTATTAACCACTTGCCGACCAGCTCACGCTGATATACGGCGGCAGAGTGACACCGCTGTATGAAACGCTGTACCCATACGGTGGCTCCTTTAAGAGCCATAGCAGTTGTGCATACGCCCGCTGCACGGTGGGGGACCCAATGCGCATGGCCAGCATGGCTGCAGCGGGCGCGATCACGGGCACGAGAGCCAGAACACAAATCCCTGTTCTGACAGGGGAGGAGAGACAGATCGTGTGTTCCTACTAAGTAAGAACAGTGATCTGGCTCCTCTAATTGGTCCCATCCCCTCACAGTTAGAAACACACCTAGGGAACACATTTAACCCCTTGATTGCCTCCTAGTGTTAACCCCTTCCCTGCCAGTGACATTTATACAGTAATTAGTGTATTTTTATAGCACTGATCACTGTATAAATGTCAGTGGTCCCAAAAAAGTGTCAAAAGTGTCCAATTTGTCCACTGCAATGTCTCAGTCCCGCTAAAAATCACAGATCGCCGCCATTACTAGTAAAAAAAATTGATTACAAAAATGCCATAAATCTATTCCCTATTTTTTAGACACTATAACTTTTCCCCAAACTAATCAATGTATGCTTATTTTTTACCATAAATATGAAGCAGAGTACATATTGGCCTAAAATGATGAAGAACTTTTTTACTTTTTTGGGGGGATATTTATCATAGCAAAAAGTAAAAAAATTCTGTTTTTTTTTTCAAAACTGAACAAAGCAAAAAATTTAATTATGCCAAAATATCAATAAATGGCAGTGAGGGGAATGAAGTCACTAATTGTTTACCCAAGAAAGACTAAAGCCCAGATGACAATAAATGTAGTGACGTCACAGGGGCTCCCTTATGACAGACATGGGGTCAAAACCTGTAAGTATGTCAGTGTAACAATAATTGCTGAAAAGAGACAAGATATAATGTGCCAGTTGCTTGGTAAATATCTGTGTCAAAACTGTGTAGGGTGGTAGATAAAGCATGGGGGAGCCTTCCAACCCAAGGGAACAGTAGAAAGGGGAAAGAGGTGGAGGGATGGGAGGAAGGTCAGTGGTGGCAAAAAAAGGGAAAAAAATAGGGAAAGCAAAGGGAGGGAAAGGTACAGGTATGTGGGCGGAAGTGGGGAAAAGGTTAAAATAGCAGGAGGAAAAAAAAAAAGAAAAACAGGAAAGAAAGGGGGAGGAAAGGGGAAGGGGAGAGTCGGGGGAGAAAGGAAAAAGAATAGGGGGTGAAAGGGGGGAGGAAAAAGGGAAGGGATTAGGAGGAAGGCAGGGGAAATGGGGGACAAGATTATCAAACCAAAAATCCCATACCTCTCCCCCTTTCCCCTTTCTACTGCTCCCTTAGGTTCCAAGGCTCCCCCATGCTTGCTCTACCACCCTACACTACAGTTTTGACACGGATATTTACCAAGCAACTGGCACATTTATATCTAATTTCTTTTTAGAAATTATTGTTACACTGACATACTTACAAGTAGGGATGAGCTTGATATTCGGGTTGAACATAAGTTCGACTCAAACATTGGGTGTTCGCCCGTTCGCAGAACAGTGAACAATATGGAGCATTTGCGGCAAATTTGAGTGCCACGGAATGCCCCATAATGCACTGTGAGATCGCAGGGCATTGCTGTATGATGATTGGCCAAAGCATGCACCTGACCTGCATGCTTTGGCCAATCACAGCTCCCTCTGCTAAGAGAGCCATAATTGGCCAAAGGTGGGGTGCATATACTGTACAATTGCTACACAAGCCATGTTGTGATTTAATGTTATTAAACATACCTTAAACTTTCAATCTGCAGCCACTGTAATTTTCTGTAAAATGCAAAGCAATATGGAAACCTGGAGGTGTTCTGTACAGTGTTATACAGAACCTGGAGGTGCTCTCTACAGTGTTGGTGTACAGAATGCTCCAGAAATTGGTTTCCATAAATATTTTTGTAATGTTAAATATTTCGTTTTCTTTTGCTGATATCAGCATGAACTAATGCCCCGTACACACGGTCGGACATTGATCGGACATTCCGACAACAAAATCCTCGGATTTTTTCCTACGGATGTTGGCTCAAACTTGTTTTGCCTACACACGGTCGCACAAAGTTGTCGGAATTTCCGATCGCCAAGAACGCGGTGACGTCAAGCACGTACGACGAGACTAGAAAAGGCCGGTTCAGAACCAAGCGCAGCACCCTTTGGGCTGCTTTTGCTAATCTCGTGTTAGTAAAAGTTTGGTGAGAGACGATTCGCGCTTTTTCAGACTCGTGGCTTTCAGATCGTTTTCTGCCGTTCAGTTTGTGCTTGTGGGTTTGTATCTGCTCTTCAGTGCGTGCAAGCAAGTTCCGCGTGACTTTAGTCACTGTATTCTTGTTCGTTCGTTACTGGTTTTCAGGTCGCTCTTCACAGACCTTGCTGTTCTTCAGTGCGTTCTGTTACTTCGTTCTGAGCAGCCGACCGTTTTATAGCCATGTTTAGTATGCGTACTCCTCGTAGAGTTCGTGCTGTGCGGGGGCTTGGTGTTGGGGTCCTGACCTTGACACAAGTCCAGTCCATGAACAGGGTGGGGAGGAGTTCATGGACCAAGAATTGGTTGCTTCAGCGTGACCAGTTCTGTCATATGCCTTTGCTCCGTGAGATCCGTGAGAATAATCCTGATGATTTCAGGAACTTTCTCAGGATGACGGACCCCGTGTTTCACCATTTGTTGGCTTCGCTGACCCCCTATATCAGCAAGCAGGATACCTGCATGAGGCAAGCCATCACTGCAGAGCAGAGGTTGGTCGCTACCTTGCGGTATTTGGCCACAGGGAGAAGCCTGCAGGACCTCAAGTTCTCGACAGGCATCTCCCCCCAGGCTCTGGGGATCATTATCCCAGAGACCTGTTCTGCCATCATCCAGGTCCTGCAGAAGGAGTATATGAAGGTAAGATTTTTATCCTTTTATATCACATTTTATTGTATTGAATGTTTGCTAATATCTTGTATTTCTTTCCTCATTCCCTAAGTACCATGATTGTAATATGCTGTGAATGTCCCCTTTGTTCTCATGCATGCTGGATTTTTATGTAATTATTATTTTAGGTCCTTCATACATATTTGCCCTTCAATAACCTCCCCAGCATGGTGTCCCCTGCCCTATATTCACCTCATGTAGTCACTTAACAATGTATTTTATCAGCTCCATAGTAGTGCTTTACCCCAAACACCCCCTAAAATGTTTGGAAATGTTATTTTGGATTTAAATTCAGGCAGAGGGCCAGAGGCTTTTTTTTGTGGTGTCCCCAAATTTTTGGTAACCCTCCCTCCCCCCAACTGCTAAGTCAGCTGATCCCAATTCTCTATCCTCAATCATCTATCTGCTGTCTTTGCCAAACCCATACACACTATACCCACCTCTTTAGTGCTCAGATTTATGGATGAATTCCCCAAAGCATGTAGTGCAAGGGCCTGCCTGTATACTTTCCAATGGTACGGTTTAAAGTTCTTGTATCCTATTATGATCTTGATAGGTAATAGCAGAATGTCCAAATGTGCTCAAATGTGTACAGTGTGTATTTATATCTTTGTATTATGACACTTCTTACCTGTCCAGTGGTCTGCCAATAGTGTAACTAAGGAGGGTCTGTTCCAAGTAATACCCTGTATTTAGGCATTCATCTCTAAATTAAGTGAAGAGGGTTACCTGTCCAAGAGTCCCCCCCCCCCCTATAATGTTAGAAATGGCCCATGAGAGGGGGGGAGGGGGAATATGATAGGTGTACCTTATACTTTGTTGTTGTTAAATTCCCCTTAATAAATGCTATCTGGAGGTTGACCCATAATGTTTGTGTCTAATCTGCTTGCCAGGTTTCTGTGAAAAAATAGTAATGTTTTTTTTTTTTCCTCAACAGTTTCCTTCCACGCCACAGGAATGGCAGACTGTGGCCTCCCACTTTGCCCAGCGGTGGGACTTTCCTAACTGCGGAGGGGCAATTGATGGGAAACACGTCCACATCGTCCCACCACCCTATTATAACTACAAGGGGTTTAATAGTATAGTGATGTTGGCGGTGGTGTCGGCTAATTACGAGTTCTTGTATGTGGACGTGGGGAAGAATGGCCGGATGTCCGATGGTGGAGTGATCGCCCAGACGGAGTTCTACAGGCGTCTCCAGAATGGCAGCTTGGACTTGCCACCTCCAGAGGACAATGTTGAAGGTCTCCCATTTGTGTTCATTGCTGATGAAGCATTTGCGCTGGGGGACCACCTGATGTGGCCATTCCCGATGAGGACCCTCACCCCGGAACAGAGGGTTTTTAATTACCGGCTGGCCAGAGCCCGAAGAGTGGTGGAGAACACATTTGGAATCCTGGCCAGCCGGTTCCGACTATTTCTGACACCCATCCATATGGCGGAGTATAAACTGAACCATATTATACTGGCGTGCTGTGTTCTCCATAATTTTTTAAGAAAACATTCAGCCAACTATGCTGGCTCAGTTGGGCCTGAGGCCGGAATCCCAAATACTTCCACAATGACGGCACTTGAAAGCGGCCGTCCTGGCTTGCCCTCCCTGAATGCCCGTGATGTCCGGTTACGATACCTGGAGTTCTTTGCGGGTAGGGGGGCTATCAATATGCCAGACAATATGTGACACCTTTTTCAAATAAAAAACAACCAAAAGCAATTCTTGGTGGACATTTACTGCTTGTGTTTGTTTTAGCTGACCCTGACAGAAATGTGTTGAGTGCAGAAAATGTCGTGATTGGGTAACCTTCTAAAAAACAGTGTTGGCTGGTACTTCCTAAATGCAAAGACACTTTTCACTACAAGTGCACTTGCAACTGCACTGAACCTGCACTTGTAGTGCAAAGTGTATTTGCCCTTAGGAAATAACCCCCATTTGTGCATAAAACAACAATTACATCACCCCAAAAGTGTTGTTGTAGTGTTGAGACAATAATCCACACATTCTTGAGTAAGGCACTTTTTTATACCTGCACAATCAAAATGTGCATTTACCCAAGGTTTTTAAAACAAACCAACATGTTTGTAGTATAAAATGTTTGCAGTAGCATTATGAATAATCAAAATATCCATTTCAGATAAAACAGGCCTGTGTAAAACCAACAAGAAAGCCAAAAAACTAGAACTTACAAAGTTCACATTAGGTAAAACCTGAAGGCTATATCAGACATCAGTATTTAGGAACTGGGTTTGATATAGCGTTCAGATGGGGGGAACTCACCCCTGGAAAAGCCAAATTTGGAAGATGCACACCAATTTACGAATGTCAACATGTGCTATCTGCCATCAGGGGGGATCAAGGGACGTGTTTTGGGGGAGCAAGCCCTTCCTCAACGCTACTTTATAATTGAGGAAGGGGTTGCCCCCCCAAAACGTGTCCATTGATCTCCCGTGATGGCAGATAGCACATGTTGGCACACTGTGTGCATCCTCCAAATTTGGCTTTTCAAAACATTGTAAAAATAGAAATTTCTGAAAACCGGTCATTTTGTGGGGTTTAAATTCGCCCCAAAACATCAATGATGTTATTATTTTTGGTAATAACATCACGTATTTGTTGCTGGATGTTTTGCAATTGGAGATTGCATCCCATGATCTCCCCGATCAGGATCTGGGCACTTTCAGAAGTAAAGCGTTGGGGATCCACAACATCACGATCACCTAAAAAGAGATAAAGAACAAAAAAAAAGGTCTCAAAAATCTGCCACCAGCCATCTCTTTTACCTGAGTCTGTGGTCGCAGACACTCACCTCTTGTGGTGCCAATCTCCACTACATCTTCTTCTTCCTCCTGCTCAGCATCTTGGGTTTGGGGTAGTTCCCCTTCTTCCAGAGGGGGGGGGGGGTCTGTGGTCTCCTGGGATGAGGAGTGTCTGAGTCTTTTCTCCCCTATGTAAAACAAAAATGGTATAATTAGCACACAGATATTTGATGGCAGAACTATAGAAATAGTAAACATTGCTTGGAAGTGGGGTACAATTGTCTATTTTAGCCGAGTTCAAAGATGTCTTTTTTTATTGCCCTTTGTCAAGCTGCAATACTTTACCTGTTTGGTACAAGCTTCACACATGTAACCCCCCCTATAGTATACACTGGAGCACCTGTGTGCCCCCCCTAATAAAAATGGTGTTCTTGTGTCCCACACTAGTGCTCCAGTGTCCAGATGTGAAAACAGCTGCTCAGTGTCCTCTCCTTACACACAATCTAGTTTGCATTTCATTCTAGTAACAAACCCATCTACCTAAACAAATATTTGGCATCCAAGTAGGCCCCAAAAAAATGTGGGAAAATGCATATGGCCTAAACAATGGTGTTCTAGAGGCCGAACGAAAAATGTTTGATACGAACGAATAATGGGCCCATGAACATTAAAGTTGACCTTTTTAAACGTTACAAATAATAAAAGCATATGGAGCAGAACGAACGGAATAAAGCCAGAAAGAATAGAAACACAGCACAACTACTTACTTTTTTGCAGCACTCTCCGTATCTTTCGGTACTGCTCCGGCTCTCTCAACTTCAGGTCCGACCACCGCTTCCCGAGCTGATCTTTTGATCTTCGGACCCCGAAATTCCGCTCGAGACTCCTGACCACTTTCGCCATGATCTTGGCCTTTCGGATGTTCGGGTTGGGGTAAGGCCCATATTTGCCATCATAGTCGGACTTCTTCATGATGTCGACCATCTCCAACATCTCCCCAAACAACATATTTGTGGCCTTAAAACGTCGCCTTCTGGATCGGGACGTGCCTGGATCCGGGCTTTCCTCCTCCTCCTCGTTGCTACAATTAGCACGCACCTGGTGTGACTCCGCCATCATGCTCTTCCCCCACTGCGCCGAACGAAAAGGGGCGGGGAATAGAATAGAAAGAACGTCAGGGGCGGGCGGAGTTAGACACATGCACAGTGTGTATAAAGCGTAACACGCGTGCGTATTACGTACGATCTGTGAGCGGAGGAAGGAGCATTGGACGCGACGATCATAAGAACGAAGGTAAGAGACAAACTTGGGCCTATACTGCTTCTAGATTGAGGACTATATTGTAACAAGATTAGGAGAGTTTGGTGTGACATTAGGCTTTGTCTTGTGTTGTGTCTTGCAGTGAACATGGATATCTTAATGAGAGATACTGACTTCATGTCACTATTCATTGATATGCTAAGGGAGCTGCCCTGTCTGTGGGAGATTACCCACCCCTATTTCAAAAACCAAGCAAAGAGGAAGGCAGCACTGGAGCAATTGTGTGAAATTGTGAAGCAGGTGATCCCCACGGCAGACATCACTTATTTAAAGATCTTAATTGGTTGCCTGAGGAGCACATATCTGAGGGAGCGCAAGAAAGTCCTGGATTCACAGAGATCCGGAGCAGCAGATGACATCTATGTCCCCAGGATGTTGTACTACGACAGGCTGCACTTTCTGGCAGGCCAGACTGAACCCAGGCCATCCCTCTCCAGTCTTCCTTCCATGCTTCCTTCCCCCCCGGCTGAGGCTTCTGATGCCCAACCTGGGCCTTCCAGGCCATATGTGGAGGAGCCCAGATTGAGCCAGGTATAGCATTCCTCTAAATATTTCTGCTTGTCCAATCAATGATGTTAACTAGATGTTAGTTGGGAGTACTAATTTAGGATTGTGATTGATGATGCAAAAACTAAAACCATGTCCCTTTTTCATACACAGGGAAGTCTCAGCCAGGAGGTGGCTGATCTGCAGGTCCCTCCATTCACCCTGAAAACAGAAAGTGGCAGTAGGAGGAGTAGCCTAGAGCAGTGTTTCTCAACTCCAGTCCTCAAGGCGCCCCAACAGGTCATGTTTTCAGGATTTCCCTCAGATGAAACAGCTGTGGTAATTACTAAGGCAGTGAAACTGATCAAATCACCTGTGCGAAATAATGGAAATCCTGAAAACATGACCTGTTGGGGCGCCTTGAGGACTGGAGTTGAGAAACCCTGGCCTAGAGGAGGCGGCTATCAGATTTTTTTGGAGGGCTACAGAGGTCCTGGGAGCACCACACACCATACAGGAGAACCTTGCGGCATTCATTGCCTATAAAATGCAGAGGATGGAGGAGGGCCAACAAGCCAGGTGTCAGGCCCTCATTTCAGAGGCTCTGGAGAAAGGTGTGAGGGGACAACTTACACCTCACACACAGCTTTGGGATGGTCCTCCTCCTCCTCCTCCCTCTCCTCCAGGTCCTCCCAGTCCTCCTCCAGGTCCTCCCAGTCCTCCTCCAGGTCCTCCCAGTCCTCCTCCTCCTCCAGGTCCTCCCAGTCCTCCTCCTCCTCCAGGTCCTACTCCTCCTCCTGCCACATCTCCTACTGCACAGCCACAGCCGGGAAGGAAGTGTGAAAGGAAGACCAGAGAGTGATTGCCCTGGATCCAGTTTGGTCGGCCAAAAGATGCAGCCTCTTGTGGTACCACAGCCTGGGGACACTGATGTCATCTGCTGCTATCCGAGTCTCTGTGAATCCCGGACCAGACTGCCCTCCCTTATATATGGACTCCTCAGGCCACCAATTTTGAGGTTTAAGAATTGATGTCTGCCGTGGGGGTCCCAGGCTTCACTAATTTCTCTTGTTGATCCAGTGTTGCCTTCCTCTTTGTTTGGTTCTGAGCCCTTAATAAAGGATTTTTGTTTTGAATTATACTCTCCTATGTGTTTTACTTCAAAAATGATGGTTTGTTTGTGAGGATTCAGGTACATTTCAAATATACAATGTGAAATGAACAAGGGACACCAACAACAAAAAATCTCCTGGAGATTAAATAATAAAAGATATCAATGGTGTTGGGGTAACTTGCCACACAAAACACACACAAAAATATTCTGGAGTAAAAATAAAAATAACATTGAACAAAGATCAGCCTTGGAAAAAATCCAAACATTAAAGAAAAAAAAAGGCTTAAAAAACAAAAAAAAAATATTAAAAAAATATAAAACTGTCAGATGTGACAACTAATAACAATATATTGAGGGAATCCCACTAAAAAAACACAAATCAAACTTTGTGAGAAGTGTGTGTGAATATGAGCAGCAAAACTACTTCATTCTTGTCACATTATAAAGAAGAAGAGAGTGCGCTCTATTAAACCATTTTTTACATTGCAGCGTGACGAAAGTGCTGTATACATTACGAACGCTAAGTTTACCAGAATGAGCTGTCCCGTGTCGGAATTTCTTCTGAGCATGCGTGGCACTTTGTGCGTCGGAACAGGCCACACACGGTCAGAATTGACGCGATCGGATTTTGTTGTCGGAAAATTTTATCTCCTGCTGTCCAACTTTGTGTGTCGGAAAATCCGATGTCAAATGTCCGATGGCGCCCACACACGGTCGGAATTTCCGACAACACGCTCCGATCGGACATTGTCCATCCGAAAATCCGACCGTGTGTACGGGGCATAACAAGGAATATTGATGTATTATGTATATCTTTAATATTAGCTGTATTGTTAGGCTATACTATGACCTGGATGCAAGGATTCAGGTGTTGCTAATTTCAGGTCTATGCAAGATGTACTATTATATAATGAATATGATTGAATTGGCTTTCATTCTAGTAATACCTGTTGAAGGATCCTAATGAATCTGATACAGTATATATATATCAAGTTGAACAATCTAATCAATTTATAATCAGCTTTTTAAAGTAAGGTCTATGTGGTAGGGTCCACAGAACAAACACTATTGAAATAATTTTTGGCACACTTACCAACTAGCCAGCAAAAACAACATTGCTATGTTTAAAATTTTAACTTTTAACTGTGGTCCTTTTCATCAAGGCCCATTTGTGAGGTACATATAAATACAAACCTTATATAATAGTGGCAATACTCCCAGCTTTAATAAAGCAATAGAATTCCTTGAAATGTGTTTTATTTTGGTCACACTTTGTAAATCTTCTATTGTCCCATATTGCACATCAACGAGTTCACCCTAAATGAGAGACAAACAATATAAAATAAAAGTAACAGGGAAAATGATTTATGCATGTTGCTGAATACGGTGCAATTAGAAATGATTCAAAATAACACATAATATATTTTTTGTGTATAACAACAGTATATACAGTAACAAAGTTTTACTGGCTAAGCATGAAGAAAAGGAAGCCCTTCTCCAACTATCTTCATATTATTGGTGACTGTGCAATGATAATTTTATTTTTTTATATAAAAGCCAGAAAGTAAACCATACATATCACAAAGCTGGGTGTAGACATGGACATTTTACAAATACTGACAGCAGATTTTCTTACTGAAAAAGTAAGAAAAAATTTCAATGTGCTTTGTAAAGATTTAAATGTGTGCAATTTATCATAATAGCTACTAGAATTAATTTTAGAGAATAGAATTCATATGCCATACCATGTTTGAACTTTTAGTAGGAAATACACAAAAAGAACAAATAAGGTCAGATCTCACAGAAAAAAATAGAATGCAACTGTACAATTAGTCTTAAATTTTAAGGTTTAAACAATTCAAAATTCAGAACCAGCATTAGGAAAAAAGAGCCACATATGGGTTGGTTGTAGTGGGTACCTAATGAAAAAAGAAAAACATGTACCAGATACATTCATTTATTTTGCCTGATTTACCAAAGTACAAGTGAAATAAAAAACACCTGTGTTCCTCTAAATATCCAGTCAGGTGTAGAAGCCCACATACCTGGATATTTGAAGTTCACACGGGTGTATTGCACTTTACCACGCCTCATCTATGTCAAATCAGATCCAGGTTTGCTACTCATGGCTTCTATAGCAAACAACTGTAGCTCTCTATTAGGGATGAGCTGAACACCCCCCTGTTCGGTTCGCACCAGAACATGCGAACAGGAAAAAAGTTCGCTCGAACACGCGAACACCGTTAAAGTCTATGGGACACGAACATGAATAATCAAAAGTGCTAATTTTAAAGGCTTATATGCAAGTTATTGTCATAAAAAGTGTTTGGGGACCTGGGTCCTGCCCCAGGGGACATGGATCAATGCAAAAAAAAGTTTTAAAAACGGCCGTTTTTTCAGGAGCAGTGATTTTAATAATGCTTAAAGTCAAACAATAAAAGTGTAATATCCCTTTAAATTTCGTACCTGGGGGGTGTCTATAGTATGCCTGTAAAGGGGCGCATGTTTCCCGTGTTTAGAACAGTCTGACAGAAAAATGACATTTCGAAGGAAAAAACTCATTTAAAACTACCGCGGCTATTAATGAATTGCCGGTCCGACAATACACATAAAAGTTCATTGATAAAAACGGCATGGGAATTCCCCACAGGGAAACCCCGAACCAAAATTAAAAAAAAAAAAAATGACGTGGGGGGGTCCCCCTAAATTCCATACCAGGCCCTTCAGGTCTGGTATGGATATTAAGGGGAACCCCGGCCAAAATTAAAAAAAAAAAAATGACGTGGGGTTCCCCCTAAATTCCATACCAGACCCTTCAGGTCTGGTATGGATTTTAAGGGGAACCCCGCGCCAAAAAAAAAACCGGCGTGGGGTTCCCCCAAAAATCCATACCAGACCCTTATCCGAGCACGCAACCTGGCAGGCCACAGGAAAAGAGGGGGGGACGAGAGTGCGGCCCCCCCCTCCTGAACCGTACCAGGCCACATGCCCTCAACATTGGGAGGGTGCTTTGGGGTAGCCCCCCAAAACACCTTGTCCCCATGTTGATGAGGACAAGGGCCTCATCCCCACAACCGTGGCCGGTGGTTGTGGGGGTCTGCGGGCGGGGGGCTTATCGGAATCTGAAAGCCCCCTTTAACAAGGGGACCCCCAGATCCCGGCCCCCCCCTGTGTGAAATGGTAAGGGGGTACTTACCCCTACCATTTCACTAAAAAAGTGTCAAAATAGTTAAAAATGACAAGAGACAGTTTTTGACAATTCCTTTATTTAAATGCTTCTTCTATCTTCCTTCATCTTCTTCATCTTCTGGTTCTTCTGGCTCTTCTGGTTCTTCCTCCGGCGTTCTCGTCCAGCATCTCCTCCGCGGCGTCTTCTATCTTCTTCTCCTCGGGCCGCTCCGCACCCATGGCATGAGGGGAGGCTCCCGCTCTTCTCTTCATCTTCTTCTTCATCCTCTTCTCTTCTTCATCTTCATCTTCTCTTCTTAATTTTCTTCTGCGGGCCGCTCCGCATCCATGCATGGAGGGAGGCTCCCGCTGTGTGACGGCGTCTCCTCGTCTGACGGTTCTTAAATAACGGGGGGCGGGGCCACCCGGTGACCCCGCCCCCCTCTGACGCATGGGACATGACGGGACTTCCCTGTGGCCCTCCCCATGACGTCACAGGGAAGTCCTGTCAAGTCACCGTGCGTCAGAGGGGGGCGGGGTCAACGGGTGGCCCCGCCCCCCGTTACTTAAGAACCGTCAGACGAGGAGACGCCGTCACACAGCGGGAGCCTCCCCCCATGCCAGCATGGCTGCGGAGCGGCCCGGAGAAGAAATGAAGAAGGAAGAAGAGATGAAGAAGAAGAAGATGAAGAAGATGAAGAAGAGAAGAGGATGAAGAAGAAGAAGATGAAGAGAAGAGCGGGAGCCTCCCCTCATGCCATGGGTGCGGAGCGGCCCGAGGAGAAGAAGATAGAAGACGCCGCGGAGGAGATGCTGGATGAGAACGCCGGAGGAAGAACCAGAAGAGCCAGAAGAACCAGAAGATGAAGAAGATGAAGGAAGATAGAAGAAGCATTTAAATAAAGGAATTGTCAAAAACTGTCTCTTGTCATTTTTAACTATTTTGACACTTTTTTAGTGAAATGGTAAGGGTAAGTACCCCCTTACCATTTCACACAGGGGGGGGGCCGGGATCTGGGGGTCCCCTTGTTAAAGGGGGCTTCCAGATTCCGATAAGCCCCCCGCCCGCAGACCCCCACAACCACCGGCCACGGTTGTGGGGATGAGGCCCTTGTCCTCATCAACATGGGGACAAGGTGTTTTGGGGGGCTACCCCAAAGCACCCTCCCAATGTTGAGGGCATGTGGCCTGGTACGGTTCAGGAGGGGGGGGGCCGCACTCTCGTCCCCCCTCTTTTCCTGCGGCCTGCCAGGTTGCGTGCTCGGATAAGGGTCTGGTATGGATTTTTGGGGGAACCCCACGCCGTTTTTTTTTTTTTTTTGGCGTGGGGTTCCCCTTAAAATCCATACCAGACCTGAAGGGTCTGGTATGGAATTTAGGGGGAACCCCACGTCATTTTTTTTTTTAAATTTTGGCCGGGGTTCCCCTTAATATCCATACCAGGCCTGAAGGGCCTGGTATGGAATTTAGGGGGACCCCCCCACGTCATTTTTTTTTTTTTAATTTTGGTTCGGGGTTTCCCTGTGGGGAATTCCCATGCCGTTTTTATCAATGAACTTTTATGTGTATTGTCGGACCGGCAATTCATTAATAGCCGCGGTAGTTTTAAATGAGTTTTTTCCTTCGAAATGTCATTTTGCTGTCAGACTGTTCTAAACACGGGAAACATGCGCCCCTTTACAGGCATACTATAGACACCCCCCAGGTACGAAATTTAAAGGGATATTACACTTTTATTGTTTGACTTTAAGCATTATTAAAATCACTGCTCCTGAAAAAACGTCCGTTTTTAAAACTTTTTTTTGCATTGATACATGTCCCCTGGGGCAGGACCCGGGTCCCCAAACACTTTTTATGACAATAACTTGCATATAAGCCTTTAAAATTAGCACTTTTGATTTCTCCCATAGACTTTTAAAGGGTGTTCCGCGGCATTCGAATTTGCCACGAACACCCCAAATTGTTCGGTGTTCGGCGAACTTGCGAACAGCCAATGTTCGAGTCGAACATGAGTTCGACTCGAACTCGAAGCTCATCCCTACTCTCTATGATACACCTTTATAGTACTTTATTTTACCACAATCTATAACAGTCTAATCATAAAGGAAGTTCATCATAAAAGAAACACAAAGGTACATTTTTGACTTTCCCCTCTAAAAATGACCATATTTCTGTCAGATTTACATCTTAGAAATAGAAAGTTCAATGTCATACTTTTATATCTTTTAAAACAAATCCCCATAGTTTGTAAAACCAGCTGGTTCTCTTTTTTTCTTTTTTTTCTTTGCATAAACATTTTATGAAATGTTTTTGAAAGAAATACAACACATACAAAAGAAGAATCCCACATACATTGTACAGTCATGTAAATGGAGAGTGATTAACCAGATAAGGAAATAAATTAACAGCATCTACCATTGTATAAGAGTAGGGTCTCATACTATGAAGACCCCCCCCCAGTATGAATATGGCAAACAAATACAAATTCTAACGAGCATTTGATCCATGTTACTGAGAGTAATAACTGAAATAGGCAGGATTGACTTCTGACTACCAGGATAAAATAACTATCCATCTTGGGTCTTTCTCAACTCTGTTATTCTCACTTACCGGGGCCAAGCCACAGGGGGGGTAAGGGGGAAGAAAGAAAGGAAAAAAAGAGGGAGGAGAAGAGACTGGAAGCAGAAAATAGTGTGTAAAGGAAGGGGCAGGGGGTGGGAGCTCCACCAACTGCCCTCTCCATCCATCTTTGCCAAGTGTACTGAGGGATGCAATCTCATAAATTACATGTAAGTAAGCCTATCACGATACTCAATTGTGTTGGTGTAATCTGATATCAATTGGCAGCCTGTTGTACTTCTTGGTATGAACGCGAACCTCGAAAGGTTTTCCAGGGCATCCATATATCAAAGTACTTGGACACTTTATCAAGAGTGATATGAATCAGCTCCTCCATCTCAGCTATACGATCAATACGCTGGAGCCAATCCTTCATTGATGTAGAGTCTGTGGATCTCCAATGTACTGGGAATCATTACCTAGCACTATTGATCATTTGCATAGCAACCAATTTGTAGTAGCGCTTTTTAGATATCTTGGAGTGATGCAGAAGGTACTGTGCTGGAGAGAATTCTAATGGAAGCAAAGAAACCACCAATATCATATCATGCACCTTACGCCAATAAGATTGGATTATAGGGCACACCCACCAAATGTGGAGGAGGGTGCCTGTCTCTTTGCCACACCTCCAATGGCAATCAGGCACCGAGGGGCAAAATTATGAATCAGATCTGGAGTTCTATACCACCGTGTCTTCAGTTTATAACCATTTTCTTGAGTCGAGACGTTCAAGGATCCTTTGTGAATATATAAATTAATGCACCCCCAGCTAGCCTCATCTAACTCCCCCAATGTGTTCTCCCAGAATATGTTATCAATGCAAAAGAAATCAGATGGATTCTCAAACATTGCATTATAAAGCATGAAAATCACATGAGTTTAGGGGGAAGATCGGGAGCAAAGTGACTCAAACACTATGGGTGACTTGGTGAAGCCCACTCCAAGAGATGGACAGTCCATGTAATATTGGAGTTGAATATATGACCAGAAGGGAAAGTAATCTGTGTTAGATAACTCAGCAAGTTCATTAAGCCTTATGAATCTACATCTACAGAAAAAATGTTTAGTCAGAATCTCTGTATACTGCCAGTCTGCCGCTAGAAAGGTCCCAGATAGGCTTGGAGGAAAGTCTGGATTGTTGAGTACAGGAGTGATCGAGCAAACTTTAGCAGACACTGCATGCATGGCGCATGCTTTATCAAAGGCATGAAGGGTAGCTCCTATCAGGGGGTGAGAGTATAGCTTTGCCGAAGTATGGTCCTTAGGAAGCCAAGGAGTTTCTCGCAATTCAGCGCTCAAAGCCAGATGTTCCAGGTTCACCCAGCTTTTACATTGAGCATGAACCCTCCAATCCACCACTCGGACAAGGTGGATTGGCCAGTAGTAACGTTGCAAGTCCAGAAGCTCAATACCGCCACAAGACTTAAGCATCACAAGTTTTGACCAACTGAGCTGCACAGATTTGTTGCACCATAGCAAAGCTCCACACATGGATTTGTATAATGCAAAACAGGAAGGAGGTAAGCAAATTGGTATAGTCTGTGGCTTATAGAGCAAGCGTGGAATTAACGTCATCTGTATGATGGACGCACATCCAAACCAGGAGATAGCGGGAGCATGAAAAGTTTCTGCTATAGAGTTCTGAGAGGTCTACCGGAAGTTGTATACCCAAATAGGTGATGGCATCTGGTTTCCATTGAAAAGGAAAGCTACCCTGACACTGTTTGACTAGTTCCTTTGGGATGTAAGATATTCAGTACAAAAGACTTGGAGTAGTTGATTTTCAGATTTGAAAAGAGCTTAAAATGATTGAGGACTTTAATGAGGTTAGGAAGGGATGTTAACGGAGAAGATAGAAAAAACAAAACATCTTCTGCAAATGCTGCAATCTTGTAATCCCGAGTGCGTACACGTATGCTCCTAATATCAGGTTGAGCTTGAATGCAGCGGAGAAGGAGTTTCAGCATAAGGATGTAAAGCAGGGGGGGAAAGAGGGCATCCTTGTCTGGTCTCATTTTGGATAGAGAGGGCGCCCGACAAGTGGCCATTAAGCCTAACTCTAGCTCAGGGGT
Organism: Lithobates clamitans; assembly: GCA_037952925.1. NCBI lineage: Eukaryota > Metazoa > Chordata > Amphibia > Anura > Ranidae > Lithobates > Lithobates clamitans. The sequence continues at coordinate 12,510,133 of JBBGZY010000304.1, read as the reverse complement.
TAGCATACAAGGAGAGGATGAAGGTTCTCATACGTGTCCTCATCCCCAAAGCACCCAGAACCGCCTCCATAAAGTCCCAGGCCACTCTATCAAATGCCTTCTCAGCATCCATTGCAAGAAAGAAACCCTTGGCTAGAAGTAAGCCAATGATGCAAACTCAGTGCTTTGATAGTGTTGTCCCTGGCTTCTCTGCCAGGGACAAACCCCACTTGATCCAGACCCACTCATGCTGGGACATGGTAGGACAAAAGTGTCACCAAAATCCTGGAGAACAACTTGACGCCCACATTAAGAAGACAAATTGGACTATAGTTGGCAACGTTGGTAGGCTCTTTCCCTTCCTTAGGAATAACTGAAATAAATGTCTCAAGGAGGCTCCCTGATATGCAGGGCACAGTAGACAAGAAATTGAAGGCCTTAAGAAAGTGGAGACCAAGGAGTCAGGTATCACTTTATAATTGGACCTGGACATTTACCTAGTGGAAAAACAGTAAGGGACTAGAGGTAATTAACCTCGGGAATTTAGAGGTGTTCTAAAAGTAATTTAGGAATATCAATTCATCAAAAGTTTTGAAAAAATTAATTACATTTTTATTACAAAATATTTAAAAAACATGAGACAGGACTAGAATCCAAAAATTCTTAAAATTCACTGAGACATGATGCATGAGTAATACCACTTTCTCAACATGTTTCGCGCAGCGGAGCTTCTTCAGGAGACTTGGAGTGTGGCATCATATTATGCTATAAATCATAAAGAAATCTCATGTTTAAATGTAGTAGGTCAAAAGAACATAATACACATAGCTTGTTTGAACATAGCACAATATCACAGTAGATCAATAATTGTCACATTATGGGGCATAGACAAAGATAAATATATATCAATAATGACTGTGAGGCCACTAAAATAAATTAACCTTATCCAAAAATATTCTCAGAGATAGATGTGACTCTAATTAGGAGTCAGGAGACAAACATTTTTATTGGTGCATCCCCTAAATTTACCTCTTAAAATTCAGGTATCTCAAATAGTTTGCAGAGAAGGACAAAGGTTGTCTAATGAGGGGTCTTTTCTGTGAGGAAAAAACACCACAGAGAATTGTGTGTTGAACAATGGAAAAAGGTATAAGCGAAAAATTATTATAAGTGAAATTGTCTAAAAATGAAAGATGAAGTTGAGATAAAATTATCTTTACAACGTTAATATAATAGAGTCATAAGTATCCTTCAATTACATCCACAGTGATAACTGTAACAATTCACTTTATTGAATAGGATGTAGAGTATAGGAAAAGAGATGACATCAGGCATATGGACAGCGCTGCCCCAAATATGCTGAGGTGAGACCAGGACAGACCAAACGCTGAGATGTTTAGCAAAAGTGGAAGCCTGAAACATAATAGACAAAGGAGGATCAAAGTATAACAAGTTGACGGCATAGGCAATGCCATCCCGTGCCAAAGTCTCGCCGTGAGAACCTGGCATGTCCATCGGCATAGCAACAATGCAGACAGAATTCCAGAAGTGGGGTGGGTCGAATATACCCGTTGGACATAAGCGACCCCCCCCGTGGGGACTGGCGTGACACTGGGGAAGAAAGAAAAGGGAGAAAGTGGGAAGGAAGTAGGACAGGAGAGCCCACCCACCTGAAAAAGAAATCTCCTGGTCCATTAGCAGCTGGGAGAGAATGACTCCCCTATGGTAAAAGCAAGTGGTCACTGAAAGATAATTGTATAATTTACATCTGATGTACCAGAGGGAGATTGGACCACCATTCACAACAGACCTTTCAATTGATTTTACTTATCTGATATTTCTCCCCTAACTCGTGGGTCTCCAGTCTGTGGTGTCAGACACAGCAAGCCAGGATTTTTTTGTATGTTGTTTGATTTTACTCCCAATTGTGTTTTTTAGGATATGGGCAGTTTTTGCATATACCCATGAAACTTCCATCTTTGGTAATTAATATAGGCTCTTTTCCTATATGATAATCATTCTATTGTGAGTTATTTTACTTTATTTTTCCAGTGTCTGGGAGAGGTGATTAGCCAGTCCCTCGGAACTGGCTTTGGTTCACCCCCCCTCGTGAAGGGAGGACTTGTCTTGTTGGGGGTGCCCTTTGTGGAGCTGCTGTGTCTACTGGGGTTTACCGCCTATCTTGGGGACCAAGCATCCATCTTAGGGGTTCTTCTTGCCCCCTTGCCCCCTTCCTTCTCTCTTTCTTTCATCCCTCCTTGCTCCCTTCTCCTTGGCCTCTGTGGAGCTGTGGCTGATCGATTTCTTCCCCCCCTGGAGGCTGGTGATGTCCTGGAGAGTCCACTTAGAACATACGTGGTTAGTATTTGTATATATTTGCTATTGCAACAAATGTACTGTTATGTACTTTATTAATTAAGCCATGCTTGCAGAAGTTCAAACAACTTTTAATTGTATTGCATATGCCCGTCAATGAGGTTTTCCTTTTATTCACCCTTATTTTGCTCTGAAATTCCTTGATTTAAAATTCATTGTTACCAAATTTACCACCCCTGAAGAAGAGGTTCACATCTGTTTATACGCATCCATTTTAGATATGTGTATCTCTCATATGTCATAGTGATCTTTTATATTTTTCTAATAAACACAACATATTTTAATACTTTTTCTACCTTTGCATTTACAATAAGTTGTTAGTAACCCAATCATAAAGTCCCACTAGAGTATCTACACTCCTTGTGAGTGATTCTTGCTTTCTGCTGTGAAATATTAGATCAAAAATTGTAATTACAATACAGTGCAGCCGTAGTGCAGTTGCTACTACTTTTCTGGTGGTGTACACAGTACACAATACAGTGTAGTGCAGTGTTGCAAAACAAAATATACATCATGTCCAGAATGCCATCAAGAAGAGGCAGATGCTCACAGGCCACTAAAAGAGGGCAAGCAGGCTCTGTGTCAACAGTGCTGGTCATGGACATAGTGCATTTTCTCCCGGTGGCCGTGGGGCACACTTGTCCTTTTTTTCTGCTGCTGGCCGAGTAATTGAGCCAGAACATGCACAAGAGTTGGTGGAGTGGATAACAAAGCTGTCCTCATGCTCCTCATCCTCTGTAACCCAGGCTCAGAGTAGTTTTCCTTTCTATGCAGCTGCCAAAGCAGCCTATGCCACCGGCTCCTTGTCCACAGTCACTCCTTCCATAGCCCCACCATCATGCACGGAGGAGTCCCCCAAACTATTCCACTACAGTGTCAGGTACATGCTGCTGGAGGATACATAGTGATTTGAAGGCTCTGATGTTGGTTTCCAGTCTGAGGAAGGAAGTAACATCAGCCTAGAGATTGGGGGTGCCCAATAAGGACAAGAAACTGGCAGTCATGTTCCCCCAGCTTCAGCATAGTGCCACGTTTGCTCCAGTGATGAGGAGGGAGGGGATGATGAGGTCACTGACTCTACTTGGGTGCCCGATAGAATAGAGGAGGAGGAGGAGGCACAACTCCCCACTGATTTTGAAAAGTTCCTTGGTATGGGCCTTTTTGGACACGTGTGCAGCAGATCGCATCGTTGCTGTTTGCAACCTTTGTCTGAAGTGGATCAAGCATGGCCACAACAGCAGCCGCTTGGGCACCACATGCTTGACCAGACATATGACGACCTCCCATGCAGTCTTTTTCCCGTATACTATATTTGAGATTTAATATCTCTCAGATAGGATTTGGGTTAAATGAGAGTTCTTTGACCATGAGTGAAAGCTTTAACCACTTCCCGCCCGCCCTATAGCGGATTGACGTCCGGGAAGTGGTTCTGTTATCCTGACTGGACGTCATATGACGTCCAGCAGGATAACATGCTGCAGCGCGCCCCCGGAGGCGCGCATCGCGGCGATCGGTGGAGCGGTGTTTCAGTCTGACACACCGCTACACTGATCTTGGTAAAAAGCCTCCGGCGGAGGCTCTTTACCACGTGATCAGCCGTGTCCAATCATGGCTGATCACGCTGTCAATAGGAAGAGCCGTTGATCGGCTCTTCCTCACTCGCGTCTGACAGACGCAAGTAGAGGAGAGCCGATCGGCGGCTCTCCTGGCAGGGGGGTCTGCGCTGATTGTCTATCAGCGCAGCCCCCCGCAGATCACCACACTGGACCACCAGGGATCGCCACTAGGACCACCAGGGAAGGGGCAACATGTGGATGGCCAGGTATGTACCCCATGGCCATCCACATGTGCCCAGTGTGCCAAATCTGTGCCAATCAGTGCCCACAAATGGGCATTGATTGGCACCATTATGTTGCAGTGATGCCCAGCAATGCCACCCTTAGGGGCATCACTGCAAACAAGCAATGCCATCAGTGCCACCCATCAGTGTCCATTCATGCCACCTGTCAGTGCCCATCCGTGCCCATCAGTGCCCATCTATCAGTGCCCATCCGTGCCCATCTGTGCCAACTATCAGTGCCACCCATAAGTAATCATCAATGCCACCTACGAGTGCCCATCAATGCCACCTATGAGTGCGCATCAGTGCCGCCTATAAGTGCCCATCCGTGCCACCTATGAGTGCCCATCAGTGCCGCATACCAGTGCCACCTAGCAGTGCCTATCAGTGCCACCTATCAGTGCCCATCAGTGCCGCCTATCAGTGCCCATCATCAGTGCCCGTCAGTGCCACCTCATTGGTGCCACCTCATTGGTGCCCATCAGTGCCGCCGTATCAGTGCCCGTCAGTGCAGCCATATCAGTGCCCGTCATTGAAGAAGAAAACGTACTTATTTACAAAAAGTTTTAACAGAAACAAAGAAAAACTTGTTTTTTTTTAAATTTTCGGTCTTTTTTTATTTGTTGCGCAAAAAATAAAAACCGCAGAGGTGATCAAATACCACCAAAATAAAGCTCTATTTGTGTGAACATAATGATAAATTTGTTTGGGTACAGTGTAGCATGACCGCGCAATTGTCATTCAAATTGCGACAGTGCTGAAAGCTGAAAATTGGTCTGGGCGGGAAGGTGTCTAAGTGCCTGGTATTGAAGTGGTTAACATAATAACAACATTTATTAGTGAGTAGTTGAAAGTCTAATAAGTCTAATACACAACCATCTATCTATAGTCTACACCAAGTAAGAAAATATTAGGTTAAAATAAGAGAATTACATGAAGGAATACAGAGTATATTCTTAAAAACATTAATGTGCAAACATATTTAGTTACAAGTAAAATACAGACCTTTCCCATAATTACCCTTTGCACCAAGGTTCCATTCTGATGGTTGCTCTCCCATAAAAGTGTGTGTTTCCCTCCCATCCAGTCTGTGTATATCATTACATGCTGATGCCTCTTTGGTTGGCATAGCGTGGCTCTGATTGGCGGGCTTCCCTATTCCTGGTTAAGGACTGGCTACATCTCCAATCCCTATACTTTGCATAAGTCAGCCCCCTTTAATGCAAATCCTTGTGACTATTCAGAGCAGGAGCTTAACTTGAATTTTCCTGGGAATTTAAGTATTGATTACGGGTTGGCCTCCCTTTATTGGATATCCCAGCATGGGATCCTTTGAAGTGAGTATGTGTAAAACAATGAGGTTTGGATCCCATTGTTTGTATACACAAGCCTAGGCACCGACTTGTCTGGTCTACTGGAGATTTCTGTGAAGATAATCTGTTCTGCCCTACATAGATAAAAGCTAAAATAAATAAATTCAATAAATATAAATACATTAAATATAAATTAAATATAAAATATATAAATAAATATAAGTTAAATATAAATTAAATATATTCATATTTCCAATATTTTACAGCTATTAATGTAGATTTCACATAAACTCATAAGGCAACAAGTCCGTAGACCTGCACTGAGAGGAATGAAGGTATAGCAATAGGTGTCCCAAGTACTTGCAGCCAATATGCTAGCAGTACACCACCATCTGATTTTAGCAGGCAAATTTCCCTACCCCAGTTGCTAAACAGTAAAAAGAGATTCGGTCCCAGTCATCCACATGCTGACAGTCTGAATGTTAGCTTGAATGCCAGCTTGGCCAAATTGCTAGCACTGCAACTACTGCCTTTTCAGCTGGTAGACTCTGCCCCCTTTTGTGGATTTGAGGAATCTGCTGTACCTCAGTTGCAGGTTCCAAAACGCCATTTCTTTTCATGGAAGGCCATTCCAGCTCTCTACCCGCATGTGGAAGGCAATGTTTTTGTCTTGTTGGACAGGACAGCAGTAAGGTGCATATTACCGCAGACTCATGATCGAGCAGGCATTAGCAGGGATGTTACCTTTGCTTCACTGGGTAACTCTGCTGGCAGCTGGGAAGGATACAGGACAGGGTTTAGTATTGTTGGAGCTTGTTCCAGCACCACGCCTCCAAAATGCTAGCGTGATTCTGCTACAGCTCTCTCCTCCACCCCCTCCTCTTCTTCTTCCTCTATGGCCTCTTCTGCAGATTTGTTCTCTGAACCAGCAGTGCTCCGTAAGCGTTCAAGGGGCTATGCAAGAACTCAGGCAAAAACATGCCATGCGGTGCATGAGTTACATAGTTACATAGTAGGTGAGGTTGAAAAAAGACACAAGTCCATCAAGTCCAACCTATGTGTGTGATTATATGTCAGTATTACATTGTATATATGTTGCGGTAGTTCAGGTGCTTATCTAATAGTTTCTTGAAACTATTGATGCCCCCGCTGAGACCACCACCTGTGGAAGGGAATTCCACATCCTTGCTGCTCTTACAGTAAAGAACCCTCTATGTAGTTTAAGATTAAACCACTGCTTAGGGGACAGGAACCACACTGGGGCAGAGATTCTGTCAGCTCTGAAGGGCAGGCTCAGAGGTGGTTGATGCCACGCCAGCTTCAGCCAGGAATGGTTGTATGTGACAATGGCACCAACCTTCTCTCAGGCCTCCGACAGGAACACTTGACCCATGTTTCATGTTTGGCACACATCCTGAATTTGGTGGTGCAGCGGTTCTTGAGCAGGTACCCAGGCTTACAAGATCTCCTGAGGGAGGCCAGAAAAGTCTGTGGTCATTTCCAACGGTCATACAGTCAGGTCCATAAATATTGGGCCATTGACACAATTCTAATCTTTTTGGCTCTATACACCACCAAAATGGATTTGAAATGAAACAGACAAGATATGCTTTAACTGCAGACTTTCAGCTTTAATTTGAGGGTATTTACATCCAAATCAGGTGAACGGTGTAGGAATTACAACAGTTTGTATATGTGCCTGCCACTTTTTAAGGGACCAAAAGTAATGGGACAATTGGCTGCTCAGCTGTTCCATGGCCAGGTGTGTGTTATTCCCTCATTATCCCATTTACAAGGAGCAGATAAAAGGTCCAGAGTTCATTTTAAGTGTGCTATTTGCATTTGGAATCTGTTGCTGTCAACTCTCAATTTGAGATACAAAGAGCTGTCACTATCAGTGAAGCAAGTCATCATTAAGCTGAAAAAACAAAACAAACCCATCAGAGAGATAGCAAAAACATTAGGTGTTGACAAATCAACTGTTTGGAACATCCTTAAAAAAAAAGAACGCACCGTTGAGATCAGCAACACCAAAAGACCCGGAAGACCACGGAAAACAACTGTGATGGATGAAAATAAAAGGGAAACTCCTGCGCTGCTGGCGGACTCCTAAGCTAACAGGGGGACACTGCTGCAACACCTATAGTACTGCTCCAAACAGACAAAACAAAACTGAGTTATAGGAGGGGGGGGTGGTGGTTGCGCTGTGATGGGGGAGGGGGTGAGGGGGACAATACTAAACTGGAGTGTATGTAACACACATGCCAAGTGACCCAGGAAAAAAAAGGGGGGTCTATAACACAAAAAATGACAAAAGCCCACTAACTTGTGCCTGTGATGAACAATTAAGATAACCACTAAATAAGTGTATAGCATGAAGGGAATAAAATGACATCCAAATAAATAATGCACATAATAAAAATGCAAACAAACCAATGAGATAATAACGAATGGTGAACAATAGGTGAATAACAATATTAAGTGCATAGGTGAATAGAGTAATATAAATAGATCCTATTGATAAACATGATAAAAAACTAAAACATGTGAAAAAATACAAAATGGAAATATATAAAAATATATAAAAAACAGTCCCGCCACCAATGTGACACTTCTGAGTTAAAATCCAAAACCACAACAGTGGATGTGTCAGGGGTAGAGGGGTGATCTGCGATGGGGGCACCTCAGTGTGCACAGGCCCCTTACCTTACAGCTGTAAGGTATACAGCATAAGTATTAAGCACCCAAAGGGTGATGGAATCCAGGAAGCTGCAGCAGATGGTATAGCTCACAAATGCAGTGGTATCATATGTGAAGAAGTAAAGATGAACAGCATATAGTGTGATACCGTTTGAAAACTAAAAAACAGGCAGGCTGAGGGAGGGGGGGGGGAGGGGGGTTGCACTCACTTGTGACAGATGAGCGCAAGCCTCAAACCACGAGTGCCGAACTCGTATAATCCAAAACGCTGGCCAAAGGACCTTCTACCATCTCACTCCTCCTGTGGCTCACCGCCCGTCATACGTCATAAAGGCAGTGTGGTATCAAGACAAGAAAACCGCATATAGCGTAATCCCGTTTAAAACACTTTTATTCACATAAATAAAATTGCTAAACACTTACAAAAGATGACAGCTGGGGGGTAAAAACTCCGCGAGCGCCGTGCTCGTAACATCAGCTGTTGTGTAGGCAACGTCCCGTGCTCCTAACGCGTATCGTCACGTCACGTGACTTCTTCAGAGGATAACACGGGATAGAAAGTCCATGCTTTTAAATGGTCCCTGTGTGATGAACACACGGCGGCCATTTTCCCGGAGAACGCCAGTAATATATGGTAATGCAGCAACTGGCGGCCATTTTCCCAGGACTACTCATATATAAACAGGCAAAATGACATAGTAATGCAGTGAACGCAGCCGTGACACAAATTTATTAAGACAGGAAGGGGAGAATGACTCCCAAATCTTCAAAATCGCACAACTATAGGGGGCTAACACAGTGTAATGTGGGAGAGATGAAATAAAAACAATTAATGATGATAGGATTAATAAAATGTGTGAAAGCACTCCAGAATATGAAGCAGGGGGCTAATCACAACGGAAAAAGGTCATTTTTTAGTAGCTATCAGGACTGTATTATTAGGTCTTAAGGAAATATTTTTTTTTTCTTTTTATTACTAGATAAAAATTGAATATGGGTGTGGAAAAAATCGTCACTACCAAAAAAAATGTAGACTTCTAGAGTGTCAGAATAAAAACGCATGGGACCTACAACACATACAAAATTGAAATAAAAAATATAAAAAAATAAAAAAATATGTAAAAAATGGTAAATGTAAAAAATATATAAAAAAAGGAGCTCGGGAGGTGTCACACACAATCATCTGAACCAGTAATAATGTAATATGCAGATAGAAGATGCACTGGTACAAACATGCTGAAAGAAAATATATATAAAATAACACGTACTAGGCCACAGAATAGTGTATAGAGACCAAAGCCTGGGTGAATACAATGTATGGTTTACAATGTATGGTGCTAACTAACGGATGTGGGAGAAAAAAATACATTTTAAGGAAATGGAGAAAGACAAAAGACAGAAAAGCGGGAGGCAAGGGGCATAGTTAAAAATCGCTTATGAAGCAATTTAAATCGAACTCTATATTGAGTCCCCTTGGGGCCAAAGTGTCCAAGGAGAATATCCATTTGAACTCCAGTTTACTCAGAATCCTCACTTTGTGCCCTCCTCGCCATGGTTTAGTATAAGGTTCGATACCCCAAAATTTCAAGTGTCTAGGGTCTCTATTGTGATGTTTATCAAAATGCTTAGAAACATTATGTTTGTCAAAACCATTAATAATGTTTTGAACATGCTCCTTAATGCGGATTCTTAATAGCCTTTTGGTGCGGCCCACGTATTGGAGGCCACAACTGCACTCCAACACGTACACGGCCCCCTCGGTATTGCATCCGATAAATTTATTAATATCAAAGGTGGTACCGTTACTATTAGATTGAAAAGAGAAGACTTTTTCATTAGGGTGTTTGGTTCGAGTACAAGCGTAGCAACGTTTACAAGGATAAAATCCTTTACCGGTAAAGAAAGAGAATAATCTTTTGGGGGGATCGATCACGCTTTTAACTAGACATTCTCTCAAGGTGGAGGCTCTTTTATAAATAAATTTAGGTTTCTCTGGTAATAATTCTCCCAGGCCTTTATCTGATTTGAGGATATGCCAGTGGCGAGATACAATGTTCTCAATTTTTTTTATGTTGAAAATTATAGTCTAAGACTAGGGGAATTTGGTCTAATTGGCAGGTAGGTGTTTTATCCTCAAGTAGCTCCTGTCTTGGCATCCGTCCTACCTCTATTATTTGTTCCCCTATAAAATCCTGATCATATCCTTTGTCAATGAACCTCATTCCAATAGACTTAGCCTGTGCTTGGAAATCTTCCTCTAAAGTGCAATTGCGTCGTAGTCACATTATCTGGCCTTTAGGGATATTGAATATCCAATTCCTATGGTGACAACTGCTTGTAGGCAAGTAACTATTGCGATCAACATTCTTGAAGAAGGTCTTGGTGATATATTGGTTGTTGATGCGTGAGACCTCTAAATCTAGAAATGCAATGGACTGTTCTTCAATTTGCCAGGTTAATACAATATTGTTAGTATTGTTATTGAGTTCAGAAAAGAATGTCGTTAAAAGATCCTTGTCACCCTCCCATAAAATAAAGATATCGTCAATGTATCTTTTAAACATCAGAAGCTCTTTCGGGGGCTCTCGAAACACTGTTTCTTCCTCCCATTGGGACATGAACAAACCTGCTACGCTTGGGGCGAATTTCGCCCCCATAGCAACTCCTGTTTTTTGATGGTAGAATTGTTTAGAATACCAAAAATGGCTATGTTTCAAACAGAAATCCAAACATTTAACAAGAAATTTTCTTTGATACCGAGGAAGTTTGGTGAATTTCTTCAGACCCCATTTTGCGGCTTCACAAGCCGCAAAGTGGGGTATGATGGTATATAATGATGACACATCTGCTGTGGCCATCCAGATGGTGGAGATACTTATCAATATACTCTCCCAATCTCGCTGTAATTGATTCTATACTGTTAACAATTGGTCTAAAGGGAGGGTCAATTTTGTCCTTATGGATTTTCGGCAAAGCATAGATGATTGGTGTTCTACATGCCTCAGGGACCAAATATTTGGCTTCCTTTTTGTTTAGTATACTTTTCTCAAGGCCCAGTTGGACTATTTGTTCTAATTCTTTCTTCCATTTGAATATGGGATTATTAGGAAGTGTGGCATATGTACTCTGGTCATATTATATATGACAAATGTATAAAGAATGTTAAATGTTAAAGAAGGTGGTGGATAGAGATGGAAAGAATTTTTGACTGTCTAATACCCTATTTGATGTTTGCCATTAGGGAGGTACCCCAATCCTCTACGGGTTTCTCACCCTTCGAGTTACTCTATGGGAGACACCCAAGAGGACTGCTGGATATCGCCAAGGAAACTTGGGAAAATGAGAGTTCTCCCCACAGGAGTGTGATTAAGCATGTCGCCCTGATGCAAGATAGAATTGCACAGGTAATGCCAATCGTAAAGGAACATTTGGCCCAATCGCAGTTAGCACAGCAGAGAGTGTACAACCGTGGGGCCAAGACCCGTACTTTTTCCCCGGGGGATAAGGTATTGGTGCTAGTCCCTACGGTTCAAAGCAAATTCATGGCCAAATGGCAAGGTCCATACGAAGTTCTTGAAAAATTGAGCGAGGTGAACTATAGGGTCAGACAGCCAGGAAGGCGAAAGCTGGAACAGGTATATCACGTCAATCTGCTGAAAGCCTGGAGGGATAGGGAATCCCTAGTTGCAGAGACTTTGTCACCGGTCCAGTCTGATTGCTTTTTTCCTGAGGTTGGAATCGCAGTCACCTTATCGAAACCCCAAAAACAGGAGGTTAAAGAGTTTGTACTTCGCAACAAAGAGATTTTCTCTGAGCTGCCGGGAGAAACATCTGGCGTAGAGCATGATATTATTACCCCACCAGGAGAAAGGGTAAAACTAAAACCTTATAGAATACCAGAGGCCCGACGGGAGGCAATACGTGGGGAGGTTCAAAGGATGCTGGAATTGGGTGTGATAGAGGAGTCCCAGAGTGACTGGTCCCGTCCTATCGTACTAGTGCCCAAACCTGATGGGAGCTGGCGGTTTTGTAACGATTTTCGACAATTGAATAAAGTTACAAAATTTGACACCTACCCCATGCCACGTATAGATGAGTTGATTGACCGGCTGGGAACAGCCAGATACATGACAACTCTCGATCTCACCAAAGGGTATTGGCAAATTCCCCTGGCCGAGTCGGCCAAGGAGAAAACTGCGTTTGTAACCCCAGATGGGGTGTTTCAATACAAGAGAACGCCGTTTGGGTTACAGAATGCACCTGCAACATTCCAGCGGAAAATGGACAAGATTCTGAGGCCCCATCAGAAGTATGCTGCAGCTTACCTGGATGATGTGATTATCCATAGCACAGATTGGGTCTCACATCTGCCAAAAGTGCAAGCAGTCTTAGACTCCATTCGGGAAGCTGGGTTTACGGCCAATCCAAAGAAGTGTACCATTGGACAGGAGGAGGCCAAATATCTGGGGTACACTATTGGGAGGGGAGTGATAAAGCCTCAAGTCAATAAAGTCGAGGCCATACAGAGTTGGCCACGTCCCAACAGCAAGAAACAGGTACGAGCCTTTCTGGGAATCGCTGGCTATTATCGGCGATTCATCCCTCATTTTGCTTCTCAGGCTGTGCCCCTCACCAACCTGACAAAAGGGAAAGAGTCTGTCATGGTCAAATGGTCCCCAGAGGCTGAAGCAGCATTCCAGTCATTAAAAACCGCCTTATGTAGCCAGCCAGTGTACTCACCAGACTTCTCTAAGGACTTTGTTGTACAAACTGATGCATCAGACGTTGGGTTGGGAGCAGTGTTGTCCCAGGTCTGGAACGGGGAAGAGCACCCAGTCATTTACCTCAGCAGGAAATTGAAGTCCCATGAGGTAAATTACGCCACAATTGAGAAGGAGTAGGGATGAGCTTCGAGTTCGAGTCGAACTCATGTTCTACTCGAACATTGGCTGTTCGCAAGTTCGCCGAACAGCGAACAATTTGGGGTGTTCGCGGCAAATTCGAATGCCGCGGAACACTCTTTAAAAGTCTATGGGAGAAATCAAAAGTGCTAATTTTAAAGGCTTATATGCAAGTTATTGTCATAAAAAGTGTTTGGGGACCCGGGTCCTGCCCCAGGGGACATGGATCAATGCAAAAAAAAGTTTTAAAAACGGACGTTTTTTCAGGAGCAGTGATTTTATTAATGCTTAAAGTCAAACAATAAAAGTGTAATATCCCTTTAAATTTCGTACCTGGGGGGTGTCTATAGTATGCCTGTAAAGGGGCGCATGTTTCCTGTGTTTAGAACAGTCTGACAGCAAAATGACATTTGGAAGGAAAAAACTCATTTAAAACTACCCGCGGCTATTGCATTGCCGACAATACACATAGAAGTTCATTGATAAAAACAGCATGGGAATTCCCCACAGAGCAACCCCGAACCAAAAAAAAAAAAAAAAATGATGTGGGGGTCCCCCTAAATTCCATACAAGGCCCTTCAGGTCTGGTATGGATATTAAGGGGAACCCCAGCCAAAATTTTTTAAAAAAATTGACGTGGGGTTCCCCCTAAATTCCATACCAGACCCTTCAGGTCTGGTATGAATTTTAAGGGGAACCCCGCGCCAAAAAAAAAAAAAAAAACGGCGTGGGGTCCCCCCAAAAATCCATACCAGACCCTTATCCGAGCACGCAACCTGGCAGGCCGCAGAAAAAGAGGGGGGGACGAGAGTGCGGCCCCCCCCCTCCTGAACCGTACCAGGCCACATGCCCTCAACATTGGGAGGGTGCTTTGGGGTAGCCCCCCAAAACACCTTGTCCCCATGTTGATGAAGACAAGGGCCTCATCCCCACAACCCTGGCCGGTGGTTGTGGGGGTCTGCGGGCGGGGGGCTTATCGGAATCTGGAAGCCCCCTTTAACAAGGGGACCCCCAGATCCCAGCCCCCCCCCTGTGTGAAATGGTAAGGGGGTACTTACCCCTACCATTTCACTAAAAAACTGTCAAAAATGTTAAAAATGACAAGAGACAGTTTTTGACAATTCCTTTATTTAAATGCTTCTTCTTTCTCCTTCATCTTCTTCTGGTTCTTCTGGCTCTTTTGGTTCTTCCTCCGGCGTTCTCGTCCAGCATCTCCTCCGTGGCGTCTTCTATCTTCTTCTCCTCGGGCCGCTCCGCACCCATGGCATGGGGGGGGAGGCTCCCGCTCTTCATCTTCTTCTCTTCTTCATCTTCTTCTTCTCTTCTTCCTTCTTCTCTTCTTCATTTCTTCTCCGGGCCGCTCCGCAGCCATGCTGGCATGGAGGGAGGCTCCCGCTGTGTGACGGCGTCTCTTCGTCTGACGATTCTTAAATAACGGGGGGCGGGGCCATCCGGTGACCCCGGACTTCCCTGTGACGTCACGGGGAATGCCACAGGGAAGTCCTGTCATGTCACCGTGCGTCAGAGGGGGGCGGGGTCACCGGGTGGCCCTGCCCCCCATTATTTAAGAACCGTCAGACGAAGAGACGCCGTCACACAGCGGGAGCCTCCCTCCATGCCACAGCATGGCTGCGGAGCGGCCCGGAGAAGAAATGAAGAAGAGAAGAAGGAAGAAGAGAAGAAGAAGAAGAAGATGAAGAAGAAGAAGATGAAGAAGAGAAGAAGATGAAGAGAAGAGCGGGAGCCTCCCCCCCATGCCATGGGTGCGGAGCGGCCCGAGGAGAAGAAGATAGAAGACGCCGCGGAGAAGATGCTGGACGAGAACGCCGGAGGAAGAACCAGAAGAGCCAGAAGAACCAGAAGAAGAAGAAGATGAAGGAAGAAAGAAGAAGCATTTAAATAAAGGAATTGTCAAAAACTGTCTCTTGTCATTTTTAACATTTTTGACAGTTTTTTAGTGAAATGGTAGGGGTAAGTACCCCCTTACCATTTCACACAGGGGGGGGCCGGGATCTGGGGGTCCCCTTGTTAAAGGGGGCTTCCAGATTCCGATAAGCCCCCCGCCCACAGACCCCCACAACCACCGGCCAGGGTTGTGGGGATGAGGCCCTTGTCTTCATCAACATGGGGACAAGGTGTTTTGGGGGGCTACCCCAAAGCACCCTCCCAATGTTGAGGGCATGTGGCCTGGTACGGTTCAGGAGGGGGGGGGCGCACTCTCGTCCCCCCCTCTTTTCCTGCGGCCTGCCAGGTTGCGTGCTCGGATAAGGGTCTGGTATGGATTTTTGGGGGGACCCCACGTCGTTTTTTTTTTTTTTTTGGCGCGGGGTTCCCCTTAAAATCCATATCAGACCTGAAGGGTCTGGTATGGAATTTAGGGGGAACCCCACGTCAATTTTTTTTTTTAATTTTGGCTGGGGTTCCCCTTAATATCCATACCAGACCTGAAGGGCCTTGTATGGAATTTAGGGGGACTCCCACATCATTTTTTTTTTTAATTTTGGTTCGGGGTTGCCCTGTGGGGAATTCCCATGCCGTTTTTATCAATGAACTTCTATGTGTATTGTCGGCAATGCAATAGCCGTGGTAGTTTTAAATGTGTTTTTTCCTTCAAAATGTCATTTTGCTGTCAGACTGTTCTAAACACGGGAAACATGCGCCCCTTTACAGGCATACTATAGACACCCCCCAGGTATGAAATTTAAAGGGATATTACACTTTTATTGTTTGACTTTAAGCATTATTAAAATCACTGCTCCTGAAAAAACGGCCGTTTTTAAAACTTTTTTTTGCATTGATTCATGTCCCCTGGGGGAGGACCCGGGTCCCCAAACACTTTTATTGACAATAACTTGCATATTAGCCTTTAAAATTAGCACTTTTGATTATTCATGTTCGTGTCCCATAGACTTTAACGGCGTTCGCGTGTTCGAACAAATTTTTTTCCTGTTCGCATGTTCTGGTGCGAACCGAACAGGGGGGTGTTCGGCTCATCCCTAAGAAGGAGTGTTTAGCGGTGAAGTGGGATCTAGATTCCCTTCGGTACTATCTGTTAGGTAGGCACTTTGACCTGGTAACTGATCACGCTCCTTTAAAGTGGATGGCTCAAAACAAGGAGACCAATAGAAGGATAAATAGGTGGTTCCTGGCTCTACAGGAATTCAACTTTACAGTAAAGCATCGCCCTGGCGTTAAAATGGGGAATGTGGATGCTTTGTCTCGAGTACATGCGTGCCTGACTGCGTGTGTTCCAACCCCAAGGTTGAAACAAGAGGGGGGGGGGGGTATGTGACAGCAGGCAGGTAAAAACACCTGGTTGCATCCAGGATGGAAAATATGTATGCCCTAGATTCAGGCTTTATGCTGACTTATACCACTAGGGGGAGTGCTGGGAGTCCTGCAGGGGAAGAGGTAATGAGCCCAGCTGAAGTAAGTGGGCTCATTAAGACCTATAGAAAACATCCCAGCATGCTTAGGGAGATGCTCCATCCTGGAACCAGTTCTTTGATTGTTTAGACTGGGGAGTGTGGTATCTGAGCTTTGCGGTGAGTTAACGCCTGTGTGGCAAAACTTCTCAAAGAGAGATAAGGAATGGGGCAGCACAAGGCTGCACCCAGTTGTTAGTTAGGGAATCTACGTGTGTAGTAAGCGGTCAAGCTGACCAGGATTTCTTTTCATGTTTCTTTTTGTTTTTCTGTTATTTTTCAATGCATCTAGTCTAAATAAACTGCACCTTTGTTTTTGTTTCACCTACAACGCTGTCTGCTGTGCCTGATTTTGTGTGGTGAACCCATCCAGGGGGTCACACACACCCGCTGCCGAGCTAACCCCCTCACAATATGTATTAAATACACTGCAGCTGAGGTGCATGTGCGGAGTCTAGCAGGGCAGACATGCATTGTTAGAGCTCCACACCGCTGAGGAGAGAAGAGAAGGACAAAGCAGAGCCTGCAGGCTCAAAAGGTATCCATTTGAACCTTTTTGCCCCAGGGAACAAACTGTGAAAGTTTGGGCAGGAAAAATGGTACTGGGAGGAAGCCGTGGCAGAAATAAAAATCACCTCACAAAGAGCTCACAGGCACTCACTGCAACTAAAGCAGCTCCAGTCACCTCACAATATACAGCATCAGGGTGCTCTCACAGACAGAAAATGTCACAGCAAGACTCTCCATTTGAGTCAGATACAGAACAAATCCTCTCACAAACTTCTCCACAAGCCTCCTCAGCATCCCCAGTAATATTATTACAATTTGAAAAGATGCTTCATAAGGCTTTAAAACAAACCTCAGACCAAATAACAAACAGCCTAACCAAAGAAATAAGAGAGCTGGGAAACCGCACAGCAGCCTTAGAAATAAAAATGGATGAAATTGAAATTACAACCCAAGAAAATATAACAGAATTGGAACAATTAAAAGAAGAGAATTTAATACTTCAAACTAAGCTTGAAGATTACGAAAATAGAGCCAGACGTTCAAACTTGCGCATAAGGGGAATACCTGAAACTGTGACAGACCTGCAATCTACTATTACTGCTCTATTACAAGAAATAAAGCCAAATATCCCTATTGAACGTTTAGAACTGGACAGAGTACACAGAGCCCTTTCAGCCAAAAAGAAAGATGGACCCCCACGTGATATAATCACAAAATTTCATTATTACAGAACGAAAGAACAAATACTTATTGCTGCAAGAGAAAAAAAGGAACTTAATTTTCAAGGACACAATTATCAAATTTTTGCTGACCTATCCCAACTTACTATTACTAAAAGACGATCCATGAAACCCCAACTAATGGAACTGCAACGCCACAACATTATGTATCAATGGGGTTTCCCCTTTTCAGTCAGATTTAACTACCAAGGTACAATTTACAGAAGCAGATCAGCAGATGAACTACAACAAACCCTTTTAAAATTAAATCTGACAGAACCCACAAGCAGCAACTCTCCCACACGCAGAAGAATGGCATCATCTTCACCTTCAGGCAGCACCCAGAAAATATCAGAACAAAATGGGAATCATCATTCTCACAAAAGAGGCCGTTATGCCACATCATCCATTGACCAAGAAGTTTCAATGGACTGACATCCTAATTCCTGATATCTCTTCATTTATTATACTAAGAGATGGTTCTCTATAAAAAACCTGTATTTATAACTGAATGTAACTGCATTCTGATAGTCACACACTGTGTGGGATCATGTTACATTCCAGTTATATTTATTATTACTTCTGATTCATATAGCCTTAGAATATATAAGTGAAACAAGGAAATTCTTGTTCAGTTGTATATTTTCAGGTAATAACAATAGATTTATTACTTTTTAGGACAAATATGTTCAATAATCTAGTAATGGAAGCTTTTTCTTTCTTTTCTTAAAACAAATATATTATTACCTAACTAGTTCCTAGAACTATGTTTTTGTTTATTCTAATCTGAATCAATACAACCTCAATTTTATGAGTTAACATATCTAAACAGTTACATATGAATAAAATATGTAATTGTTTACTCTAAAAGGGTTAAAATCCCAAAATAATTCAAACCATCTTCATCAATACCAAAGTTATTAACAGTACCTTTCTAACTGAATTATTTAGCCTAGGGCAAAACTAACCATATACAACCACCCTGGAATAAATAATTTCAACAAAAACTATATTCTGCACTCCAATTAATGAATCATCATTTTGATGTCTTTTGACATAGCACTTCTCTCCTGTAAGCGGAAGATCCGTGTACCCCCATTAGCCCTCCTCATTCTCCCAACCATATTATGTGGGAGTGTGACGAAGGCACCTATTCCCCTGAGAGAGATATTTATTCTCTTTCACGGGTAAATTGTGATTACTTGCAAAAAATAATTTATACAATGTATCATCTAATCTCATATGTTTTTTGTTTACTCTTTACTCCAGAATTCACTGGTTTCGTTCCTATCTTTTCATCTGCTCAGTCCACACAGGTTGATCTGCGCAGTCAGCTCTGCATAACAAAAAGTAAGTCAAAACTATTTGATCTGTTACCATGGCACCACTGAATATATTTCCCTGAATGTTCAGGGAATATATGTCCCTAAAAAAAGGACCAAAGCCTTCCGTACTTTCCATAACAAGAAGGCTCACATAGTATGAAACACACTTCACCAAAGATTCTACTCCAAAATATATTTCTCCTTTTTATCAATAAATTTACACGGCTTCTGCCTGTACCAAACAAAGGGGTACTCTAATTGCATTTCACCGATCCACACCATTCACCTTATCATCAGAAATTAAAGACCCAGAAGGTAGATACCTGATACTCATGGGTTATATAATGGATACAGCAATCACGGTGATTTCCTACTACGCTCCTAACAAACAACCTACACCATTCCTCTCACATATATTACAAGTGATTAATACACACAAAATAGGAACAGTGATAATGTGCGGGGATTCGAACCTGGTCCTCCTCCCATTTCTAGATAAATCACCTTTTACACCATCTAAAATAACCTCTAGATTACCTTTTCCTCAACTTCTTTCCAAATACAATCTGGTAGATTCGTGGAGAGAAAGTAACCCAATGAAAAAGAAATTCACTTATTTCTCGCACCCTCATCAAACCTTCACCAGAATAGATCATATTTTTCTAACAATAGGAATGATACCAGAAATTATTGCATCAGATATAATTCCGATTCCGTGGTCTGACCATAATGCAGTATACACTACTATAGCCTCAGCCATACCAAAAGCGCATGACCCAACGTGGTACTTACCGGACATAATGCTTAAACACCCACTATATCAGATGGCCATTGAACAAGCTTTAAAGGAATACATAACAATTAATAATACAACAGACATTTCCCCAATAACACTGTGGGAAGCTCATAAGCCTGTCTTGCGTGGTACAATACAAAGACAAATGGCACTATTTAAACGGGAACGCAAAAATCTAGCAAAAAAACTAGAACTCAATTTTAATGCAGCCTACATATCATTCCAAGATAATCCATCTCAGAGTACAAAATCTCATCTGGAAAAATCTAGATTGGAATACGATCTTTTTCTCACTGAGTCAGTTGATAAATCCCTCAAACGCTCCAAACACAATTTCTACATGAATACAAACAAACCAGGCACATATTTGGCACGGGCATTAAATTCAACTAACAAATCTTTCAAACCAATACGTTTGAAATTATCAAAAAATGTTTATACTTGTAATCCAGTTAAAATAGTCCATAAATTTCACTCACACCTCGCAACTTTATACAAGACAAACAATGAATTTAATCCTACAGAGGCTGAATCCTTCTTCTCAAAAATAACCTTACCTGAGTTGTCTCAGAATCAAAAAAGCAGTTTGGATGAGCCTATAACTATAGATGAAGTTGCTAACGCCATAAAAGACCTAAAACTTAACAAAAGACCAGGCCCAGACGGCTACTCGGCTTTATACTATAAAACATTCTCAGAAATACTCTCTCCCATTCTCACTGAAACTTTTAACAAACTTCTAGAAGGACATTCTTTTCGGCAAGAAACATTAATGGCAATTATTTGTATGATCCCAAAACACCTTTCTGATGATACTTCCTGTGTGAATTATCGGCCTATCTCTCTGTTAAACCTTGATATTAAATTATTAGCAAAAATAATAGCAAAACGCCTCAATAGCATTATAGGAAAATTAATACATAGAGATCAAGTAGGCTTCATGCCAAATAGACAGGCAGGCAATAATATACGCAGGGCAGTGTTATTGGCACATATTGCTAAAAAACGGAAAATCCCTTTATGTTTTCTATCTCTCGATATTAGGAGGGCATTTGATACAGTATCCTGGCAATATATGCAATATTCATTACAAAAATGGGGTTTTGGACCCCATTTTTTAACATGGATCAAAGCATTATATAATAAACCCAAAGCCTATATAAAATATGCTGGATACAAATCTGATGCCTTTAATATCGAAAGAGGTACCCGACAGGGTTGCCCATTATCTCCCTTATTATTTGCCCTTATACTCGAACCCATGGCCCAATACATCAGAACAAACCAAACTATAACTGGCATTGAAGTAGGAGGTTTTACACACAAATTATGTATATTTGCAGACGATATATTACTTTTTCTATCATCACCACAGGTCTCTGGTCCTAACTTAATACCAGCTCTTGATGGATTTGCAGCCCTATCCGGCCTTATGATTAATCCTAAGAAATGCCTAGTGCTTAATATTTCGCTCACAAACATGGAATTGATCCCGGCTAGGGCTGCACTCCCATTCACATGGGCAGAAAAATCAATCCCATATCTTGGAATTCATTTAACAGCATCTCATTCTGACTTATTCTCAACCAATTATCCTCCTGTATTAAGACAGATCACAAATCTAATAAAACAATGGTCGCAACTTCCTTTATCCTGGATAGGGAAGATTAATGCAATCAAAATGACTATTCTACCCAAATTGCTTTATCTATTCAGAGTCCTCCCTATTCCAATTCCTTCCTATTTTTTAAGAATAGTACAAAAAAGAGCAACTTCGTTTATATGGGGCTCTTCTAAACCACGTATACCTATACACACACTACATCTTCCCAAAAATAAAGGAGGCCTGGGATACCCTAATTTTACTAACTACTACAGAGCAGCACATTTGGCCAGTCTGTCCAAATACCATGCAAAACAGGAAATCCCATTATAGGTATTTATAGAGGCTTCAGAAAATGACCCTCTATTAATATCAAACTTGTTATGGCTTGATCCTAAAGACCGCTTTAAAATTCATAATCCCATAACTAAACACTTCTTATCTCTCTGGGATAAACTAAAAACCAAATATCAGTTACAATCTCCACACAATCCTCTCCTTTCTTTTATCAGAAATCCGGCCTTTTATCCGGCATGGATCTACCCAAATTCTTTTAAAGCTTGGACAACATCAGGCATTCAGACACTAAATGACTTCATAGCATCTAAATCATTCCTTTCATTCCCATCGCTTAGAGAAAAATATGATCTACCAAACTCTGAGATATTTAGATATCTCCAAATTAAAAATTTCTATACACCATTCCTAAAGGAGGATACACCATTATCCCAATTATCCATTTTTGAATCAATCTGTACAAAAGATCCATTTGCTAAAGGTACAATTTCATCACTTTATAATCAATTTTATGGAGTAGTAAATCTTAATAGACCCTCTTACGTTCAGAGGTGGGAGGAGGACCTGGGACGAACTTTAGAAGACACGGACTGGCCTAACATATGGCTCACATCTAAGTCATCTTCACCCAACATCTTAGCACTGGAGACAAACTATAAAGTGCTAACTCACTGGTACCTTGTACCCGCTAGAGTGGCAAAATATTCACCTAATACCTCAGCTCTTTGTTTTCGAGGATGCCCAGAAATAGGCACACATTTACACATATGGTGGACGTGCCCAGTAATCCAAACCTTCTGGAAGGAAGTCTTCGTGATTGCATCTAAAATATTTAAAAAAATAATACAACCAGATCCATATATAACTTTACTTAATCTAAAACCGGAATGGTTAACACTCTCTCAATTCAAACTTATAATCCAACTAATAACGGCTGCAAAACAAACAGTGGCCAAGGCATGGAAATCTCCTACATTGGTACTAGCAGAAACAATTCACAGAATGAATAATACAATGTCCCATGCTAATATGGTAGCCATCGATCAAAATCAAATTCCAAAATTTGAAAAACTTTGGCATCCTTGGATAAAACAACAGTTCCTGTCAAATTTCAATGACTCTGTCCTGTTGCCATGGTAACAGATTAAATGACTTACAGAGATACCCATTCTAAGGCTTCAAAGAGAACTAAAAAGAATAATAAACTGACGAGCGGGACAACCTTGTGGACCATACCTATGCCTTTCTACCCTTTTTCTTCTTTCTCTTTCCTTTTCTCCACCTTACGATTAAAGCTCATTATCAGAATTTATTTGACCTATATACACTCTACCTGTAAACAATATGTATAGTAGGTATAAATCATTTAAATACCTACAAAAGTAACTAAGGAAATGATATATATCTTTAATTTAGGTTTACGTGAACCCAATGTTTAATATTTGAAATTTCATGATATTTACCTATATAAACCCTACTGTAAAACAATGAGCTTACTTTATAGATCCTTGTAAACTTACTTTATGTATCTTTATAATATTGTATACTCAATAAACTTCTTTTGACAAGGAAAATACACTGCAGCTAACTGAATAACCTGCCTGCCTGCTCAATCTAAATGACACTCTCTCTCCCTCCACGCTGGCAACGACACACTACATGAGACCGACATGAAGGTGGCCTTATATAGTGTAGGGCATGGACTTAGTCCCCCTGAGCCATGATTGGCAAAAGGCACCCTGCCTTTGGCCAATTATGGCTCTCTTAGCTGAGGGTGCTGTGATTGGCCAAAGCATGCAGGCCATGGTGCATGCTCTGGCCAATCATCATACAGAAATGCACTGCGCTCCCGCAGTGCATTATGGGCCATTACACGCCGCTCTAATTTGTCACGAACAGCCCATAATGTTTGGTTTTTGACGAACGGGCGAACAGCCAATGTTCGAGTCGAACTCATGTTCGACTCAAACAGAAAGCTCATCCCTACTGGGAACCGCAAGGTCATGTCTACCGGATGATGATCCGACAATACCATGTTTTCCATAGTGGCACTATGCAGTTAGGAGAGATCAGCTTGTGGAATGAATAGATAGTCCAATCTCAAATAGCGCTTATGTGGGGGCAAGAAGAAAGTGTAATCTCTATTCCTAGGGTAAAGGGTCCACCAAGTATCGCGCAATGCAAGAGAAGCCAACTGGAGTTTGATTTGACGAAGGGTAAAAAAGGGGAGAGCAGATGCACCATTGGAGGTATCAATAAAAGGACTGAGGGGGACATTAACGTCACCGCCAAGAATTAAGAGGCCAGTCTGGAAGAGTATGCGTTTCGTAATGACATCTCGCAGAAAAGAATTAGGAATTAGGGCATACGCATTTGCCAATGTCACTGGTCTGTTCTTCCAGGTTCCTTTTAAAAATATGAATCTACGCTCCGGGTCCAGCAATTGATCCGTTAGATGAAATGGCAGTGATTTAGACAGCAGAATCGAGACTCCTTTTGTCTTGGAGTCCGTACAGGTAGCATGATATGCTATGGGGAATCTATGATTAGAAAGGCGTAAAATAGAGTTCGACTTAACCACTTACCGACCGCCGCACAACTATGTACGTCCAAACTTTAAATGGGGATATCGTTGTTATGGCAGCAGCTGGCTGCCATAACCCTGGTATCCCCGTTTTCGTGCGGCGGCCGGCTTTCAGATAAAAGTGGCGGATTCGCCGCGAGATCACTTTTATCGGTGGCGGGAGAGGGCCGCCCCTCCTGCCGCGATCCGGTGCCCTCCGCCGCTTAGCGGAGCCGTCGGTAGCAGTGGAGGCGATCGCGTCCTTCCCTGTGGTGTGCCTGGAGACGAATGAGGCTAATGGTGCCCACTAGGGATGAGCCGAACACCCCCCGGTTCGGTTCGCACCAGAACCCGCGAACGGACCGCAAGTTCGCACGAACGTTAGAACCCCATTGACGTCTATGGGACTCGAACGTTCGAAATCAAAAGTGCTCATTTTAAAGGCTAATTTGCATGGTATTGTCCTAAAAAGGGTTTGGGGACCCGGGTCCTACCCCAGGGGACATGTATCAATGCAAAAAAAACTTTTAAAAACGGCCGTTTTTTCGGGAGCAGTGATTTTAATGATGCTTAAAGTAAAAAAAAAAAGTGAAATATTCCTTTAAATATCGTACCTGGGGGGTGTCTATAGTATGCCTGTAAAGTGACGCGTGTTTCCCATGTTTAGAACAGTCCCTGCACCAAATGTCATTTTTAAAGGAAAAAATCTCATTTAAAACTGCTTGCGGGTTTAATGTCATGTCGGGTCATGGCAATATGGATGAAAATCAGTGAGACAAACGGCATGGGTACCCCCCAGTCCATTACCAGGCCCTTTGGGTCTTGTATGGATATTAAGGGGAACCCCGCACCCAAATTAAAATAAGGAAAGGTCCCTATATACTCTGAACAGCAGTATACAGGCGGTGCAAACAAGACAGGGACTGTAGGTTTGTTGTTAAGTAGAATCTGTTTGTAATTTTGAACATTTTTAATGTGTTTAGCTCCAGCCAAAAAATCTTTTCTAAGCTTTTTGGAAAACATAGGGAAGGGTTATCACCCCTGTGACATTTGTTTTGTGTCTTTCCTCCTCTTCAGAAGATTTCACCTCACTTTTTTGTCCCAATGAAAAATGTTTTTTGAAAATTTGTGTTTTTTTGTGGAACAAGGATTGGAAAGCATCAGTGGAAAGGAAAAATTGTTTTCCCATATTAACTCTTACAGGAGAGAATTTCCCTTCCTTAGGGGTAGATTTCATCTCACTTCCTGTTGTCTCCTTCCGTTTGCAAGTAGGAGTCGTTTGTAAGTTAGATGTTTGAAAGTAGGGTCCTGCCCTATATACTCAGCAGAAATTTGGGCCTTAGGTGTTGCTGTGGCCAAAACACTGTAAGCCCTCACAGGGCCCTGCTGTGAAATATTAGATCAAGAATTGTAATTACATGCCCCTGTTGAACAGGAGCTGAAAAATTAGGCCTTAGGCACTGGTGCTGGTGCCACAACACTGCAACCCCTCACAGACACTCTAGTTGGAACGCAGGAACGAGCCCTGCTGCAAAGTATTGCATCAAAAATTGTAATTACACGCCCCTGTTAGACAGGGGCAGAAAAATTGGGTCTTAGGCACTGGTGCTGGTGCCACAACACTGCAACCCCTCACAGACACTCTAGTTGAAACGCAGGAACAAGCCCTGCTGCAAAGTATTGCATCAAAAATTGTAATTACACGCCCCTGTTAGACAGGGGCTGAAAAATTGGGTCTTAGGCACTGGTGCTGGTGCCACAACACTGCAACCCCTCACAGACACTCTAGTTGGAATGCAGGAACGAGCCCTGCTGCAAAGTATTACATCAAAAATTGTAATTACACGCCCCTGTTAAACAGGGGCTGAAAAATTGTGCCTTAGGCACTGGTGGTGGCGCCCAGAACCAAAAATGTTCTTACAAGCTATCAGCGTGATGATTGAGGAGGAAGAGGATAATTACTCAGGGATAGTCACTCAGCATCAGCATAGGCAGTCTTTGAAGGGATCTGAGATTTCAAAAAAAATTATTCGGTTACATCTGCATCAGGTGCTTGGTAGCTGGTGGTGATCCAAGACTGATTCATTTTTATGAAGGTCAGCCGATCGACCGAGTCGGTGGACAGACGCACCCTGTGATCGGTTACCACGCCTCCAGCAGCACTGAATGTGCGTTCCGAAAGAACGCTGGATGCAGGACAGGCCAGTAGCTCAATTGCATACTGTGCAAGCTCTGGCCAGTGATCCATCCTCAAGACCCAGTAACCCAGAGGATTTTCGGTGGGAAAGGTGTCCAAGTCTGATCTTGCCCCTAGGTATTCCTGCACCATGTAAAACAGACGCTGGCGATGGTTGCTGGAACCGATCATACCTTGGGGCTGCGGACCAAAAAATTGTCTGAACGCATCGGTCAGACGGCCACCTTCTCCACCGCTCCTTCTTTGACTGACCGAAGCCTCAGCAACACGTTGTCCAAAAACAGGAGTTTGTAACCTCCCAGTCTCTGGGAACGCGTTGCACAGACCTTTCTGCAAGGCCTCCCGAAGATGTTTCATCCTCTGCTCCCTCTGCGATGGCAAGATAAGGTCCGCAACCTTACCCTTGTAACGTGGATCAAGGAGGGTTGCCAGCCAGTATTGGTCCTTCTCCTTGATACCACGAATACGAGGATCCTTACGCAGGCTTTGCAGGATCAGGGAGGCCATGCAGCGTAGGTTTGCTGAGGCATTCGGTCCGGAGTCCTCTGGGTCACTAAGGACAACAACGTCCGCAGCCACCTCCTCCCAGCCACGTACAAGTCCATGTGTTCCTTGGGACTGATCCCTTAAAGACTGCTGATGCTGAGTGCCAGGCTCCACCTCCATACTGACACAATCTTCCTCCTCCTCCTCCTCGTCCTCTTCCTGTGTGATCGGCGGGCACGCAGGAACACTGTCTGGATAAAGGGGGCCTTGAGAGCTAAGGAAGTCCTCCTCTTCCTGCCTCTGTTCTGCCTCAAGTGCCCTGTCCATTATTCCACGCAGCGTGTGCTCCAACAGGTGGACAAGGGGGACAGTGTCACTGATGCATGCACTGTCAGTGCTCACCATCCTCGTGGCCTCCTCGAATGGTGACAGGACAGTGCATGCATCCCTGATCATGGCCCACTGGCGTGGGGAAAAAAAACCAAGGTCCCCTGACCCTGTCCTGGTGCCATAGTCGCACAGGTACTCATTGATGGCCCTCTGCTGCGTGTGCAGCCGCTGCAGCATGGCCAACGTCGAGTTCCACCTGGTGGGCATGTCACAGATTAGGCGGTTCTTGGGCAGGTTAAACTCCTTTTGGAGGTCCGTCAGCCGAGCACTGGCATTATATGACCGGCGGAAATGCACACAGACTTTCCTGGCCTGCCTCAGGACATCCTGTAAGCCCGGGTACCTGCCCAAGAACCGCTGCACCACCAAGTTAAGGACGTGAGCCAAACAGGGCACATGGGTCAGTTGTCCCTGTCGGAGGGCAGAGAGGAGGTTGGTGCCATTGTCGCAAACCACCATTCCTGCCTTAAGTTGGCGTGGCGTCAACCACCTCTGAACCTGCCCCTGCAGAGCTGACAGAACCTCTGCCCCAGTGTGGCTCCTGTCCCCCAAGCACACCAGCTCAAGCACCGCATGGCATCTTTTGGCCTGCGTACTTGCGTAGCCCCTTGAACGCCTACGGAGCACCGCTGGTTCCGAGGAAGAGGCCATGGAGGAAGAAGAAGAGGAGGGGGTGGAGGAGAGAGGTGTGTCACAATCAGCATTTTGGAGGCGTGGTGGCGGAACAACCTCCAACACTACTGCACCTTGTCCTGCATCCTTCCCAGCTGCCAGCAGAGTCACCCAATGCGCCGTGAAACTTAAGTAACGTCCCTGTCCATGCCTGCTGGACCATGAGTCAGCGGTAATATGCACCTTACCGCTGACCGCCCTGTCCAGCGAGGCATGGACATTGCCTTCCACATGCCGGTAGAGAGCCGGAATCGCCTTCCGTGAGAAAAAGTGGCGTTTGGGTACCTGCCACTGAGGAACCGCACATTCCACAAACTCACGGAAGGGGGCAGAGTCTACCAACTGAAAAGGCAGCAGTTGAAGTGCTAGCAATTTTGCCAAGCTAGCATTCAACCGCTGGGCATGTGGATGGCTGGGAGCAAACTTCTTTCGGCGGTGCAGCAGCTGGGGCAGGGAAATTTGCCTGGTACAATCTGACGTCGGTGTACCAAAAGCAGATTGCCCATAAGTACTTGGCTGTGACACACCTAATTCTACACCTTCATTCCTCTCACTGCAGGTCGCAGAGAGGACTGAAGGTCTAGTGGGGTTGGAAATCTCAGCTGATGAGGAGCAAGGAGAGATCGTCTTTGTTCTTTGGTGTGGGTCTTTTAGATACGCTTGCCAACGAACTGCATGGCAGGTCAACATATGTCTGGTCAAGCATGTGGTACCCAAGCGGGAGATGTTTTGGCCACGCGAGATACGCTTGAGACATATATTGCAAATAGCAGCGGTGCGATCTGATGCACTCGTCTCAAAAAAGGCCCACACCAAAGAACTTTTTGAATAACGCGCAGAGACTGCAGCGCCCTGCACATGTGGAGCTTTGGGGTGTGATGCAGTCAATGTGCTGCCCTTAGGCTGGCCCCTGGAGGGCATCCTGCCTAGTTGGTGATGTGCCACCTCCTCCTCCTCCTCCTCCTCCTCCTCCTCCTCTCTCCTATCAGGCACCCACGTTGAGTCAGTGACCTCATCATCCCCTCCCTCCTCATCACTGGAGCAAACCTGGCAGTATGCTGCAGCAGGGGGAGCATGACTGCCAGATTGCTGTCCTTCTTGGGCACCCCCTCTGTCCGTGCTCATGTTACTGCCTTCATTGAGCTCAGTATCATCATCAGAGCCTTCCAAACGCTGGGCATCCTCCTGGAGCATGTACCCAACACTGTGGTCAAACAGTTCGAGGGAATCCTCAGGAGGACATGGTGGGGCTAGGGAAGGAGTCACTGATGACATTGAGCTGAGGGAAGAGGCCGCTGCTTTGCCAGACAAAGCACCCTGGGCATGGGTGAGAGAGGATGAGGAGGATGAGGACGGCTTGGTCATCCACTCGACCAAGTCTTCCGCATGTTGCGGCTCAACACGGCCAGCTGCCGAAAAAAAGGCCAAGCGTGTCCCATGGCCACGTGCTGATGAGGATGCACCGTCTCCACGACCAGCACTAGACACAGAGCCTGCTTGCCCTCTCTTATTGGCTTGTGACTGTCTGCCTCTCCTTCTTGGCCTTCCAGACATACTAATGGCCTGTAGCTGCACTAAGCTGGGATAGAACACCTGTAATTTTCTTCAGGTAGCTTTATATACTGTAACCAGACAAGCCTGCCTGTCAGTAGGAAGATAACAGGAACGGATCTAGCTGAACACTGTGAGCAGGACGTACTGCACTAAATGTATATAGCAGGAATGGATCTAGCTGAACACTGTGAGCAGGACGCACTGCACTGAATGTAAATAGCAGGAACGGATCTAGCTGAACACTGTGAGCAGGACGCACTGCACTGAATGTAAACAGCAGGAACGGATGTAGCTAAACACTGTGAGCAGGACGCACTGCACTGAATGTAAATAGCAGGAACGGATCTAGCTGAACACTGTGAGCAGGACGCACTGCACTGAATGTAAATAGCAGGAACGGATCTAGCTGAACACTGTGAGCAGCACGCACTGCACTGAATGTAAATAGCAGGAACGGATCTAGCTGAACACTGTGAGCAGGACGCACTGCACTGAATGTAAATAGCAGGAATGGATCTAGCTGAACACTGTGAGCAGCACGCACTGCACTGAATGTAAATAGCAGGAAAGGATCTAGCTGAACACTGTGAGCAGGACGCACTGCACTGAATGTAAATAGCAGGAACGGATCTAGCTGAACACTGTGAGCAGGACGCACTGCACTGAATGTAAATAGCAGGAACGGATCTAGCTGAACACTGTGAGCAGGACGCACTGCACTGAATGTAAATAACAGGAACGGATCTAGCTGAACACTGTGAGCAGGACACACTGTACTAAATGTAAATAGTCTAGCTGCCTGACCGTGGTACTAATAGGATCAAAAAGAACACCTGTAATTTTCTTCAGGTAGCTTTATATACTGTAACCAGACAAGCCTGCCTGTCAGTAGGAAGATAACAGGAACGGATCTAGCTGAACACTGTGAGCAGGACGTACTGCACTAAATGTATATAGCAGGAACGGATCTAGCTGAACACTGTGAGCAGGACGCACTGCACTGAATGTAAATAGCAGCAACGGATCTAGCTGAACACTGTGAGCAGGACGCACTGCACTGAATGTAAATAGCAGGAACGGATCTAGCTGAACACTGTGAGCAGGACGCACTGCACTGAATGTAAACAGCAGGAACGGATGTAGCTAAACACTGTGAGCAGGACGCACTGCACTGAATGTAAATAGCAGGAACGGATCTAGCTGAACACTGTGAGCAGGACGCACTGCACTGAATGTAAATAACAGGAACGGATCTAGCTGAACACTGTGAGCAGGACACACTGTACTAAATGTAAATAGTCTAGCTGCCTGACCGTGGTACTAATAGGATCAAAAAGAACACCTGTAATTTTCTTCAGGTAGCTTTATATACTGTAACCAGACAAGCCTGCCTGTCAGTAGGAAGATAACAGGAACGGATCTAGCTGAACACTGTGAGCAGGACGTACTGCACTAAATGTATATAGCAGGAACGGATCTAGCTGAACACTGTGAGCAGGACGCACTGCACTGAATGTAAATAGCAGGAACGGATCTAGCTGAACACTGTGAGCAGGACGCACTGCACTGAATGTAAATAGCAGGAACGGATCTAGCTGAACACTGTGAGCAGGACGCACTGCACTGAATGTAAACAGCAGGAACGGATGTAGCTAAACACTGTGAGCAGGACGCACTGCACTGAATGTAAATAGCAGGAACGGATCTAGCTGAACACTGTGAGCAGGACGCACTGCACTGAATGTAAATAGCAGGAACGGATCTAGCTGAACACTGTGAGCAGCACGCACTGCACTGAATGTAAATAGCAGGAACGGATCTAGCTGAACACTGTGAGCAGGACGCACTGCACTGAATGTAAATAGCAGGAACGGATCTAGCTGAACACTGTGAGCAGGATGCACTGCACTGAATGTAAATAGCAGGAACGGATCTAGCTGAACACTGTGAGCAGCACGCACTGCACTGAATGTAAATAGCAGGAACGGATCTAGCTGAACACTGTGAGCAGGAAGCACTGTACTGAATGTAAATAGCAGGAACGGATCTAGCTGAACACTGTGAGCAGGACACACTGCACTGAATGTAAATAGTCTAGATAGAAGATAACAGGAACGGATCTAGCTAAACTGAATACAGTGTATATATATATATGCAACACCTGGGATGCATATATATACACAATACACTGTAAGTGCAGCTAACTGACTGACTGTTCTGCCTAATCTATCTAACTCAAATCAAATGACACTGTCTCTCTCTCTCTCTATCGCTCAGCACACCGGAACACACACTACACAGGGCCGCCGTGCAGGCGGCCTTATATAGTGTGGGGTGTGTACTAAATCCCCTGAGCCATAATTGGCCAAAGCCACCCTGGCTTTGGCCAATTACAGCTCTCTCTACTGACGGCGCTGTGATTGGCCAAGCATGCGGGTCATAGTGCATGCTTGGCCAATCATCAGCCAGCAATGCACTGCGATGCCGCAGTGAATTATGGGCCGTGACGCGCCACACGAATTTGGCGCGAACGGCCCATATCGTTCGCAATTCGACGGACGGTCGAACAGCCGATGTTCGAGTCGAACATGGGTTCGACTCGAACACGAAGCTCATCCCTAGTGCCCACTCGTCTCCATGACATGTCATTTTTTTAAATTACTTTTTTTTTATTGCATTTTAGTGTAAATATAAGATCTGAGGTCTTTTTGACCCCAGATCTCATATTTAAGAGGACCTGTCATGCTTTTTTCTATTGCAAGGGATGTTTACATATAATGTAAAAAAAAATAAAAATAATTAAAAAAAAAAAAAAAAACCCCGTCCCGACGAGCTCGCGCGCAGAAGCGAACGCATACGCGAGTAGCGCCCGCATATGAAAACGGTGGTCAAACCACACATGTGAGGTATCGCCGTGACCAGTAGAGCGAGAGCAATAATTCTAGCCTTAGACTTCCTCTGTACCACAAAATATGCAACCTGTAGAATTTTTTAAACATCGCCTATGGAGATTTTGAGGGTAAAAGTTTGACGCCATTCCCCGAGCGGGCGCAATTTTTAAACTTGACATGTTGGTGACATGTTGGGTATCAATTTACTTGGCGTAACATTATATTTCACAATATAAAAAAAAAATTGGGCTAACTTTACTGTTGTCTTATTTTTTTTATTCAAAAAATGAATTTTTTCCAAAAAAAGTGCGCTTTTAAGACCGCTGCACAAATACAATGCAAAAAAAAGTATTGTAACGGCCACCATTTTATTCTCTAGGGTGTTCGAAGAAAAACCATATATAATGTTTGGGGGTTCTAAGTCATTTTCTAGCAGAAAAACCTGTTCTAAACATGTATACACCTAAAATCCAAAACAAGGCTGGTCCTTAAGTGGTTAAAGTGTGTTTCTTGCAAAAAAAAGACTTGTGCCCTAAGGTGACATGTTTTTGCAAGAAGGCTGCTATGTTTCTCGGGAACATTAAGTTCATTATGTTTCTCGGGAACATTATGACCTTTAATGTTGAGAGAGTAGACAGAAAGAGAGAGGAGCTGAGCAATTCGGGTTACAAGGCATCTTGAAAAAAACCTAGGCACCTGACTAAATGTGTTCACTAAGGTCAATCACCAAGCGGTCTGGATGAAGAGGGCAGTTGCAACAAAAAAAACAGGAGGAGGCAAGAGAAAAAGAAAAAAAGGGGGGGGGAGCTGTAGGCTGGGATTAAAAAGTTAGGAAGAATCCCAAATTAAAGTGATTACTTTAAGCCTTGTAGCTTGGTTAGGGTGAGGGGGGTATGTAGATACCCAAAAGGAAGGGCCAAGTACTCACTAAACACTTATGTCAGTTACCGGAGGTGGATACAGACCTGCTAGTCCACTTGGACAGGAAACTATGGAGGACGAAGGGAAGGGAAAGGTATGCTGGAAAAGCTCAGAGGGGAACCTGCCTCTCCAATGTGGGAAAGGGGTCTAGCACAGATGTAAACCAACACTGTCGATGACCTAGAATTTTCTCATGAAGGATAGGCAATCATAATAGGGAGATCTGTAACCTCGTAGGGGTAGGAGGCTGCTGACCGATTACCCCCATGAATAGGCATCCGTCAGCTTTCCGCTAAACCCCAACCCAGGGGAATAAGGTATTTCACTGTGTGGGCCCTGGAATATAAGTGGAAACTGGGCAGCATTAATGACCAGACATTCTTCTGCTGGGCAAGGTCATCTGCCGCAGAGTGTGCACCAAAATGTGTGAGTCTGCGTGTCAGAATTCCTCCCACTTACCGAACGACACCAACATTAGGAGTATGCTACCGCATCCAACAGCCAGGCCATAACTTATAATCAACAAAACCCCTGTTATAACAGCAATTATATTCTTGTCTGAGTAAACATGCTCCAGGAACACCCAGAAATGTTTTAGCTGGATGACATCCAGCAAAAGACAGGACTTCCAGATCTCATTATACATCTTTATGTGTACGAGTACCCACTCATGTCAGGTACCTTCAGCCAAGGAATTACTTATAATGTAAAGATTTCGTAGTGAGGTCCTAGGTGAGCGAGCACTCTAGGTAGTGTCAGATTACCACGTCAGAGATCACAATAGCTAAACTGGTGTTAAGATTTACAGGGGAAGTATACACCCCACCTGTAGAGCATATCCCCTTTGACAGTATTCCCGCCCCTAATAGGCTCTCCTGTAAGACATTGTTCTCTGGCGTAACACTTATGACAGCACCATTACTGACACCAGCCGAGAATAGGATATGATAAACTCTTTATGCATATAATGATATCCATCACCATGTCTCACTTGCAATAAGAAAGAGGAAGATGATATAACATATCCCAAGCAGTATTGCTCTCACAATGGCTCAAGGCAGTATTACTATCTTTACAGAATGAGAGGTGTGGAAGACCCAGACCTCAAAAGGGCCCGGTAGGCACAACTCTGTGATGAGTGCACAGCAAAAAAAAAAAAGAAAAGAAAAAACACCCATGGAAGAAACAAAAGAAAAATAACAATGCACCACCATAAAATGCATACAGATGTGGATTACCATCTGGTTCCACAGTCAAAATCTTTGTATATGTTATGTGATTATATGTCAGTATTACATTGTATATCCCTTTATGTTGTGGTCGTTCAGGTGCTTATCCAATAGTTTTTGAAACTATCGATGCTCCCCGCTAAGACCACTGCCTGTGGAAGGGAATTCCACATCCTTGCCTTACAGTAAAGAACCCTCTATGTAGTTTAAGGTTAAACCTCTTTTCTTATAATTTTAATGAGTGATCACTTGTCTTGTTAAACTCTCTTCCGTAAAAAAGTTTTATCCCTATTGTGGGGTCACCAGTAGGGATGAGCCGAATACCCTGTTCGGTTCGCACCAGAACTTGCGAACAGGCAAAAAATTTGTTCAAACAAACGAACACCATTAAAGTCTATGGGACACAAACATGAATAATCAAAAGTGCTAATTTTAAAGGCTTATATGCAAGTTATTGTCATAAAACGTGTTTGGGGACCTGGGTCCTGCCCCAGGGGACAAGGATCAATGCAAAAAAAGTTTTAAAAACGGACATTTTTTCGGGAGCAGTGATTTTAATAATGCTTAAAGTGAAACAATAAAAGTGTAATATCCCTTTAAATTTTGTACCTGCGGGGTGTCTATAGTATGCCTGTAAAGGGGCGCATGTTTCCTGTGTTTAGAACAGTCTGACAGCAAAATGACATTTCAAAGGAAAAAAAGTCATTTAAAACTATTCGCGGCTATTAATGAATTGCCAGTCTGACAATACACATAAAAGTTAATTGATAAAAACGGCATGGGAATTCCCCACAGGGGAACCAAAATTTTTTTTAAAAATGACGTGGGGGGTCCCCCTAAATTCCATACCAGGCCCTTTAGGTCTGGTATGGATATTAAGGGGAACCCCGGCCAAAGTTTAAAAAAAAAATGGAGTGGGGTCCCCCTGTGGGGAATTCTCATGCCGTTTTTATCAATGAACTTTTACATGTATTGTTGGACCGGCAATTCATTAATAGCCGCGAGTAGTTTAAATGACTTTTTTTCCTTTGAAATGTCATTTTGCTGTCAGACTGTTCTAAACACGGGAAACATTTGCCCCTTTTCAGGCATACTATAGACACCCCCCAGGTATGAAATTTAAAGGGATATTACACTTTTATTGTTTCACTTTAAGCATTATTAAAATCACTGCTCCCGAATAAACGTCCGTTTTTAAAACTTTTTTTTGCATTGATACATGTCCCCTGGGGCAGGACCCAGGTCCCCAAGCACTTTTTATGACAATACCATGAATATAAGCACTTTTGATCTCTCCCATAGACTTTTAAAGGGTGTTCCGCGGCATTCGAATTTCCCGCGAACACCCCAAATTGTTCGCTGTTCGGCGAACTTGCGAACAGCCCATGTTCGACTCGAACATGAGTTTGACTCGAAGCTCATCCCTAGTCACCAGTACAGTATTTATAAATTGAAATCATATCCCCTCTCAAGTGTCTCTTCTCCAGAGAGAATCAGTGCTCGCAACCTTTCCTCATAACTAATATCCTCCAGACCTTTTATTAGCTTTGTTGCCCTTCTTTTTACTCGCTCCATTTCCAGTACATCCTTACTGAGGACTGGTGCCCAGAACTGGACAGCATACTCTAGGTGCGGCCAGACCAGAGTCTTGTAGAGTGGGAGAATTATCATTTTATCTCTGGAGTTGATCCCCTTTTTAATGCATGCCAATATTCTGTTTGCTTTGTTAGCAGCAGCTTGGCATTGCATGCCATTGCTGAGCCTATCATCTACTAGGACCCCCAGGTCCTTTTCCATCCTATATTCCCCCAGAGGTTCTCCTCCCAGTGTATAGATTGCATTATTTTACATTTTTCTACATTAAACCTCATTTGCCATGTAGTTTTCCACCCCATGAATTTGTTCAGATCTTTTTGCAAGGTTTCCACATCCTGCAGAGAAGTTATTGCCCTGCTTAGCTTAGTATCGTCCGCAAATACAGAGATTGAACTGTTTTCCCTAGCCTTCAGGTCGTTTATGAACAAAATAATTAGGATTGGTACCAGCACAGAACCCTGGGGGACCCCACTACCCAGCCCTGACTATTCCGAGTACTCCCCATTTATCACCACCCTCTGAACTCGCCCTTGTAGCCAGTTTTCAATCCATGTACTCACCCTATGGCCCATGCCAACGGACCTTATTTTGTAGAGTAAACATTTATGGGGAACTGTATCAAATGCTTTTGCAAAATCTAGATACACCACGTCTACGGGCCTTCCTTTAACTAGATGGCAACTAGATAAAGGTGATCGGGATCTCGCTGTACATTGGTTCTCTTTTTCTTAGTGCTGATTCTGGATTTTTAAATGTCATCAGCAGTACCAGTACCAAGTTGAATGCCTGGGTTTTCTTGATCTAACAGCCAACTTGCTTTTAGCGTATATTGAATAGCTTACGTTGAACTGAAGTTAATGTGCTACACTGGAATTTCCTTAGTGGTTAGAATGCTGGCACTTTTAACCTGGCCTTCTAGATTTTCGAACAATGTCAATATGTACATTCATATGAAAGTTTGCATAAAAATTCTTAGTACATCCAATGGGTTGAAGAATGTTGTTCAAAAGAACTTGAACATTTTTTTGAATTTAACATTCAATTTTATAATGAATAGACACAAAATTAAAATGACATACACTGTTATGCTTGAGGTGATTGTAGCTGTATTAGTCCACTTGCAACAAGAGCAATTGAGTACTGTCCGTCGTACTTTTTTATACGCATTAACATTGAAATATTCAGGCAAACTATCAGGGTGTTCCCCCTTCTTCAAGACCCAAGCAGCACTAATACACAAAGTTTTATCAGAATGTTAAATAAGACAATTTCTAAAAAAAAAAAAAAAAAAAAAAAAAAAAACGTACATAGCAATGATAATTGGCTAGTAAGATAAGGCAGGGAGGGGGCTACAGACTGGGAGGGTAAGTAACAGTTACAGAGGTGAGGGGAGGGGTTCATAAACTAAATAATGAGATTAGTTCAAAGATTTTCCTTTCCTGAGTAGTTTTGAAGTTTCCTTTAAGAACTAAAACATTTATGTCTTCCATTGGTGTGGTCTAGTTGTGAGAAATGATGTCCCACAGGAATTCAGAATTATTCTCCTTATGTTTCTTTTTTTTAAATCAATATTTTTTTATTGAATATTACACAAAACATAAGTGAAAAAACATGTAGAAAAATAGTCATTCAGACATTCACTTCTTCAGCTTATTACACAGTCCTGAGGATGATTCTTTAACAAAATCTGTATACAATAGACATGTAAACCAAGGTAAAAAATGTGATATATAAAGTAAATCTTGTTAGATCAAGAGTGAGAAACACCACTCCCCTGCCCAGGCACCACAACTAGGAACACACTGCGCTCAGGAGGAGAGCAGCGACCCCCAGCCCTCTTTTGGGGGTTGTTGTATTGTTTTCATTGTTAGATAAAGTCTAGCATTAGACTAAGTAGTATATGAAAAAGACATTGGTGTTCCAAAAAGAAAAAAGTAAGAACTATAAAGTATAAAAGTATAAAATAATATAAAATAAAATTAGGAAAAAAAAAGAAGAAAAACGCAGTCAGATAGTTACATCCCTTTGGTAGTACAGTATGGTTCATAAGTGATACATTTAGGTCTTATGTTTCATTGTGTACCAATCTACCTGCCAAACCTGCCTATCCCAGACAGAGAGACGCATCTTGTTCGAGCGTCCACAGCTGCAGCTACATCAGGAGCGCCTCTTCCCCCCTCCGGGTTCCAGGATTACACAGCTCCACACCCCGGGGGATTTTTGGGACTACAGCCACTCCTACATAACCACTGGAGACAGGCATATCTGACAGCCAATACCATCAAAAAGGAAAATACAGTTAATATACATTCCGATTACATTCGTAGAAAACCTGGACATGGACTAATATGGAACTTGGAATAATCAT
This sequence comes from Lithobates clamitans, assembly GCA_037952925.1. Taxonomy (NCBI): domain Eukaryota; kingdom Metazoa; phylum Chordata; class Amphibia; order Anura; family Ranidae; genus Lithobates; species Lithobates clamitans. Next base: position 12,471,482 of record JBBGZY010000304.1, on the reverse strand, counting down.
CTATCCACCACAGGACATCCCCTCCTACTAGCCACTCCTTTCCATGTACACATGTCAGCCTACCGGCCCATACAGACTGTGCTCTTGTTCTCCTGGCTCTGATGAAGAGGTTACCCTCGAAACGCGTCAGCCCTTTTTGAATACTTGCCTCAACATGGGCATACCCCAATTTTAATTAATTCTTTAGTGCCTATTTTGTTACCTGTTTGTATGCAATGTAGTATTTGTATGATTTGATATTTATATGTTTGTATTCCCTATACATGATTAAACCATGTATGTTTTGATATAAGCGTCTGATCACACGCCTTCCATCCACCTCCTACCATACAGTCCTTTCCAGACCACCCTGGGTCAGTTAAGGCAGTGGGACACGCTCTATCATCTCCTCCAATCCTTCCATTTTCTATAATACTACCCGTTTACTGCGACAAACGGCCTCACAAGCGCAGGAGCATTTCTCACCATATCTTGCCGGAATTAACTCTATGTCTAAGGATAAAATTGCATTCCCCGGCGACATGGGTACTTTAATATTCAATACTTGTGAAATTACTCCATATATTCCTTTCCAAAAGGGGATTATAGTAGGGCAAGACCAGAGTATATGGTACAATGTTCCCACAGCACCACAGTTCCTCCAGCAGGTATTTGAACTTTATGGTGAGAATTTAGCTATTCTATGGCGCTTTTAAGACCGCTGCACAAATACAATGCAAAAAAAAGTATTGTAACGGCCACCATTTTATTCTCTAGGGTGTTCGAAGAAAAAACATATATAATGTTTGGGGGTTCTAAGTCATTTTCTAGCAGAAAAACCTGTTCTAAACATGTATACACCTAAAATCCAAAACAAGGCTGGTCCTTAAGTGGTTAAAGTGTGTTTCTTGCAAAAAAAAGACTTGTGCCCTAAGGTGACATGTTTCTGCAAGAAGGCTGCTATGTTTCTCGGGAACATTAAGTTCATTATGTTTCTCGGGAACATTATGACCTTTAATGTTGAGAGAGTAGACAGAAAGAGAGAGGAGCTGAGCAATTCGGGTTACAAGGCATGTTGAAAAAAACCTAGGCACCTGACTAAATGTGTTCACTAAGGTCAATCACCAAGCGGTCTGGATGAAGAGGGCAGTTGCAACAAAAAAAACAGGAGGAGGCAAGAGAAAAAGAAAAAAAGGGGGGGGGGGGAGATGTAGGCTGGGATTAAAAAGTTAGGAAGAATCCCAAATTAAAGTGATTACTTTAAGCCTTGTAGCTTGGTTAGGGTGAGGGGGGTATGTAGATACCCAAAAGGAAGGGCCAAGTACTCACTAAACACTTATGTCAGTTACCGGAGTTAGATACAGACCTGCTAGTCCACTTGGACAGGAAACTATGGAGGACGAAGGGAAGGGAAAGGTATGCTGGAAAAGCTCAGAGGGGAACCTGCCTCTCCAATGTGGGAAAGGGGTCTAGCACAGATGTAAACCAACACTGTCGATGACCTAGAATTTTCTCATGAAGGATAGGCAATCATAATAGGGAGATCTGTAACCTCGTAGGGGTAGGAGGCTGCTGACCGATTACCCCCATGAATAGGCATCCATCAGCTTTCCGCTAAACCCCAACCCAGGGGAATAAGGTATTTCACTGTGTGGGCCCTGGAATATAAGTGGAAACTGGGCAGCATTAATGACCAGACATTCTTCTGCTGGGCAAGGTCATCTGCCGCAGAGTGTGCACCAAAATGTGTGAGTCTGCGTGTCAGAATTCCTCCCACTTACCGAACGACACCAACATTAGGAGTATGCTACCGCATCCAACAGCCAGGCCATAACTTATAATCAACAAAACCCCTGTTATAACAGCAATTATATTCTTGTCTGAGTAAACATGCTCCAGGAACACCCAGAAATGTTTTAGCTGGATGACATCCAGCAAAAGACAGGACTTCCAGATCTCATTATACATCTTTATGTGTACGAGACCCCCACTCATGTCAGGTACCTTCAGCCAAGGAATTACTTATAATGTAAAGATTTCATAGTGAGGTCCTAGGTGAGCGAGCACTCTAGGTAGTGTCAGATTACCACGTCAGAGATCACAATAGCTAAACTGGTGTTAAGATTTACAGGGGAAGTATACACCCCACCTGTAGAGCATATCCCCTTTGACAGTATTCCCGCCCCTAATAGGCTCTCCTGTAAGACATTGTTCTCTGGCGTAACACTTATGACAGCACCATTACTGACACCAGCCGAGAATAGGATATGATAAACTCTTTATGCATATAATGATATCCATCACCATGTCTCACTTGCAATAAGAAAGAGGAAGATGATATAACATATCCCAAGCAGTATTGCTCTCACAATGGCTCAAGGCAGTATTACTATCTTTACAGAATGAGAGGTGTGGAAGACCCAGACCTCAAAAGGGCCCGGTAGGCACAACTCTGTGATGAGTGCACAGCAAAAAAAAAAAAGAAAAGAAAAAACACCAATGGAAGAAACAAAAGAAAAATAACAATGCACCACCATAAAATGCATACAGATGTGGATTACCATCTGGTTCCACAGTCAAAATCTTTGTATATGTTATGTGATTATATGTCAGTATTACATTGTATATCCCTTTATGTTGTGGTCGTTCAGGTGCTTATCCAATAGTTTTTGAAACTATCGATGCTCCCCCCTAAGACCACTGCCTGTGGAAGGGAATTCCACATCCTTGCCTTACAGTAAAGAACCCTCTATGTAGTTTAAGGTTAAACCTCTTTTCTTATAATTTTAATGAGTGATCACTTGTCTTGTTAAACTCTCTTCCGTAAAAAAGTTTTATCCCTATTGTGGGGTCACCAGTAGGGATGAGCCAAACACCCTGTTCGGTTCGCACCAGAACTTGCGAACAGGCAAAAAATGTGTTCAAACAAACGAACACCATTAAAGTCTATGGGACACAAACATGAATAATCAAAAGTGCTAATTTTAAAGGCTTATATGCAAGTTATTGTCATAAAACGTGTTTGGGGACCTGGGTCCTGCCCCAGGGGACAAGGATCAATGCAAAAAAAGTTTTAAAAACGGACATTTTTTCGGGAGCAGTGATTTTAATAATGCTTAAAGTGAAACAATAAAAGTGTAATATCCCTTTAAATTTTGTACCTGCGGGGTGTCTATAGTATGCCTGTAAAGGGGCGCATGTTTCCTGTGTTTAGAACAGTCTGACAGCAAAATGACATTTCAAAGGAAAAAAAGTCATTTAAAACTATTCGCGGCTATTAATGAATTGCCAGTCTGACAATACACATAAAAGTTAATTGATAAAAACGGCATGGGAATTCCCCACAGGGGAACCAAAATTTTTTTTAAAAATGACGTGGGGGGTCCCCCTAAATTCCATACCAGGCCCTTTAGGTCTGGTATGGATATTAAGGGGAACCCCGGCCAAAATTTAAAAAAAAAATGGAGTGGGGTCCCCCTGTGGGGAATTCTCATGCCGTTTTTATCAATGAACTTTTACATGTATTGTTGGACCGGCAATTCATTAATAGCCGCGAGTAGTTTAAATGACTTTTTTTCCTTTGAAATGTCATTTTGCTGTCAGACTGTTCTAAACACGGGAAACATTTGCCCCTTTTCAGGCATACTATAGACACCCCCCAGGTATGAAATTTAAAGGGATATTACACTTTTATTGTTTCACTTTAAGCATTATTAAAATCACTGCTCCCGAAAAAACGTCCGTTTTTAAAACTTTTTTTTGCATTGATACATGTCCCCTGGGGCAGGACCCAGGTCCCCAAACACTTTTTATGACAATACCATGAATATAAGCACTTTTGATCTCTCCCATAGACTTTTAAAGGGTGTTCCGCGGCATTCGAATTTCCCGCGAACACCCCAAATTGTTCGCTGTTCGGCGAACTTGCGAACAGCCCATGTTCGACTCGAACATGAGTTTGACTCGAAGCTCATCCCTAGTCACCAGTACAGTATTTATAAATTGAAATCATATCCCCTCTCAAGTGTCTCTTCTCCAGAGAGAATCAGTGCTCGCAACCTTTCCTCATAACTAATATCCTCCAGACCTTTTATTAGCTTTGTTGCCCTTCTTTTTACTCGCTCCATTTCCAGTACATCCTTCCTGAGGACTGGTGCCCAGAACTGGACAGCATACTCTAGGTGCGGCCAGACCAGAGTCTTGTAGAGTGGGAGAATTATCATTTTATCTCTGGAGTTGATCCCCTTTTTAATGCATGCCAATATTCTGTTTGCTTTGTTAGCAGCAGCTTGGCATTGCATGCCATTGCTGAGCCTATCATCTACTAGGACCCCCAGGTCCTTTTCCATCCTATATTCCCCCAGAGGTTCTCCTCCCAGTGTATAGATTGCATTATTTTACATTTTTCTACATTAAACCTCATTTGCCATGTAGTTTTCCACCCCATGAATTTGTTCAGATCTTTTTGCAAGGTTTCCACATCCTGCAGAGAAGTTATTGCCCTGCTTAGCTTAGTATCGTCCGCAAATACAGAGATTGAACTGTTTTCCCTAGCCTTCAGGTCGTTTATGAACAAAATAATTAGGATTGGTACCAGCACAGAACCCTGGGGGACCCCACTACCCAGCCCTGACTATTCCGAGTACTCCCCATTTATCACCACCCTCTGAACTCGCCCTTGTAGCCAGTTTTCAATCCATGTACTCACCCTATGGCCCATGCCAACGGACCTTATTTTGTAGAGTAAACATTTATGGGGAACTGTATCAAATGCTTTTGCAAAATCTAGATACACCACGTCTACGGGCCTTCCTTTAACTAGATGGCAACTAGATAAAGGTGATCGGGATCTCGCTGTACATTGGTTCTCTTTTTCTTAGTGCTGATTCTGGATTTTTAAATGTCATCAGCAGTACCAGTACCAAGTTGAATGCCTGGGTTTTCTTGATCTAACAGCCAACTTGCTTTTAGCGTATATTGAATAGCTTACGTTGAACTGAAGTTAATGTGCTACACTGGAATTTCCTTAGTGGTTAGAATGCTGGCACTTTTAACCTGGCCTTCTAGATTTTCGAACAATGTCAATATGTACATTCATATGAAAGTTTGCATAAAAATTCTTAGTACATCCAATGGGTTGAAGAATGTTGTTCAAAAGAACTTGAACATTTTTTTGAATTTAACATTCAATTTTAGAATGAATAGACACAAAATTAAAATGACATACACTGTTATGCTTGAGGTGATTGTAGCTGTATTAGTCCACTTGCAACAAGAGCAATTGAGTACTGTCCGTCGTACTTTTTTATACGCATTAACATTGAAATATTCAGGCAAACTATCAGGGTGTTCCCCCTTCTTCAAGACCCAAGCAGCACTAATACACAAAGTCTTAGCAGAATGTTAAATAAGACAATTTCTAAAAAAAAAACAAAAAAAAAAAAAAAAACGTACATAGCAATGATAATTGGCTAGTAAGATAAGGCAGGGAGGGGGCTACAGACTGGGAGGGTAAGTAACAGTTACAGAGGTGAGGGGAGGGGTTCATAAACTAAATAATGAGATTAGTTCAAAGATTTTCCTTTCCTGAGTAGTTTTGAAGTTTCCTTTAAGAACTAAAACATTTATGTCTTCCATTGGTGTGGTCTAGTTGTGAGAAATGATGTCCCACAGGAATTCAGAATTATTCTCCTTATGTTTCTTTTTTTTAAATCAATATTTTTTTATTGAATATTTCACAAAACATAAGTGAAAAAACATGTAGAAAAATAGTCATTCAGACATTCACTTCTTCAGCTTATTACACAGTCCTGAGGATGATTCTTTAACAAAATCTGTATACAATAGACATGTAAACCAAGGTAAAAAATGTGATATATAAAGTAAATCTTGTTAGATCAAGAGTGAGAAACACCACTCCCCTGCCCAGGCACCACAACTAGGAACACACTGCGCTCAGGAGGAGAGCAGCGACCCCCAGCCCTCTTTTGGGGGTTGTTGTATTGTTTTCATTGTTAGATAAAGTCTAGCATTAGACTAAGTAGTATATGAAAAAGACATTGGTGTTCCAAAAAGAAAAAAGTAAGAACTATAAAGTATAAAAGTATACAATAATATATAATGTTATACATGTTTATAAATTTATCAATTTAGGAGCCCAGATCGACACGATCGAACACAAAATGGAGGACACTATAGTTATCACTAACCAAAACTCTCAGCACATCTGCACCATGCAGGATCAACTAGACCTAGCCATGGCTCGTATCGACAAACTTGAGAATAGGTCAAGATCATACAATATCAGAATCTGTGGCCTACCGGAAATGATTCAAAATGTTCCAGAAGCAGTGCAAGACCTGATTAAACAATTAATCCCCAACATCCCCTCTCACCGCCTTGAGCTGGACAGGGCCCACAGAGCCCTGGGGCCCCCCAGAAAAGATGGCACCCCAAGAGATATTATTGCCAAGCCCCATCATTACACAGTAAAAGAGGAAGTGATGAGACAGGCCAGGTCCACTCACACAGTGATGTGCATGGGTCACCAAGTGCAGATCTTTGTGAATCTCTCACCCTTCACGATCCAGAGGAGGAGATCTTTGAAACCCCTGCTTCTCGCTCTAACCCAAAGAGACATAAAGTACAAATGGGCCTTCCCATTCTCGGTTAAGTTCTCCTTTAAGTGGAAACACTACGCTTTCTCCTCCCCCCCAGAAGGAGAGAAAATTATCTTGCACCTGAAAATCATCTCCCAGGAAGCCGAAATGGACACAACCAATGCTGGTGTTAACGCAAACAAACGACCGGCCCCCACCAGCCCTCAATCTCCCTTGTGGTCAACAGGAAAAGCAAAGAAGGCCAAAGACAACAACCTAACTTGAAGCCAGTGATAATTTGGACTGCATCTCATACATCCCGGTTGTGAAGCAGGGACCAGAGTAATAATTCCCCCGAATGTGGGGGGTCCCTCGTGCCTATACCTTTAGGCACGCTAGCCAACCGGGCACCATTTTCTAAGTATCCAGATTTTTTTGTGTTTTTTTTTTTTTTTCCTTTTTAGTTCAATTTGTTCATTGAAGTGAGAGGTGGTCACAAGGTAGCTGTACCTCTCTGGACTGATAGTTACTGTATCACCACACTTCTCTCTAGGGCAATTTAACCACTCTTTTTGGGGCAACCAGACTGGTCCCCCCAATGGACGCTCTGCTGGGATAGAGAGGGTTTATGGGAGTTAGGGGGATAGTGCACTTGGGGGAGGTGCAGGGCCACTCGCCAGTCAAGATGTTTAGATATTGTGGTAAACTTCAGTAAGGGTATTTTTTCCCTTAGAGGAACATGTTTTTTGTAGAGCGTTCGGTTTCGTGATGGAACACTTGTGCACCCACCTAACCCTTAGACACCCGTTGGTCTCTAGGGGCTAGGCTGTCTGAGCCTAGATGGGCCAGACATTGTCTGATTGCTCTCTGAAGGATACGGGGGGTTTCTCCTTCCCTGTGTCCTTCCTTTCTTTTCTAGGAGACCTTTTCTATTCTATCCTGCTCTCCCTCCCCTCCTCCCCGCTCACAACATCGTGCCTAACTGCTTCTTGTGTTTCAGATATCATACGCACCCCCAAGGAAGTACCTGCTCAATCCCCAACGAGATGGAGCGATGATCATCACGCTGTCGTCCAGGTTCCAACGCGTCTACGGGTAAGTGGGGGCTGTTACTGCTGCATTTCACCCCAACTGCTCCATGGCTGACAGCCCCATAGATGAACTCCACATAGCATCCCACAATGTCCAGGGACTCAACTCCCCGATTACAAGCATCTCAAGCTAGACATTATCATGCTGCAAGAAACACATTTCCCCTCCCGGTATAGCCCTAAGTTTCTTCACCCACACTTCCCACAGTTCTTCTTAGCAAGCGCTGACAAAAAAAAACAAGGGGGTTGCTATCTTAATATCCAAAAATCATAAATTTGTAAAAGTCTCTGAACATGCTGACCCAGAGGGCAGGTTCCCCCAGGTCAAGGGCACGGTGGGAGACCACCTGTACTCCCTGTTCTCCTACTATGCTCCAAATAGAGGACAAGCTAAATTTTTTGACTCCCTAATGCGCATCCTCGCTCAGAAACTGGAAGGGACTGTAATCTTTGGCGGAGATTCAAACGCAGCGTTCGATCAGGGACTAGACAAGTCTAAACCCCCGCGGTCTCAACTAACATATCCCACCAAAGAAAGTCTCAGAATCGCAAAGATGATTTATGCTCACGGCTTGGCTGATACTTGGAGGGAACTCAATCCCACCAAGAGGGACTTTACCCAGTTCTCTTCCCCTCATAACACTTATGCGAGGATCGACCACATACTGACCCCATCCTCCTTACTCCCATTAATACACAGAGCCCAAATCAGGGAGTCGGCCCTCTCGGACCACTCCATTGTTACCATAACAATCAAAACAGGCACCTTGGGTGGATCTAGGGGAAATTGGAGACTTAATGAGTCATTGCTGTCTGATCCCATCAGAGTTACAGAACTTGAAAAAGCCCTACAAGAGTACTTTGAACTCAATAAATCAGAGGAAACCTCTCCAGAAATGCTCTGGGCTGCGCGTAAAGCTTTTATAAGGGGTAAACTCATTCAGATCTCCATACAGATCAAACGAGAACGGAAGGCCGACATAATTCGGTTAGACAGGGAATCTAGCACTCGCAGCCAAGGCCAAAAAGGCCATTCGCTGGAAGGGACATACATTTTACGCACAGGCAGACAAAATAGGCCCCCTTTTAGCGACAAAACTATCTACTCCTATCAAGATCCACGCATTGCCCAAGCTCAGGATAAATGGTCAACCCCCCCACAACTAACCCTTCCAAGATACTGGAAGCTTTCCAAGGTTTTTACTCTAAATTATATAGCCAACCAGCTACACCAAGCGCTGAATTGGGAGACTTTTTGGGAGCATAGCCGCGGACGGGACCCCGAAAACCAAGCACCGCCTTCAAGCTTTCTAAGTGTGTAAATTTTTTATTTCACTCCTCACTGCCACAGTTTCACAGTTTCGAAGGCCATGGAATGCCCAGATGGCACAAACCCCTCCCAAATGACCCCATTTTGGAAAGTAGACACCCCAAGCTATTTGCTGAGAGGTATGGTGAATATGTTGCAGACCTCACTTTTTGTCACAAAGTTTTGAAAATTGAAAATTGAAATTGAAAATTTTCTTTCTTAATTTTCAAAAACAAATGAGAGCTGGAAAATACTCACCCTGCCTCTCAGCAAATAGCTTGGGGTGTCTATTTTCCAAAATGGGGTCATTTGGGGGGGTGTTGTGCTATCTTTGCATTTTATGGCCTTCAAAACTGTGATAGGTAGTGAGGAGTGAAATCAAAAATTTATGCTCTTAGAAATCCTGAAGGCGGTGATTGGTTTTCCGATTCCCCTACGCAGCTAGGCTCCCAAAAAGTCCCACACATGTGGTATCCCCATACTCAGGAGAAGCCGCAGAATGTATTTTGGGGTGCAATTCCACATATAATCATGCCATGCTTGAACAATATATGATTTAGTAACAACTTTGTGTAAAACATTTTTTTTGTCATTATTTAATCACTTGGGACAAAAAAATTAAATATTCAATGGACTCAACATACCTCTCAGCAATTCCTTGGGGTGACTACTTTCCAAAATGGGGTCATTTGGGGGGATTGTACTACCCTGCCATTTTAGCACCTCAAAAAATTAGATAGGCAGTCATAAACTAAAAGCTGTGTAAATTCCAGAAAATGTACCCTAGTTTGTAGACGCTATAACTTTTGCGCAAACCAATAAATATATACTTATTGACTTTTTTTTACCAAAGACATGTGGCTGAATACATTTTGGCCTAAATGTATGACTAAAATTGAGTTTATTGGATTTTTCTTATAACAAAAAGTAGAAAATATCATTTTTCTTCAAAATTTTCGGTCTTTTTCTGTTTATATCGCAAAAAATAAAAATGGCAGAGGCAATCAAATACCATCAAAAGAAAGCTTTATTTGTGGGGAAAAAAAGGACACAAATTTCGTTTGGGTACAACATTGAATGACCGTGCAATTACCAGTTAAAGCGATGCAGTGCCAAAATGTAAAAAGTGCTCTGGTCAGGAAGGGGGTAAAAACTTCCGGGGCTGAATTGGTTAAGGAATATAAGGAGGATGATTTCTGCACTGCTGTAGGATATCATTACTCACAACCAGACCACACCATGGCAGACATGAATATTTTAGTTCCTAAAAGGAACTTCAAAACTACTCAGGAAAAAACTTTTAAACTAAGAATTAGAATTCCATTTCACACAAAATGATAATGTGGACCTCAGTTTTCTAAATCATTATCCAACAACTATACGACCCACCTCTCACCTCTGTTAATGTTACTCCCCCTCCCAGTCTATAGCCTTCTCCCTGCCTTATCTTACTAAATATCCAAGTTGAATTACCATTGCTGTGTACCTTGTTTTTTTTTCCTCTTTTTTTTCCTCAGAAATTGTCTTACTTAACACTCTGCTAAAAAGGCGTGTATTAGTACTTACTTGGGCCTTGAAGACGGGGGCATACCCCAAAAGCTTGTGCAGAAAATGTGGATGTTAGTGCAAATTTTAAAAAAATTGTTTGTTCGAGAAAACATTTCCATCCTGCTCCTTAGAATTTTCTTGTCACTGTTTTATTGCTGTCTGTGTCCCTGTTATTAATATTCACTATGTCTATATGTTCTGGTGAGAACCAGGACTGTAAGTGAGGAAAAATCCAAGATTGTGGGAACAGGTGAAATCTACCAATTGGGACAGTAATATCTGTTTAGAACAGGATTTACTCACTTTGGAAAAAAAATCATTCTATATCCTGTGGCAGGTATGTATTATTTTAATGTATATGCGTTATTGCTGAATTAAATAATGCCTTGATTGCCATTGCATTACCCTAGACACAATGTCAGAAGATGGGATGTACCAAGTTATGGCTTTATATTATTAAAGGGATAGAGATAAAGAGCCACATTACCTCAAGACTTCCACTGGCAGAGTAGGCAGCATATGCGTACAAAAACTCTTCACTTTTGCTCTCTTTACCACAATCTTGTCCACTTGGATAATAGCACTGGCCTTTCTTCAGAATGATTGTGTTTGGAGAAGAGCTTGGTAGGTCAAGCAACACTGAATAATTTACTAACTGAATTTCTTTTAAGCCCATTGAAGTCCACAAGAGTGCAATTTTTTTCATTGGGTCTGAGTTTGTTTTATTGACAGAAATCTCTGTGAAATATCTGGAAGGCAAAAAGATATAATTTTTGTTTGCATCTGCAATATAATTAAACATGTATGAGACAGTTTTCTTTATCATAATCTCTGGGCCTTATACAGAAAACAAAACAAGTTTCAACTGCTATCCTATAATTGACAGATTTTTGAAGTAACAAGCATTGGACATCAATATTCTGCTGCATGGTCTGCTTTAAGTAAACAACATAATATATTAAGGAAAATTGTTATCCATACTTACCGTAATTTTCCTTTCCTGGACCCCCCCCAATGTCAGCCTACTATGGGTCAGCTCCGCCCCCTCTGGCCCCTCCAGGACCACCTCTTTCTTAGCCCATAAAGGGTGGCTGTCTGCCCACACCAGTGTTTAAAATAAAAAAACCCGCCTCGTGACGGATAAACTGGGTGGGAATCCCAGGCTGACATAGGGAGGATCCAGGAAAGGAAAATTACGTTAAGTATGGATAACAATTTTCCTTATTCCTGGACCTCCCCTTGTCAGCATGGTACATGTCATGTACCAAGCAATATTAAGAAAGGAAGGAAGACAAAAAATATAAAATAAGCCAAACCCTCAATGCAATGCTATTCAAATTTTTAATGGGCAACAGCCACTATATTAACCATAAATAACCATAGAGCCAAATGTTTCCTCAGGCGGACAAGCCAAATTAAGCCTGTAATGCCTAATAAAAGGTGTTGGGCGTGCTCCAGTTTGCTGCTCTGCAAACTACCTCAGGGATGACCTTCACGTAAGCTGCCCAGGATGCTGCCATACCCATTGTCAAATGTGCTTTGATCTCTGAAGGAGGAGGAAGGCCCAACGTTTTGTATGCAATATGTATGGTCTTGACAAACCAGGTAGACACAACTCTGGATGTTGCTGGCATACCCTTTTTAGGCCCCATTGGGAAAACCTACAGCTGATCTTGTTTTCAAAAGCTTTTAGTCCATTTCAGCTAGGTTGAAACCGCAGAGGCCAGGTCTAACCTACGCCACTCATCATCAGATGTATCCGCCGGAAAAGCTGGGAGAATGACCTCCCAGTTCATACAAAATTACGTGGCCACCTTAGGTAGAAAGCTCGGTATCGGCCTAAGGACTATCTTGTCTGGGAGCACCAAACAATATAGTTCCTTAGATGAGAAGGCGCACAACTCGGAGACTCTTCTGTTCGAGGCAACGGCTAGTAAAAAACAAAATAAAAAAACTGTTAAAGGAAATAATGAACAAGAGAAAGCTTGATCAAATGGAGGAACCAGCAATGTTCCCAAGACTAGTGTTAAATCCTCTTTTGGAAAAAACTATTTCAATGGAGGTCTGATTTTTATGGCTTCCCCTAAAAATCAGATCACCAACGGGTGTAGAGCATATCCTGTACACAACATAGCCGACAAGACAGGGATTTGACCCTTCAGAGAATTATAAGCTAACCCTTAGAGACCACTCTGCAGAAACTCCAAAGTATTAGATACTGAAGGAGATCCAAGGTCCCAACCCCTTTCTGTAGTATTCCATATCCAGTGATAGGTTGCATTCATGGACCTTTTACGAGCCTGTAATAATGTCTCCACTACACCGCCCAAGAGACCCAAACCAGTTAAAGGCCCCCTCTCACTTCCAAGTCATTAACTTCTTCCTCCTGCGGTTCGGGTGTCAGGCTTCACTCTGCAGAAGGAGATTTTGACAAGGAGGCAGTGGGATTGGTGAGCCCAACTTTATCCTCCAAGCCAGAGGGAACCATGGCTCCCTGAACCAGTAAGGTAGGACTACTATTGCTGTGACCCTTTCTCGCTCAATCTTCAGCAGGATTTTGAGAGGCAATGGAAGCGGCGGGAACACATACACCAAGGGGAAGTTCCAAGACCTGGAGAGAGCACCCTGACCCAACGCCTGTGGATGCCAGGTCCGGGAGAAGAAGCAAGGCAGTTGACAATTCTCCAATGCCATAAGATCTATCAAAGACATCCCCCAGACCCTGAAGATCTTGCATAGGTACTTAGGGTTGAAGCCCCATTCATTGTGATCCCCAAAGCCTCGACTCAAGCGATCAGCTAAAACATTCCCAGGCCCTGGGAGATAAGATGCTGTAAGAGAGCCAAGATTCTTCTCTGCGCATAGGAAGATTGACATGCCACCTGAAGGAGAGGGCGACTTCTTGTGCCCCCTTGATGAGACACATAAGCCACCATAGTTTTGTTGTCCAAAAGAATCTTGACAACTCGACCTCGCAACATTGTACACCAATGCCAGAAGTCTGCCAGGAAACATAGGGGAGTTGGAAGCTCTGGTGCATGAGGAGAGCTATGATGTAATCGGTATTGCTGAAACTTGGCTTCAAACCTCACATGACTGGGCTATTAATATTCCTGGCTATGCACTCTTTCGGAGAGATGGGGTAAAAAGGAAAGGTGGCAGGGCCTGTCTCTATGTGGGAAATGATCTCAAAGAAAGTGTGAAAAAGGACCTAGTTGATGGAGGGTGTGATGAGTCTGAAGCATTATGGGTGGAACTGCATATAGATGGGCATAGTTCAAAGTTAATCATTGGAGTTTGTTATAGACCACCCAATGTTAACGAGGAGGTGGAGACTCAGCTCCTTGCACAGATGGAAAGGGCTGCAAGGGTTGGGACGGTGATAATAATGGGGGATTTTAACTACCCAGAAATTGGCTGGAGTAATGGCACTGCTGGGACAGTTAAAGGCCAAAAATTTATAAACCTATTACAGGACAATTTTATGGTCCAGTTTATTGAGGCCCCAACTAGGAATGAAGCTCTGTTGGACCTGGTAATCTCAAAGCATGCAGAGCTTATTACTAATGTCCAGATAAAGGAACACCTGGGTAGCAGTGATCATAACATGATTTCATTCGATGTTAGCTGTAAACAACAAATACTTACGGGAAAGATAAAAACACTTAACTTCAAGAGAGCAAATTTTCCAAGGATGAGGGCTGCTCTCCAGGATTTAGACTGGGAGGGAATGTTTGCATTGTTAAACACAGAACAGAAATGGGAATTCTTCAAAAATAATGTATGGGACCTTACTGCAAAGTATATTCCCATGGTCAATAAGTTTAAAAGGCTAAAAACAAAACCTATGTGGCTCACGGCCAAAGTTAAAAAAGCTATAAACAATAAGAAAAGAGCTTTTAAAAAATATAAAAATGAAGGAACACTAGTGTTGTTTAAGTGTTACAAATAATTTAACAGAATTTGTAAAAAGGAAATCAAGGATGCAAAAATTCAAAACGCACGACAGATTGCAAAAGATAGTAGGACAAACCCCAAAAAATTCTTCAAATATATTAATAGTAAGAATGATCTACAATTGCTCAAAAGTGATATGGTCCAGAAATATTTAGACAGAATAAAGGTGGATAAAGCACCTGGACCTGATGGCATCCACCCACGGATCCTAAAAGAATTGAGCTCTGTAATTTCAAAGCCATTGTATCTAATTTTTAGGGACTCATTAATGATGGGAATAGTACCACTGGATTGGTGCAGGGCAAATGTGGTGGCTATATTTAAAAAGGGATCAAAGTCTTTACCAAGTAACTATAGACCTGTTAGTTTAACTTCTATAGTCGGGAAGATACTGGAGCGTTAAATAAAAGACCACATAGACGAGTTCTTGCTGGAAAAAAACTTTTTAAGCAACGGACAGCGTGGATTCATGAAAGACAGAAGTTGTCAGACAAAGTTGATTTCTTTTCATGAAGAGGTAAGTAAAACCTTGGACAGAGGGGTGGCTGTGGACGTGGTATACTTGGATTTTGCAAAAGCGTTCGACACAGTTCCCCACACACGGCTCATGTGTAAGGTAAAATCTACAGGCTTGGAAATATCAGTTTGTAAATTGATAGAAAACTGGCTAAAAGACAGAATTCAGAGAGTAGTGGTTAATGATTCTTACTCTGAATGGTCTAAGGTTATCAGTGGTGTACCCCAAGGTTCAGTGCTGGGACCATTACTTTTTAATATCTTAATAAATTATATTGGGTCTAGGATCAAAAGTAACATTTCTGTCTTTGCAGATGACACCAAGCTATGCAGTGGAATAATGTCCTTACAGGATGTTTCCAATTTAGAAGCCGACCTCAATGCACTGTCTAATTGGGCGACTATGTGGCAGATGAGGTTTATTGTTGGGAAATGTACAGTTATGCACTTGGGGGCTAAGAATATGCATGCATCATACATGCTAGGAGGAGTACAACTGGGGGAATCTGTAGTGGAGAAGGATCTGGGGGTTTTGGTAGATCATAAGCTCAATAATAGCATGCAATGCCAAGCTGCGGTTTCCAAAGCGAGCAAAGTCCTTTTTTGTATTAAGAGAGGTATGGACTCCAGAGAGAGATATAATTTTGCCCCTGCTCAAATCATTAGTAAGACCTCATCTGGAATATGCAGTTCAGTTTTGGGCACCAGTTCTCAAAAAGGATATCGGGTGAACTGGAGAAAGTGCAGAGAAGAGCAACTAAACTAATAAGAGGCATGGAGAAGCTCAGTTATGAGGAAAGCTTAGAGGAACTGAATTTATTCACTCTTAAGAAGAGGAGAATAAGGGGGAATATGATCAACATGTTCAAATATATAAGGGGTCCATATAGTGAACTTGGTGTTGAGTTATTCTCTTTACGATCAACACAGAGGACACGGGGGGCACTCTTTACGTCTAGAGGAAAAGAGATTTTATCTCCAAATACGGAAAGGTTTCTTCACAGTAATAGGGCGTACACACGGTCGGACTTTGTTCGGACATTCCGACAACAAAATCCTAGGATTTTTTCCGACGGATGTTGGCTCAAACTTGTCTTGCATACACACGGTCACACAAAGTTGTCGGAAAATCCAATCATTCTGAACGCGGTGACGTAAAACACGTACATCGGGACTATAAACGGGGCAGTGGCCAATAGCTTTCATCTCTTTATTTATTCTGAGCATGCGTGGCACTTTGTCTGTCGGATTTGTGTACACACGATCGGAATTTCCGACAACGGATTTTGTTGTCGGAAAATTTTATCTCCTGCTCTCCAACTTTGTGTGTCGGAAAATCCGATGGAAAATGTCCGATGGAGCCCACACATGGTCGGAATTTCCGACAACATGCTCCGATCGGACATTTTAAATTGGAAAATCTGACCGTGTGTACGGGGCATAAGAGCTGTGAAAATGTGGAATAGACTCCCGGCAGAGGTGGTTCTGGCCAGCTCAGTAGATTGCTTTAAGAAAGGCCTGGATACTTTCCTAAATGTACATAATATAACTGGGTACTAACATTTATAGGTAAAGTTGATCCAGGGAAAATCCGATTGCCTCTTGGGGCATCAGGAAGGACATTTTTCCCCTGCTGTAGCAAATTGGAGCATGCTGTGCTGGGGATTTTTTGCTTTCCTCTGGATCAACTGTGGGTATAAAATTGGGTATACTGGATTGTACGATATTTTTTATTTTATTTATTTATTGTTTTTAAGGTTGAACTGGATGGACTTGTGTCTTTTTTCAACCTGACTAACTATGTAACATAGGTTGGAACGCAGAGAGCACGTCTGACAGCATCCAATCCCAGAAAATTTGAACTCTTCGCCCCACAAAGGTTCCATTGGCCTTGAACCTGCTGTCCCAAGCAGTGTGCCCCGCAGCCTGCCAGACTGGCATTGGTCATCACCACTATTGGTTCTGATGCTTTCAATGGAACTCCACGGGAAAGATTGCGAGCTACTGACCACCAAACCAGGGACCAGATTATCGGAATTGGCAGATAAATTTTCTGGAACAAGGAGTGACGATCCCATTGAAGAAGAAAGTTGCATTGAAACCTCCTTCTGCACCACCTGACCCATGGGACTACTGGAACTGTGACTGATAGAACCCCCAGATACTGCATGCATTCCTTCACCATCATAGAAGGCCTGGTCACTGCTTTTGTCTCAGACTGGATTTCCTGGAACTTCCTCTGAGGAAGAGAAACACGACCCCGATCCATGTTGAATTGTACTCCTAAATACTCCAACATTTGGGTCGGATGCATCTGGCTCTTCCATAAGTTGATCAACCAACCAAAAAGAGCTAGTGTTTTACAAGTGAAATTCAAGTAAACTAGAAGGGGCTCATTTGATGGACCCAGAAGTAGCATGTCGTCTAGATAATGGAATATTTGCACTCCCTTGACCCAGAGAGTCGCGACGACAGCAGACAGTAGCTTTGAAAACGTTCTCGGAGTCGTGCAGAGACCGAATGGGAGACATTAAAATTGAAAATGAGAGCCTTCAACGGAAAACCTGAGAAAGCGATGGTGAGATGTGTCTATGGAAACATGAAGATACGCATCTGCCAGATCGATGGAAACCATCCAGTCTCCTGACTCCACAAATGAAATGATTGTTTCCAATTACTCCATTTTGAATGGTGGAACCTTCATGAAAGAATTCAGGACTTTGAGGTCAAAAACTGGTCCAAAACCCCCTGAAGCCTCTGGGACCAAAAACAGAGGGGAACATACTGTTTGACCCAATTCGTGCTTTGGAACCGGAAGGATGGCCCTTGCTGCAAACAGCTCCCCTATGTATCCTTGTAAACATTGCCTCCTTTCTGAATCCGTAGGTTTCTACGAACAAGGTCTAAGGGGGGCTTGTTCTGAACTTGAGACGATAACGTGATCGAATGATGGCTACAATCCAGGCATCCTGTAATTTGTCCGTCCAAACCCCCCCAAATTGGACTAGTCTTGCTCCTACTTGAGAGGGTTAAGCGGAGACATCTTCAGAAGGACTTATTTGAAGCCTTAGTAGCTTTGTTGGCCCTGGGCTTGGAAGGTGTCTGGAAGGTTTAACCGGCTCCCTTCCACTGTCTTAAAAACCTGTCTGTAAGCACTGGCCTCTCTGAATCTCATCTGTTAAAGCAAAAGGGCTGCTGTTGACTTTTCTCTTCTGCGGGATTAGATCAGATCTGCCACCAGAAATCCGCTGAATTGCTGATTCTAAGTCTTCCCGAAGAGTAGCTTCCCGTCGAATGGAACCGAACACAGACTGTGCTTAGAAGCCTTATCGGCCGACCAATGCTTCAACCATAAGGCTCTGCAGACTGTGACGGAATGAGCCATTATCTTGGCTGTCATCTTGACCTGGTCGACAGCCACTTCAGCCACAAACTCTACAGCAGTCTTGAAAACTGCAAAGGAGAAGAACTGCCACTTCCCAGACTTTCATCCGAACATCCATCCACCACACTCTAATGCCCCGTACACACGGTCAGACTTTTTTCGGACATTCCGACAACAAAATCCTAGGATTTTTTCCATCGGATGTTGGCTCAAACTTGTCTTGCATACACACAATCACACAAAGTGGTCGAAAAAAATCCGATCGTTCTAAACGCGGTGACGTAAAACACGTACGTCGGGACTATAAACGGGGCAGTGGCCAATAGCTTTCATCTCTTTATTTATTCTGAGCATGCGTGGCACTTTGTCCGTCGGATTTGTGTACACACAATCGGAATTTCCGACAACGGATTTTGTTGTCGGAAAATTTTATCTCCTGCTGTCCAACTTTGTGTGTCGGAAAATCCGATGGAAAATGTCCGATGGAGCCCACACACGGTCAGGATTTCTGACAACACGCTCCGTTAGGAAAGTTTCCATCAGAAAATCCGACCGTGTGTACGGGGCATAAGGCTGGATTCGCACCCATGCACTCCCAGCGCTCCCTGCATTCTCCAGACCAGCACCACAGGACGTGTTCCATAGGAGACCATGATAAATGGACGGTAGTGCAAATCCGCAAAAAGCACCAAAAACGCACAGATGCGAATCCAGCCCAAGTGCTGCTGCCACAGAAGTGAGTGCTACCACCAGTCTGCAGGCTGCTCCGGCCAAACTATACAACCTTGTTAGGTCTGCATTTATTCTGCGATCCATAGAATCCCTAAAAGAAGCGTAATGTGGTGGGCGAATCTACGTAATGAAGCATCCACCTTAGGCGTAGTGTCCCAAGGGGTACAGCTTTGATACTCTATTATGCACATTGAGCTTCTTCCCAGGCCCCTCTGACTCATCATCAATTACTTCTTTAATTTCAGAAATGAATGGGAAGGAAGGTAATAATTTCTTTAAATAAGGGTAGTATCTTTGCTGTTTCTTTGGAGGCGATGATTCTTCCTGCCACTTCATCGCATCCTTAATAGCCTCCACCAAGAGGGGAACCAGTGCAGAAATCAAACGTATGTGATTTCGAAACCATCTCAGCCTCAAATGGATCCAAATCGCTATCGACTTCAGAGTTAAAACGCACTGAAAACACATGATCTGAATCTGCAGATGCTGAAAATACAGCAGGATTAGCAGGATTCCTTGAAACACTTTTAACCCTTCCTTGACTGCATGCTTAATGTAGGATTTAACCTGGCGTGCTTTCGCAGCATTGTCCTGAGCCGCCTCCTTGAAGCATGATGCACATATCCGCTTTCCCCTGAGGACCTCAGTTGAGCAGGCCCAACAGGATCTTTCTTCTGACTGGGCTGGCGATGAAGACCTATCCGAAGGAGAGGATCTTCTTCTGTGTCTGCGCCCTGATTTGCTCTTTCTAGAGGCGTTCTGATGTCTTGACCTCTCTTGGCTCGGGTCCGAGCGACTAAAGTGAGGTAAGGGCGAGGGAGATCTGGAATGCTGTGACAAAAGGCATCTATCCAGCTGCATGCAACTCTGCGATTTGTCATATCTAATCCCTTTTTAACTCCTTTGAGGCTGGAATGCTGATTTGGAACCTCTTTGCGGTCATTTATCCTGCACTGGGCCCTTCTCTCTGTAAAACACAGAGGATGTGCTCTCTTTAAAAAATAAATAAACTTTTTTTTTTTTAAACAAAAAATAAATATAATAGATACATACATTTAAAATAAACTTCTCCATCCGATTCTTCAGTGCTAAGGCAGCTAGGCAGGCAAAATTCCCCAGACCTATAATGCACAGGATAATAAAAACACTCTGACAGACAAGTAACACAGCAGTAAGTAATGAGAGTCCTGGAAGGAGACTTACCAGAGCAGAGCAGAGCAGCAGATTGATCAGCTGGAGGCTGAGATTAGCCTAGAGCAGTGTTTCTCAACTCCAGTCCTCAAGGCGCCCCAACAGGTCATGTTTTCAGGCTCTCCATTATTTTGCACAGGTGATTTGATCAGTTTCACTGCCTTAGTAATTACCACAGCTGTTTCATCTGAGGGAAATCCTTAAAACATGACCTGTTGGGGCGCCTTGAGGACTGGAGTTGAGAAACACTGGCCTAGAGGACAGAGCCTGCTGCAAATCAGCAGTGAGCAGGAATACATGTGGAGGCCGTGAACTACAAGCGAGCCAAACCACTGCCTGAACACACAAAAACATGGAAGGAGCGAGTGCCAGCACCTGCCTAACGAAGGTATATACAGTCATTTATACTGCCAGTGACCTTTGCCAGTAATACACAGTCATTTATACTGTACCATACAATCCCAGCACCACGGGAACCCACCTCCTCTGGAGATTTACAGCCTATATGGGGGGGGGGTCTTCTGAAGCGGGAGAGGCTGAACCCGAACAGGATGGATGGTGGATGGAGAGAAAAAAAATAATAAAGAAATAAATAAAATAATAAAAATAAACTTTAAAAGGCGTCCGGAGCGAGGATGAAAAAAGAACACTGGTGTGGGCAGACAGCCGCCCTTTATGGGCTAAGAAAGAAGTGGTCCTGGAGGGGTCAGAGGGGGTGGAGCTGACCCATAGTAGGCTGACATGGGGAGGTCCAGGAAAACTCATTTAATCTATTCATAATTAAGCATACTCTAAGGTATAATTTCAGAAATGTGCTTAGTTGATCTAAAAGAAAATTACAATACTGCTATTGGCACACAGGCATATACCAATGTGCATATGTAGCAAACTATTCATAAATAAACTACAAATAAATTATTAATTGATATAAACCGTATACTAGAAAGGATTCTCATGATAAGAAAGATGATAAGGATTCAAGTTTCAAATTTCCTCTTCCCTAGTTATTTAATATACATTAAAATGTAGTTTTAGTACCACATCCATGTTTATACATAAATTGTGTGGTAACCCTGTACAAACACAGATATATCATTATGTTATGTTTGTAACTAAAGAATGGTAGCCATATTTTGTAAGTGCTAATCAATTTTTTACCTGAAGACTGATCAAAATTAAATAAATCCTGTTTATTAGTTGAAAATATCACAACAAAAAAGAGATAGGAAACCTATTTTTTAAGCGAAGAGGACTTTATTGGTACATCATGAGGCAGCTTGTATTAAAAATAACAATATTATTTTTCCAATGGTTAAAAACATGAATATAAAATGATTACAACAACCTCTATACACATAATGACCAATAGGTACCCAACCCAGATATAGAGATTCACATCCAACCAAGAAATATTATATTAGTATTGTAAGGTCCATAATAAGTTGCTGTATAACTTATGGTATAAGCGTGGGTGTCAGGAACAATGTCCACAATCACTCCATTCTAGAAAGTAAATGTTTTTTGCAAACATTTCTTGCTTTCTCAGGACTGCTTGGATGGGGGCTGTTATAAAGTTCAAAATACAGACAATATGTAAGTATACTGCATGTTTTTAAATTACACAACATTTACAGTACAGTATGTTTATTTATATATATTTAATTTAAATAATTTATATATATATATATATATATAAAAGCAGCATGCTTGCCTGGTCAGGTTTGGACACAGGGAGTGGATGGTGTGGTGGTGTGGTGGGTGGCACAGTTTTGGATCAGGGTGGGGAGATCCCTCCCTTTGGAACCATCTTGCACTGGCATGCACACGACAGCATAACGTCATTGCCGCCGTGCCTTTTACGCCCGTCACGTCCTTATTTGTGTTGTGAGGCTACATTAGGAAGGTATCTTTGAGCCCTTGATACAGTTTGGACAGCGAAAGCACAGGCAGTCCCAGTTGAGGTGAGACTTATCCTGAGGGATGTATACTTTGCTCTATGGTGGAAGATTTGATGCTATCTTAGCATTATCTTTTTTTACCATGTGTTTTATAGATAGTGGCTGTACTTTAGGACCCAAGGGTTGGCACTACTAGGAACGCCATTGCAGCAGTTGCAGGGGGTCATTTCCTTGAGGATCATTTATACCAAGGTAGGTACTGATGGGACTTATAAAGTTTGAGATGTTATATTCTTTGCTGTATGGTATTAGGAATTATATATACATTATATCACAAAAGTAAGTACACCCCTTACATATTTGTAATATTTTATTATATCTTTTCATGTGACAACAGTAAAGAAATTACACTTTTCAAAAATGTAAAGTAGTGAATGAACAGCTTGTATAATAGTGTACATTTGCTGTCCCCTCAAAATAACTCAACACACAGCCATTATTGTCTAAACAGCTGACAACAAAAGCAAGTACACCCCTAAGTGAAAATGACCAAATTGAGCCATTTGCCCTCCCCGGTGTCATGTGACTCGTTAGTGTTACAAGGTCTCTGGTGTGAATGGGGATCAGGTGTGTTAAATTTGGTGTTCTCGCTCTCACTCTCTCATTCTGGTCACTGGAAGGTCAACATTGCACCTTATAACAAAGAACTCTCTGAGGATCTGAAAAAAAGAATTGTTACTCTACATAAAGATGGTCTAGGCTATAAGAAGATTGCCAAGACCCTGAAACTGAGCTGCAGCATGGTGGCAAAGATCATACATCGGTTTAACAGAACAGGTTCTACTCTGAACAGGCATCGCCATGGTCGACCAAAGAAGTTGAGTGCACACACTCAGCATCATATCCAGAGGTTGTCTTTTGGAAATAGATGTATGATGCCAGCATTGCTGCAGAGGTTCAAGGGGTGGGGGGTAGCCTGTCAGTGCTCAGACCATATGCCGCACACTGCATCAAATTGGTCTGCATGGCTGTTATCCCAGAATGAAGCCTCTTCTAAAGATGATGCACAAGCAAGCCCACAAACAGTTTGCTGAAGACAAGCAGGCTAAGGACATGGATTACTGGAACCATGTCCTGTGGTCTGATGAGACCAAGATAACCCTTATTTGGTTTAGATGGTTTCAAGTGTGTGTGGCGGCAACCAGGTGAGGAGCACAAAGACAAGTTAGTCCTGCCTACAGTCCAGCATGGAGGTGAGATTGTCATGATCTGGGGCTGCATAAGTGCTGCCGGAACTGGGGAGCTACAGTTCATTGAGGGAACCATGAATGCCAACATGTACTGTGAAATACTGAAGCATAGCATGATTCATGCCCTCGGAGACTGGGCCGCAGGGCAATATTCCACCATGATAACAACCCCAAACACACCTCCAAGAGGACCACTGCCTTGCTAAAGAAGCTAAGGGGAAAGGTGATGGACTGTGGCACTGGGGAGCTACAGTTCATTTAGGGAACCATGAATGCCAACATGTACTCTGACAAACTGAAGCAGAGCATGATCCCCTCCCTTCAGAGACTGGGCCACAGGGCAGTATTCTAACATGATAACTACCCCAAACACACCTCCAAGACGACCACTGCCTTGCTAAAAAAGCTGAGGGTAAAGGTGATGGACTGGCCAAGCATGTCTCCAGACCTAAACCCTATTGAGCATCTAAAGGGCATCCTCAAATGGAAGGTGGAGGAGCGCAAGGTCTCTAACATCCACCAGCTCTGTCTTTGTGAAAGGACCTCTGCGCTATTAAAGTGAACTAAAACTATAAATAATGTGGAAATGCTGAAAAATCCAACAGTGATCACAAATCACGTAATGACAATAAAATTAATATAAAAGATTATGTGTGATCTTGCGCATGACCTCGGTGACTAAAATAACATGACAATAGTGGCACTTTGCTACAATGTAAAGTAGTGAGTGTACAGCTTGTATAACAGTGTAAATTTGCTGTCCCCTCAAAATAACTCAACACACAGCCATTATTGTCTAAACCATTGGCAACAAAAGTGAGTATACACCTAAGTATAAATGTCCAAATTGGGCCCAAAGTGTCAATATTTTGTATGGCCACCATTATTTTCCAGCACTGCCTTAACTCTCTTGGGCATGGAGTTTAACAGAGCTTCACAGGTTGCCATTGAAGATCTCTTTCACTCCGGCATCACAGAGCTGGTGGATAAAATTAATATAAAAGATTATATGTGATCTTGCGCATGACCTCGGTGACTAAAATAACATGACAATAGTGACCAAACAATGGTGATAAACATCTAAATGATCAAACACAATGATGATAGCACTGGTGATAATATAATGAAAACTAAATAATCCACGTGCTGCTAAAATCCTCAAGCTAGCAAAAAACCTCCGACCAATGAAAAATCAAATATATGCAGTGCAAAGTTCTCAGGTTTATCTATAAGCAACTCCAATGTGCAAAATGTTCAAAAAGTGCAAAAAGTTAAAAAAATCAACTATAAAAACTCCAATGTGCAAAAAGTTCAAGAATCTTCACAGTGGGATAGAAAAACACATATCATGTTGACTGTAGTTCAGATGATAACAACACCCACTCAATGTGCTCTCAGAATTCTTACCTCATGGGCATAAGTAAATGCCTTAATCCATTAAATGGATAATAGCCTCGATTCCAGGGCCCAAGATCAGTCAGGGTAGGAGATGAATGCTTGATGGAATAAGTGTATATCGCCTCCAACCCGGTATCCGGATCCACATGTAAAAATAAGTAAGCCTCCAATAGTGCATTACCAAAAATAACAAAATTTATTGAATAAAAAAATCTGCTTACATCAAAGCAGTAGAAAACTTGCCAAACATAGACCAAAAAATTATGTTCTACGCCGCCTCATACTTCTGACTGATCTTGGGCCCTGGAATCGAGGCTTTTATCCATTTAATGGATTAAGGCATTTACTTATGCTCATGAGGTAAGAGTTCTGAGAGCACATTGATTGAGTGTTGCTATCATCTGAACTACAGTACAGTCAATATGATATGTGTTTTTCTATCCCACTGTGAAGATTCTTGAACTTTTTGAACATTGGAGTTTTTCTAGCTGATTTTTTTTAACTTTTTGCACTTTTTGCACATTGGAGTTGCTTATAGATAAGCCTAAGAACTTTGCACTGCATATATTTGATTTTTCATTGGTCGGAGATTTTTTACCAGCTTGAGGATTTTAGCAGCACGTGGACTATCTGGTTTTCATTATATTATCACCAGTGCTATCATCATTGTGTTTGATCATTTAGATGTTTATCACCATTGTTTGGTCACTATTGTCATGTTATTTTAGTCACCGAGGTCATGCGCAAGATCACATATAATCTTTTATAATAATTTTATCCACCAGCTCTGTGATGCCGGAGTGGAAGAGGACTTTAGTGGCAACCTGTGAAGCTCTGGTGAACTCCATGCCCAAGAGAGTTAAGGCAGTGCTGGAAAATAATGGTGGCCATACAAAATATTGACACTTTGGGCCCAATTTGGACATTTATACTTAGGTGTGTACTCACTTTTGTTGCCAATGGTTTAGACATTAATGGCTGTGTGTTGAGTTATTTTGAGGGGGCAGCAAATTTACACTGTTATACAAGCTGTACACTCACTACTTTACATTGTAGCAAAGTGCCATTTCTTCAGTGTTGTCACATGAAAACATATAATAAAATATTTACAAAACTGTGAGGGGTGTACTCACTTTTGTGAGATACTGTATCACCATATGATGTCCCCTCTAGGTGGCACTCATGTGATGTCTCACGGAATACATACTGTACCTTTGGGTTTCATCTCAATTTGGGGGTCCTTGATTGAGATTGCCCTTACTATTTTTTTTTTCCCCCTCTTGGCAAGGCTCTTTGGGGCAGGATATTGTGTATTACCATCTAACCTATGGAATTGCCAAAACCCTTCTAATGTTAAAGGGCCCTAAGGATTTTGTTTTCAGCTATCACTCTGCAGCGTAAGGCACAGTAATCTTTGAGTCCATTAAAGATATATGGACTAGAACCATCTGAATATTTTATTTACTGTTTTATATTTTTAGAGCTTCCAAGGCTCTGATATTGGACACCTTGTGATCTTACTTCTTTGTCTGTCCGAGCCCCATATGTGTGTGTGTGTGGGGTTTGATTCCCCCCCCATGGTGGGGCCCCTGTGTCCACCAACTAGATTTACACTATTCACTCCCTGTCTCCAAACCTATCCAGGCAAGCATGCTATTTATATATAAAATAATGTAAATGAAATATATATATATATATGAACATACTGTAATTGTTGTGTTTAAAAAAAAAACATGCAATATGCATACATATTGTCTGTATTTTGAACTTTATAACAGCACCCACACAACCAGTACTGAGGAAGTGAGAAATTTTTGTGAAAAGTGTTGACTTTTCAGAATGGAGTGATTGTGGACATTGTTCCTGACACCTACACTTATACCATAAGCTATATAGCAACTTAGGGATATTACAATACTAATATAATAATTTTTGGTCGGATGTGCATCTCCATATTTGGGTTGGGTACCTATTGGTCATTATGTGTATAGAGGGTGTCGTAATCATTTTATATTCATGTTTTTAACCATTGGAGAAATAAAATATTGTTATTTTTAATACAAGCGGCCTCATATTGTGCCAATAAAGTCTGCTTTATTTGAGAAATAGGTTTCCTATCTCTTTTTTCTCGTGATACATATTGGATGTAGCATGGTGGAGGCCTAAACAATTCTTGTTGAAAATATATTAAATATGTCTATCCAATATACAATTACACTGCGCAGTAGAAAACAATTATAGCAAACTGATGAAAAAGAAAGATTTGGTGTTGTTGATAAATTATTTTTTTTCCTATGTAGGTTGAATAAAAAACTGATGACCAAATTTGTTTTGATCAACTATAATGTAACCATCATACTGACTTCAGACTTCCTCCAGGTAGCAGAAGGATAGAATTTCAAGCACAGAGTTATGGTATGGGGGGGATTTCTTTTTGCAGGCTTAGGAAAATATCATACCCACCGTAATTCATCTGCAGTAACACTAGTCAGTCAGTACTGCAGTTATCTAAAGGCTCATATGAGGTATGAGCTCTCTGTACAGTACTTATTTAGAGCAGAACTAGGAAATATAATTTTCTAAAGGGTTTAGGTCTAAGTAAATCTGGGTTCAACAGGCCTTCATTTTTTAGCAGTGGACCCAATATAACTACAATTTATACTTGGAAAAACAATTATTTTTTTTTTTTTTACATTGTTTATTTTCAAGGTTTTACAATAACACAACAGAAGGTATACAAATGTGTCTGAAAGTGGATATATGTGGATACTTCATTATTACCCCCATTATTACAGTTATATTATATTATCTTGCAACTTGCAATAATGCATTGATCACAGTATATCAAAGTGCAGCTACAAAAATATCCATTAATTTTCAAGTAAATAAAAATAGAAATAAATGTAACATTTAAACCATGTGTTTTTACCTTTTTATTATGTACGAGTCTAGTGTGTAGCAAGTGGTGCATGGTCAGAATGAGCATCTGAAATGTATGATTGTGTGTGCTTGCTGGTTTGTGGGAATAAGTCATGACTGAACTCAGGCCTCTGAGAAGCTCTTTTTCTGTCACATGCACCTTTCGTACATTTTGCCTTTGAGTATGTTTTCAAGCATATCTATTCACTTCAAACTGTAGAGTCTGACGGAAAAGGAGAAAAGGGGGCCAGGTGCAGAAGAAACAGGGGAGGAAAGGGAGAAAATAATTAAAACTACTTCTTATGATAGCCCTCCATATAGATTGGGTGAATAGATCAGTGAAGAGAGTCTGCAAGTATAAAGGTCATTTAGTCAGTAATATACTCCACTCTCTATCCATTCATCTTAATTTTGTTTATGGGACTCTGAAATATTGTCTAGGCAAACCATGTATACATGAATTGTATAAGCCTACACTGTTTGGCGTGGAGGATTAATTCCATTTCATGGATATACTGTAATCGGTTTATTCTATCAAGACTGTTGCTGACGTCCAGTGTCTAGGGATAACAGCGAGGGTTGCATTATTAAGGTGTTGTAGGAAGGTATTTGTGCAGTGTTATACCAATTCAAATCTGACATGTAAAAGATACATTTTGGGTGTATAGAATATGGAACACCCAGTGATTTTTGTTGGCAGTCTATGCATTATTTTCCATTCAGTTTGTATTCCAAGACCAGAATATAGAATCTATACCACTGTTGTATCTCCAACTAACTGAGGATATACAGTATGTGGGTTAATCGTATGTAGAATTACAGGGTTGTGGTACCAGAAAGACAACATTTTATAGTTTATATTCTGATTATAAGCACCAGAAGAGCACTTATGGGCAATTGTACAGATATCCTGCCACCAGCCTTCCATGAATATAGTGTGTACCTAAAATTTCCCATCTTTGTTTAAAAGGTTGACTTTGGGTGCCATCTATTTTCCTAAGGTTGGAGTAAATCCAAGATATTAAATAGTTTCTGTGCCCCTACCTGAATTGACCTTCTCAAATAACAGAGAGTGGTTATACTTAGGCTTATTTGATGGTCACATTAAAGTAGAACTAAAGGCAAAACATAGTTACATAGTTAGTCTGGTTGAAAAAAGACACATGTCTATCTAGTTCAACCAATAAAAGGGAAAAAAGTTACAATCCTATATACACAATCTTATACCCACAGTTGATCCAGAAGAAGGCAAAAAAAACCCAGCAAAGTATGACCCAATTTGCTCCAGCAGGGGAAAAAAAATCCTTCCTTATCCCCCAAGAGGCATGTGGATAATCCCTGGATCAAATTTACCTATTATTATCCAGTTATATTATATACATTTAGGAAATAATCCAGGCCTTTTTTAAAGAAATCTACTGAACTGGACAAAATCAGCTCTTGAGGGAGTCGATTCCACATTTTCACAGCTCTTACTGTGAAAAAGCTTTTCCGTATTTGAAGAATATATTTTTTTTCTCCAGAGTGCCCTCTTGTCCTTTGTGGTGACCTTAAAGTGAGTAACTCAATACCAAGTTTGCTTTATGGACCACTTGTGTACTAATCATGCTTCTTATCAATTTGGTTGCTCGTCTCTGCACTCTCTCCAGTTCCCCTTTTTGTGAACTGGTGCCCAAAATATTACTGAATATTCTAGGTGACGTCCTACTGATGTGTAAAGGGGTAAAGCTTGTACATGAAAACTTTTTTTTTTTTCATTTTGGATAGAGTAAGGGAGGGTTATAACCCCTGTCAGTTTGTTTGCCATCTATGTCCCATTGGGGAGATTTACCTTAATTTCCCGTTCAAGAGCAAAAACAGGAAGTGAGAGAAAATCCCTCTAGTGAGGGAATTCCTGGTAGTCACCAGGGTCACCAGAACTAGTGTCCCCACTGGAATATTTTCCCTCTATTACTGTTCTAGGGACAACCCAACATGTGCGATGTCGTCACTCCCGCGCATGCGTGCAGGTGACTTCTTTTGCGCGCAAGGTCCGGCATCTGCCAGACCTTTCAGCTGGAAGACTCAGAGCGCATGCGCGGCTGAAGTCTTCAGAAGACCTCATCGGCTGCATGCAAGGGGAATATCTCCTAAACCGTACAGGTTTAGGAAATATTCTTTTTACCTACAGGTAAGCCTTATTATAGGCTTACCTGTAGGTCAAAGTGAAAAAAAAGTGTATACAACCGCTTTAAGAGAAATGTGCATTTCTTGGTGAGAATTCAGTATTACCAATTCAAGATTTAGGGAGATCCTAATAGCATCATGGTCCCTACCAGGAAGATGGTGACCTGTGGCGTGCATAGCGGGCCACTACAAAAGTGGGTATGGTTAAATTAAGCAACATATTGAGAGTGGCTTTTTAAGCACAACCCAAATTAAATTCATCCACTGTACACAATGCTCCACCCTCTTTACACATGGTCAACCTGTATACACTGACCCTCTTTTCCTTTGTATTCATTTTTAAAATTAGTTTTTTTACAATGTACTTTATTTTTTATTTATTTTTTCACAATGTTGTTGAGGGGGGGGTCTTTGGTAAAATATCAAGGGTCTAAACAGACCCTTGATGTCTCGCTTTTGGGACAGAGAAACAGACTGGGGACGGATTCTCCAATCCCTTTCTCAGTTTTATTGTACACCAGGTTCCCTTTATTTAACAGCTAGTTTTAAAGAGATGCAAGAAACTGAATATTAAATAAGGCAAGAAAACGGTGCTTCAGGTTCTCTTTAGTTTGGCCACTTTACTAAATGCCCAGGCATTAGGTCATGTGATCTCACCAGCAACACAGGTTCAGAGCACAGATTGGCTGATGTTTCAGTACTTCTCTTACTACAATAATGTAGCCTTCCCATGGGACTACCTCTACCCCCCTAAAAATGCTAAATAACAAAAGAATAAATAAAAAATACCTGTCAGTATACCTGTCAGTAAGTAATTTTAATTGGTTTATAATTAAGGCTGTAGAACTCTATTGAGGTTTAATAAAATTAACAATTTAACCATTTTAATAACATAAAAACTTGAGCATCTTCACCTTGTAAACCATAATGTAAAAGTCAGCAGCTACAAGTAATATACCCGTTGACTTTAAAAAAAAAACCACACTTATCTGTTCAAGGATCCAACCCTGTCCTCACTCAACCTAGCACTTTGCTGGTATTTGGGTACTCAGCACCGGCATCTTAACTGTGGGCAGCTTGTGGCTCCACAGCCGACTGCCCACTGCGCATGCATGTGCCGCGCTGTGCCGCGTGAATGGTCCTGCAGCATCCTGGGACATGTGACATGTCCCAAGAGGCTGTGGCGGGAGGTAGATGAACTTCAGCTCCGATTGCCTCAGCAGTCAGAGCAGAGGTGGTAACCGCTACCCCCCAAAAAATCACATTCCAAATATAGCAGTGGAAGGGGGGAGGAGGAGGAAAAGCAGAACGTCACCCAAAAGGGGAAGTTAAATCACCTAATATACCACTTCAGCTTCCACTCATCTACACCAGACCACTGAATACAGGGAAAACCACGGGATTGTGGGAGGGGGTCCTATGACACTTGTTTGCTATCCACAACACCCCAAACAATAGCAACCAACATCTGGCTGTACCTCCAAATAAATGGGCATTGAGGTTGGCTTGTAAGTTGAAAACATGCTATAGGGACATTATTGGCTGTTACTAAAGCAGGGTACACATGTGCTGGAAATCAAATAGTTCAGTAGGAACCAGCTGACTTTCACACCATGAGTACGACTGGATGTTCAACAGACTGACTTTTGTTGATTGGTCATACTAAATACAGTATGGAAAACCAGCATTTGATCAGCCAATGGCTGCACGGCTGATCTGTACAGTATATTCTGATGTGGACAGGGGAAAAGGGAGTCCCCCCCATCAGAATAGAATAGCTCAGTGGAAGAGATGCCTGCATCATACATAATTTGTGTTGATGCAGGAATCTGTCAGTTTTTTTTGTTGTTTGTTTTTTGGGGGGGTCAGCCTGTCAGTGCTCAGACCATACGCCGCACACTGCAACAAATTGGTCTGGATGGCTGTCATCCCAGAAGGAAGCCTCTTCATTCCTTCATTCCTCCAGATGAAGCCACGTGGGAGGTGGTGAAACTAGTAGAGGTGGAGCCTGGCGGTAGACTACTACTACTGAGTGAGACTGTCATGTCATTTTTAATGCTTTTAAAATAAAAGCTCTGGTGAACTCCATGCCCAAGAGGGTTAACAGTACTGGAAAATAATAGTTTCCACACAAAATATTGACACTTTGGGCCCAATGTGGACATTTTCACTTAGGGGTGTACTCACTTTTGTTGCCAGCGGTTTAGACATTACTGTGGCACATAGCTATGTGTTGAGTTATTTTGAGGGGACAGCAAATTTAAATTCTTATACAAGCTGTACACTCACTACTATACATTATAGAAAAGTGTAATTTCTTCAGTGTTGTCACATGAAAAGGTATAATCAAATATTTACAAAAATGTGAGGGTAAGTACTCAAAAGTACTCACTTTTGTGAGATACTGTATATCTTTAGTCAGGGGCATGGATATAATGGTAGAACTTGCTTATTATTATTATTTCTGACATACCATATAGACTTGGATTTGATCAAGTAGGTGATAAATCCTTTGTAGGTCCTCAAATGATGCTAGTTATTGTTCAGTTCACAAATAAGTCAGGAATGGTTTGAATACCCAGGCAGGACCATAAGGGGAGATTTATATTAGGAATACAAAGTTCTAGGTAATCTATAGAAAGCAATATGACCTAAGGGGGGTTATTGGTGACTGATGTACTTAATTTATGTATTGCTTTGCAGGTGGCATTTATTGAGGGTTATGGGGATATGGATGATAAGTCACCTATTAGACTTGTGAGAAGGAAGATTCTAGAGCATTTATTAGGAAGAAGAGAGGTCCCCATGGTGGACCTTTTCTTATTCGCTGCTGTGAAGTCAATGATGGGACCTCCAATGGTATTAAAGTCCCCTCCCAAAATCAAAAGACCTTGACAGAGGGGGGCTATCTTTTTATGAGTTGTTTAATATGGGGATTTCTCTGGTATTTGGGGTGTAGATATTAACCAAAGTAAATACATCATAATTTTACAGACAATATCCAGGTATCGACCATTAGATCCTCTGCTTTTTTCTTGTTAGCCTTTGCAGTAAAAATGTAGGGAAGTTCATGAGATACAGATGGGGTGCTTTATGACTTCTGAAGTGGTTTTCTTGCAGGAAACAATATCCCCAAAGGATATACGTTTAAGAGCTATAAAAGGTAAGGTGGCTGTTAGAGAAGGCTGCTATGGTATACAGAGTTGACAGAACCAGAACCCAGAGCAGCACGAGTGAGGTCACATTGGAGGCATTCTTCAAGTGTACATGGACCCGCAGGGAATCTCAGATAGCTGATCCAAGAAAAGACCAAGAAAATGGAAAATAACACAGAATAAGCAACCATGGTGGAGACTGGGGTACTTTAAGAAACCTCCTGGTTTAAAAACAGTAAACATGTGCAGCAAAATGCTGCTGAAACTTGGTGAATATTGATCAGTAAGAGGGAGGCTGAAAAACTTGTAATATGGAATTAAGCCCAGCAGCAACTCCTGTGGAAGGCACAACAAGAACATAGCCAGTGACAGGGTCACAACTAGACAATCAGCTTCAATTAGAACCAGTCCATTAGTAGCTTAGGAGGGATTGGCTTGTCTGGCAGTGGGGCTTCAATTGCCAGGATCTTCCATATGTTCAAAAGCTTCATACCGTTTTCTCGGGAGAAAATAGTGTAGGTCTCCTCCTGTCTCGAGACAAGCAGTTCGATAGGGTTGAGGATTGTGTAGAGGATTTTGTGGCTCCTGAGTGCTTTTGTTATAATCAGGGATAGTTTCCTGGTTTGGATGGTAGTTGCTGAGAAGTCTGTGTATAAGGTGGTATCAGAATTTTTTTCAGATAAAGGACAGTTGTTCTTGGCTACTTACATCACCTTCTCTTTGATATGAAAAAAAACAGGATATGTGTCAGTACATTAAGAGGGGATGTGTCAGGCAAAAATATGATGTGCTCTGCCAACAGTTTAGAGGGGAGTAGAAGCAGTTGAGTAACCAGTTCTAAAATACCTCTAAATTTAATATTTTTGCATCTCAACCTGTCCTCGAAGTCCACCAATTTAGCATTGATCCGTTGCAGCTCTGAATCATCTTCCACGTAAAAAATGTATTAAATCATGCATGACAGATATTTTGGTACATTTTGGTTTCATCCTGGGAGAAATTGAGATTATGTACAGCAGAGGAAAGACCTGTAAGCATGTTAGGCATATCTGTGTCAAGAGATTCTCTAAATCACAGAAGTATGTCTGTATGATCAGGTTGGGAGGAGGCAGGAAAGTCTTCTAATGGAGGTAATAAAGAGGAGAGCATAGGTATAGCATTAGGATTGTGCCTGGTCTTCCCCTTTTCACCTTTCTTGGACTTTTTAGCCTTTGCAGGGCTAGTAGTTGTCAGACTGTCAGTGGGTGAGGACTCACCATAAATTATTTGAGCAGGTAAGGCAGCTTGTTTAGTGTGAGATGAGCTTGCTGACAGATCTCCCTATGCTGTGTTGCAGAGTGGAAGAAAGGCAGCTAGGAGAGTTGCACCATGATGATAAAAGTTTGTTTTTGTGGTCCCGAGTAGGAGTTCAGATGCTTGGGCATGATGGCTGGGGTAGACTGGGTATCCGTGCTAATGTACTAGTGCTGAGTTGGGTTCCCAAATGCTCTATGTAGCAGCTTTGATGTGTTAGGGTTGCCACCTCATCCCTTTAAACCCGAACACATTTTAATTACACAGGTTCTGTAACTGAATAAAGTGCTAATTAAACTCACTTAGTGCCTTATCTGCATTAAATTAGCCTCAGAACCTGTGTAATTAATATGTGTTTGGGTTTAAAGGAATGAGGAGGCAACCCTAACTCCAGTCAGAGATCCATTATACAAGGGTCATCTCAGACTACGGATAGCCATGCTCTCAACTTAAAGTGTATCTAAACCCAAGAACAAAAATGTTATATTGCGGATTACCAGCCTTAGATGTGGTGGCTGCAGTAGTTGCTATTTTCCTCTTATTTTTACCTGGTAATCTAGCCAGTAACACATTTCTGTGTAAGCAACCCTATCAGTGTTAAATGGTTTGTCCTAACCTTCAAACTGCCACTTTTTCTGGACTGCTTAATCTGTTAAAGGAAGTTAAAAAAAAATGGCAGACTTACTTGCAGAATCAACAAGTTAAACTATGTTATAGGAGAGGACTGCTTTGTTAACCTTCTTGTCAACCGTGTAATGTATATATATTGTAGCAAGGGCGGTCGGCTTTATATCATAGCCATCACACGAATGCATTTGTGGTGGCAGGAGATTTTGTATTTAAGTGCACTCTCAACATACTGACGAGCTGTCACTCTCAACCAAAGCTTCTAATCGGGGTTGGATCCCGAGAGCCAATCACAGCTGTCACATGATACAGAAGCCATGTCACTTTCTGGGACTTACAGCCCACTTAAAGGGATGCTGGAGGGTGGCGTTTAGAGGTTAAAGAAGAGCTTTAGTCAGGGGTGGGAAAATTAAAAGTCAGCAGCAACAAAAACTGTAGCTGCTGACTTGTAATTAACAGACACTCATCTGTCCAAGGATCCAGGGCTGTCCTCACCCGAGACGGTTTCTTTAACAGTCTTCGATCCCCAGTGCCAGTCTTGTGGCTTCACAGCCGGCTGCACACTGCACCTATCCATAGCATGCTGCACTTTGCGAATAGTCAAAACTAGGTACCCACTACCCCCCCTCAAAAAAAACATATAATCCAAATGTGACAAAGGAGGAGGGAAGGAGGTGAAAAAGTGGAACTTGCTCTTTGGGTGAAGTTCCACTTTAAGGAGATTGAAATAGTGCTTCAGATATGTACTTTTTGCCCATAGTTTCATTGCACCCCTAACAAAAAAATTGTGCCTTTGAACAAAGCTTGCTTTAGTAGCTCATAGATTCTTTTCCCCAGGGAACATAGCTTTTAGGAGTCAACACTGAGGCCACACAATAATTGCCAGAGAAAAGTGATAAAGTTCTTATTTCCTGGGATTTACAAACTATCTTTTACGAATTGTAGCTGACCTCTCCAAAATCAGACTGCCTTACCTGCCATATTTTCCTCTTGATATGTGTATTTTATGATTGCATTATGTGAGGGATAAGCTCAGTAGTCTGGTGTGCAGGCCCCCAGATTACAGAAGTGCAGAACAAACTGCACTCTTGTGATCTATATGAGAAGTATCACCAAAAATTCTTGTGCCATAGTTCTACTTTAATACTTACCTGGGCAAGCCACCATTCTCAGCTCTGGAGATTGATTTGGTACATCACACCCTAACACCTGATCAGATAACTCCAGTTTCATTAATTTCCTCTGCAGGGTCTATCATTTCAGGATTGAGACGGGCACTGCCAGTTTCATCCAATATTTTTCCCCTGCTTCTCCCCTGGCATCTGATCCCATCCACATCACAAGTGCTATAGCTGCAGCAAAGATTCATGTAGCAGTGTAGCGTTTGTGATGTTGAGGAGATTTAACACCGGGGAAGCAGCAAGGGGAGAAGATCAGATGAGACATCTCTTCTTCTGTCATTGATTAGTATAGGCAGCTATACACAAACAGTGCACTGGGTAACTCTGCTGGCAGCTGGGAAGGATGCAGGACAGGGTTCAGTGTTGGAGCTTGTTCCACCACCATGCCTCCAAAAATCTAGTGGTGATTCTGCCACAACATCTGTATGCTTCCCTCCCTCCTCTTTGTATTCCTCTAGGGCCTCTACTGCAGAATTGTCCTCTGAACCAGCAGTGCTCCCTAAACGTTTAAGGGGCTACGCAAGCAGTCAGGCAAAAAGATGTCATGTGGTGCTTGAGTTGGTCTGCCTAGGGGACAGGAGCCACACTGGGGCAGAGATTCTGTCAGCTCTGCAGTGACAGGCTCAGAGGTGGTTGACACCATGCCAGCTGCAGACAGGAATGGTTGTATGCGAAAATGGCACCAACCTTCTCTCTGCCCTCCGACAGAGACACTTGACCTATGTTCCATGTTTGGCACACGTCCTGAATTTGGTGGTGAAATGGTTCTTGAGCAGGTACCCAGGCTTACAAGATCTCCCGAGGCAGGCCAGAAAAGTCTGTAGTCATTTCCATCGGTTATACAATGCCAGTGCTCGGCTGGCTGACATTCAAAGGGAATGCAACCTGCCCATCAACCGCCTCATTTTTTACATGCCCACCTGGTGGAATTCAATGTTGGCAAAGCTGCAGTGGCTGCACACACAGCAGAGGGCCATCAATGAGTACCTGTGCGAGTATGGCACCAGGACATGGTCAGGGGAGCTTGGCTTCTTTTCGCCCCACCAGTGGCTACTGATCAAGGATGCATGCACTGCCCTGTTACTATTTGAGGAGGCCACAAGGATGGTGAGCAGTGAAAATGCATGCATCAGTGACACTGTCCCTCTAGTCTTCCTGCTGGAGCACACGCTTCGTTGAATCATGGACAGAGCACTTGAGGCAGAACAGCGGGAGGAACGGAGGACCAAAATACATCCCTGGGAATTACAGACCAGTTAGCCTAACATCAATAGTATGTAAACTCTTGGAGGGGATGATAAGGGACTATATACAAGATTTTAGTAATAAGAACGATATCATTAGCAGTAATCAGCATGGATTCATGAAGAATCATTCTTGCCAAACCAATCTATTAACCTTCTATGAGGAGGTGAGTTGCCATCTAGATAAAGGAAGGCCCGTAGACGTGGTGTATCTGGATTTTGCAAAAGCATTTGACACAGTTCCCCGTAAACGTTTACTGTACAAAATAAGGTCCGTTGGCATGGACCATAGGGTGAGTACATGGATTGAAAACTGGCTACAAGGGCGAGTTCAGAGGGTGGTGATAAATGGGGAGTACTCAGAATGGTCAGGGGTGGGTAGTTGGGTTCCCCAGGGTTCTGTGCTGGGACCAATCCTATTTAATTTGTTTATAAATGACCTGGAGGATGGGATAAACAGTTCAATCTCTGTATTTGCAGACGATACTAAGCTAAGCAGGGCAATAACTTCTCCGTTAGTTGGAATGCTCTTCCAACTAACATCCGCATGGAAGAAAACCACCAGGCATTCAGGAAAAAACTAAAGACCTTCCTCTTCTGAGAAAGCTGACATCAGAGAATACATCCAGCGCCTTGAGGCGATTCAGTTCGCATTTGCAGCGCTTTACAAATCATTTATTCATTCATTCATTCATTCATTCATGTGGAAACCTTGCAAAAAGACCTGAACAAATTAATGGGGTGGGCGACTACATGGCAAATGAGATTCAATGTAGAAAAATGTAAAATAATGCATTTGGGTGGCAAAAATATGAATGCAATCTATACACTGGGGGGAGAACCTCTGGGGGAATCTGGGATGGAAAAGGACCTGGGGGTCCTAGTAGATGATAGGCTCAGCAATGGCATGCAATGCCAAGCTGCTGCTGATAAAGCAAACAGAATATTGGCATGCATTAAAAGGGGGATCAACGCAAGAGATAAAACGATAATTCTCCCACTCTACAAGGCTCTGGTCCGGCCGCACCTGGAGTATGCTGTCCAGTTCTGGGCACCAGTCCTCAGGAAGGATGTAATGGAAATGGAGCGAGTACAAAGAATGGCAACAAAGCTAATAAAGGGTCTGGAGGATCTTAGTTATGAGGAAAGGTTGCAAGCACTGAACTTATTCTCTCTGGAGAAGAGACGCTTGAGAGGGGATATGATTTCAATTTACAAATACTGTACTGGTGACCCCACAATAGGGATAAAACTTTTTCGCAGAAGAGAGTTTAATAAGACTTGTGGCCACTCATTAAAATTAGAAGAAAAGAGGTTTAACCTTAAACTACGTAGAGGGTTCTTTACTGTAAGAGTGGCAAGGATGTGGAATTCCCTTCCACAGGCGGTGGTCTCAGCGAGGAGCATTGATAGCTTCAAGAAACTATTAGATAATCACCTGAATGACCGCAACATACAGGGATATGTAATGTAATACTGACACATAATCACACACATAGGTTGGACTTGATGGACTTGTGTCTTTTTTCAACCTCACCTACTATGTAACTATGTAACTCTCAAGGCCCCCTATATCCAGACAGCATTCCTGCGGGTCCACTAAACACACAGGAGAAAGAGGAGGAGGGGGAGTGTGTCAGCATGCTAGTCGAGGATAACACACAGCAGTCTTCAAGGAATGGTTTTAAGTCCCCAGAAACCCAAGGAGTTGTGCATCGCTGGGTGGCGGTATTTACAGATAATGTGATCCTTAGTGACCCAGAGGTCTCAGAATCGAATGCCTCTGCACACTTACGCTGCATGGCCTCCCTGATTCTGCAAAGCCTGTGAAAGGACCCTATGATTCATGGCATTAAGAAGAGGGATCATTACTGGCTGGCAACCCTTCTTCGTTACAGGTGTAAGGTTGCAGAACCCATCCTGCCTTCGCAGAGGGAGCAGAGGATGAAACATATTCATGAGGTCTTGAAGAAAAGTGTTTGTAACGC
This sequence comes from Lithobates clamitans, assembly GCA_037952925.1. Lineage (NCBI taxonomy): Eukaryota > Metazoa > Chordata > Amphibia > Anura > Ranidae > Lithobates > Lithobates clamitans. Next base: position 12,432,056 of record JBBGZY010000304.1, on the reverse strand, counting down.
ATTTCCAGACAGTGGGAGGTTACCATTTCCTGGTGCTGGACAATGTGTTTCTGAGGCTTCGTTCGGTCAGAGGAAGAGCGGTGGAGAAGGTGGCCGGCTGACCGATGCCTTTAAACAATTTTTTAGTCCTCAGCGCCAAGGTCTGATAGGTTCCAGCAACCATCGCCAGCGTTTGCATTATATGGTGCAGGAATCTCTGGGGCAAGAGCAGACTTGGAGACCTTTCCAACAGAGCATCCACCGAATTACTGGGTCTTGAGGTTGCACCATTGGCCAGAACTTGCTCAATATGCAATTAAGCTACTGGCCTGTCCTGCATCCAGTGTGCTTTCTGAACTCTCATTCAGTGCTGCTGGAGGGTTTGTAATGGACCAAAGAGTGCGCCTGTCCACAGACCCTGTTGATAGGCTCATATTTATAAAAATGGATCAGTCCTGGATCAGCAGCTTTCAAGCACCTGATGCTGATGTATTTGATTGAATTTGCTAAGGATCTGGTATCCCTTGAAGACTGCTTTTGCTGCCTACCCTATTCCTCCTCAATCATGATGATGCTATCTTCCAACAATATTTTTGATTTAGGGCACCACCACCACCCAAGGCCCAATTTTTCTGACCCTTTTTAACAGAGGCATGTAATTAAATTTTTTGAAATAATATTTAACAGCGGGGACCGTTCCTGTGCCCAACAAGAGTAACTGTGAGGGTTTACCATGTTCTGCCACCATCAACACCTAAGGCCCAATGGTTCTGCCCTGTTTAACAGGGGCATGTAATTACAATTTTTAAATAATATTTAACAACAGGGACCATTCCTGTGCTCAACAAGAGTAACTGTGAGGGGTTGCCATGTTCTGTCGCCACCAACACCTAAGGCCCAATTTTTCAGCAGAGTATATAGTGCAGTATGTATAGTATATATACTGCAGTTCAGAGTATATAGTGCAGTCTGTATAGTATATATACACTGCAGTTCAGAGTTTATAGTGCAGTCAGTGTAGTATATATAATACAGTGCAGGGTATATAGTGCAGCGTACAATATATAATATAGTGTATTGAAGTGGTTAAGGGGAGTCCTATGACAGAATTAAGAAAAAAATTGCATGGGTTCCCCATCCATACCAGGCCCCTTGGGTCTGGTATGGATTTTGGGGGGACCCCCATGCCATTTTTTAAATAATTTTTAGCATGGAGTTCCACTTAATATCCATACCAGACCCAAAGGGCCTAGTATAGACTGGGGGGGAAACCCACTCTGTTTTTTTCAATGATTTTGTATGTATATTGCTGGGACCTGGCAATTCATTACAGCTGTGAGTAATTTTAAATATTTATATTTTTTTTTAGAAATGTCATTTTGCTGCAGTACTGTTCTAAACATAGGAAAAATGCGCTATTTTACAGGCAGACTAAGGGAATCCTTTTTAAAGGAATATTTCATTTTTATTGTTTTACTTTAACCATTCTTAAAATCACTGCTCCTGAAAAAACGGCCGTTTTTAAAAACTTTTTTTTGCATTGATACATGTCCTCTGGGGCAGGACCCGGGTCCTCAAACACTTTTTATGGCAATAACTTGCATATAAGCCTTTAAAATTAGCATTTTTTATTTTTCACGTTCATTTAACCCCTTGATCGCCCCCCCAGTTAACCCTTTCACCCTGTCGCCAGTGTCACTAATCGATTGCCATATTTGTGTCACTGGTGACGCTAGTTAGCCAGTTAGGTAATTAGTTTCACTGTCAGGTTTTGATAGCATCAGGTACCCCATTCATACTACCTAATAAAGGTTTTAACCCCCTGGTTAACCCTTTCACCCCGTCGCCAGTGTCACTAATCGATCACAGTATTTGTGTCAATGGTGACGCTAGTTAGCTGGTTAGTTTCACCGTCAGGTTTTTATAGCGTCAGGTAACCCCATATATTACCTAATAAAAGTTTTATCCCCCTGATTGCCCCCTAGTTAACCCTTTCACCCCCTGTCACCAGTGATCACCGTATTAGTGTTACGGGTGACGCTGGTTAGTTAATTTGTTTTTTATAGCATCAGGGCACCCGCCGTATATTTCCCAATAAATGTTTAACCCCCTGATCGCCCGGAGGGTAACATCAGTTAAGTTTTAGCATCAGTCAGGATCTGCGTCGTCCCAGGCAGTGTCAGATTAGTGCCACTAGTGCTAATACCCATAAACGCACCATACACCTCCCTTAGTAGTATAGTGTCTGAACAGAGCGATATCTGATCTGATCAGATCGATACTAGCGTCCCCAGCAGTTTAGGGTTCCCAAAAATGCAGTGTTAGTGAGATCAGCCCAGTTACCTGCCAGCACCGGCATTTAGCCCCTCTGCCCAGCCCAGCCCACCCAAGTGCAGTATCAATCGATCACTATCACTTACAAAAACACAAAACACATAACTGCAGCATTCGCAAAGTCAGGCCTGATCCCTGCGAACGCTAACAGTTTTTTTGGTAGCGTTTGAATTAGTCAGGACCTTTTATACCTGTGAGTCTCACTAGTGTACCAGTAAATTTAGAGACCAAAACTTCAAATTAAAAGTACACTAGTGAAGACTAGAGGCCTATACCTTTCTGATCATGGCAGATAGTGAGGAGGAAGTCACTCATCTGTCAGATTCAGGCTCAGAATACAATCCTGTAGAGAGCAGCAGCACCCTGACAGATAGCTCTGATGACGGAGTTGTGGTCCTTGCCAAGGTCAGGCGTACCAGACCCCATTCTTCTGCTGTCATTGAGGTGCAAGAACCGCAGGGCTCTCGTATGGAGCAGAAAGCCAGTACTAGTGTTGCTCATCCTTCTGGTGAACTGGAAAGCACCAGTGGCCTAGTACACCCTGGTCGTAGTCAAACCAGCACTGCAGTAACACGTGGTGATGTGGCAAATTCCATAAGTGCAGTTCAAGCTGGTGTGGTGCCTAATATAACTAGTGTCCAGGAGCCACCAAGAAGACAAACACAGGCCCGTCAAGCCCATAGTGCCCTTCCTGCTGCATTTGCCAATCCTAATTGGGAGCCCACCACTTCTGCAGTACCCGTACTTTCCCCATTCACTGGCCAACCCAGAATTCAGGTGGAAACAGATGATTTTACATCACTTGATTTTTATTCGCTTTTCATGGAAGATCTCTATAGATCTATTGTGGACCAAAGCAATTTGTATGCTGGTCAATTCATTTCCGCTAATCCCCATTTGACCCTTCCCAGAGATTGGAAACCAATTACGGTTTCCGAATTTAAGACCTTTCTGAGCCCATCCCTCCTCATGGGCATAACTAAAAAGAGTGAGTTGCGGTCATATTGGTTCACTAACCCAATTCACCGCATGCCCGAGTTCTCTGCCTCCATGGCCCAGGCACGATACGAGCAGATCTTGCAGTTCATGAACTTCAATGTCAATGAACTCTGTCATCCTCAGGGTGACCCTGGATACGATTGGCTCTACAAAATTCGACCTCTTGTAAACCACTTCAACCAACAATTTGCAGACTTGTTTACTCCCCATCAAGTTGTCTGCATTGATGAGTCCCTAATTAAGTTTTCTGGCCGCTTGTCTTTCAAACAGTATCTTTCCAGCAAGCGTGCCAGATATGGGGTCAAGATGTATAAGCTCTGTGACAGGGCCACAGGCTATAAATATAGTTTTATGGTTTATGAGAGAAGAGATAGTCACGTAGAGCCAGAGAACTGCCCAGATTACATAGGGAGCACTGGTAAGATAGTGTGGGACTTGGTGTCACCCTTATTCAGAAAGGGGTACCACATATATGTGGAAAATTATAACATGAGCATGCCACTTTTTAGTCACTTGTTTGATCATGGAATTGGCACATGTGGCACCGTGCAATCTAATCGCTGGGGTTTACCCCAGCGGCTTGTAGATTCCCATCTTAGGCTGGGTGAGAGAGCATGCTTGAAGTGTAATAATTTGCCCACTGTGAAGTGGAGGGATAATCTGAATGTTTTTGTTCTGTCCTCCCTTCCCAATCAATTTCCCAATCCAAATGCAGTAAGCCGGCTGCATGAGAGGCATTTTCCTTATGTCCTCCCTTGTACCCCTACCCAACGAGCCCCCCAAAGAAAATGTTGTGTCTGTAGAAAGCGCAGATATAGGCGTGACACCCGCTATTATTGTCCCTCCTGTCCTGACCATCCTGGTCTTTGCATTGGTGAATGTTTTGAACGCTACCACACACTAGTAGAGCATTACCGTAGGGTACAGCACTGCACAGACTAGGACACACATTCACAGCGTCTCCAAAGATGCTATCGCATTTTGGGAGAACCGAACCTGGAACCGAACCATTACAGTTACAAAAAAAGTAAAAAAATAAAAAGTTAAAGAAAAATATATAAAATAAAAAAACAAAAATATTTGTTGTTTTATTGTTATCTCTCTCTCTATTCTCTCTCTATTGTTTTGCTCTTTTTTTACTAAATTCTACAATGCAATGTTGTATTGTTCTATGTTTTATCATGTTTGCTTTTCAGGTATGTAATTATTTTATACTTTACTGTTTACTGTGTGTTATGCCCCATACACATGGTCGCATTTTCCGATGGGAAATGTCCGATCGGAGCGTGTTGTCAGAAATTCTGACCGTGTGTGGACTCCATCGGACATTTTCCATTGGATTTTCCGACACACAAAGTTTGAGAGCAGGCTATAAAATTTTCAGACAACAAAATCCGATTGCGTCAATTCCGACCGTGTGTGGTCAGTTCTGACGCAGAAAGTGCCACGCATGCTCAGAAGAAATTCCAACATGGACCAGCTCGGTCTGGTAAAAGTAGCCTTTGCAATGGATACAACACTTTCGTCACGGTGCAATGTTAAAAATGGTTTAATACAGCGCACTCTATTCTTCTTTATAATGTGAGAAGAATGAAGCAGTTTTGCTGCTCATATTCACACAGACTTCTCACAAACTTCTTTCTTTATTATTTATCGGGATTCCCTCAATATATTTTGATTTGTCACATCTGACAAAATTATTTTTGTGTTGTTTTATTTATTTATTTATTTTTTAAGGCAGAATTTTTTTTTTTTTTTAGGTTTGTATTTTTTTCAAGGATGATCTTTGTTTTATTTTGTTTTTACTCCAGAATATTTTTGTGTGTGTTTTGTGTGTCAAGTTACCACAACACCATTGATATCTTGTATTATTTAATCTCAAGGAGATTGTTTGGTGTTGGTATCCCTTGTTAATTTCACATTGTACTTTAGAAATGTACCTGAATCCTCACAAACAAACTGTCCTTTTTGAAGGAAAACACACATAGGCAAGTATAATTGAAACAACAATTCCTTTATTAAGGGCTCAGAACCAAACAAAGAGGGAGGCAACGCTGGAAAAACAGCAGAAATTAGCGAAGCCTTGGACCCCCAGGGCAGACATCAATTCTTTAACATCAAAATTGTTGGCCTGAGGAGTCCATATGTAAGGGAGTGCAGTCTGGTCCAGAAGTCCCAGAGATCCGGAAAGCAGCAGCTGACATCTGTGTCCCCAGGCTGTGGTACTACAAGAGGCTGCATCTTTTGCCAGACCAGACTGAACCCAGGGTCATCACTTTCTGGTCTTCTTTCCATGCTTCCTTCCTGGCTGTGGCTCTGCTGTTGGAGATGTGGCAGGAGGAGGAGTAGGACCTGGAGGAGGAGGAGGACTAGTAGGACCTGGAAGAGGAGGAGTAGTAGGACCTGGAGGAGCAGGAGGACTATGTGTGAGGTCACAAATGTGGGTAGCAGATGTTATTTGGCCCCTCAACCCCTTATTGAGAGCTTCCAACATTAAGGACTCACACATGAGTTGTTGGCCCTCCTCCATCCGCTGAATTTTGCAGGCAATTATGCCAGCAAAGTCCTCCTCCACAGTGTGGGGGGCTCTCAGGGCCTCTGTAGCCTTCCAAAAGAGGCCTATGGCAGCCTCCTCCAGGATACTCCTCTTCCTGCCACTTTCTCTTTGCAGGTGTAGGGGAGGGACCTGCATATCAGGCAGCCTGCTCGGCCCGGCCACCTCCTGGCTGAGACTTCCCTGTGTATGAAAAAGGGACATGGTTTTAGTTTTTGCATCATCAATCACAATCATAAATTAGTACTCCAAACTAACATCTAGTTAACATAATTGATTGGACAAGCAGAAATATTTAGAGAAATGCTATACCTGGCTCAAGCTGGGCTCCTCCACATGTTGCTGCCTGGAAGGCCCAGGTTGGGCGTCAGAAGCCTCAGCTGGGGGGGAAGGAAGCCTGGAAGGAAGACTGGAGAGTGATGACCTAGGTTCAGTCTGACCTGCCAGAAAATGCAGCCTGTCATAGTACCACATCCTGGGGACATAGATGTCATCTGCTGCTCCGGATTTCTGGGAATCCTGGACCTTCTTGTGCTCCCTTAGATATGTGCTCCTCAGGCCACCAATTCGGATCTTCAAATAGGTGATGTCTGCCCTGGGGATCACCTGCTTCACAAATTCCAGCAATTGATCCAGCGCTGCCTTCCTCTTTGTTTGGTTCTTATAATGTGGGTGGTTTACCTCCCATAGACAAGGCAGCTCCCTGAACATATCTATGAAGATTGCCATAAAGTCGGTATCTTTCAGGATATCCATTTTCACTGCAAGACACAACACAAGACAAACCCTAATGACAAAACTCTCCTAATCTTGTTACAATATAGGCCTTAATCTAGAAGCAGTATAGGCCCAAGTTTATCTCTTACCTTCGTTATCACGATCGGCGCCTCCGATACTCCTTCCTCCGCTCACAGATCGTACGTACTACGCATGCATGTTACGCTTTATACACACTGCGCATGCATGTAACTTCGCCCGCCCCTGACGTTCTTTCTAGTCTATTCCCCGCCTCTTTTCGTTCGGCGCAGTGGGGGAAGAGCACATGGCGGAGACACACCGGGTGCGTGCTAATTATAGCAACGAGGAGGAGGAAAGCCCGGATCCGGAAACATCCCGATCCAGAAGGAGACGATTTAAGGCCTCAAATATGTCCTTTGGGGAGATGTTGGAGATGGTGGACATCCTGAAGAAGGCCGACTATGATGGGAAGTATGGACCTTACCCCAACCCCAATGTCAGAAAGGCCAAGATCATGGCGAAAGTGGTCAAAAGTCTGCACCGGAATTTCAGGGTACGTCAATCAAAAGATCAGCTCAGGAAGCGGTGGTCGGACCTGAAATTACTAGAACACGAGCAGTACAGAAAGATCTGGAGAGTGCTGCAAAAAAGTAAGTAGTTGTGCTGTGTTCCTATTCTTTTTGTCTTAATTACGTTCGTGCTGCTCCATGTGCTTTTCTTAAGTGTTGTACAGTTTAAAATGGCAACTTATTTGTTCGTATCAAACACCATTGTTTTGGCCATATGCATTTGCCCACATTTTTAGGGCCTACTTGTATGAAAATAATTTGGTTGTGTAGATGGGTTTGTTACTAGAATGAAATGCAAACTAGATTCTGTGTAAGGAGAGGACACTCAGCAGCTGTTTACACATCTGGACACAGGAGCACTAGTGTGGGACAAAAGAACACCTTTTTATTAGGGGGCCCACACATGTGCTCCAGTGTATACTATAGGGGTGTATCCATCTGTGAAGCTTGTACCAAACAGGTAAAGTATTGAAGCTTGACAAAGGACACTCAAAATTCTACATCTTGGAACTCTGCCAAAATAGACAATTGTACCCCACTTCCAAGCAATGTTTCATATTTATTGTTCTGCCATCAAACATCTATGTGCTAAGTATACCATTTTTGTTTTACATAGGGGAGAAAAGACTCGGAGGACACCCCTCACCTGAGGAGACCAGAGACCCCCCACCTCTGGAAAAAGGGGAAATACCCCCAACACACGAAGAGCAGGAGGAAGAAGACGTGGTGGAACTAGTCACTACAACAGGTGAGTTTCTGCGACCACAGGCTCAGGTAAGAGATGGATGCCGCCATATTTATAATACCTGTTTTTTTTTTGGTTTCTCTCTTTTTAGGTGATTGTGATGTTGTGGATCCAGATCCTTTCACCTCGGAAAGTGCCCAGATCCTGATTGGGGAGATCATGGGGTGTAATGTTGCATTGGAAAACCTCAAGAAAAACATCAATGATGTTATTCAAAAAAATAAGAACATCATTGATGTTTTGGGGAGAGTTTAAAACCGCTCCAAATCCCTTTGTTTTTTTGTGTGCTACAATGTTAAAAATGTTTTAGCAATTTTTAGAAAAGCCAAATTTTGAAGATGCACACAGTGTGTCAATATGTGCTATCTGCCATCATGGGAAATCAATGGACACGTTTTGGGGGTGCAACCCCTTCCTCAATAATAAAGTAGCTGAGAGGAAGGGATTGCTCCCCCAAAACACATCCCTTGTTCCCCGGTGATGGCAGCTAGCACATGTTGACATTCGTAAATTGGTGTGCATCTTCAAAATTTGGCTTTTCCTGGGGTGACTTCACCCCATCTGAACGCAATATCAAACACAGTTTCTAAATACACATGTCTAATATTGCCTTCAAGTTCTACCAAATGTGAACTTTGTAAGTTCAAGATTTGTGTCTTTCTTGTTGTTTTGAAACATGCCTGTTTTATCTTAAATGGACATTTCTATTTTTGATAATGCCACCCCAAAAATTGGTATACAACAAACATGTTGTTTTGTTTTAAAAACCTTTTCTAAATGCACATGTGATTGTGCAGGTATTAAAAAGATTGTTAATCAAGAATGTATTGATTATTGTCTCAACGCTACAACACTTTTGTGGTGCTCTAATTGCTGCTTTCTGTGACAATGGCTGTTATTTCCTAAGGGCAAATCCAATTTGCACTACAAGTGCAGTTTCAGTGCATTTTCAAGTGTACTTGTAGTGCAAAGTGTCTTTGCCTTTAGTAAATAACATCAAACAGTGCTTTGTAAGGTTACTCAATCACGCCATTTTCAGGACTCGCCACATTTTGGTCAGGGTCAGCTAAAACAAACACAAGCAGTAAATGTCACCAAAGATTTGCTTAATTTTTTTTATTTGATCAAGGTTTCACAAATTGTCTGGCATTTTGATGGCCCCCCTACCCGCAAAGAACTCAAGGTATCTTAGCCGGACATCACGGGCACTCAGGGAGGGCAAGCCAGGACGGCCACTTTCAAGTGCCGTCAGGGTTGTTTCATTTATAATTCCGGCCTCAGGCCCAACTGAGCCAGCATAGTTGGCAGAATGTTGCCGTAAAAAGTTTTGTAGAACACAGCATGCCAGGATTATATGATTCAGTTTATACTCCGCCATATGGATGGGTGTAAGAAATAGGCGGAACCGGCTGGCCATGATTCCAAATGTGTTCTCCACCACTCTTCTGGCTCTGGCCAGCCGGTAATTAAAAACCCTCTGGCCTGGGGTGAGGGTCCTCATTGGGAAGGGCCGCATAAGGTGGTCCCCCAGCGCAAAGGCTTCATCCACAACAAAGACGAATGGGAGTCCTTCCACATTGTCTTCTGGAGGTGGCAAGTCCAAGCTGCCATTCTGGAGACGCTTGTAAAACTCCATCTGGGTGATGACTCCACCATCGGACATCCGGCCATTCTTCCCCACGTTCCACATACAGGAACTCATAATTAGCCGACACCACCGCCAACATCACAATACTATTGAACCCTTTATAACTATAATAGTATGATCCCGAGTTGTGTGGTGGGACGATGTGGACACGTTTCCCATCAATTGCCCCTCCGCAGTTAGGAAAGTCCCACCGCTGGGCAAAGTGGGAGGCCACAGTCTGCCATTCCTGTGGCGTGGAAGGAAACTGTGGAGGAAAAAAAAATAGTCTTTTTGCACATTAAAACATGGAAAGCAGATTAGACACAAACATTCTTGGCCAACATCAAGATAACATTTATTAATGGGAATTTTACAACACCAAAGTATAAGGTACACCTATCATATTCCCCCTCCTCCCCCCTCTCCTGGGCCATTTCTAACATTATAGGGGGGAGACTCTTGGACAGGTAACCCTCTCCACTTCATTGAGAGAAGAATGCCTAAATAATGGGTATTACTTTGGAAAGCCCCTCCTTAGTTACACTATTGGCAGCCCACTGGACAGGTAAGAAGTGTCATAATACAAAGATATAAATACACATTTGAGCACATTTGGACATTCTGCTATTACCTATAAAGATAATAATAGAATACTAAAACTTGAAACAGTACCATTTGAAAGTATACAGGCAGGCACTTGCACTACATGCTTTGGGGAATTCATCCATACATCTGAGCACAAAAGAGATGGGTATAGTGTGTATGGTTTGGCAAAGTCAGCAGATAGATGATTGAGGATAGATAGAGAATTGGTATCAGCTGACTTAGCAGTTGGGGGGGGGAGGGTTCCAAATGATTTGGGGACACCCCAAAAAAAGCCTCTGGCACTCTGCCTGAATTTAAAGCACAAATCACATTTTAAAACATTTTAGGGGGTGTTTGGGGTAAAGCACTACTATGGAGCTGACAAAATACATTGTTAAGTGACTACATGAGATGAATATAGGGCCTGTAGACCATGCTGGGGAGGTAAGTGAAGGCAAATATGTATGAAGGAGCAAAATAATAATTACATAAAAATCCAGCATGCATGAGAACAAAGGGGACATTCACAGCATATTCCAATCATGGTAATTAGGGAATGAGGAAAGAAATACAATATATTATCAAACATTAAATACAATAAAATGTGATATTAAAGGATAAAAATCTTACCTTCATATACTCCTTCTGCAGGACCTGGATGATGGCAGAACAGGTCTCTGGGATAATGATCCCCAGAGCCTGGGGGGAGATGCCTGTCGAGAACTTCAAGTCCTGCAGGCTTCTCCCCGTCGCCAAGTATTGCAGGGTAGCGACCAACCTCTGCTCCGGAGTGATGGCTTGCCTCATGAAGGTATCCTGCCTGCTGATATAGGGGGTCAGCGAAGCCAACAAACGGTGAAATACGGGGTCCGTCATCCTTAGAAAGTTCCTGAAATCATCAGGATTATTCTCACGGATCTCACGGAGCAAAGGCATATGAGAGAACTGGTCACGCTGAAGCAACCAATTCTTGGTCCATGAACTCCTCCCCACCCTGTTCATGGACTGGACTTGTGTCAAGGTCAGGACCCCAACACCAAGCCCCTGCACAGCACAAACTCTATGAGGAGTACGTATACGCAACATGGCCAGAAAACGGTCGGCTGCTCAGAACGAAGTAACAGAACGCACTGAAGAACAGCAAGGCCTGTGAAGAGCGACCTGAAAAACAGCAACGAACGAACAAGAACACAATGACTAATGAAAGTCACGCGTAGCTTGCTTGCACGCACTGAAGAGCAGATACAAACCCACAAGCACAAACTGAACTGCAGAAAATGATCTGAAAGCCACGAGTCTGAAAAAGCGCGAATCGTCTCTCACCAAACTTTTACTAACACGAGATTAGCAAAAGGAGCCCAAAGGGTGCCGCGCTTGGTTCTGAAATGGCCTTTTCTAGTCTCGTCGTACGTGGTTGATGTCACCGCGTTCTTGGCGATTGGAAATTCCGACAACTTTGTGCGACCGTGTGTACGCAAAACAAGTTTGAGCCAACATCCGTCGGAAAAAATCCTAGGGTTTTGTTGTCGGAATGTCCGATCAATGTCTGACCGTTTGTACAGGGCATTATTGTTAACCATTTTTTTGTTTTGAGGTACGCCGTTCAGCTGCAGCACGGGTTTATTTATCTTGACAGCAACAGTGTTTGCTCCAACGATATGTAAAGCCGTGACCCCAGCGCTGTCGGAGGTGATTTCACCACCACAGTTAAAAAAAAGAGCATATATGCCAAAGCATGGGGGCAGGGGTGGAGGAGCAATTTGCTCCTAACATTAGGGGCCGATTGCTCCCATGCTTCAGCATATATTTTTTAGGCACAGATTGCATTAAAAAATTTATTATTTTTACTATGTTTTATTGTATTTGCTTTTTGCAGGTATGATAAGTCTTATGCCGCGTAAACACGATCGGAAATTCGGCCAGCAAAAGACCGATGAGAGCTTTTGGTCGGAAAATACGACCGTGTGTATACTCCATCGTACTTTTGCTGGTCGAATTCCAGCCAGCAAAAGATTGGGACCATGTTCTCAATTTTTCGGTCGGAAAAAGTTCCTATCTGAAAATGCGATCGTCTGTAGCAATTCCAACACTCAAAATTCTTATGCATGCTCAGAAACAATTCGATACACGCTCGGAAGCATTGAACTTCATTTTCTTGGCTCATCATAGTGTTGTACATCACTGCATTCTTGACGGTTGAAAGTTCAGCGAAATTTTGTGTGACCGTGTGTATGCAAGGCAAGCTTGAGCGGAATCCCGTCGGAAATCAGAAAAGCCATTACATCTTTTTCCGAGCAAAATCCCGATCGTGTGTACGCGGCATGTTATACTGTAATGTTAATTTTTTGTTGTTGTTAACCATCATTTGCTTAGCAGGAACGCCATTCAGCTGCAGCACTGATTTATTTATCTTGACAGCAACAGCGTTTGCTCCCACGATACGTAAACCAGCGACTCCAGCGATGTAGGAGGTTATTTCACCACCACAGTTTAAAAAAAATGGTGCATGTATGCCCATCATTAGAAGTGGGTGGATGAAGGGCGGTATTCTAATGGCGGGCATACCCACCAATCAATCTCTTTTTTTTGTTCAGCCCACAGGCTGCATGAAAAAAACAACATTACAAGGTATGCCCAACAAGGACCAGCAATGTACTGGTAGGTTGCTGGACTTTGAGTGGTTATACCAGAATGATGTCTGCAGGTTTAGGTATCATCTTGGTATCATTCTTTTCAGCCAGTGATTGGCTTTCATGTAAAAGCAATCCTAGCAGCTAATTAGCCTCTAGACTGCTTTTATAAGCAGTGGGAGAGAACATCCCCCCTCCCACTGTTCTCCATGGGTTCCCCAACAGGGAATGCAAGAATGCAGCTGGTGGTTCTGCCAGATGACCATAGAGCTGATCAGAGACCAGAATGGCTCCAACCATCTCTATGGCCTAAGAAACTGGAAGCTACGAGCATTTCATGACTTAGGTTTCACCGGATATAAACAGCGCCATTGGGAAATTGACAAAGCATTATATCACACCAATCTTGGTGTGGTCAGATGCTTTGAGGGCATAGGAGAGATCTAGGGTCTAATAGAACCCAATTTTTTCAAAAAAGAGTACCTGTCACTACCTATTGCTATCATAGGGGATATTTACATTCTCTAAGAAAACAATAAAATGATAAAAAAATGAAAGGAATAGTTTAAAAATATAATAAAAAAGCAAAATAAATAATAAAAAAAGAAAAATAAATCACCCCTGTCCCCCCGTGCTCACGCGCAAAGGCGAACACAAGCGTTGGTCTGGTGTCATATGTAAACAGCAATTGCAGCATGCACGTGAGGTATCACCACAAAGGTCAGATAGAGGGCAGTCATTTTAGCAGTAGACCTCCTCTGTAAATTTAAAATGGTAACCTGTAAAGGCTTTTAAAGGCTTTTAAAAATGTACATAGTTTGTCTCGGCATAAGATCATCTTTTTTATTTCATGAAACATGTGGGCAATATAGTGAGTTTTAGTGCAATACAATTAAAAAAAGTGTTTTTTCCCAAAAATTTGCATTTGAAAAATTGATGCGCAAATACTGTGTGAAAAAAAAAATGCAACACCCACCATTTTAATCTGTAGGGCCTTTGCTTTAAAAAAATATATATAATGTTTGGGGGTTCAAAGTAATTTTCTTGCAAAAAAATAATATTTTTTCATATAAACAAAAAGTGTCAGAAAGGGCTTTGTCTTCAAGTGGTTAGAAGAGTGGCTGACGTGTGACATAAGCTTCTAAATGTTGTGCATAAAATGCCAGGACAATGCAACCCCCCCCCCCCAAATTCCAACTTTTTGGAAAGTAGACACCCCAAGCTATTTGCTTATAGGCATATTAAGTCCATGGAATATTTTATATTTTGCCACAAGTTTCGGGAAAATTACACTTTTTTTTGCACAAAGTTGTCACTGAATGATGTATTGTTCAAACATGGCGTGGTTATATGTGGAATTACACCTCAAATATATTCTGCTGCTTCTCCTGAGTATGAGGATACCTCATGTGTGAGACTTTTTTGGAGCCTAGCCGTGTACAGGCCCCCAGAAAACTAATCACTGCCTTCAGGATTTCTAAGGGTATAAATTTTTGATTTCATCCCCCCAAATGACCACATTTTGGAAAGTTTACACCCCAAGCTATTTGATGAGAGGCATGTTGAGTCCATGGAATATTTTATATTTTGCCACAAGTTGCGGGAAAATAAAAAATGTTTTTTTTTTTGCACAAAGTTGGCACTAAATGATCTATTGCTCAAACATGCCATGGGCATATGTGAAATTACACCCCAAAATACATTCTGCTGCTTCTCCTAAGTATGGGGATACCACATGTGTGAGACTTTTTGGGAGTCTAGCCGTGTACAGGACCCCAAAAACCAATCACCGCTTTCAGGCTTTCTAAGGGCGTAAAATGGTGATTTCACTTCCTCACTACCTATCACAGTTTCGGAGGCCTTGAAATGTCAAGATAGCACAAAACTCCCCCAAATTACCCCATTTTGGAAAGAAGACACTTCAAGCTTTTTGCTGAGAGGCATGTTGTGTTCATGGAATATTTGATATATTGCCACAAGTTTCGGGAACATTAATTTTTTTTTTTTACACAAAGTTGTCACTAAATGATATATTGTTCAAACATGGCATGATTATATGTGGAATTACACCCCAAAATACATTCTGTTGCTTCTCCAGTGTATGGGGATACCACATGTGTGAGACTATTTGGGAGCCTAGCCGTGTACAGGACCCCGATAACCAAGCACCGCCTTCAAGCTTTCTAAAATTGTGATTTTACTCCTCACTACCTATTACAGTTACAGAGGCCCTGAAATGTCCAGATAAAAACCACAAAACCTCCCCAAATGACCCCATTTTGGAAAGTAGACACCCCAAGGTATTTGCAAAGCAGAATGGTGAGTATTTTTCAGATCTCATTTATTTTTAAATAAAAAAAAATGTGACAAAAAGCGAGATCTGCAAAATACTCAACATGCCTCTCAGCAAATAGCTTGGGGTGTCTACTTTCCAAAATGGGGTCATTTGGGGGGGGGTTGTGCTATCTTGGCATTTTATGGCCTCCGAAATTGTGATAGGCAGTGAGAGTGAAATCAAAAATTAATGCCCTTAGAAAGCCTGAAGGTGGTGATTGGTTTTTGGGGTCCTGTACATGGCTAGGCTTCCAAAAAGTCTCACACATGTGGTATCCCCATACTCAGGAGAAGCAGGAGAATGTATTTTGGGATGTAATTTGAAAAAATGGAGGTGTATCGTCACACGGAGTGGCACCGTGGATACACATAAAATAAACCTGTGCCGCGTCCTAACAAATTCGTGTTCAAAAACCAAAAAGGAGGGACTTTTTTCCATTCCTTTTCCCTTCTTTTTTGTCCCTTTTTTTCCTTTCATGTTTCCTTTTTCTCTCCTTTATCCTTTCTTTTTTCTTTTTCTATTTTTCTGTTTTGTCTTCTTTCCCCCTTCTCTCTTCCTTTTTTCCTCCCCCCCCCCCCTTTTCCTCACTTTCTCTCCCTCCCTTTTCTTCACATAATGGGGTTACATAATTCTATTTATTCCATGAACTTTCTCTATTGTATCACACTCTTGAGATATCATTTAAGATTATGTTGTGCACGCCCCCATAGCAGCCTTTCATTAATTATTTCATTTTGGCGCCCATCACCGTCCTGTCTGAACCAGCACATATCCCTTTTTAATACAATATATGTGGCGTCACTATAGATGCCTGTTCTCTATGTATATACTAATCATGTATTTGCTATGTTATGTACTTTGATAGCCACAACATACATTGTTTTCGCTCTTGAAGAAGCGTGGTGACACGCGAAACATGTCGAGCATCGAATAATTACGTGACATGAGCTGATTGTGGATCTGCTATCGAGCCATCTCTTCGGACCGATCTATATTTGGAGTGATCATCCAGATGTCCGAACAACTGTGCACTTTAGATGGTGTTGTATAGCAAAATGTTTGAACATATACACATGTTGTGTTTTTAACATTGTCTCTTTTTGCTATGTATTTTTCTAAATTAATAAAATAATATTTTATATAACTAGTTTTTTTGTAGTTGTGCCTAGAAAGTCCAAAAGTCCCTCCTTTTTGGTTTTTGAATTGGGATGTAATTTGTAATGTTTCAATCACTTGTGACAAAAAATAAAATATTCAATGGGCTCAACATGCCTCTCAGCAATTTCCTTGGGGTGTCTACATTCCAAAATGGGGTCATTTGGGGGGGGTGTTATACTGCCCTGCCATTTTAGCACCTCAAGAAATGAGATAGGTAGTCATAAATGAAAAGCTGCGTAAATTCCAGAAAATGTACCCTAGTTTGTAGACGCTATAGCTTTTGCGCAAACCAATAAATATACGCTCATTGACATTTTTCTCACCAAAGACATGTGACTGAATACATTTTGGCCTAGATGTATGACTAAAATTGAGTTTATTACATTTTTTTATAACAAAAAGAAAATATCTTTTTTTTTTCAAAATTTTCCGTCTTTTTCGGTTTATAACGCAAAAAATTAAAATCGCGGAGGCAATCAAATACTATCAAAAGAAAGAAAGCTCTATTTGTGGGAAACAAAAGGACGCACATTTTGTTTGGGTACAGCATTGCATGACCGCACAATTACCAGTTAAAGCAGCGCAGTGCCAAATTGTAAAAAGTTCTCCTGTCATTGAGCAGCCAAATCCTCCGGGGCTGAAGAGGTTAATGGTTACCACTAAAGTGATAATAAACTCTTACATAAGCCCACTTAAATGACTAGCCTCAGATGATACACAGTGACAGGTACAGCTTAAGCATAAGCTATACCTGTTTATCTGCAGCTCTCTTTCCTCCAAAGTCCTCCAAAGTACACAGATCAGATGGTATTTCCCAGCTTTCAGAAGGTGGACAGATATCCAACATCACGCATGCAGAGCACAGTCATCTGACACCTGAGTGGAAGGAATAGACACTCACTCCTACACAGTCATTTTGGGAAACATGCACATCTGTGTTTCTTAATCACCTCCTGTGTGCTTTGTGGGATATGTCACCATTGATTGCTTGGTGTTGGGGAAAAACTGTAATAAGTGACACATGTAGTTATCAGGGAAGGAGAGAGCAGCCAAGATACACAGTAGGTGCTATGGATTGAGGCAAATATGCATTATATTAGAATATGCTTTGTTCATTTTTCCTTTAAAAATTTAAAACCGCTTTAAGAAAACTACAGTACATGCCAAGCAAGTTCTATTATTCACAGATTTTACAAAATACCATAAATGATATATGCCTTATACACCCTACATATTATTACATTGACATCATTCATTTACAGTCCTTATAAAGGTTTTGAACAGCATCAATTGCTTATATTGGTTCACATAATAAAAAATTTAACTCAAGTTGCCAATTTAATTTTTTTTACCTTTTTGCCCAAATATTATGTTTTATTATTCTTGAGTATCAAATAAATGTAATTTACTGTATGTCTTAGTGTACCATAAAACAAATATGGTAGTCTCTTTCTGGCCCTGGTCCAGTAAAAGTCTTGATTAGGCTTTAAAAATTAAAACATTTAAATTCAACTCTTTTAAAGTTTGTTGCCCGTTCAACTCAATACAGCAGTGTGCTTAACAAGCATGTAAAGTCACTGTAAACACAAAAGATGTCTTTAACTTGCCACAAATACTTTTTTCAGCACAGCCATGCTTCAGTATTAAGCAACATTGATTAGCTGAATGGATTTTGTGTAAACATTTGTAATATGATGTAAAAAATTCTAGCAATCGATTTTGTCTGTGCCTTTGTGCTCAGTAAGAAGATACATGATAAACACAGCATGAAACATGGAGCTTATTCCTCAGATTTAGAAGGTTCAGGAAAAGGTATTTAAGAGGACTTTCCTGCCACTTTTACTGCTGTAAAATTGAGACTTTCCCATATAAAATACCTTACATTACTTACCTTGGAGCAAAATTAAAACCACTCTGTGAATTTTCAAGTGATACGTTGATGAAGCACCTGGATTCTAGCTTTGGCCAAGGGTTCACAGGGACAACAATGACCCTGCTTTATCATCAGAATGAAAGTGTACATAGTTTTTTATATGTATTGTGTATTCACATCAGACCCTGCCCTTTAAGCAGCTTACAATCTAAGGCCCTACCTCCCATGCATACATACATATACTAATGCCAATTTAGACATGTCTTTAGAGTGCAGGCTGAAACCATAGTACAAGAAGGAAACCCACGCAAGTACCAGGAGAATACGCATGGTTGCTAAGGAGAATGGTTGCTCAGGGAAACATGCATGGTTGCATGTGATAACAATTGCTCTGAAATGGCACTCAGAGGGGTTGATTTACTAAAACTGGAAAGTGCAAAATGTGGTGTAGCTACTAACTTCAACTTGTTCAGTTAACCACTTACATACTGGGCACTTTTACGGTCATGAAACACTGCACTACCCTATTTTTTTCACACAAATAGTGCTTTCTTTTGGTGGCATTTAATCACCACTGTGTTTTTTATTTTTTGCTAAATAAACAAAAAAAAGACCGGAAATTTTGAAAAAAAAAATACAAAACGTTATTCGTATTTTGTTATAAGATTTTGCAAACAGGTAATTCTTCTCCTTCACTGATGGGCACCGATATGCTGCACTGATGGGCACTGTTGAGGTGGCACTGATGGGCACTAATATGCAGCATTGATGGGCACTGATGGGCACTGATCGCACTGATGAGGCTGCACTGATAGGTGGCACTGATAGGCGGCATGTAGAGGTGGCACGATAGACAGCACTGATGGGCACTGATAGGCGGCACTGGTGGGCACTGATCAGGAGGCACTGATGATGAGGCACTGATAGGCAATGATTGGAAGCACAGAGGGGCACTGATAGCTGGCACTGGTGGCCACTGATTAGCAGTACTGGTGGGACCTGAGAGGACCCATGTCCCTCTAACAGAAGCCAGTTAATGGTATTCTTCTTTTCTTCATGCTGACAGGCTGATCATATGGTAAATGGCCCTCTGTGACCAGCCGAGTCCCAGTCAAGGGCACTAATATGCAGCATCGATGGGCACCGATAGGCACTGATGGGCGCTGGTGAGTACTGATCACACTGATGAGGCTGAACTGATGGGTGGCACTGATAGTCACTGATAGGCAGCACATAGAGGTGGCACTGATCGACAGCACTGATGGGCACTGATAGGAGGCACTGATTGGAAGCACTGAGGGGCACTGGTAGGCACTGATTAGCAGTACTGATGGGCACTGATCGATGGCAATGGTGGGCATTGATTAGCAGCACTGGTGGGCACTTAGAGGACCCATGTCCCTCTAACAGAAGACAGTTAATGGCTTTCTTCTTTTCTTCACGCTGACATGCTGATCACATGGTAAAGGGGCCGCTGTGATTGGCCGTTTACCCTGCACTGTGATCAACTGAGTCCCAAGGACTCTGCGATTACAGAGCATGCCCCCTGGGTATGGTTGCCACCTCATCCCTTTAAACCCAAACACATATTAATTACACAGGTTCTGTGGCTGATTAAGGTGGTAATTAAACTCACTTGGTGCCTTCTCTGCATTTAATTAGCCTCAGAACCTGTGTAATTCAAAGGTGTTCGGGTTTAACGGGATGAGGTGGCAACTCTACCCCTGGGGTGTGCAGGTGGCACAAGAACAGGACGACATCAATGTCCCAGCATTTTAAGCCCGCACTGTAGCAGTCTTTCTGCTATAGCGCGGGCGTCAAGTGGTTAAGCTTTGACAAAAAAAAATGGAAATTGTTTGGTTTCTATGCACAGCTGCACCAGATTTTGCACACTCCAGTAAATCAACCCCAGAAGGTTTATAAGTATGGTGAATATTGTGACATCCTTGATATTAAATATAAATAACAATTAAAAAGAGCCCTAATCCCCCTGAAAATTAAATAAATCACAACTACAGTTTAAAAACAATATATACTAAATATACTATAATATATACTAAAAACAAACCACCTGTAGGGATCTGCTGCCCTCTACTGTCTGTAATTGTGAATGCCTGTGCTTTTATTAAACAAAGTTAATACCTGTTTGTAAGACAGGCATCTTTTAAAAAAAAATACTTCACCCAGAATCCTATTTTTAAAAATGCATCGGATGCATCAGGTTTTAAAAATTCCCATTTGAGGAATGCTTCCCTATTTACTCTCCCACTGCCACTAATCCCCATATTACGGCATTCAGAGATGTGGTAGTGAGAGAGTTGGAATCTTTACATGATAAAACCCCAAGGGATATCCAGGCAGTTAATGTAGCAATTAGGAACCTTCTTGAAAGGAAGGATTTGGTTATCAGACCAGCTGATAAGGGGGGTGGTGTGGCGATTTGGGTAAACCTGACTATATTACAGAGGTTTACAATATCATTGTTAATAAAGACTCCTACAGGATTCTACAGAAAGAACAGTAAAATTTAGGAGTGATCCAAAGAACATCATTAAGGTTGGCTATAAAAAGGGTATTATCACCAAGAAGGAAAGATTTTCTTAGTTCCATCAGCTCCCCAATTGCCTATTATGTATTGTCTTCCTAAGGTGCATACAAATCAATCCCACCCCCCAGGGAGACCTATTATAAATGACATTGCTTCTCTTTCCACAAGGGCAGGGGAATATACAGGTTTTACATGACATGCAAGATATTGTTACAAACCCTCACACATATCTGGTGACGGAAGATGTTGCTTCACTGTTTAGTCATATTGGCCACAAGGACAGGCTGTGGATTTTTATTCAAGGAAGGCTTGAGATATCCCCAATATACAAAAGCAGTTTATTTTACAGTTGCAAACTAGAGGCATTGCCATGGGTGCTAAGTTTGCTCCCAGCCTGGCCTTTTTCATCTTTTTGATGGAAAGTTGGGAGGAGGACATTATTGTTATTATTATTTTTATTGTTATACAGGATTTATATAGCGCAAACAGTTTATGCAGCACTTTACAACTTGAGGGTAGACAGTACAATCACAATACACTTTAATACAGAAGGAATAAGATCTATTCTCCAGATTTGCTGGAGCTAATTTTTTACTGGTGATTAGGGATGAGCTGAACACCCCCCGGTTCGGTTAGCGGCAGGACATGTGAACAGGCAAAAAATTTGTGCGAACACGTAAACACCGTTAAAGTCTATGGGACTCAAACGTGAAAGATCTAAAGTGACAATTTTAAAGGCTAATATGCAAGTTATTGTCATAAAAAGTGTTTGGGGACCCGGGACCTGCCCCAGGGGACATGTATCAATGCAAAAAAAAGTTTTAAAAACGACCGTTTTTTCGGGAGCAGTGATTTTAATAATGCTTAAAGAGAAACAATAAAAGTGTAATATTCCTTTAAATATCATGCCTGGGGGGTGACTATAGTATGCCTGTAAAGTGGCACAGTTTTCCCATGTTTAGAACAGTCCCTGCACAAAATGACATTTCTAAAGGCATAAAAGTCATTTAAAACTGCTTGCGGCTGTAATGTAATGTTGCCCCCCCTGCCCATTACCAGGCCCTTTGGGTCTGGTATGGATATTAAGGGGAACCCCACACCCAAATTTTTTTTAAAAAGTCCTGGAGCCCTCAGGCCCTATATACTCTGAACAGCAGCAGTAGGGATGAGCCCGATGTTCGCCTGTTCGCCATCTAGCGAACAATTTGGGGTGTTCGCGGCATATTCGAAAGCCGCTGAACACCCTTTAAAAGTCTATGGGAGAAATTAAAAGTGCTAATTTTAAAGGCTTATATGCATGGTATTGTCATAAAAAGTGTTTGGGGACCTGGGTCCTGCCCCAGGAGACATGTATCAATGCAAAAAAAGTTTTAAAAACTAACGTTTTTTCGGGAGCAGTGATTTTAATAATGCTTAAAGTGAAACAATAAAAGTGAAATATTCCTTTAAATTTCGTACCTGGGGGGTGTCTATAGTATGCCTGTAAAGTGGTGCATGTTTCCCGTGTTTACAACAGTCCCTGCACAAAATGACATTTCTAAAGAAAAAAGTCATTTAAAAATACTCGCAGCTATAATGAATTGTCCCGGCAATACGCATAAAAGTCATTCCCCCACAGTCCATTACCAGGCCTTTTGGGTCTGGTATGAATATTAAGGGGAACCCCATGCCAAAATTTTAAAAAAATGGCATGGGCATCCCCCTCAAAATCCATACCAAGGGTCTGGTATGGATATTAAGGGGAACCCTGTGCCAAAATTTGAAAAAAATGGTGTGGGGGTATCCCTAAAAATTCATACCAGACCCTTCAGGTCTGGTATAGATTTTAAGGGGAACCCCGCGCCAAAATAAAAAAAATGGCATGGGGGTCCCCCCAAAATCTATACCAGACCCTTATCTGAGCACGCAACCAGACAGGCCGCAGGAAAAGAGGGGGGATGAGAGAGCGGCCCCCTCATCCTGAACCATACCAGGCCACACGCCTCAACATGAGGAGGGTGCTTTGGGGTAGCCAAGGACAAGGGCCTCATCCCCACAACCCTGGCCGGTACATCCGATAGCAGTTGTAGTATAGAGTTTGCATATAGAAGAATTTAGTGTGAAACAGAGAGTGATGTATCACACTACCCAATACGGTCACCCTGAATGGCCACTCGGATATGGGGTAGTGGAATTTCCAACGCGTTTCAACATTTAGCAGAATCAAGTCTTCTTCAGGGAAACTACATCACAATCTAAACAATCAGAAAAAATCAAATCAAAAAATCATACTGTTACAATTTGTACATATATGCACCATACAAATCTCCTGCATTGGTTGGATTCTCTAGTGACTTACGTTCTCCCAAGGCAACCCGGGTTGAGCATATTGCACGCCAGGGGTCGGAGATACCCCACAACAAAGATGGCCTGGACTGTCCTAATACTCTACAAGGCGGCTGGATATGTAATCAAAAAATCCCAACCTAAGGCGTCCTCAGCCTTGAAAAATTGATGGCTGTCTGTAATAGGGCAGAGAATAAACATAAGTGGTATCCTTCAATGAACTGCAGGCCACCCCACCAGTAAATACCACCTAAAAAGTCCCCCCTTAAATAAAAAGCTAGGGAGATCCCGTTTCTTCTAGGTATGTAAAAAGACATTTACTATTAAGTAGATCGCCTAGCTTGGAAAGGGAAGGATTCGTGAAGCCAGAGCCAGCGGTAGCCCAGATATCCACAGGAGGATGTCTCGGGAAGAATGGCACCATTTGCCGTCTCTGGCGTCCTATATATGGTGTGGGTCGGCAGGTGGGCGGAGGCAAGGCCCCGCGCTGGCCGATAGCGCGGCTTGCATGCGATTGCTGCTGTCAGGAGAATCCAGCGTAAAGACGCTGGATGCTACCTTGGCAACCAACTCCGCTCGACGGCCCACGCATGCGCGACGTGATGACGCGCATCTAATGACGTGCTTCCGCCGCGTGGCCTGATACGCGGCTCGCCCGTGTTCATTACCATGGGAGCATTCGACGTGAGGATGCCGGACGCTGCCAAGGCAACAAAATCTGCTCAGAGGCCTGCGCGTGCGCGATATGATTTCGCGCACCCAGTGATTGCTCCGTAGCGGTGTGTCTAAAAATGGAAAGAAAAACTCATTGCCTTAAAAATCCCATTAGAGGTTTATATATTTTTTTTCATATGTATCTGGGATGTTGGCAATGACACATCCACACCACCAAGGTCACATTTATATATATTGATTTCCAGGGTGGACAATACACCCATACCTCACAAGTGACCAGGGTGACCAGGGTGGCTGGATGTGGACCCCCTAATGAAAAGGCACACCGTAAACTATTAATTTCACAAAACAGGAGTTCACTTCTATCACTCCCTATATATTTTTAAAGGGAGATTAGTGCACCCTAGTCAAGAGAGCTAATCGCTCTCAGATTGTATTCATATTTCAATCCCATACACTACTATGTGAACACACCTAGGGGCCAATGGGGGACCTACAGGGAGGGGAGTGGGAGGAGTTTATGGCAAATATTCAAAGGAGCTATGAAGGGAAGGAACAGGTCACCTCAGACCTATCTTCACTTTTCTCTAGTCTAACAAAAATTCTAGAGAAGAAATCAGCCTTGCATTGGCACATCTCTTGGGAGATATATTAGAGAAGGGATTTATCCAATCGGTCTCTGAATACAAATATTTCCCATTCTAGAAAACATCTCCAAAGAACTTAAGAAGAATTGGGAAAGTAAACTCAACGACTGTTCCATGAATCTCATGCTATTACTCCAGAATGAATATAAACAGCAACTGGACAGCATGAATACAGAAATTAGAACAATATATGATCGACTCACCCCCCTGAAGACGCATGAGGAATATACGACTTATGAGAAAAAACTTAAAGAACACCTGGAGACTTTCGGTAAAGCCATTCTCATCAAAAAGGAGAAAAAATATTGGAGAGACAAGAATGCCTTTAGGGAGGGTAGAGCCTATAGGTGGAACTCAACAAATACCAAAAAAAACAGAAAAAGAAGAACCCCGTATCAAGAAAACACTAACAAATCCAATGATTACTCTTCGGACACACCTTTGAACTCCTCCTCATCAGCATCTTCACACACCGGCCATTTCAGAGGTAAAAGAAAGGGACCTCTAGGTAGACAACAGGAGACCGAGGGAGAGGTAAAACAAACCAACAAAAAACGCACTACGGAGCATGAGACAATGGTCCTCATGCTCCGTAGTGCGGAGCATGAGACAATGGTATTTTACTGGCGGGGTGGCCCGCAGTTCATTAAAGGATACCACTTATGTTTATTCTCTGCCCTATTACAGACAGCCATCAATTTTTCAAGGCTGAGGACGCCTTATGTTGGGATTTTTTGATTACATATCTAGCCGCCTTGTAGAGTAATAGGACAGTCCAGGCCATCTTTGGTGTGGGGTATCTCCGACCCCTGGGGTGCAATATGCTCAACCCGGGTTGCCTTGGGAGAACGTAAGTCACTAGAGAATCCAACCAATGCAGGAGATTTGTATGGTGCATATATGTACAAATTGTATGATTTTTTATTTGATTTTTTCTGATTGTTTAGATTGTGATGTAGTTTCTCTGAAGAAGACTTGATTCTGCTAAATGTTGAAACGCGTTGGAAATTCCACTACCCCATATCCGAGTGGCCATTCAGGGTGACCGTATTGGGTAGTGTGATACATCACTCTCTGTTTCACACTAAATTCTCTATATGCAAACTCTATACTACAACTGCTATCGGATGTATATATAGAATCATTTCTATGTCCTGAATTTTTATTTTTATTTGTATCTATATGTTTAATGCTATGTGTATAATTCAAAATTTATGTTTTTATGTTGAATGATACTTAATAAATTGGATTTTACTCTAAACAAACTTAAAACTCATTGCCTTAAAAATCCCATTAGAGGTTAATATATTTTTTTCACCACTAGCATTTTGGAGGAGTGGTGGCGGAACAAGCTCCAACAATACTGAACCCTGTCCTCCATCCTTCCCAGCTGCCAGCAAAGTTACCCAGTGCACCGTGAAAGAAAGGTAACATCCCTGTCCATGCCTGCTGGACCATGAGTCAGCAGTAATATGCACCTTAATGCTGACTGCCCTGTCCAATGAGGCCAAGACATTCCCTTCCACATCCTGGTAGCGATCCGGAATGGCCTTCCGTGAAAAGAAATGGCATTTGGGAATCTGCCACTGGGGTACCGCACATTCCACAAATTCACGAAAGGGAGCAGAGTCTACAGCTGAAAAGGCAGCAGTTGCAGTGCTAGCAATTTGGCCAAGCTAGCATTCAGACGCTGAGCATGTGGATGGCTGGGACTGAATTTCTTTCGATGGTTACGCAACTGGGGAAGGGAAATTTGCCTGCTAAAATCAGATGTTGGTGTACCACTAGCAGATTGGCCACAAGTACTTGGGACACCTATTTCTATACCTTCATTCCTCTCAGTGCAGGTTTCTGAGAGGACTGGAGGTATAGTGGGGTAGGAGATCCCAGCTGATGAGGAGTAAGAAGAGGTCCGCCTTGTTCTTTGATGTGGGTCTTTTAAGTGCTGTTGCCAACGGACTGCATGGGAGGTCCACTTGATACGCTTCAGACATATGTTGCAAACAGCAACGGCGTGATCTGCTGCACACGTGTCAAAAAAGGCCCACACCAACTTTTCAAAATATGCGGGGAGTCAGCAGCGCCCTGCACCTGCTTAGCTCTGTGGTGTGATGCAATAGGGTGGCTGCCCTTAAGCTGCCCCCTGGAGGGCATCCTGCCTCATTGGAGATGTGCCTCCTCCTCCTCCTCTGGTCTATCAGGCACCCAATTAGAGTCAGTGACCTCATCATCTCCTCCCTCCTCGTCACTGGAGCAAACTTGGCAGTATGCTGCAGCTCGGGGAACATGACTGCCAGTTTCTTGACCTTCTTGGGCACCCCCTCTCTCTATTCTCATGTTAATCCATCATTGGAGCCTTCAAATCACTGCGCATCCTCCTGGAGCATGTACCCGACACTGTGGTCGAATAGTTCGGGGGACTCCTCTGTGCATGATGGTGGGGCTAGGGAAGGAGTGACTGTTGATATGGAGCCGATGGAATAGGCCGCTTTGGCAGCTACATTGGCAGGCAAACTACCCTGAGCCTGGGTGACAGAGGAAGAGGAAGAGGAGGAGGGCTTTGTTATCCATTCAACCAACTCTTCTGCATGTTGTGGCTCAATAACATGGCCAGCTGCAGAAAAAAAGGACAAGCGTGCCCCATGGCCACGTGCTGAGCATGCACCGTGTCCACGACAAGCACTGTCGACTGTAGACATATGGTCTGCTTGCCCTCTTTTAGTGGCCTGTGAGCGTCTGCCTGTCAAGTCTCTCACTTAGCAGACCGGAGAGTCCACTTGGGCAGAGGGTAGGCTCCCTTAGGTATCCGACTCGCGGCCCCTGGTAGAGCAGACAGGAGGCCCACGAGTGCGGAGTGGTATGAGATCCTGTGCAGGAGTCCGTGTTCCGGAGGTTAGCAGTCTTCAAACAGCAGATGATAGTCAGCGGCACAGACAACAGATGCTGAGCAGGAGCTGGAGACAGGTTAGTGCACAAGCTGGGTTTGGCAACAGGCGGGCAGCAGAGGTACAGAAGGAGCAGGCAGAAGCGAAGTCAAAACAGGCCGGGGTCAAATGCAGGAGGAGGTCAGGAGAGTCCAAAAGGCAAGCCGGGTCGTCAACAGATCAGGAACACAGGAATCATAGGAACTAGGAACAGGAAACAGGAAACAGGAACTAGGCACGGAGCTGTTGATCAGGCAGCACTGATCAAAGGGAGAAGCAAGCCTAAATAGGCTGATTGGCGCCAAACGCCGCGTTCGTGCATGCACCCTTACACACAGGCACCCGCACGCGCCCGAGAGTGCCCCCGGACAGCGGCATGCACACCAGCGCCACCAGGCGAACGCATAGCAGCGCCCATAGGCATACGTGCCCGTGCACCACCGCATCCACCACGGCCAGCCAGCATGCCAACACCAGTGCCCATAGAAGCAGGCGCCTAAGCACCCGCATGAAAGCGTGCACCAACGCGCCCCGGCGCGTGACGACACCCAATCAGGTAAGCTCTCTGACAGTGCCCCCTCCTCAAGGGCAGACACCGGATGCCCAATTGGGCCAACTTGGAGGCATGTGAGTCCTTGAAAGCTTGCAGGAGTTCCCCGGCATACAAATTATCTTCTGGTTCCCATGAATTGTCTTCAGGGCCATATCCCTTCCACTTTATGAGGTATTGGGTTTGATTTTGTCTTTTTCTGCAGTCTAATATTGCCTCTACTTCAAATTCCTCCTCGTTGTCTACAAAGATGGGTTTGGGTGGACCGACAGTACGGCCAACAAAAGAATTGGGGATAACCGGCTTTAAGAGAGATACATGGAAGACCGGGTGCACCTTTAGGGAATTCGGCAGATCAAGCTCGTAGGCAACATCATTAATTTTCCTCCTTACCAGGAAGGAACCCAGGAACTTAGGGCCTAGTTTTTTGGATGGACATACCAGTTTCAGATTGGCGGTAGATAACCATACTGGGTTACCAGGTTCCAACACGAGTTCTCCATGCCTTCAGGGTCTCAGATACTGCAGGAACAGAACATTCAGGTATTGATCCAGGTAAAAAGGTCGGATGAAAGCCATAGTTGGCATAGAATGGAGTCTGGTTGGTGGCTGAATGCAAGGAATTATTATAAGAGAACTCCGCAATAGGGAGTAGGGGGACCCAATCGTCCTGGGAGAATGCGGAGAAGCAGCGGAGATACTACTCCAGCGTCTGATTCGTCCTCTCAGTTTGCCCATTGGACTCGGGATGGTAGGCTGAGGAGAATGCCAACTCAATTTCAAAGGAGCAACAGAGGGCCTTCCAGAATCTGGAGTTGAATTGGACACCACGGTCAGAAACTATATTCTTCGGAACTTCATGCAGCCTGACAATTTCTTTAATAAACATATCAGCCGTCTCCGTGGCCGATGGGGTACCCTTCATTGGGAGAAAATGAGCCATTTTAGACAATCTGTCTATGACGACAAAGATGGAGGAAAAGCCTTCTGATGGGGGGAGTTCAACGACAAAATCCATTGAGATCATGCTCCACGGTCTCTCTGGGACTGCAAGAAGTTTTAACAGTTCCCAAGCTCTGGCCCGGCTGGTTTTGCTTCTAGCGCAAGTATTGCAGGAATCAGTGAACCTTCTACAATCCCTGATGAGATGAGGCCACCAGAAGGTACATAGTACCAGATCACTCGTTTTTCGTGAGCCGAAATGTCCAGCTAATTTGTGATCGTGACACAGTTCCAATACCTGTACCCTTAGTTCTTCGGGTACCACAATCTTGTTTTCATGCCAAAATAGGCCATCCTTGGTAGAGACCCCAGCGGGCGGCGTCGCCCCCATAGAAGCTCATCTGATTCGAGAGATTAGATCTTCCTGAAGAAGCAAGAAATTCCCAGGGGGAAGGATGGTATCTGGAGGTGCGGTTTCTTCCGAATCATGGAACATTTGTGAGAGTGCGTCAGATTTAATATTTTTGGATCCGGGTCTGAAGGTGACATGGAACTGGAATCGAGAAAAAAAAAGTGCCCATCTGGCCTGCCGGGGTCTTAACCTCTTAGCCGTTCTCAGGTATTCCAGGTTTTTATGGTCCGTGTAGACCAGTATGGGATAAGCAGCACCCTCCAGAAGGTAACGCCATTCCTCCAAGGCCGCCTTAATAGCTAGGAGTTCACGGTCACCCACATCGTAGTTTCTCTCGGAAGGTGAGAGTTTTCGTGAGAAAAACCCCACAGGGTACAGAAGAGCTTTGGTGACTTGTCGTTGTGAGAGTACGGCCCCTACTGCAATTTTGGAAACGTCAACTTCCAACACAAATGGTAGAGCTGGGTTGGGGTGTTTTAAAATAGTGGCTGAGGAAAATAGAGCCTTGAGTTCCTCGAAGGCTGACTGCGCCTTAGGAGTCCAGCAAAACCGACTTCCTTGTTTGGTAAGTTCAGTAATAGGAGCGATTATCAAAGAGAACCCTTTTATGAATTTTCTATAGAAGTTGGCAAAGCCAATAAAACGTTGTACCCCTTTCTTATCAATAGGTGCAGGCCCGTCCAGGATAGCAGATACCTTTTGGGGATCCATCTTGATGCCCTCAGGGGAGATGATCAGGCCCAGAAACTGAATGCATTGAAGCTCAAACTCACATTTCTCAAGTTTTGCATAGAGCCCATGTTGCCTAAGTCTGGTAAGAACATTTCGCACATGCGGTGGTCAGTCAGAGAGGAGGAGAAAATCAAAATATCGTCCAGATAGACTATGACATAGAGGTCTAGGAAGTCACGGAATACGTCGTTGACAAAGTGCTGGAAGGTGGCTGGTGCGTTGCACAGGCCAAAGGGCATGACAAGGTACTCATAGTGCCCGAATCGAGTACGAAAAGCTGTTTTCCACTCATCCCCTTCTTTTATGCGAATTAAGTTGTATGCCCCGCGGAGATCCAGCTTGGTGAAAACTCTTGCGGTTCCCAGTCTCTGGAATAACTCGGGTACTAAGGGTAACGGGTATCTGTTCATTACAGTAATTTTGTTTAATTCCCGGTAGTCGATACAGGGACGTAGGGTGTGGTCCTTTTTCTCCACAAAGAAAATGCCTGCACCGGCTGGAGACATGGAAGGGCGGATAAACCCTTTCTTTAAGTTCTCGTCAATGTAGTTTTTTAAGGTGCCCAGCTCCTGCTCAGTTAGTGGAAAAATCCTTCCAAAGGGAACTTCAGTTTCAGGTAAAAGTTCTATTGGGCAGTCATAAGGCCTGTGAACTGGAAGAGTCTCTGCCCCTTTCTTACTGAAGACGGAGATGGGCAAAGTTTGGTATCCGAATCCAAACAAAGACATTGAGTCGGTGAGACGGGGGTCCCACGTAAGCAATGTTGCCTGCAGTAGTCAGATGAGAATTTAATTCTTCCTGTGGACCAGTCAATGCTGGGGTTATGTGCCTGTAGCCAGGGCATTCCGAGAATGATTGGGAAGAGAGGGGAGGAGATGACATCCAAACGTAAGAGTTCCTGATGTTCCGGGCCTATGGTGGCCAGTAGCGGAACAGTCTCACAGGTGACTGGACCTGAACTAAGGGTAGAGCCATCAGCTAGGAATACTGCAAGACCCTGGGTCTTAGGTTGAAGAGGAATGCCATGATTATTATCAAAGGTTTGATCGATGAAGCCACTTCATGCTCCAGAGTCAATAATGACCGACACCGGGATGTTCTTTCCGGGAAGCTGTAATACAACAGAGATAGTCAAATGGTTACCAGGTTTGGGCAAAACAGATGCACAAGCGGAAGAGGACATCAGACACTTACGTATCTTGTTAGGGCAGGTCCTCAAAAAATGTCCTTGTTCCCCGCAATACAGGCATAGGTTGTGCGTACGTCTGTGCATCTTCTCTTCCGGGGTAAGGGATGGCCGGAGCAGACCAAGCTGCATGGGTTCGGGTGCTTCCGTGGCTGAAGTAGAGGAGAGAGGCAATTGGTTGGGGGAACTGGGAACTCTAGGGAGCATCCAAATAGGACGAGGGTGACCAGAGGACCTCTCAGAGCGTCTTTCTCTCAGACGTCGGTCAATTTGAATAGATAGGTTAATAAGTTCATCCAGAGTCTGGGGTATCCCAACACGTGCCAGTTCATCCTTAACGGGATCAGATAACCCCATCCGAAATTGATGACGTAAGGCAGCGTCGTTCCACTCTGTATCAGAGCTCCAACGACGAAACTCAACTGCGTAGTCTTCGGCCGCTCTGCGGCCTTGCTGCAGGGAATGCAGGGCTGCCTCAGCAGTAGTAGTAAGTTGAGGGTCCTCGTACAATTGGGACATTGCCAGGAAGAAAGCGTCCAGGGTATCTAAGGATCTGGACTTCTGCTCCAGTAAATGATGAGCCCAAGTCTGGGGCTCGCCGGACAGCAGTGCAATGACAAATCCCACCTTAGTGGCGTCCAGAGAGAACGTGCGAGGCTGTAGTGCAAAGTAAAGCTCGCAGGCGTTACGGAAGGCCCGGTATTTGCGACGATCTCCAGTAAATTTCTCAGGTGTGGGTACCCTGGGTTCCGGAGGGAGCATTACTATGGAGGGTGCTGAGGAGAGTCCGGCAGATGGTGCCCCTTGGGGGGGAGGAGCAGCTGAGAGGGCTTGGACCTGACCCTCTAATCTGGTGTAGCCTTCTTGTAGGCTCTTGACTGCTTGGTTAAGGCCTGCAAGGTGCCTACAAAGTTCATCCATGCTGGAGGCCCCCTGCCCGGACTCGGTCATGGCTGCCTGTTGGAAAACATTTACTATATTGCTTATTTATATTTTCATGGCTGCCTGATACTGTCAAGTCTCTCACTTACCAGACCGGAGAGTCCACTTGGGCAGAGGGTAGGCTCCCTTAGGTATCCGACTCACGGCCCCTGGTAGAGCAGACAGGAGGCCCACGAGTGAGGAGTGGTATAAGAGCCTGTGCAGGAGTCCGTGTTCTCGGAGGATAGCAGTCTTCAATCAGCAGATGATAGTCAGCGGCACAGACAACAGATACTGAGCAGGAGCTGGAGACAGGTTAGTGCACAAGCTGGGTTTGGCAACAGACGGGCAGCAGAGGTACAGAAGGAGCAGGCAGAAGCGAAGTCAAAACAGGCCGGGGTCAAATGCAGGCGGAGGTCAGGAGAGTACAAAAGGCAAGCCGGGTCGTCAACAGATCAGGAACACAGGAATCACAGGAACTAGGAACAGGAAACAGGAACTAGGCACGGAGCTGTTGATCAGGCAACACTGATCAGAGGGAGAAGCAAGCCTAAATAGGGTGATTGGCGCCAAACGCGCATGCACCGTTACGCACAGGCGCCCGCGCACCCGTACGCGCCCGAGCACGCCCCCGGACAGCGGCATGCACACCAGCGCCACCAGGCAAACGCATAGCAGCGCCAATAGGCATACGCGCCCATGCACCACCGCGTCCACCACGGCCAGCCGGCATGCCAACACCAGTGCCCATAGAAGCAGGCGCCCAAGCACCCGCAGGAAAGCGTGCACCAATGCGCCCCGGCGCGCGACAACGCCCAATCAGGTAAGCTCTCTGACACTGCCTCTCCTTGGTGGCCTTCTGGACATACTGTAAATTTTGTTTAGCAAAACCACACTACACTGTATTGTGTACTGTGTACACCATCAGAAAAGTAGTAGCAACTGCACTATGGGTGCACAGTACTGCGTACACCAACAGAAGTGTAATAACAACTATGGGTGTACTGTATGTATTGTGTACTGTGTACACCACCAGGAAAGTCGTAGCAACTGCACTAGGGGTGTATGGTACTGTGTACACCAACTGAAGTGTAATAACAACTATTGGTGTACTGTATTGTGTACACCACCAGAAAAGTAGCAGCAACTGCACTAGGGGTGCATGGTACAGTGTACACTAACAGAAGTGTAATAACAACTATGGGTGTACTGTATTGTGTACACTACTAGAAAAGTAGCAGCAACTGCATTAGGCATGAACGGTATTGTGTACACCACCAGAAGTCTAATAGCATCATGGGTGGACTGTATGTATTGTGTACACCACCAGGAAAGGAGTAACAACTTCACTATGGGTGCACGGTTCTGTGTACACCAACAGAAGTGTAATAACAACTATGGGTGTACTGTATTGTGTACACCACCAGAAAAGTAGTAGCAACTGCACTAGGGTTGAACAGTATTGTGTACACCACCAGAAGTTTAATAGCAATTATGGGTACACTGTATGTATTGTGTACACCACCAGAAAAGTTGTAGAAACCACAATAGGGGTACACGGTACAGTGTACACTAACAGAAGTGTAATAACAACTATGGGTGTACTGTATTGTGTACACCACCAGAAAATTAGTAGCAACTGCACTAGGGGTGCACAGTACTGTTTACTGAATATTACAGTATATTAGTATACTCTAATGCCCCTTACACACGGTCGGATTTTCCGATGGAAAATATCCGATCGGAGCGTGTTGTCGGAAATTCCGACCGTGTGTGGGCTCCATCGGACATTTTCCATCGGATTTTCCGACACACAAAGTTGGACAGCAGGAGATAAAATTTTCCGACAACAAAATCCGATCGCGTCAATTCCGACCGTGTGTGGCCTGTTCCGATGCACAAAGTGCCACGCATGCTCAGAAGAAATTCCGAGACGGAACAGCTCGTTCTGGTAAACTTAGCGTTCACAATGGATACAGCACTTTCGTCACGCTGCAATGTTAAAAATGGTTTAATACAGCGCACTCTCTTCTTCTTTATAATGTGACAAGAATTAAGTAGTTTTGCTGCTCATATTCACACACACTTCTCACAAACTTATTTCTTTACTATTTATCGTGATTCCCTCAATATATTTTGATTCCTCACATCTGACAACATATTTTTGTATATTTTATATATTTATATATTTTTTGTCTTTAATATAGATTCTTTTTTTGTGTTTGTATTTTATTTTTTTTTGCGATTTTGATTTGTACTCCCGAAAATGTTTGTGTGTGTTTTTTGTGACAAGATCCCACAACACCATTGATATGTTGTTCTATTTAATCTGTAGGAGATTGTTTGGTGTTGTTGTCCCTTGTTAATTTCACATTTTATGTTAGAAATGTACCTGAATCGTCACCAACAAACGGTCCTTTTTGGATGAAAACACACACAGGAAAGTATAATTTACCTAAAAAATTTTTATTAAGGGGTCACAACTAAACAAAGAGGGAGGCAAAGCTGGAGAAACTGCAGAAGTGGGTGAAGCCTTGTACCCCCAGGGCAGACATCAACTATTTTTAAGCAAAATTGGTGGCCTGAGGAGTCCTTATCTAAGGGAGGGCAGTCTGGTCCAGAAGTCCCAGAGATCCGGAAAGCAGCAGATGACATCTGTGTCCCCAGGCTGTGGTCATACGAGAGACTGCAGCTTCTGTCAGACCAGACTGAACCCAGGGCCATCACTCTCAGGTCTCCCTTCCACGCTTCCTTACACTCTGTGGCTGTGGTGGTGGAGTTGTGGCAGCAGGAGGAGGAGGAGGAGGAGGATCGTCCATCTCAATGACATCCGTCTTGGGTGTTAGTTCCCCACTCACCCCCTTACGTAGGACTTTATAAATAAGGTCCTCAGAGAGCCTGCGTTGGCCCTCCTGCATACCCTGCAATTTGGTGGCAGCCATGCAGGCAAAGGCCTCTTCAGGAGTTGGTAAGGCTCTGAGGGACGCCGAAGCCTCCTGGATCAGCCTG
Source organism: Lithobates clamitans (assembly GCA_037952925.1). Taxonomy (NCBI): domain Eukaryota; kingdom Metazoa; phylum Chordata; class Amphibia; order Anura; family Ranidae; genus Lithobates; species Lithobates clamitans. Next base: position 12,397,059 of record JBBGZY010000304.1, on the reverse strand, counting down.
TACGCTGAATCCTGCACGGGACTCGGAGTGGCCTTCCTGGCTCGTTTATGTGGCAGGCGGAGGGGAGGGACCTGAGACTCAGTCAGGCTGCGACTGGTCCCAGGCTTCTCTTGGCTGCCACTTAGCCCCGCCTCCTCCTGGCTGCAACTAATCCCCGCCTCCTCCTGACTGCCACATTCCACAACCTCCTCCTGGCTGAGGTCTTCCTGTGTATGAAAAAGGAACATAGTTTAAGTATTTTATTCATCAATCACACACAGTTTTCACCTCCTGACTGTTGCAAATTCAATGTTAACAAATATAACAGACTATCATTCTGAGCCCAGCAGTTTTCATTCTTGTGGCAATTTTGGGTGCCCACTACTGTGTATTGATATGTAAAATACTTTTTTTAATCAGAAATTATTGATCAATAATAACATCTAATAAACATCATTTATTTATTGACCAGAAATCTGTAGAAGAATGCTATACCTGGCTCCAGCTGGGCTCCTCCACTTCTTCCTGGCTGGAAGGCCCAGTTTGGACATCGGAAGCCTCAGCTGGGGTGGACGTAAGTGTGGAAGGAAGAGTGGAGAGGGATTCCCTGACTTCAGTGTGGTCTAACAGAAATCGCAGTCTCTCATAGTACCAGAGCCTGGGGACATAAACGTCATCTGCTGCAGCTCCGGACCTCTGGGAATCCGTGACCTTCTTGCGCTCCCTAAGATAAGTGCTCCTCAGGCCACCAATTTTAGCTTTTAAATAGGGGATGGTTGCTGTGGGGACCACCGGCTTCACCAACTCCAGCAGTTTCTCCAGCGCTGCCTGCCTCTTTTGTTTATGGTTATAGTGGGGGTGTCTCACCTGCCACAGACAGGGCATCTCCCTGTACTTGTCTATGAACAGGGGCAGGAAATTGTGGTCGTTGAACCCATCCATTTTCTCTGCAAGACACAACACAAGACAAACCCTAATGTCAGGCAAAACTCTCCTAATCTTGTTACAATATAGGCTTCCATTTCGAAGCAGTATAGGCGCAAGTTTAGATCTTACCTTCGTTATCACGATCGGCCTCTCCGATGCTCCTTCCTCCGCTCACAGATCGTACGTAATACGCACGTGTGTTACGCTTTATGCACACTGCGCATGCGTATAACTCCGCCCGCCCCTGACGTTCTTTCTAGGCTATTCCCCGCCCTTTTTCATTCGGCGCAGTGGGGGAAGAGCACATGGCGGATAGGCAGCAGGTGCGTGCTAATTGTAGCAACAAGGAGGAGGAGGAAAGGCTGGAGCCTGAAACGCCCCGATCCAGAAGGAGATTTAAGGACTCAAATATGTCCTTTGGGGAGATGTTGGAAATGGTGGACATCCTGAAGAAGGCCGACTATGATGGAAAGTATGGGCCTTACCCCAACCCCAATGTCAGAAAGGCCAAGATCATGGCGAAAGTGGTCATGAGTCTGCACCGGAATTTCGGGGTACGACGATCGAAAGATCAGCTCAGGAAGCGGTGGTCGGACCTGAAATTACGAGAACATGAGCAGTACAGAAAGATCTGGAGAGTGCTGCAAAAAAGTAAGTAGTTGTGCTGGGTTCCTATTCTTTATGTTTAGTACGTTCGTGCTGCTCCATGTGCTTTTAGGAACTGTTGTACAGTTTAAAATGGCAACTTTCATGTTCATGGGCACATTATTCGTTCTGATCAAACATTTTTCGTTCCAACTATAAAATACCATTGTTTAGCCCATATGCATTTGGCCACCATTTTGACGCCCTATACTTGTCTTCAAAGAATTGGGTTGTGTAGATGGCTTTGTTACTACAATGAAATGCAAACTAGATTCTGCGTAAGGAGAGGATACTGAGCAGCTGTTTTCACATCTGGACACTGGAGCACTAGTGTGGGACACCAGAACAACATTTTTATTAGGGGGCCACACAGGTGCTCCAGTGTATACTATAGGGGGGGGGGCTACATCTGTGAAGCTTGTACTAAACAGGGAAAGTATTGCATGTTGACAAAGGACAAAAAAAAAAATACATCTTGGAACTCTGCTAAAATTGACAATTGTACCCCACTTCCAAGCAATGTTTCCTATTTCTAGTTCTGACATTAAATATCTGTGTGCTAATTATACCATTTTTGTTTGACATAGGGGAGAAAAGACTCGGAGGACACCCCTCATCCGAGGAGACCAGAAACCCCCCACCTCTGGAAGAAGGTGAAATACCACCAACCCAAGCTGAGCAGGAGGAAGAAGATGTGGTGGAACTAGTCACCACAACAGGTGAGTGTCTGCAACCACAGGCTCAGATAAGAGATGGATGGCGGCATTTTTTTTAAACCAAATTTATTTTGGGGTTCCTCTCTTTTTAGGTGATCGTGAGGTTGTGGATCCAGATCCTTTCACATCCGAAAGTGCCCAGATCCTGATCGGGGAGATCATGGGGTGTAATTTACAATTGGAAAACATCAAGCAAAACATCAATGATGTTATTCCAAAATATAAAAACTTCATTGATGTTTTGGGGCGAGTTTAAAACCCCTCCAAATCACTTTCTTCTTTTGTGTGCTACAATGTGCTAAATGTTTTTGTGATTTTTCCCAAAGCCAAATTTGGAGGATGCACACAGTGTGCCAACATGTGCTATCTGCCATCACGGGAGATCAATGGACGCGTTTTGGGGGTGCAACCCCTTCCTCAATAATAAAGTAGCGGTGAGGAAGGGGTCTCTCCCCCAAAACACATCCCTTGATCCCCCGTGATGGCAGATAGCACATGTTGACATTGGGAAATTGGTGTGCATCTTCCAAATTTGGCTTTTCCAGGGGTGATTTCCCCCCATCTGAGCGCAATATCAAACACAGTTCCTAAATACTCATGTCTGATATAGCCTTCAAATTCGACCAAATGTGACGTTTGTAAGTTCAAGATTTGTGTCTTTTCTTGTTGGTTTTTCTATAAAATGGACATTTTGATTTTGGATAATGCCACCACAAAAATTTTTATACAACAAACATGTTGGTTTGTTTGAAAAACCTTTGGTAAATGCACATGTGATTGTGCAGGTATTAAAAAGATTGTTAATCAAGAATGTGTGGATTATTGTCTCAACGCTACAACACTTTTGGGGTGATGTAATTGCTGCTTTCTGTGAAAATGGGGGCTATTTCCTAAGGGCAAATCCACTTTGCACTACAAGTGCTGTTTCAATGCAGTTGCAAGTGCACTTGTAGTGAAATGTGTTTTTGCATTTAGGAAACAACAGCCAACAGTGCTTTGTATAAGGTTACACAATCACGACATTTTCTGGACTCAACACATTTACCAGCCGGCAATTACCAGCCGGTAAATAAAAAAACCCTCTGTTCCGGGGTGAGGGTCCTCATTGGGAATGGCCGCATCAGGTGGCCCCCCAGCGCAAATGCTTCATCAGCAACGAACACAAATGGGAGTCCTTCAACATTGTCCTCTGGAGCTGGCAAGTCCAAGCTGCCATTCTGGAGACGCCTGTAGAACTCCGTCTGGGCGATCACTCCACCATCGGACATCCGGCCATTCTTCCCCACGTCCACATACAAGAAGTCGTAATTAGCCGACACCACCGCCAACAACACTATACTATTAAACCCCTTGTAATTATAATAGTACGACCCCGAGTTGGGTGGTGGGACGATGTGAACGTGTTTCCCATCAATTGCCCCTCCGCAGTTAGGAAAGTCCCACCGCTGGGCAAAGTGGGAGGCCACAGTCTGCCATTCCTGTGGTGTGGAAGGAAACTGTTTAGGAAAAAACAATAAACATTACTATTTTTACTCTGAAACATGGCAAGCAGATTAGACACAAACATTATGGGGCAACCTCCAGATAGCATTTATTAAGGGGAATTTAACAACACCAAAGTATAAGGTACACCTATCATATTCCCCCTCCCCCCCTCTCATGGGCCATTTCTAACATTATAGGGGGTGTGTGTAAATCTTGGACATTTAACCCTCTTCACTTCATTGAGAGATGAATGCCTAAATAATGGGTATTACTTTGAACAGACCCTCCTTAGTTACACTATTGGCAGACCACTGGACAGGTAAGAAGTGTCATAATACAAAGATATAAATACACATTGTACACATTTGAGGACATTTGGACATTCTGCTATTACCTATCAAGATAATAATAGGATACAAAAAATGTAAACAGTACCATTGGAAAGTATACAGGCAGGCCCTTGCACTACATGCTTTGGGGAATTCATCCATAAATCAGAGCACAAAAGAGATGGGTATAGTGTGTATGGGTTTGGCAAAGTCAGCAGATAGATGATTGAGGATAGAGAATTGGGATCAGCTGACTTAGCAGTTGGGGGAGGGAGGGTTACTAAAAATTATTTGGGGACACCACAAAAAAAAGCCTCTGGCACTCTGCCTGAATTTAAAGCTAAAATAACATTTCCAAACATTTTAGGGGGTGTTTGGGGTAAAGCACTACTATGGAGCTGATAAAATACATTGTTAAGTGACTACATGAGGTGAATATAGCGCAGGAGACACCATGCTGGGGAGGTTATTGAAGGGCAAATATGTATGAAGGACATAAAATAATAATTACATAAAAATCCAGCATGCATGAGGACAAAGGGGACATTCACAGCATATTCCAATCATGGTAATTAGGGAATGAGGAAAGAAATACAAGATATTAGCAAACATTCAATACAATAAAATGTGATATAAAAGGATAAAAATCGTACCTTCATACACTCCTTCTGTAGGACCTGTATGATGGCAGAACAGGTCTCTTGGATAATGATCCCCAGAGCCTGGGGGGAGATGTCTGTAGAGAACTTGAGGTCCTGCAGGCTTCTCCCTGTGGCCAAATACCGCAGGGTAGCGACCAACCTCTGCTCCGGAGTTATGGCTTGCCTCATGCAGGTATCCTGCCTGCTAATATAAGGGGTCAGTGAAGCCAACAAACGGTGAAACACGGGGTCCGTCATCCTGAGAAAGTTCCTGAAATCATCAGGATTATTCTCACAGATCTCACAGAGCAAAGGGATATGAGAGAACTGGTCACACTGAAGCAACCAATTCTTGGTCCATGAACTCTTCCCCACCCTGTTCATGGACTGGACTTGTGTCAAGGTCAGGACCCCAACACCAAGCCCCCGCACAGCACGAACTCTACGAAGAGTACGCATACGAAACATTGCCAGAAAACGGTTGGCTGCTCAGAACGAAGTAACAGAACGCACTGAAGAACAGCAAGGCCTGTGAAGAGCGACCTGAAAAACAGTAACGAACGAACAAGAATACAATGACTACCTAAAGTCACGCAGAACTTGCTTGCACGCACTGAAGAGCAGATACAAACCCACAAGCACAAACTGAACGGCAGAAAACGATCTGAAAGCCACTAGTCTGAAAAAGCGCGAATCGTCTCTCACCAAACTTTTACTAACACGAGATTAGCAAAAGGAGCCCAAAGGGTGCCGCGCTTGGTTCTGAACCGGCCTTTTCTAGTCTCGTCGTACGTGGTGTACGTGACCGCATGGTTGGCGATTGGAAATTCCGACAACTTTGTGCGACCGTGTGTAGACAAAACAAGTTTGAGCCAACATCCGTCGGAAAAAATCCTAGGATTTTGTTGTCGGAATGTCCGAACAAAGTCCGACCGTGTGTACGCCCTATAAGTATATTCTAAGTATATTAGAAACAGTACACCAGGTACGGCCTGCAGTGAGATATAGCTAAACTGTATGCAGTGAATATATATATATATATATATATATATATATATATATATATATATATACACAAGATTATCTGTGTATATAATGAATAATCTGCCTGCCTGCTCAATCTAAATGAGACTCTCTCTCCGTCCACGCCAGCAACACACTACATGGGGCCGACGTGCAGGCAGCCTTATATAGTGTGGGGCATGGACTTAGTCCCCCTTAGCCATGATTGGCCAAAGGCACCTTTGGCCAGTTATGGCTCTCTTAGCTGAGGGTGTTGGGATTGGCCAAAGACTGCAGGTCATGGTGCATGCCTTGGCCAATCATCATACAGCAATGCATTGCGCTCCCGCAGTGCATTATGGGCCATTATGTGCTGCTCGAATTTGACGCCAACGGCCCATAATGCTCGGTTTTCAACGAACGGGCGAACAGCCAATGTTCGAGTCCAACTCATATTCGACCCGAACAGAAAGCTCATCCCTACTGGTGATATATAAATGTTGTCCTGTTTTTGAGGCAAGGTGATATGGAATCACTTAATAATTTTGTGAGAACATTGAATAATAATAAACAAAACAGCAATAGTAATTTTATTCAATAAACATTTACATCATGGTTTCTTGCAAACAGCATACAGGGCTGGTGTGGTGTGCAGGGCAGAGTGTCAGGATGGAATGGAGGACCACTGTAAGCACAAGCTTGGACCCCCTGCAGGGAGATCAAATTTCAGTGACATCACAAGCATCCACACGCCACTGACAGGGTAACAAGAGCCAAATACAAGCTGAGGAGGCAGGAGAATACAAAAGAGTAAAACCCCAATAGGGACTTGGATTTATAATCTCAGTGGCACACCCCTAAATGAAGAGGAAATTCAGGTGTTAGATAGAGGTTTGAAATATGCTCTGACTCGCAATTTGAATAAGTTTCAAACATACATTAGTTTGCAAAAATATATTAGGAGTTTGAACATTAAGAAATATTTTCTTTCCAAATAGCCACTAGGACAGTTTCCATGCCAGAAAGAGTTCCTCCTAGCTTTTAATCTTCGCAATAAGTCTGTCTTTAACCCTCCCAATGCAGATACCAAACATTTGGACGTCTTCAGAAATATGATTGTTAAGGATTTAGAACTACTCAAAATACAAAAGGTTAATGATCCCTCATATATTAAGAATGGTATAGAATCATTAACTGATAGGAAGGATCTGGTGATACGTCCAGCGGACAAAGAAGGGGGTTTTGTCATGTTAACCAAGGTATATTACAAAAATTAAATGAAGAACTTAATTAGTGATGTCAATACATATAGAGTACTGACTAAGGACCCCATGTTACAGTTCAAGGAAGAGCTACACTTTTTGATTGAGAGAGAGAAACATGTAATGCCCCGTACACACGGTCGGATTTTCCAACGGAAAATGTGTGATAGGACCTTGTTGTCGGAAATTCCGACCGTGTGTAGGCTCCATCACACATTTCCCATCTGATTTACTGACACACAAAGTTTTAGAGCAGGCTATAAAATTTTCCCACAATAAAATCCATTGTCGGAATTTCCAATCGTGTGTACACAAATCCGACGCACAAAGTGCCACGCATGCTCAGAATAAATAAAGAGATGAAAGCTTTTGGCTACTGCCCCATTTATAGTCCCAACGTATGTGTTTTACGCCACCGCGTTCAGAACGATCTGATTTTCCGACAACTTTGTGTGACCGTGTGTATGCAAGACAAGTTTGAGCCAACATCCATCGGAAAAAATCCTAGGATTTTGTTGTTGGAATGTCCGATCAATGTCCGACCGTGTGTACAGGGCACAAGAGTTCTGGATAAGAAGGAAGCACTATATTTAGATCCTTTCTTTTCTCCAACACCTACAATTTATTTTTTGCCAAAAATTCACAAAGATAGTGTTAATCCACTTGGGAGGCCTATAGTGAACTGTATTGACTCAGTCTCTTGGAGTCTGGTTCAATACATAGAAACTTTTCTTCAGCCTCTGGTCATTAAAACCAAAGCATTTTTAAAAGACACAAAGCGCATTATTCAAATTCTTGAAACTTTAACAGTCTCCTCCTCTAGTTTTCTGATTACATCTGATGTCAACTCTCTCTACACCATTATTGGCCTTGAGGATGCCTTATCCTCAGTACAGTGGGCCTTCAGCACATCTGGTTTATCCAGAAGACATAAGAACTTTTTGCTTCATAGTTTGAGGTTCTGCTTATCGAGGAATTACTTCTGGTATGGCAGACAATTTGATTTTCAAACAAGGGGAGTAGCGATAAGGTGCCATTTGATCCCAGTGTAGCTAACCTCTTCATGGCGCACTGGGAGGAGGAAGCCATTTTTAAGAAAAGACCCCCTGAGATTGTCTGCTACCAGAGGTATTCAGACGATCTCACCATGGTATGGGATGGAGACAAGTCTGGTCTGGATATATTTATGCAGAAACTTAATGCTAACAATAAAAATAAAGTTTTGACTTGGAATGTCAGTATTGACCAAATGGTCTTTCTTGATTTAGATATATTTAAGGATGAAGATCGGGTCAAGATGACTAACCATTTCAAACCTACATACTGCAATGCCTTCATCACATTGGGGAGTTGTCACCATAGCAGGTGGCTTTGTAATATCCCCAGGGGACAATTAAGGCAAAATTGTTCATATGAGGGAGATTATGTCTCTCAGTCCCAAGTTATGTCTACCCGGTTTTTGCAGAAGGGGTATGACAAGCTTGTTTTAGACAGAGATATTGAACCAGTTCAGAATCTGGATAGGAAGACATTGGTGTCTAATCCCCCCAAGTCCAATCAGAGCTCATCTGTGAACACAAGAATGATTTTAGATTTTAATGTCCAACATAGGAAATTTGAAAGAATCGTTTATAAGTACTGGCCCATCTAAAAGCAAGATAGAGTTTTAGGTCCTGTACTACCCGAGCATCTGCAATTTGTATATAGGAAAGCCCCCTCATTAAGGGACAAATTAGCCCCAGGAGTAATTGACCCACCCAGTTCATTTTGAGAACAGGATTTTCAACTTTCTAACAGGTTTTCACGCATGAGGCCGTTGCCCTACATGCAAGCAGGCTAGGGGTAAAATTAAAAAACAAAAATAGTTTGCTGCCTCTGCCGTTAACAAAGTCTATCCAATCAAAGACCTGATAACATGCTGTACAGCAGGAGTCGTGTACATGTTAGAATGCAAATGTGGCCTGCAGTATGTAGGGATGACCTCAAGACCCTTGCATGTGAGGATTGAAGAACATGTGAACAACATAAAAAAAGGATCTTATAACTCATAATGTTTCTAAATATTTTAGATTATTTCACAATCGCAACCCCATGAAGTAAAAATTTTGGGGGTTTGAGAAAGTGACCAATCATTGGAGGGGAGGCAACTATATTCAGCAACTGAGCCGCCGTGAATCCTTTTGGGTGTATGAAATTAAGGTAGGGGTGCCTACAGGGTTGCACGTCAAATTCGATCTAAATTGCTTCATCTCAGATCGTTAAATATATTATTATTATACATAATTTATATAGCGCCAGCAGTTTATGCAGCACTTTACAATGTAGAGGGGGGCCAGCACAATTACAGTACAGTTTAATACAGAAGGGACAGGAGGACCCTGCTCGTAGAGCTTACATTCTAAAGGGAGAGGGTGGTGGTACAAAAGGTAATAGATCCAGGGAATGCTTTGATGGGGGTGTATAGATGATATAGGTGATTTATATAGATATATAATAGATATACCGTATATACTCGAGTATAAGTCGAATTTTTCAGCACATTTTTTTGTGCTGAAAGTGCCCCCCTCGACTTATACTTGAGTCAAGCACTTTTCTGCAGCAAAAAAATTCATTTTCCGAACCGACTTTGGGGCCCCGTATCTCAGGGCCACTTGGTGCTAGGAACCCCAAATTTGGTGTGCCAACCCAGTGGAACTGGTACCACAACATATCCAAAGCTGAAGTTCCTAGCCCTAAGTGGCCTCGAGATACAGGGCCCCAAAATCGGTTCGGAAAATGTCATTCTCTGCTGCAGAAAAGTGCCTGACATTTTCTGAACCGAATTTGGGGCCCCGTATCTCAGGGCCACTTGGTGCTAGGAACCCCAAATTTGGTGTGCAAACCCAGTTGAACTGGTACCATAACATATACAAAGCTGGGGTTCCTAGCTCTAAGTGGCCCTGAGATACGGGGCCCCAAAACAGGTTCGGAAAATGTCATTCTCTGCTGCAGAAAAGTGCTTGACATTTTCTGAACTGATTTTTGGGGCCCTGTATCTCGGGACCACTTAGTGATAGAAACCCCAGCTTTGGGAATTTTATGGTGCTAGTTCCACTGGGTTTGCACACCAAATTTGGGGTTCTTAGCACTAAGTGGCCTTGAGATACGGGGCCCCAAATTTGGTCAACTGTGTCCATCTGCAGCAATGTCATTTCGGGACCCTTTGGGTTCAGAGACCCCAAATTTTGGCTGCAGCTAGGGGTCATCTAGGAACCCTTAACTACTGAGTTTGAAGTTCGGGGGACCTATGGCTGCAAATGGGCACAGTGAGGCTGCAAATGGGCATTGTTGACCCTCTTTTCCACTTACAGTAGCTGTGCATTTCTCACCCTCGTCTTATACTCGGGTCAATAAGTTTTTCCCATTTTTTTGTGGTAAATTAGGGCCTCGACTTATACTCGGAACGACTTATACTCGAGTATATACGGTAGATATATAAATATAGATAATATTCAATAAGGGTTAATTATTGGATTTGCGCAAAAAAAATCATTCTTATAATGTTTAATACTTTTTTAAATAATGTTTTTTATTTTAAATTCATATGCATATACTTTATGTACGTGAAAGGTGACTGTCATGACGTTTAATTTTAATTTTTCATATAACTTTTTATATAGTTAAATAATCAACAGATCATGGTTATGATCTGATTAAAGCTGTGTTTTTTTTTCATTGTTGTGCCTGGCCAGAGAGGGGCGCTGCATTTACCTTGTAGTAGGTTGTCCGGCTCTGGTGCCCCCGCTGTAGAGCTGGATTAGCATGTTGATCATGTGATGATGCCTTTCGGCCCATTCGGCATCTCCGTTGCTGCGGCAATGTATGCAATGAGGAGGTGGTATCCAGATGCTAATTACGCCTCTCAAGCGTCCTTGTCGTTATGGCAATGCACGCAATGGGGGGCGGGCTCCAGGTGCTAATTACGCAAGGTGGTGTATATTAAAGGAATTTGACGTATGAGCTTCCATAATCACTGAGGAAGTCCTGCTCACAGGGATGATACTCATGCGGGAGGACTCTGTGACGCCTTTGCAGCCACCTTCTCTGTCTCGGTGAGATGTTTGATACACAGTATGCATCCTAGCACTGGGATTACAGTTCTTTGTTTGTGAGTAACATTTTTACCTTAATAAAATATGCTTTTAGTTATATCAGAGAACACTATGTATGTTTCATTGATTTTACATGTTCACCACATTCCCATCTACTGTGTATGAGAGTATCATCCTGCAGTAAAGAGGCTGGATTTCGATCTTTGGACATCTTAGAGGCAAATTTTCACCTTTGATTACTTTTGTGGGAAATGCTTGATTGACCTATCTGTTAACTCAGAGGTCTAAAGTGTGAGGTGAGTGGCCTGTATATACGGTGGTGAAAGCACTAATAAGGACACATGTAAATTGCAATGTTTTCCGAGCACCCTGATCACTACTGAGGAGAATATTCTTACCTTTTGGTGTCATCTTTTTACATCATCCTTTGCTCTCATGTTATATTAACTGGGCCTATTTATATGGCTCTCATCTGCCAGATATTATTCTAATGTATTTTTAGTGTTATGATTTTTAGTTTTTAGCGCTGCACTGCTTTTCCTTTCATGTACTCATTCAAGGATTGCTATAGATTGACCTTGAGTGTTCATTTGTTTACGTTAGGATTGTTATTTGGTTTTGCGCTGACTGAACCCATTTTTTTTACCTAGTATCTGGAACTGCCTCCTCCCAGCCACATACTATTCCCAATGGTTCTGGGGATGGGAAACCATCTCTTTGATGGATGTCCTCTGCTTCAATGGCTCCGAAACTGCCAGAATCCTCCTCCTCCCCTCTCTCCTCTTGAGTGTTCTGTGACATAGGAACAATGGTGTCTGCATAAAGTGGGCCTTGAGGAAACAAAGTCCTCCTCTTTGTACTGCTGCTCTTCCTCGAGTGCCCTGTCCAATCATGCCACACAGAGTCTGCTCCAGCAGGAACACAACAGGGATTGTGTCACTGATGCATGCATTGTCACAGCTCACCATCCTTGAGCCCTTCTCAAATGGTGACAGTACAGTGCATGGGAATTAGAGATCCCATCCAAGCAACCCCAGGTTGTTGCCAATATCTCAACTATAGATACCAGAAGTGGAGGTACCCCCCAACATATGTATGGAGACTTTAACAGCAACCGATACATATATTAATTACAAAATTATTTATTGACAAATTAAAAAGTTGGTGCATACATCACCATGCAATAAAATTAAAATAGTAGCACAAGCTGGTTGTAAATGGTTGTCTCCTGATATTACTTGACCCGTTTCAGGACCTATGAAGAGTCCTTTCCTCAGGGGCTTTTCATAAGGAACTCCTGTGTGGGTGGGAAGTTAAATGCCTTGCCAGACATGTGGTACCCAAATGGTTGGTGTTTTTGTCATGCTTGATGCGCTTGAGACAAAGTTTGCAAATAGCAACAGTGCAATCGGCTGCACATTTCTTAAAAAGGGCCCAGACAGCTGAGCTGTGGGAAGTGGGCCAGGAGATAACAGTTCCACAATGTGATGGAATAGGGTGGCTTCTCTCTACTCTTCCATGATGGCTGCCTCATTGGGGTTGTGCCTCACCCTCACTTTCCTCCTCTGCTCTATTTGGCACCAAAGTTGATTCAGTGACCTCATCATCATCATCTCCTCCATCCTCATTACAACTGGAGACAACTTGGCAATATGCTGCGGATGGGGGGGACATGACTGCCAATTTGTGTACCAGTGTTCTCCCCTCTCTGTAGGCTCATGTTCCTGCCTTTCTCAACTTCAGAGTCAGAACCAACATCTGAATTGAGTAATGGCTGTGCATCATCAAGGAGCAAGTGGCTGACGCTGTGTTCAAATAACTCCACTGACTCTTCCATGCCTGATGCTTGGGCTATGGCAGGAATAGCTGTGGACAAGGAGGCAGGTTTTGCCACTGTGGCAGCTGAAGGGGACTGTGCACTAGTCTCTGCTTGGGTAACGGAGGATGAGGACGGTTTAGTAAGCCAGTCCACCATCTCATCTGCATGCTGTGGCTGGATAGCATGAGCAACATCACTAAACAGAGGAAATTATGCCCTGCCTGAGGACTGACCACGTCCACCTTTGCCTGTGGACACATACGCTGCTGGCCCCCTTACAATGTAATGGGAACGTCTGCCTCTCTTTGCTGTCCTCTCAGACATGATGGGAGAATGGGGGGTGCTTATTAACAAAATGTAATAAAGATGTGTAAATGTGTATGTGGATGCTCTTTGATCAATGGAAAGTGATGTTTGGTGCACTATAATTTGAGTATTCATGACACAGACACACTCCACGGATACACTATAATATACTGCAATATACTGCGTCAAACGTGCAGTAATGCACAGAACTATATGGCATTAAACTTGCAGTAACGCAATGAAATATACAGTGTTAAACATGCAGTAACGCACTGAAATATACGGCGTTAAACTTGCAGTAACGCACAGAACTATATGGTGTTAAACTTGCAGTAATGCAATGATATATATGGTGTTAAACTTACAGTAACGCAATAAAAAATACAGCATTAAACTTGCAGTAAAGCAATTAAATATATGGCTTTAAACTTACAGTAACTCACAGAACTATACAGCGATAAATTTGCAGTAACGCACAGAACTATACAGTTTTAAAACTTGCAGTAATGCACAGAACTATATGAAACTATATAAAACTATATGAAATATACAGTGATAAACTTGCAGTAATGCAATGAAATATACAATGTTAAACTTACAGTAATGCAATGAAATATATGGCGTTAAGCTTGTAGTAATGCACAGAACTATATGGCGTTAAACTTTCAGTAACGCAATCAAATATATGGCGTTCAACTTACAGTAATGCAATGAATTATAAAGCGTTAAACTTGCAGTAATGCACAGAACTATACTGTGTTAAACTTGCAGTAACGCACAGAACTATATGGCATTAAACTTGCAGTAATGCAATGAAAGATACAGCGTTAAACTTGCAGTAATAAATTATACAGCGTTAAACTTCCAGTAATGCACAGAACTATATGGCATTAAATTTGCAGTTATGCAATGATATATATGGCGATAAGCTTGCAGTAATGCACAGAACTATACGGCGTTAAACTTTCAGTACTGTACAGAACTATATGAAACTATATGAACCTATATGAAATATACAGCATTAAACTTGCAGTAATGCAATTAAATATACAGCGTTAAACTTGCAGTAACGCAATGTAATATATACAGTGTTAAATTTGCAGTAACGCAATGAAATATATTGCGTTAAACTTGCAGTAATGCACAGAACTATATATTATTAAATTTGCAGTAACGCAATGAAATATATGGCGATAAGCTTGCAGTAATGCACAGAACTATACAGCGTTAAACTTGCAGTAATGCACATAATTATACTGTTTTAAACTTGCAATAATGCACATAACTACAGTGCCTTGCAAAAGTATTCACCCTCCTTGGCATTTTTTTGTGTTTTGTTGCCTCACAGCCTGGAATTAATATGGATTGTTTGAGGATTTGCATCATTTAATTTACAGAACATGCCCACAACTTTGAAGATTTTTTTTATTGTGAAGCAAAGAACAAATAGGACAAAATAACAGAAAAAGTCAATGTGCATAACTACTGTATTCACCCCCTAAAGTCAATACTTTGTAGAGCCACCTTTTGTGGCTATCACAGCTCCAAGTCCCTTTGGATAAGTCTCTATGAGCTTGCCACATCTTACCACTGAGATTTTTGCCCATTCCTCCTTGCAAAACTGCTCCAGCTCCTTCAAGTTGGATGGTTTGCGCTTGTGAACAGCAATCTTTAAGTCTGACCACAGATTTTCTATTGGATTGAGGTCTAGGCTTTGACTAGGCCATTCCAACACATTTGCATGTTTCCTCTTAAACCACTCAAGTGTTGCTTTAGCAGTGTGTTTGGGATCATTATCCTGCTGGAAGGTGAACCTCCGTCCTAGCCTCAAATCAAACACAGAGTGGTACAGATTTTGCTCAAGAATATCCTTGTATTTAGCACTATCCATCTTTCCCTCAACTCTAACCAGTTTCCCAGTCCTGACTGCTGAAAAACATCCCCACAGCCTGATGCTGCCACCACCATGTTTCACTGTGGGGATAGTGTTTTTTTGGGTGATGTGATGTGTTGGGTTTGCGCCATACATAGCGTTTTCTTCGATGGCCAAAAAGTTAAATTTTAGTCTCATCAGACCAGAACACCTTCCTCCATACATTTGGGAGTCTTCCACATGCATTTTTGCAAACTCAAAACACGCCATTTTGTTTTTTGCTAAAAGTAATGGCTTTCTTCTGGCCATTCTGCCATAAAGCTCAACTCTATGGAGCGTACGGTTTATTGTCGTCCTATGTACAGATACAACAGTCTCTGCTGTGGAACTCTGCAGCTCCTCCAGGGTTTCCTTAGGTCTCTGTGCTGCCTCTCCAATTAATGCCCTCCTTGCCCGATCTGTGAGTTTTGGTGTGCGGCTATCTCTTGGCAGGTTTGCTGTTGTACTATGTTCTTTCCATTTGGTTATCATAGATTTGATGGTGCTCCGAGGGATCATTAAAGATTTGGATTTTTTTTTTATAACCAACCTAACCCTGACTTCTCAACAACATTGCCCCTTACTTGTTTGGAGAGTTCCTTGGTCTTCATGGCAGTGTTTGGTTAGTGGTGCCTCTTGCTTAGGTGTTGCAGCCTCTGGGGCCTTTCAAAAAGGTGTGTATATGTAATGACAGCTTATGTGACACTTAGACTGCACACAGGTGGACAACATTTCACTAATTATGTGACTTCTGAAGGTAATATGTTGCATCAGAGCTTTTTATGGGCTTCATAACAAAGGGGGTGAATACATACGCACATGCCAATTATCAGTTTTTTATTTCTGTATATATATTTCTAATTTTACTTCACCAACTTAGACTATTGTGTTCTGATCCATCACATATAATTCAGATTAAAAAAAAAAACATTACAGAACTAAAGGCTGTAATGTAACAAAATAGGTAAAAAGCCAGGGGGTGAATACTTTTGCAAGGCACTGTATATAAAACTATATGAAATATAAAGCTATAAACTTGCAGTAATGCAATTAAATATACAGCGTTAAACTTGCAGTAATGCACAGAACTATATGGCGTTGAACTTGCAGTAAAGCAATGATTTATATGGCGTTAAACTTGCAGTGACACAATTTAATATACAGCGTTAAAATTGCAGTAACGCAATGAAATATACGGCGTTAAACTTGCAGTAACACACAGAACTATACAGCTTTAAACGTGCAGTAATGCACAGAACTATATGGCATTAAACTTGCAGTAACGCAATGAAATATATGGTGTTAGACTTGCAGTAATGCAATGAATTACATGGTGTTAAACTTGCAGTAACGCACAGAACTATATTGCGTTAAACTTGCAGTAATGCACAGAACCATATGGCATTAAACTTGCAGTAATGCAATAAAATATATGGCGATAAACTTGCAGCAACCCAATTAAATTTACAGCGTCAAACTGGCAGTAATGCAATAAAATATACGGCGTTAAACTTGCAGTAACGCAATGTAATATATACAGCGTTAAACTTGCAGTAACGCAATTAAACATATAGCGTTAAACTTGCAGTAAAGCACAGAACTATACTGCATTAAACTTGCATTAATGCACAGAACTATGTGAAACTATATGAAATACACAGCATTAAACTTGCAGTGACGCAATTAAATTTACAGAATTAAACATGCAGTAATGCCCAGAACTATATGAAACTATATGAAATATACAGCAATAAACTTGCAGTAATGCAATGATATATATAGGGTTAAACTTGCAGTAATGCAATAAATTATGTGGTGTTAAACTTGCAGTAATGCACAGAACTGTACGGCTTAAAAACATGCAGTAACGGATAGAACTATATGGCGTTAAACTTGCAGTAATGAAATAAGTTATATGGTGTTAAACTTGCAGTAATGCACAGAACTGTACGGCGTAAAAACATGCAGTAACGGATAGAACTATATGGCGTTAAACTTGCAGTAATGCAATGAAATATATGGCATTAAACTTGCAGTAATGCAATTAAATGTACAGAGTTAAACCTGTAGTAATGCAATGAAATATAAATAAACACAAACTTAGTGACGTACTAGACGTAATACGTGCCGATAAAGAGGAAGTTCATGCGCCACCCTTTGGGCTCCTTCTGCTAATTTCCTGTTATTAGAAGTTTGGTTAGTGTTGATTCATGCTTTTCAGTTTGCTCTTTTCAATTTGCGCTTTTCAGTTTGTGCTTTTCATTTCGTGCTTTTCTGTTTGTTTCTGAACGGCCATTGATCAATCAGCCATGTTGTGGAATCGGAGGAAATAACGTGTTATTTATTATTGGTCTTGAAGTTATTGCTTTGACCCAAGTCCAGTCCAGGAACAGGAGGAGGAGGATTTCTTGAACCGATATACGGCGTTAAACTTGCAATAACGCACAGACCTCTACTACATTTAACTTGCAGTAATGCACAGAACTATATGGCATTAAACTTGCAATAACACAGTTAAATATACAGTGTTAAACTTGTAGTAATGCACAGAAATATACAGCGTAAAAACAGAACATTTTTGCAATTTTTGCAATTTTTCCTTTGCTTTTTTATTTTTCAAAAGGGAGGGGGAAAAAAGGGGGGAAAAAGGGGGGGGGGGAAAGGGGGGAGGGGGAGGAAAAGGGGAAAAGGGGAGGGGGGGAAGGAAAAGGGGGGGAAAAGGGGGGAACAAGGGAAGGGGAAGGAGACAAAGTGAGGAGGTAGACAGACCATGGAGGGAATGGAGGGATTAATGGTGGTACAAAGACAAATGCGATTGAGCCTACCTCTAATGCCGCGTACACACGGTCAGACTTTTCGTCTACAAAAGTCCAACGGACGCTGACGGACTAAAGCTGGCTGGTAATCCGATCGTGTGTGGGCTTCTCCGGACTTTCAACGTACTTTTTTAGCCTCAAATCCGACGTACTTTAGATTTGAAACATGCTTCAAATCTTTACGTCGTAACTACGACGGACCCCGAAATCCGCTCGTCTGTGTGCTAGTCCGACGGACAAAAACCCACGCTAGGGCAGCTATTGGCTACTGGCTATCAACTTCCTTATTTTAGTCTGGTGTACGTCATCACGTACGAATCCGTCGGACTTTTGTATGGTCGTGTGTAGGCAAGTCCGTTCGTTAGAAAGTCTGCCACAAGTCCGCCGCAAGTCCGCCGAATGTCCACCGGAAGTCTGTCGGACAGGCTGTCGGACTTTTGTAGCTGAAAAGTCCGACCGTGTGTACGCGGCATAAGAGAAATTAAAACTACAAATAGCTGGGAAGTGTGTGTTGCCATAAACAACTTCCGAATAGCCAAGCTGAATAGGATAACCAATGACGTCAATTCTAGGGAGTATAGACATATATATGGTAAGACCCAGTAAGATATGCTCTGTGTATATATGGACACACATATATATAGAAAAAGTAATAATAATGATAGGAAGCCAATCCAAGAGATACACCAGAGCCATATAAATGTGTATATACTGTAGCAAAATCTCACCTTGTGAGAGGCAATGTAGGCCCAACTAATCTTGTGGACAAAGTCACAAGCTGTGACCCCACTATCCCACCACCCAGAGGAGCATCACTGGCAGGGATGTATTGGGATTTTAAAGTTACAAGCATAAGCAGCCTAGCCGCAGCCAAACGACAACCGTCTCTAGAGGAGAGAACATAACTCATTGTAACCAGTCAGCTCCAATGCACGGGGTGTAGCCACCAAGATTAAGTATACCATAGCCAGAGATATAGCCATAGAGAGTCTTACCAGGCAATTAGTGGTAGTGTGGATAGCGCCCAGGAACCGGAGCGTCATCTGCAAGAGTGACGTGGTAGTAGGCTAATCTCTTAGCCTTAAATACACGCCCCAATCAGGTGTGCAGCTAGTGCATCACCTGACTCGGCCAGGCCAGGCTGCGCGCGCACCCACTCTGAACCGTGCATGCGCAGTAGCCAGAAGCCAGCTACCAAGGACGCGGACATGTGGGAGGAGCGCAGTCCTGAAGGTAACAGGACTAGGAGCTCCCCCTAGTGGCTCAACATTGGTACCAGCGCTAAAGGCGCTGTGCAAGGAGGATGGAAACAGCCTAAGGATGGTAAAACAGACAGCGCGGAAGTACACAACTCAACTAAGGGGAGAGACCCAGGCCCGAACCAGGAGCTGCAAAATCCATCCCCTGGACGGGGCACATGTGATTGAGTGTACTGGCAAGTAGGCAAGGTCCAAAGGTTAACAACACCCGGGTCCTCGTTACAGACCCGAAACGCAGGGCCAGTTGGTAAAAATACACCATAATGACTATGAAGAAAGGGAATTCGCCTCTCTCATAGTATATAAAAAATGAAAAAAGCTAATTAACAGTAAACAAGTACAAAAATCTACAAACATTATGCGAGATACAGTGTGATTAGGGTTGGAATTTTCTGACGTTGCAAGACAACATGAGTGAAAGAAAACAACACACAACTGGCTAATATAATTTACATGAATCAAGGTATATTCCATAGTCCCTAACAAATAGGGGTTCCGAAAGCGGGGAAAAGGGACAGGTGGATCACCAACCTGTTAAGAGGAAAAGTGGACTGTTAGGGTACATCAGTAATCTATATTTAATACAGTACATAAAAGATTTTTTCTGAAAAGAGCCGACAAAAAATCGCTATTACAAAAATGGTTTATAAGATTGTACTTCATTTATACCTGGCCACCGTGTGGCTTTAAGGCATTCAATCCACTTTGTCTCATGTTGGAGTATCCTCCTATCCCAGTCACCCCCTCTCGGGTCCTGTGGAATCACTGCTAGAGCAATGAATAAAAGAATAAAAAGAAGGTGCTACTGATTTTTTTAGACCCTGCAGTATTTGCGCAAATGTTTATCAAACCAATATATTCGAAAAAAATACACTAAAGCCATTATTAGCACATAAAAACAGCACATTTTACAAAATTCCTTCTAAATCCCTACTAAATATAAAAGCTTAACCGCTAGCCTACCGCCCACCGTCATATGACGGCCGGACGGTAAGCCTATTGTTCTGAGCGGACGTCATATTACGTCCGCCGTTTAAACAGGGCATGCGCGCGATCGTGAGCGTGCAGCCCTGTACTGTCGGTGGCGGCGTGTCACCGAGACACCGCTCGTCACCGACAGGGGTGAACAGCCACTGCGCATGGCTGTTTACCATGTGATCGGCCGTGATGACGCCACGGCCGATCACTAATGGTACATCCCGCATTGCACGGCGCATGCGCACGATCGTGAGCGCGCTGCGCGTGCACGTCGGTGGCGGCGTGTTCCCCGGGAACACTGCTGTCACCGACTATAGTTTACAGCTATTGGCCAGTACTGTGTACCATGTGATCGGCTGTGATCCATTCACAGCCGATCACTAAGTGTAAACAAAGATCTGTCACTAGCTGTTACTAGCTCTTCTCTCCTCACACACCGTTTCCAGTGTGAGGAGAGAAGAGCCAGGAGCAGTGAGTTACAGATCTTTGTATTTGTAGTGTCTGCACCAACACCACTTCTGTCCCATCGCCCCCCCCCCCAATTGTCATCTGTCACCCAACAGTCACCCCATAAAAAGTGCACCTGTCACACAGAGACTGCCATTAGTGACCATCAGCGGTGCCCTGTCACCCACCAGTGACCGTGCCCTGTCACCCATCACCCATCAGTGACCTGCCCTGTCACCCGTCACCCATCAGTGACCTGCCCTGTCACCCGTCACCCACCAGTGACCGTGCCCTGTCACCCGTCACCCACCAGTGACCATGCCCTGTCACCCACCAGTGACCATCAGCGGTGCACCCGTCACCCATCAGTGACCTGCCCTGTCACCCATCACCCACCAGTGACCGTGCCCTGTCACCCGTCACCCACCAGTGACCGTGCCCTGTCACCCGTCACCCACCAGTGACCATCAGCGGTGCACCCGTCACCCATCAGTGACGTCGCCTGTCAACAATCTGTGAATATCACCTGTCACCGTCCGTGGCCTGTCACCCCTCAGTGACCGTGCCCTCTCACCCATCACCCATCAGTGACTGTACCCTGTCACCCATCAGTGACCATCAGCGGTGCACCTGTCACCCATCAGTGACCGTCGCCTGTCAACTATCTGTGACCATCGCCCATCACACCATCACCTCTCAGTGAACGTCACCTGCCACCCATCGCACAGCCCATCAGTGACCGTCACCTGCCACCCATCTGTCACCTGTCGCACAGCTACCCGCCACACAGCCATGTCCAAAAGAGTATATACTAGTGAGGAGGCATTCCAGATCCTCTCTATGACTGATGAGAGCATCGGGGAGCTCTCATCAGAGTCCCATTCTGATTCCGAAACAAGTTCGGCCTTTGAGCCGATCGAGAGTAGCAATGGTTCGAATGAAGAATGGGTCCCTCCTAAAAGGGCACGACACTCTGGAACCCAGGAAGCCGCCAGCAACCAGGATTATATTCCCAGTACCAGCTCTGCCGCCAGAAATAGGCCCCAGGAAGAAAGGCCCAGTACCAGTGCTGCCGCCAGCAATAGGCCCCAGGAACAAAGGCCCAGTACCAGTGCTGCCACCAGAGATGGGCCCCGCGCACAAATGCCCAGTACCAGTGCTGCCACATCACACCTGAGTTCCAGCACAGGAAATTCAACTCCCCCAACTACTGGAGTGTCACGTCCCCCAAGAGCCAGGGCTGCTACCTATATGCCAGATGGTCTTGCCAACCCAACATGGCTGCCTTCCAACTCGGGATCACCAAATATTCCCCCTTTCACAGCACAGCCAGGTGTGCAGGCCAACATCCAAAATTTTACAGAGATCAATTTTTTTCACCTGTTTTTGCCCGACACTTTGCTGCAGTTCATTGTGGACCAGACAAATTTGTATGCCCAGCAGTATATTGCCAGCAACCCCCAATCATCTTATGCCCGTCCGTTTGAGTGGAGAGATTTGAATTTGGAGGAGTTCAAATTGTTTTTGGGCCTCACCCTAAATATGGGGCTTACAAAAAAAAATTAAGGACATACCTATTGGTCCACCCACCCCATCCACCATATGCCCATGTATTCTGCCGCTATGTCCAGGTCCCGATATGAGATGATTATGAGATTCTTTCATTTTAACGACAACGCCCAGTGCCCTCCCCGCAATCATCCAAATTCCGATAAGCTGTACAAGATTCACCCACTAATAAATTCATTTTCCCAACGATTTGCAGAACTTTATGTCCCCGAGAAGAATATATGTGTGGATGAGTCCCTGGTACCATTTTCAGGCCGGCTAGGAATAAAACAGTATATTCCTAGCAAAAAGGCCAAATATGGAGTCAAATTTTACAAGCTGTGTGAGAGAGCCACGGGATATCTATATGCATTCCGCATATATGAGGGAAGAGATTCCCAGCTCCAGCCCCCTGAGTGCCCGGCCTACATGGGCACAAATGGAAAAATTGTATGGGACCTGGCTTACCCACTTCTAAAAAAAGGCTATCATATATACCTGGACAACTTTTATACCAGCCTGCCCCTTTTCAGACACCTTTATATTGAAAAAACCCTGGCCTGCGGGACTTCAAGAAAAAATAGGAAGGGCTTCCCACAATCCATTGTGAACAAAAGGCTGAAAAAGGGGGAAAGAGCAACACTGAGATGTAATGAAGTGCTGGCCTTGAGGTGGAAGGATAACAGGAACGTGCACATGATGTCCACCATTCATGATGACACTGCAGTTGTAGTTCAGCGAAGACGAGGTCCTATTGAAAAACCGACATGTGTCCAAGACTATAATCTCTACATGGGGGGGTGGATTTCAATGACCAAATGATTCAGCCCTATTTGTCAATAAGGAGGTCCCGATTCTGGTACAAGAAGGTAGCAATATATCTAATCCATTTGGCCATTTACAATTCCTACATAATATACACAAAATCCACAGAAAGCCCCGCCTCCTTCCTAAAATTCATAGAAGAAGTAGTCACGTCCCTCATCTATTCACAAAGACCCCTCCCAGAATTACCTCGTTCTGATGCTGTTAGCCGACTTCATGAACGCCACTTCCTGTACAACATTCCACCATCGGAAGCAGGCCGAAGACGGCAAAAAAAATGTCGTGTGTGCAGCAGAAGAGGTTTTCGAAAAGAAACAAGCTACCATTGTCCCCAGTGTCCCTCCCAACCTGGCCTTTGCATTGGTGAATGCTTCGAACTGTATCATACATCCCCAAGTTATTAGCCCATATTTTCCCCATTTTCGCTGATCATTTTCCATGCTTCCCCAAAATAACCATGCCACTGCCTTCAATGTGAACTGACCCTGGCCTGCTTTTTGACTATGCCTCTGCCTACCGTTTGGACTGCTTGCACATGAACTGACCCTGGCCTGTTTTGACTATGCCTCTGCCCATCGTTTGGACTGCTTGCTCGTGAACTGACCCTGGCCTGTTTTGTGACTACTCTTCTGCCTACCGCTTGGACTGCTTGCACGTTAACTGACCCTGGCTTGTTTTATGGACTATGCTTTTGCCTACCACTTGGACTGATCTGTTGCCCTGCTACTATAGTACACAGGGGTCTCACATATGTGAGGGGCTCCAGAATAGTTTTTCCGGATGGAGATAACAATTTTTTTTGTTTTCTCCCGGTTTTGTAATTTCCGGATTAGGGTCTGGAGTCCGGAGGCTTCATAGAGATTTGGGTGGGTCGAAGCCTCTACCCCTGTGCCCCTGTGCACAGGTCTTACCCGATTGCAGCCCTCAGCCTTCTGCTGACTTACTGCCATCATGCCTTTGCCTGCCGCATGAACGGACCACACATCTGCCTGCTACCTGGACTATGCAAATAATTCGCTGTAGCAAGAGGCAGTATGTTTATGAAGGGCTGGAGAGCGGTACAATAATGTGTGTCTGCAGGTAACAGTGTACCAGGACCAATATTATGGCTGTGCTGGCTGTCTCTGCCTGGACAATTCCTATGGACTGTGCTGTGCCGACTATAGACAATATTCCTGCCTGCTGCCTGGATAGTTATTGCTGTCGCTAAGCACATCCCTGACTGGTGCCTGGACCAGTGCTCTCTTCTGTGGACACTACTAAAAGCACAGGTAATACTTTTTTTTTTATCCTTTCCGCAATAGAATTTATTTTGGATTGTAATTCTTGGTATGTACATGCTATGTGTTAGAAATATGAAGGGCCTTCAAAAATGATAGGTTGCCAGGAAATTATCTATGTAATGTATGCTCCTAGAACGCCTGATGGTGCTACTTGGATGTTGGGCCACTGTATGTGGCCAAGCTGTGTAAAAGTCTCACACATGTGGTATCCCGATACTCAGGGGGAGTAGCAGAATGTATTTTGGGGTGTCATTTTTGCTATGTGTTGGAAATATCTTATAAATGGACAACTTTGTGTAAAAAAAATGCGTTTTTATTTTTTTTCCACATTTTCCAAAAACTTCTGGAAAAAAAATAACCGTTCAAAAGACTCATTATGCCTCATAGATTATACATTGGGGTGTTTGCTTTCCAAAATGGGGTCATTTTGTTGGCAATTCCTTTGTCCTGGTGCTCCAGGGTCTTCAATACTGTAATAGGTGGTTGAGAAATGAGATGTGCAATTTATGCTCGTAGATCGCCTGATGGTGCGACTTCAATGTTGGGCCTTTGTATGTGGCCAGGCTGTGTAAAAGTCCCACACATGTGGTATCGCCATACTCAGGAGGAGTAGCAGAATGTATTTTGGGGTGTCATTTTTGCTATGTATTTGCTATGTGTTGGAAATATCTTATAAATGGACAACTTTGTGTAAAAAAAATGCGTTTTCATTTTTTTTCCACATTTTCCAAAAAACATCTGGTAAAAAAATAACCATTCAAAAGACTCATTATGCCTCATAGATTATACATTGGGGTGTTTGCTTTCCAAAATGGGGTCATTTTGTGGGCAATTCCTTTGTCCTGGTGCTCCAGGGCTTTCAAAAGTGTAATAGGTGGTTGAGAAATGAGATGTGCAATTTATGCTCGTAGATCGCCTGATGGTGCGACTTCAATGTTGGGCCTTTGTATGTGGCCAGGCTGTGTAAAAGTCCCACACATGTGGTATCGCCATACTCAGGAGGAGTAGCAGAATGTATTTTGGGGTGTCATTTTTGCTATGTATTTGCTATGTGTTGGAAATATCTTATAAATGGACAACTTTGTGTAAAAAAAATGCGTTTTCATTTTTTTTCCACATTTTCCAAAAACATCTGGTAAAAAAATAACAGTTCAAAAGACTCATTATGCCTCATAGATTATACATTTGAGTGTTTGCTTTCCAAAATGGGGTCATTTTGTGGGCAATTCCTTTGTCCTGGTGCTCCAGGGCCTTCAAAAGTGTAATAGGTGGTTGAGAAATGAGATGTGCAATTTATGCTCGTAGATCGCCTGATGGTGCGACTTCAATGTTGGGCCTTTGTATGTGGCCAGGCTGTGTAAAAGTCCCACACATGTGGTATCGCCATACTCAGGAGGAGTAGCAGAATGTATTTTGGGGTGTCATTTTTGCTATGTATTTGCTATGTGTTGGAAATATCTTATAAATGGACAACTTTGTGTAAAAAAAATGCGTTTTCATTTTTTTTCCACATTTTCCAAAAACATCTGGAAAAAAAATAACTGTTCAAAAGACTCATTATGCCTCATAGATTATACATTGGGGTGTTTGCTTTCCAAAATGGGGTCATTTTGTGGGCAATTCCTTTGTCCTGGTGCTCCAGGGCCTTCAAAAGTGTAATAGGTGGTTGAGAAATGAGATGTGCAATTTATGCTCGTAGATCGCCTGATCGTGCGACTTCAATG
Source organism: Lithobates clamitans (assembly GCA_037952925.1). NCBI lineage: Eukaryota > Metazoa > Chordata > Amphibia > Anura > Ranidae > Lithobates > Lithobates clamitans. The sequence continues at coordinate 12,371,065 of JBBGZY010000304.1, read as the reverse complement.
TTGGGCCTTTGTATGTGGCCAGGCTGTGTAAAAGTCCCACACATGTGGTATCCCCATACTCGGTAAGAGTAGCAGAATGTATTTTGGGGTGTAATTTGTTGTATGCATATGCTCTGTGAGAGAAATAACCAGTTAATATGAAAATTTTGAAAAAAAAAAAAAAATCTTCCTTTTGCAAAGAATTGTGGGAAAAAATTACACCTTAAAAAAACTTACCATGCTACTTACTTAATACCTTGGAATGTCTACTTTCTAAAAAGGGGTCATTTGGGGGGGTATTTGTACTTTTCTGACTTGTTAGTACCTCAAGAAATGAGATTCACCTGATGTACTGAAGGCCTGATCAGATGTTTTCAATTTTCAGTGATTGGCACCATAGTTTGTAGACTCTATACCTTTCACAAAGACCAAATAATATACACTAATTTGGGTTATTTTTACCAAAGATATATAGCAGTATAAATTGTGGCCAAAATTTATGAAGAAAAAATACTAATTTGCTAAATTTTATGACAAAAACAAAGAAAAAGGCAATTTTTCACAAAATTTACGGTCTTTTTTTATTTATAGCACAAAAAATAAAAAACCCATTAGTGATTAAATACCACCAAAAGAAATCTCTATTTGTGTGAAAAAAAGGACACAAATTTCATTTGGGTACAGTGTTGCATGACTGAGTAATAGTCATTCAAAGTGTGAGAGCACCGAAAGCTGAAAATTGGTCTGGGCAGGAAGGGGGTTTAAGTGCCCTGTATTGAGGTGGTTAATCTGTTTGGAGTTAATAAATAACAAAAAGTTTACATTTTAACATTGGACCTTTCTGTAAAATGGTGAAAATCGAACGTACACAAAAATGTAAATATCCAAATTTCTCTAAAAATCTGAAGGTTTTAATTTTTCCCTTACAGCTTTTAGAATTTGTGAAAGACCCCCAAAACCACATTTTTTGAAAGAATATGACCTCTAGAATAAAAAGGTTTTTTTTTTTAGTAGCGGTATTTGCACAAATATTTATTAAACCAATATATTTGCAAAAAATATACCAAAACCATTATTAGCAGATAAAAAACAGCTAATTTTACAAAATCCCTGCTAAATCCCTACTAAATATAGAATCTTGAAAGCCAGGGAACACTTTAGAGATGAAAATTCTTGCACACCCCAAGTGGATCAGAGAAAAGGGAATTGTCCCCCAAGGAAAGGGGTTTTCTAGGCAGCAGACAACATGAGGGGATGACACTTAATAGAAAAAGAATACATTTTATTGAAATATAACGACAATAGAGTAAAAACATGAGCTGTGGTACAGGAGATATTTAAAAGCACATAATTATACACACAATTAAATAGATGGTCAAGCGCTTAGATAAAAACTGATGCGTTTCGACCCCATTGGGTTTTCTTCAAAAGATATCAATGCGCTGTAGAAGAAATTTTTACATGCATGAAAATTAAATCAATGCAAATGTACAAAATTGTGTATAATAAATATAAAGATGCAATACAGTTTAAAGCATAGTTACCAATCACAAGTGTGTAGCCATTTCTCCTGAATCTGAAACTTTTAAAAAACCTCCACCACAGGGCCCTGGCCCAGATCCCCCTGGCCCGCCAAAACCCCAAGGGGGGGAGGGAGAAGGCCAAACACAACTGCACAACTTACGATGAATTACAAATGTTGAAAATGGCCTATAATTGGTAAGAGGAGCGTGGGTCAGCAGCAGCTGCAACCTAGACAGCAAACAACAGCACTAATTAGTGCTTATGAAAGCGATATAGTTGAATTTTAATTGTAAATAGGTATACTTCAATTGGATAGGAAAGTTCATGATAAAAGCTTAACCTATTTGGAGTTAATAAATAATGAATATTTGTAAATTTTAAATTGCGCCTTTTTGCAAAATGGTGAAAATCGAACGTACCCAAAAATTTCACTAAAAATCTGGAGGTTTTCATATTTCACTTACAGCTTCCAGAATTTGAAAAGACCCAAACTAGACATTTTCTAAAAGCACATGACCTGTAGAATAAAAATAAGTGCTACTGATTTTTTGTGTAAATATTCATATCGCTATTTTCACAAAAAATATACTAACATCATTAATATTGCACATAAACACAACATATCTTACAACATTCCTGCTAAATTAGTACTAAAGCATCGTTCCCATGTGGCATACTAAAGTGTATGCCCATGTGGGGCCATGTTTACCTGCACAGGGATGCACAAGTGTTCTGTGCATCCATGTACAGGCAGTCCCATTTATGTCAATTGGGATGCAACGGCTGCATAGGCGCAGCTGCTGTTCCCAATCTGACATCTATGTGGGTGTGGGTACATGACCCCGAACGCAGACAGTGTGAGCTCAGGGACATGCATGCAGACCTACAGGGACTTAAAATTGGGAGCAACGGCTCTGTTCCTGCAGTTGCTACATCCCAAATGACATCAATGAGACTGCCTGCACACAGATGCACAGAACGCCTGTGCATCCCTGTAAAGGTACACTGTGTATGCCCTGTGTGAACAAGGCCTTAGACTCTTTTCACTCAAGCACACTGGTCGGGTCTGCCTGTCCATTTTTCAGACGGGCCCAATCAGACCACCCATTGTTCTCTATGGAGAGGCTGATGTAAATGGACATGTGTCCCTTTACACCCGCCTGCATCCGATCCAGTCCGCTAAACACAGACAAATGGGGATTCCATGCCCCATCCATTTGCAGATTGGATCAGATGGTATCCAATGGAACTGGACAGGCAGTCTGTTTCCACCTGACTGTCCCATAGAGAATGGCGAGCTGTGTCCGTGTCCGCTCTGCATGAGCGGAGCGGACATGGACGTGTCATTCGCTTGCTCAGCGGGGATCAGCAGACAGATCCCCTGCTGAGTAGGCAAATCTGCTTGACAGAGCTGTGTGAAAGGGGTCTTACCAGGAGTGGCCGCTTCATTAGGGGTGCTGGGGCGCTGCTCCCTTGTAGGGGGCCTGCAGGGGGCCGGACTAATACGTTTGTATGTTTGTATTTATTTTTTTTACTTTTTACATTTTTTTACAGTCATTTTTTTGATTTTTAGCTTTTTTTGGGGGGGTGGGGGTGGGGGCCTTTGGTGAGATATCAGAGGTCTAAACAGACCCCCATATTTCTCTTTTTTTGAAACAAAAAAAGGGACTGAAGATAGTCCCTTTTCTCTGATTCACTTTACTTGGATGAATGAAAAATCTGTATAGAGATTCCATTCATTCAGAAAATGACAGTCTGATACATTGTAACACTTGCGGTTACAATATATCAGCTGTCAGTGTCAGTGGGCACATAGCACTGATCAGTAGACATCGCTGCATGCGCCCTCTCTTCTACAGGGGGGAGTTTAGTAAACGCATGTTTACTAAGCCCTACTACACTCTCACTGATTGACCTATCCCTACATTCACACTAATGTAAAGATGAATGGTTGTCAGGACCCCTGACACTCTGCCTGGACAGTCCTGATTGGCCCTGTGCTGATCACATGCACTCTCCCAAGAAAAAGAAAAAACTCTCCAGCAATATACACCAAACTGAGCATGTGCAGCTTGTCCCCTAGCCTCTGTACTATCAATAGAGATATTGGGGACTCTAGAAGGAAGGGACGATCAGAGGAGACAGGATTAAACAGCCTTTTTACGCAATGCAGCGGATTAATGCCTTAGGTTTAACAGTGAGTGTAACAAGCTTGCTTTACTGCATATACAAACTGGTTTCCATGTTTTGGGTATAGTAACACTTTAGGTGCCTCCTCTATCTAGAGTTCCTCTTAGTTGAATTCCTTCTGGCCCCTTATTTATTTTGTTGGTCTTGGCAAACTCTTTCTAATTGAAGGACTTCCTTCCTGTGAATTAGGGTCTAAAACCAAACTGCATATAATAGATGAGGATGAACTAGTGTTTTGTAAAGGGGTAGAAATATTGATTAATCTCTTGAACAAGTCTGTGATCTACAAGAACTCACAAATCTTTTTATATCACCAATTCTCCCAGAGAGCCCCTCCTAATGAAAATTTTGCATTCTTATTTTTAACACCATAGTGCATAACATTACATTTGCCAAGATTGAATCTCATCTGCCATGACGCTGACATGTGATGTTGCTACATCCTGTGATGAATTTATTTCTGTGCATAGTTTAGTATCATCATCAAACACTGAAATAAAGCCCTAAATAACAACCTCAATATCAATTTTAACCACTCACAAACTTGCACCATTAGTCATTGATCACTACTCTCTGGACTCATTCATGTAACAAGTTTCCTACCCATGTACATACAGTTTCTTCAACACCAATAGATCTTATTTCATAAAATAAACATTTATGAGGTATAGTATTGAATGCTTTAGCAAAATCCAGTTCCAATTAACTTTTAATGTCTAAATTTGCTTTCCCTTTCTCATAAGACATTAACAGGTTAGTCTGACAATAACTGTCCTTCATAAATCCACAATAGTTTTTGCTTACTTTTTCGCAGGAAAATCCTTCATTATAGTCCCTTACTACTCCCTAAAATAGTTTACACTACTGACATTAGGCTTACTAGTCAGTAGTTTCCTGGTATACTGTACATTGTGACCCTTTATGTGAATATTGGTATGACATTTGATCTACACCAATAACCTGCAAGCATTGCAGCCAGTTGGGTGTTAAAACAAATTAGAAATAGCAATTTGGCTATAACAGAGCTGAGTTCCCTGAGAATGTATAGGCAGTGGTGGACCGGCCATAGGAGGCGCACGGCGCCATCCCCCCTCCAGGCAGTCACAAAAAAAAAGATGTAAAAAAAAAATTTTAAAACTGGCCCTTAAAAAAAAAAAAAAAAGCTTGTTAAGTGCACTGTGTTCGGACGCCGGACACAGTGCACTATGGGAAGCGCCACGTCTATGCAATGAGGAGATTGCAGACGTGGTGCTTCATTTGCGGGCTTTTGTCCTGCCTTGCGGTGCTTTCCAATCCACGGCCGGGCGGTTTGATTAACATCTGAGTTAGATGTCACTTCCTGTTTTCTCTCTCCCATTGCACCCGAGAGAGGGAAAACCGGAAGTATGAGGAACTGACTCCTCCATCGCCGCTGCCAGTGGAAGGAGACACCGCAGGAGAGGACAACACAGCAAGGTAAGTACCGCTGTGCTCCCATGGAGAACGGGGGGAGGGGGATTTGATGTGACACAGTCTGGCTGCATTTGGTGGGACACAGGCTGGCTGCATTTGGTGGGACACAGGCTGACTGCATTTGGTGGGACACAGGCTGGCTGCATTTGGTGGGGCACAGGCTGGCTGCATTTGGTGGGGCACAGGCTGGCTGCATTTGGTGGGGCACAGGCTGGCTGCATTTGGTGGGACACAGGCTGCATTTGGTGGGACACAGGCTGCATTTTATGTGACACAGGCTGCATTTTATGTGACACATGCTGCATTTAATGGGACACAGGATGCATTTAATGTGACAGGCTGCATTTGGTGGGACACAGGTTGCATTTGATGGGACACAGGTTGCATTTGATGGGACACAGGCTGCATTTGGTGGGACACAGGCTGCATTTTATGTGACACAGGCTGCATTTGATGGGACACAGGCTGCATCTTATGTGACACAGGCTGCATTTGATGCGACACAGGCTGCATTTGATGTGACACAGGCTGCATTTGATGGGACACAGGCTGCATGTAAGGATGGACTGCGCTGGGGACCCCTGATGGCATCTGGTGGCAGGCAACATGGCTAGTGACACGCTCAGGGCTCCCACTGATTCTGCATTATGGTGAGTTGAATGATTTAATTTTATATTACAATGTAATAATAGAAATAATGCGCTTCAATCATCTTGACACCATAACAACCATGGTGCCAGGATGATTGAAGTGCTAACACTAGGTGTTTGGAATATCTTTATCTGATGATTGTTAAACTTTCTAGAATACTCATATTTTTATTGTTGTGTAGGATCTGGGCCTGCTGTCCCTCCATCCCTCTCTTCCCCCCCCTCCATCCCTCGTTCATCTCAGATGCTAACCACACCACCTTAGAGCCACGTCCACTATTTTGCTGAAACCATGCCCATTTTCAAGTGTGAGGGGTCAAAAAGGAAGGGCGGGGTCCACCCCACCATCCTAAAACTTCACCAGCCGCCACTGGTGAATAGGACATATTAGGTTTTTCTAATGTAGCTTTACTCTGTGCTGAGTGGTTGCGGCTAGCCATGCATATGGGCAGACCATGCATAGCCATGCAGACCATGCTAGCCATGCATATGTTGACTTTGTTGAAGATCTGTGTGCTGTCCTTGGGATCTTTGCATTCACATCTGTCCCTTTCCCTACTGGAATGCAATCATGGAACTGCACCATCTTGGTTATTGTTTTGAATTATCTTCTGCTGGCATTATTATTCAAATCTCTCACTGTTTACTCAACTTTTGATGCTAATGAAAAGTGATACTCGAAATGCATCAGTCAGAATCTATACATTCTTCATATCACATGAAAAAAATCATTGTATCCTAACTTAGGAGCGTATGAGAGTTTTGTTTCCCTATGGTTATAGCCTACATTTGATATGTTATCTGTGGTTTTATTTGCTGTAATAAACTGTTCTTGTATATGTCATATGACGTGATTGTCTTTGGTGCTGTAATGTCCCTTACACCTATGATATATTTTGGCTGATAAGTTTTTCTTGTCTATATTGAACACACAGAGGTACATTCAGTACAATGTTATTGGTAATACTTTCCCTATGTTCATCTTTTATGGGGCCAACATGCTCCATTCTTACATTTTTACAAATGGCATATCTGAAGAATGTTTAGAGGTTTGTTTTACTTACTATAGCAATATTTAACCCATTTAACTTTGTGTAATCTATTTTAACTACCCGGATTGCTCTCTTGCATCTTCTGTTGCATTGCTTGCAACTCTGAAATGTCGAGGATATCTCTTCCAATTAGTATTTTATAAAGGCATTTTTTGTTTATTTACTTTTTAGAATATAATTAAATAATAATATTATTATTATAATAGTTATTTTATATATATGTTAACCATTGAAATACACTGACAAATGCAGTTGTTTAATACTTCCTTAAAACATCCCATTTATTATTTCTGTTCTTTGCTAAGAATATTTGGCTCTTCTGAGTATCATTCGAGGTACACAGCTTATAGTGTTCTTATTTTGACATGCCTTTCTGTCCAGTAATTTTAGTAAATAGTGTATTTGTGAACATACCTTTTAATTCTGTAATAGCATTTGATATTTTATTCTTGCTTGCTCCTGAATTACAATTTGAATTTGCAACCCTTTTTACAATGAGCTTCCAAACAAAACAACTTGTTTACTTCTTATGCCCCGTACACACGGTCGGACATTGATCGGACATTCCGACAACAAAATCCTCGGATTTTTTCCTACGGATGTTGGCTCAAACTTGTTTTGCCTACACACGGTCGCACAAAGTTGTCGGAATTTCCGATCGCCAAGAACGCGGTGACGTCAAGCACTTACGACGAGACTAGAAAAGGCCGGTTCAGAACCAAGCGCAGCACCCTTTGGGCTCCTTTTGCTAATCTCGTGTTAGTAAAAGTTTGGTGAGAGACGATTCGCGCTTTTTCAGACTCGTGGCTTTCAGATCGTTTTCTGCCGTTCAGTTTGTGCTTGTGGGTTTGTATCTGCTCTTCAGTGCGTGCAAGCAAGTTCCGCGTGACTTTAGTCACTGTATTCTTGTTCGTTCGTTACTGGTTTTCAGGTCGCTCTTCACAGGCCTTGCTGTTCTTCAGTGCGTTCTGTTACTTCGTTCTGAGCAGCCGACCGTTTTATAGCCATGTTTCGTATGCGTACTCCTCGTAGAGTTCGTGCTGTGCGGGGGCTTGGTGTTGGGGTCCTGACCTTGACACAAGTCCAGTCCATGAACAGGGTGGGGAGGAGTTCATGGACCAAGAATTGGTTGCTTCAGCATGACCAGTTCTGTCATATGCCTTTGCTCCGTGAGATCCGTGAGAATAATCCTGATGATTTCAGGAACTTTCTCAGGATGACGAACCCCGTGTTTCACCGTTTGTTGGCTTCGCTGACCCCCTATATCAGCAGGCAGGATACCTGCATGAGGCAAGCCATCACTGCGGAGCAGAGGTTGGTCGCTACCTTGCGGTATTTGGCCACAGGGAGAAGCCTGCAGGACCTCAAGTTCTCGACAGGCATCTCCCCCCAGGCTCTGGGGATCATTAACCCAGAGACCTGTTCTGCCATCATCCAGGTCCTGCAGAAGGAGTATATGAAGTTAAGATTTTTATCCTTTTATATCACATTTTATTGTATTGAATGTTTGCTAATATCTTGTATTTCTTTCCTCATTCCCTAATTACCATGATTGTAATATGCTGTGAATGTCCCCTTTGTCCTCATGCATGCTGGATTTTTATGTAATTATTATTTTAGGTCCTTCATACATATTTGCCCTTCAATAACCTCCCCAGCATGGTGTCCCCTGCCCTATATTCACCTCATGTAGTCACTTAACAATGTATTTTATCAGCTCCATAGTAGTGCTTTACCCCAAACACCCCCTAAAATGTTTGGAAATGTTATTTTGGATTTAAATTCAGGCAGAGGGCCAGAGGCTTTTTTTTTGTGGTGTCCCCAAATTTTTGGTAACCCTCCCTCCCCCCAACTGCTAAGTCAGCTGATCCCAATTCTCTATCCTCAATCATCTATCTGCTGTCTTTGCCAAACCCATACACACTATACCCACCTCTTTAGTGCTCAGATTTATGGATGAATTCCCCAAAGCATGTAGTGCAAGGGCCTGCCTGTATACTTTCCAATGGTACTGTTTAAAGTTCTTGTATCCTATTATGATCTTGATAGGTAATAGCAGAATGTCCAAATGTGCTCAAATGTGTACAGTGTGTATTTATATCTTTGTATTATGACACTTCTTACCTGTCCAGTGGTCTGCCAATAGTGTAACTAAGGAGGGTCTGTTCCAAGTAATACCCTGTATTTAGGCATTCATCTCTAAATGAAGTGAAGAGGGTTACCTGTCCAAGAGTCCCCCCCCCCCCTATAATGTTAGAAATGGCCCATGAGAGGGGGGGAGGGGGAATATGATAGGTGTACCTTATACTTTGTTGTTGTTAAATTCCCCTTAATAAATGCTATCTGGAGGTTGACCCATAATGTTTGTGTCTAATCTGCTTGCCAGGTTTCTGTGAAAAAATAGTAATGTTTTTTTTTTTTTCCTCAACAGTTTCCTTCCACGCCACAGGAATGGCAGACTGTGGCCTCCCACTTTTCCCAGCGGTGGGACTTTCCTAACTGCGGAGGGGCAATTGATGGGAAACACGTCCACATCGTCCCACCACCCAACTCGGGGTCGTACTATTATAACTACAAGGGGTTTAATAGTATAGTGATGTTGGCGGTGGTGTCGGCTAATTACGAGTTCTTGTATGTGGACGTGGGGAAGAATGGCCGGATGTCCGATGGTGGAGTGATCGCCCAGACGGAGTTCTACAGGCGTCTCCAGAATGGCAGCTTGGACTTGCCACCTCCAGAGGACAATGTTGAAGGTCTCCCCTTTGTGTTCATTGCTGATGAAGCATTTGCGCTGGGGGACCACCTGATGCGGCCATTCCCGATGAGGACCCTCACCCCGGAACAGAGGGTTTTTAATTACCGGCTGGCCAGAGCCCGAAGAGTGGTGGAGAACACATTTGGAAATCTGGCCAGCCGGTTCCGACTATTTCTGACACCCATCCATATGGCGGAGTATAAACTGAACCATATTATACTGGCGTGCTGTGTTCTCCATAATTTTTTAAGAAAACATTCAGCCAACTATGCTGGCTCAGTTGGGCCTGAGGCCGGAATCCCAAATACTTCCACAATGACGGCACTTGAAAGCGGCCGTCCTGGCTTGCCCTCCCTGAATGCCCGTGATGTCCGGTTACGATACCTGGAGTTCTTTGCGGGTAGGGGGGCTATCAATATGCCAGACAATATGTGACACCTTTTTCAAATAAAAAACAACCAAAAGCAATTCTTGGTGGACATTTACTGCTTGTGTTTGTTTTAGCTGACCCTGACAGAAATGTGTTGAGTGCAGAAAATGTCGTGATTGGGTAACCTTATAAAAAACAGTGTTGGCTGGTACTTCCTAAATGCAAAGACACTTTTCACTACAAGTGCACTTGCAACTGCACTGAACCTGCACTTGTAGTGCAAAGTGTATTTGCCCTTAGGAAATAACCCCCATTTGTGCATAAAACAACAATTACATCACCCCAAAAGTGTTGTTGTAGTGTTGAGACAATAATCCACACATTCTTGAGTAAGGCACTTTTTTATACCTGCACAATCAAAATGTGCATTTACCCAAGGTTTTTAAAACAAACCAACATGTTTGTAGTATAAAATGTTTGCAGTAGCATTATGAATAATCAAAATATCAATTTCAGATAAAACAGGCCTGTATAAAACCAACAAGAAAGCCAAAAAACTAGAACTTACAAAGTTCACATTAGGTAAAACCTGAAGGCTATATCAGACATCAGTATTTAGGAACTGGGTTTGATATAGCGTTCAGATGGGGGGAACTCACCCCTGGAAAAGCCAAATTTGGAAGATGCACACCAATTTACGAATGTCAACATGTGCTATCTGCCATCAGGGGGGATCAAGGGACGTGTTTTGGGGGAGCAAGCCCTTCCTCAACGCTACTTTATAATTGAGGAAGGGGTTGCCCCCCCAAAACGTGTCCATTGATCTCCCGTGATGGCAGATAGCACATGTTGGCACACTGTGTGCATCCTCCAAATTTGGCTTTTCAAAACATTGTAAAAATAGAAATTTCTGAAAACCGGTCATTTTGTGGGGTTTAAATTCGCCCCAAAACATCAATGATGTTATTATTTTTGGTAATAACATCACGTATTTGTTGCTGGATGTTTTGCAATTGGAGATTGCATCCCATGATCTCCCCGATCAGGATCTGGGCACTTTCAGAAGTAAAGCGTTGGGGATCCACAACATCACGATCACCTAAAAAGAGATAAAGAACAAAAAAAAAGGTCTCAAAAATCTGCCACCAGCCATCTCTTTTACCTGAGTCTGTGGTCGCAGACACTCACCTCTTGTGGTGCCAATCTCCACTACATCTTCTTCTTCCTCCTGCTCAGCATCTTGGGTCTGGGGTAGTTCCCCTTCTTCCAGAGGGGGGGGTCTGTGGTCTCCTGGGATGAGGAGTGTCCGAGTCTTTTCTCCCCTATGTAAAACAAAAATGGTATAATTAGCACACAGATATTTGATGGCAGAACTATAGAAATAGTAAACATTGCTTGGAAGTGGGGTACAATTGTCTATTTTAGCCGAGTTCAAAGATGTCTTTTTTCTATTGCCCTTTGTCAAGCTGCAATACTTTACCTGTTTGGTACAAGCTTCACACATGTAACCCCCCCTATAGTATACACTGGAGCACCTGTGTGCCCCCCCTAATAAAAATGGTGTTCTTGTGTCCCACACTAGTGCTCCAGTGTCCAGATGTGAAAACAGCTGCTCAGTGTCCTCTCCTTACACACAATCTAGTTTGCATTTCATTCTAGTAACAAACCCATCTACCTAAACAAATATTTGGCATCCAAGTAGGCCCCAAAAAAATGTGGGAAAATGCATATGGCCTAAACAATGGTGTTCTAGAGGCTGAACGAAAAATGTTTGATACGAACGAATAATGGGCCCATGAACATTAAAGTTGACCTTTTTAAACGTTACAATTAATAAAAGCATATGGAGCAGAACGAACGGAATAAAGCCAGAAAGAATAGAAACACAGCACAACTACTTACTTTTTTGCAGCACTCTCCGGATCTTTCGGTACTGCTCCGGCTCTCTCAACTTCAGGTCCGACCACCGCTTCCTGAGCTGATCTTTTGATCTTCGGACCCCGAAATTCCGCTCGAGACTCCTGACCACTTTCGCCATGATCTTGGCCTTTCGGATGTTCGGGTTGGGGTAAGGCCCATATTTGCCATCATAGTCGGACTTCTTCATGATGTCGACCATCTCCAACATCTCCCCAAACGACATATTTGTGGCCTTAAAACGTCGCCTTCTGGATCGGGACCTGCCTGGATCTGGGCTTTCCTCCTCCTCCTCGTTGCTACAATTAGCACGCACCTGGTGTGACTCCGCCATCATGCTCTTCCCCCACTGCGCCGAACGAAAAGGGGCGGGGAATAGAATAGAAAGAACGTCAGGGGCGGGTGGAGTTACACACATGCGCAGTGTGTATAAAGCGTAACACGCGTGCGTATTACGTACGATCTGTGAGCGGAGGAAGGAGCATTGGACGCGCCGATCGTAAGAACGAAGGTAAGAGACAAACTTGGGCCTATACTGCTTTTAGATTGAGGACTATATTGTAACAAGATTAGGAGAGTTTGGTGTGACATTAGGCTTTGTCTTGTGTTGTGTCTTGCAGTGAACATGGATATCTTAATGAGAGATACTGACTTCATATCACTATTCATTGATATGCTAAGGGAGCTGCCCTGTCTGTGGGAGATTACCCACCCCCATTTCAAAAACCAAGCAAAGAGGAAGGCAGCACTGGAGCAATTGTGTGAAATTGTGAAGCAGGTGATCCCCACGGCAGACATCACTTATTTAAAGATCTTAATTGGTTGCCTGAGGAGCACATATCTGAGGGAGCGCAAGAAAGTCCTGGATTCACAGAGATCCGGAGCAGCAGATGACATCTATGTCCCCAGGATGTTGTACTACGACAGGCTGCACTTTCTGGCAGGCCAGACTGAACCCAGGCCATCCCTCTCCAGTCTTCCTTCCACGCTTCCTTCCCCCCCGGCTGAGGCTTCTGATGCCCAACCTGGGCCTTCCAGGCCATATGTGGAGGAGCCCAGATTGAGCCAGGTATAGCATTCCTCTAAATATTTCTGCTTGTCCAATCAATGATGTTAACTAGATGTTAGTTGGGAGTACTAATTTAGGATTGTGATTGATGATGCAAAAACTAAAACCATGTCCCTTTTTCATACACAGGGAAGTCTCAGCCAGGAGGTGGCTGATCTGCAGGTCCCTCCACCCACCCTGAAAACAGAAAGTGGCAGTAGGAGGAGTAGCCTAGAGGAGGCGGCTATCAGATTTTTTTTGAGGGCTACAGAGGTCCTGGGAGCACCACACACCATGCAGGAGAACCTTGCGGCATTCATTGCCTATAAAATGCAGAGGATGGAGGAGGGCCAACAAGCCAGGTGTCAGGCCCTCATTTCAGAGGCTCTGGAGAAAGGTGTGAGGGGACAACTTACACCTCACACACAGCTTTGGGATGGTCCTCCTCCTCCTCCTCCCTCTCCTCCAGGTCCTCCCAGTCCTCCTCCAGGTCCTCCCAGTCCTCCTCCAGGTCCTCCCAGTCCTCCTCCTCCTCCAGGTCCTCCCAGTCCTCCTCCTCCTCCAGGTCCTACTCCTCCTCCTGCCACATCTCCTACTGCACAGCCACAGCCGGGAAGGAAGTGTGAAAGGAAGACCAGAGAGTGATTGCCCTGGATCCAGTCTGGTCGGCCAAAAGATGCAGCCTCTTGTGGTACCACAGCCTGGGGACACTGATGTCATCTGCTGCTATCCGAGTCTCTGTGAATCCCGGACCAGACTGCCCTCCCTTATATATGGACTCCTCAGGCCACCAATTTTGAGGTTTAAGAATTGATGTCTGCCGTGGGGGTCCCAGGCTTCACTAATTTCTCTTGTTGATCCAGTGTTGCCTTCCTCTTTGTTTGGTTCTGAGCCCTTAATAAAGGATTTTTGTTTTGAATTATACTCTCCTATGTGTTTTACTTCAAAAATGATTGTTTGTTTGTGAGGATTCAGGTACATTTCAAATATACAATGTGAAATGAACAAGGGACACCAACAACAAAAAATCTCCTGGAGATTAAATAATAAAAGATATCAATGGTGTTGGGGTAACTTGCCACACAAAACACACACAAAAATATTCTGGAGTAAAAATAAAAATAACATTGAACAAAGATCAGCCTTGGAAAAAATCCAAACATTAAAGAAAAAAAAGGCTTAAAAAACAAAAAATAATATAAAAAAAATATAAAACTGTCAGATGTGACAACTAATAACAATATATTGAGGGAATCCCACTAAAAAAACACAAATCAAACTTTGTGAGAAGTGTGTGTGAATATGAGCAGCAAAACGACTTAATTCTTGTCACATTCTAAAGAAGAAGAGAGTGCGCTGTATTAAACCATTTTTTACATTGCAGCGTGACGAAAGTGCTGTATCCATTACGAACGCTAAGTTTACCAGAACGAGCTGTCCCGTGTCAGAATTTCTTCTGAGCATGCGTGGCACTTTGTGCGTCGGAACAGGCCACACACGGTCGGAATTGACGCGATCGGATTTTGTTGTCGGAAAATTTTATCTCCTGCTGTCCAACTTTGTGTGTCGGAAAATCCGATGGAAAATGTCCGATGGCGCCCACACACGGTCGGAATTTCCGACAACACGCTCCGATCGGACATTGTCCATCGGAAAATCCGACCGTGTGTACGGGGCATTACACTTTGTTCACTTTCCCATGGTTGTTCAAGGAGTTCATGCATAGAGCAGGATGTACACTGAATCAAATTACCCCTCAAGACAAAATTAAAACTAGCTATATGGGTAAAAAAGATAATTAGAACACTGCCACAAATACGAATAAAGTTTTATAATTGTTTCAAAGCATTACTCTTCTCTGCTGCTTTCTATGTTGAAGTATGCCATTTTGTTAAACTATACACTTAACACAGCAAACCTCAACCTCACAGCAACTATAAGTAAATACTCACCAGGGCCAACTTGGGTGGGTGCGCGGTGTGCACCGCATTCAGGCGCCACAGAGGTGGGGACGCCGGATCGCCAGAGTGCTCCCCTCCCTCCTCCTCTCCTTGGCCTTGTCTGTGTCATACACACAGTGACATGGCAAGGGGAGAGCAAGTTTATTCCTTACACCCCGCTTGTTCTGCCCCACTGGGGGCCAGGGGGGTCACATGCGGCAGCACACAGCAAGTGGAAACTTTCTCTGTCTGTCACCTGTGTCCTCTTTCACGCATGCTGCTGCAGCCCAGCGCGCACAGTACAGAAGAGCATAGTAGAAAGAATGGAGCGGAGCGACGATCCGCCCATTGCCCACCTAGGTACTGGTGATCGAGAGCTGAGCTTCCTCGGAGGCTGTGCCCGGCCCAGATCCAGGGTCCTGCTGCAACCCATCCAGCCTCCACTCAGGGTGGGAGATCGTGGTGGACCTGACAGGAGGAGAGGACTCGGGAGGCAGAAGATCAGGCCACCAGCTGACTGCCAGTGGGAAAGGTGAGTGAGCCATCATACAAAGGCTCAGCAAAGTCATTAGTGGGGTGACTGGGGTTGACTTTTGTGAAGAGGGGGTATTTGTGAAGTGGGGGGTATTTGGGAAGTGTGTGGGCAGGGGGTATTTGTGAAGTGAGGGTGTAATTTGTGAAGTGTGAGGAGGTATTTGTGGAGTGTGAGGGGTATTTGTGGAGTCTAGGGGGTAATGTTGGGTGTTATTGTTAATAGTTCGTCTGCTGAGACCAGTGTTAGGGGTTAATGGTGCATCTACCGAGACCAGTGTTGGGGGTTAATAGTGCATCTGTTGACACCAGTGTTGGGGTTAATGGTGTGTCCGCTGATTCCAGTTTTGGGGGTTAACCAATTCCCACCCGCTCACCGTCATATGACTTCCTGGGCTTTGAGCGGGTATATCTGAATGATGCCTGTAGTTACAGACATCATTCAGATATTGCCGGTTTCAGCCGGCGAATCTCTACACCATAGGAATGATCATAGCGGCCGTTTCTTGGGGGAGGCGAGAGGGGACGTCCCCCCCTCCTGCCGCCCTCCGGTGCTTGTTCCGACTCACCATTACGATTGGTGAGGTGGAGAGCGGATCTGCCGGCGCCAAATGTAGATCATAGAGATTTCCAGCAGACCAGATGGTCGCTGAAGTCTCTATGATCATCGGAGGCCAGGCGCGACGTTATGACGTCATGCCCACCCTCTCCATTAAAAAAAAGGCGCCGCTTCGGCTGGGAAGCGGTGATCGTTTTAGTTTTATTTTTTTATTTCAGGCTTCCCAGCCTAGTGGTGAGATGTGGGGTCTTATTGACCCTATATTTCACTATTAAGAGGACCTGTCATGTCATATTCCTATTACAAGGGATGTTTACATTCCTTGTAATAGGAATAAAAGTGATCAAATTTTTTTTTTCAAAAAAGTGTGTCAAAATAAAAAAATTTAAAAATTTAAAGCGCCGCTGTCCCCGTGTGCTTGCAGAAGCGAACGCATACGTAAGGCCCACATATGAAAATGGTGTTCAAACCACACATGTGATGTATTGCCACGAACGTTGGAGTGAGAGCAATCATTTTCTCCCTAGACCTCCTCTATAGCTCAAAACATGTAACCAGTAAAAAAATTTCAAGCGTCGCCTATGGGGATTTTTAAGTACCAAACATTGGCGCCATTCCACGAGCATGTGCAATTTTGAAGTGTGACATGTTGGGTATCTATTTACTCGGCGTAACTTCATCTTTCACAATATGCAAAAACATTGTGCTAACTTTACTGTTTTGTTGTTTTTATTTTAACACAAAACAGTTTTTTTCCCCCAAAAAATACGTTCAAAAAATTCCTGCGTAAATACTGTGTGAGATAAAAAGTTGCAACAACCGCCATTGTATTCTCTAGGGTCTTTGCTAAAAAAACATATATAATCTTTGGGGGTTCTTATAAATTTTCTAGCAAAAAAATTATGATTTTTACATGTAGGAGAGAAATGTCAGAATTGACCTGGTAGGGAAGTGGTTAATAGTGCATCCGCTGAGATCAGTGTTTGGGATTAATAGTGCATCCACTGAGACCAGTGTTGGGGGTCAATGGTGCATCCACTGAGACCAGTGTTGGGGGTTAATAGTGTGTCCGCTGACACCAGTGTTGGGGGTTAATAGTGCGTACGCTGACACCAGTGTTGGAGGTTAATAGTGCATCCACTGACACCAGTGTTGGGGGTTAATGGTGTGTCCACTGAGACCAGTGTTGGGGGTTACAAGTGCATTCACTGAGACCAGTGTTGAGGGGTAATAGTGCGTTGTCTGAGACCAGTATTTGGGGTAAATAGTGCGTCCTCTGAGACCAGTGGTGGGGGTTAATAGTGCGTCTGCTGAGACCAGTGATGGGGGTTAATAGTGCGTCTGCTGAGACCAGTGTTGGGGGTTAATGGTGTGTCTGCTGAGACCAGTGTTGGGGGTTAATAGTGCATCCACTTTTGACCAGTGAAGGGGGTTACTGGTGCGTCCACTGACACCAGTGTTGGGGTTATTAGTGCCTCCGCTGATACCAGTGTTGGGGGTTAATAGTGCCTCCGCTGATACCAGTGTTGGGGGTTAATAGTATGTCTGCTGAGACCAGTGTTAGGGGTTAATATTTATCCACTGAGACCAGTGTTGGGGGTTAATAGTGCATCCGCTGAGACCAGTGTTGGGGGTTAATAGTGCCTCCGCTGATACCAGTGTTGGGGGTTAATAGTGCCTCCGGTGATACCCTGATACCAGTGTTGGGGGTTAATAGTATGTCTGCTGAGACCAGTGTTAAGGGTTAATGGTGCGTCCGCTGAGACCAGTGTTGGTGGTTAATAGTGCATCCGCTGAGACCAGTGAAAGGGGTTAATGGTGCGTCTGCCGACACCAGTGTAGGGGGTTAATAGTGCATCCGCTGACACCAGTGATGGGGGTTAATGGTGCATCTGCTGAGACCAGTGTTGGGGGTTAATGGTGTGTCTGCTGAGACCAGTGATAAGGGTTAATGGTGCATCTGCTGAGACCAGTGTTGGGGGTTAATGGTGTGTCTGCTGAGACCAGTGATAAGGGTTAATGGTGCATCTGCTGAGACCAGTGTTGGGGGTTAATAATGCGTCCGCTGAGACCATTGCTGGGGGTTAATAGTGCGTCCGCTTACATTAGTGCTGAGGGTTATTAGTGCACCCGCTGAGACCAGTTCTGGGAGTTAATAATGCATCCATTGAGACCAGTGATGGGGTTAATAGTGCATCCACTAACACCAGTGCCGAGGGTTAATAATGCATCCGCTGACATTAGTGCTGGGGTTTATTAGTGCGTTTGCTAAGACCACTGCTGGGGGTAATAATGCATCCGCTGAGACCAGTGCTGGGGGTTAATAGTGTGTGCACTGAGACCAGTGCTGGGGGTTAATAGTGCATCCGGTGACACCAGTGCGAAAATGATTAGTGCCCCCCAGTTTTGACTGTGGTATCTTTTGTGCCCCCCCATATATTGTTACTAGAGTCGCCACTGTACACACACCACGTGAGCTTTGGTCTAAAATGCCCGACATCACTGTAACACAGTCCCGCCTCCTAGAAAGAAAACTGATCCAATGCAGTGAAATTTAATCAGTGTGATGTGTATCATAGGTGTCGCAAGCTGGTCTAGGAGGCAGGACTTTGTTACAGTGGCCACCTAGGAGATTCAAATCTAAGCTGCATTTGATGGGCACTGATAAGCTGCATTTGGTAGGCACTGGTAGGCTGCTTTTGGTGGGCACTGGTAGGCTGCATTTGGTGGGCACTGGTGGACTGAAATTGGTGGGCACTGGTAGGCTGCAATTGGTGGGCATTGGCAGGCTGCAATTGATGGGCACTGATAAGCTGCATTTGATGGGCATTGATAAGTTTGGATTTGGTGGACACTGGCAGGCTGCAATTGGTGGGCACTGATGAGGCTGCATTTGATAGGCACTGGTAGGCTGCATTTGATGCATTGATCTATTGTATCATTTCCATTCCTTGTATCATGTCATCAGTCTCTGACCATCTCTTGTAGTATGTCTGCAGTCTCTGACCATCTCTTGTAGTATGTCTGTAGTCTCTGACCATCTCTTGTATCATTTCTGCAGTCTCTGACCATCTCTTGTATCATGTCTGCTGCCTCTGACCATCTCTTGTATCATGTCTGCAGTCTCTGACCATGTCTTGTATCATGTCTGAAGTCTCTGACCATCTCCTGTAGTATGTCTGCAGTCTCTGACTATCTCTTGTAGTATGCCTGCAGTCTCTGACCATCTCTTGTAGTATGTCTACAGTCTCTGACCATCTCTTGTATAATGTCTGCAGTCTCTGACCATCTCCTGTAGTATGTCTGCAGTATGTCTGGGGGCTCTTTCTAACAGATTCTCTAACAGAAGCCCTCTCTGTGTGCATCAGAGATACCCCCATCCAAGTCCCATTAGTGTACTCTCTTCCTGTATTTTCTTTATTGTTAAAAGATCATGGGAGGATCCCAGGGTAACAAAGACTTTTTAGGGGAGCATCTCTGTGTTTGAGTCATTTCCATAGAAACATTTGTAAAGGGGAGGAGTTAGTTAGATGGCCACACCCATGTGGGGGCACCAGAAATATTTCTGCACCCAGGTGTCTGTGTCCCTAGGTTCGGCCCTGGTACTCAACTTTTCACACAACTTCAGTCACCACCCACACTTATAAACTAACAATGTACAGATGCCAACTTCGCCCTTGTGTTTAACTATGCAATTAATAAAACTATTTATACAGCAAACCTTGCCTGCATTGTTGCTTAAATCAGAGTGTCAGTAAGTAAAAGAAAGAATCAGTTTATTACAAAGGATTACGCGGGCATTTTGAAATCCTTCAATTTACCTGAATGACCTTTAAACTAGAAGGGCTTTTTTTTCTGAGCGCAAACTTTGAACCTCAATGTGCTTTAACAGACCACAGTATTATTTTCAACATGGTTACTAAGCATTAAATGGGTCCTTGCACAATGTGGTTACATGTATTCAACTGTGTAACTCTACATTCTTATTTTGTGTCTGAAACAAAAAAATATATCTTAGGAAAATATTTAAAGTAAATGTAATAGATGAAGCACTGAACCCAAGTAAAATATATACAAAATGAATGATATTCATAAAATACCCTACTCCATAACAACTCCTTAATCTGCATTTGTTATCACAGATTCTCAGAATGAGTTCAGAGAGCACAGCATGGGACTTGACAGAAAACAAACAAGATGTTTGGAACACAACCTACATTCTCTACCCCTGGTCATGTCTAGCTACAGTTCAAGATGTCTCCTGTTAGATGAAGCATGAATCCTGTGAGACGAGGCTACAGTGGTGTTGTTCCTTGAGATAGGAAGCTATCCACACTCAATGTCATTCAAAAAAAAAAAGCCTTAGAGAAAACTCAACAACCATTTCTGCTTGCTGCTTCTTCAAAGGAAAATACGCTTGGACATATACATTTACTTGATCTTTAAGCATTAACACCTCTTCAGAGAAATGTTCATTTTTCATCAGAATAGAAACCCTGATGTTTGCAAGTTATAGAAGGGCATAAAAAGCCATTTCAAAATCTTAAAAAATACACATACACTCTGTATACCAAATTCATTAATTTTTAAAAGCCTCGGGGATTAAACAGTTTTTTTTTTTTTAAATCCAGCACTGCAGCATCTAAACTCCCAGTAGAGGTTAATACACAAGGTTACATGGCCAGTAGAATATGATTTGAGCATGTATTCATTGTCTTTTATTTAACACATGCTGTGCTGTAAGCAACTGTTTTCATTTACATGGGACCTATTTTCTTGTACCATCCTTCTCACTGTGCATGCACAACATGCTTCAAGTAGCACCAGAAAGGAAACATTTTTCCATGCAATAAAGATATTCTTTAAAGTCTAGAAATATTACTACAGATATCCATGGGAATTAGAGATAACCCATGAATGTGAAACCAAAGCACTGCAAGCATCTAGGAAAGACAAGAACCACCATGGTATCAAAACCTTTACTTTTTTGTGACTACCAGAACAACGCATAAAGATATATCAGGATAAAACATCCATTTCTGTATTTTTAAGTCTGCATGAGTGATTGCTGGTTTAAAATGACTGTTGCCATCTTACGGCCTCCTGTGCTGATGGTGGCAATCTTGCTACACCTGGACCAGCCAAAAGGACATAGAAAGTGTCGGCGGCCATCTTGCTACACCCTAGACAGAAAAAAAGGACATATAATTGAAACTTATAAAACGTTTTTCGAAACTTTTTTTTTACTTTAACTTTTTAAATTTTCAAACGGACAGCTCCTCCCGACGTTACCCGGGTTGCCCCAGCCTGCAGCACCCGCTGCAGGCTGGGACTTTAATCTCTGGGCAAACTTTTCCCATTACTCCAATGCTACCGCTTGCATCAACCAACTGGAAGCACTAGGCCTGCAGCAAATGATAAATTCTCCCACACATGCTTCAGGCCATACCCTCGACCTCATCTTCAAACAAAACATTGATATTAACACACTTGATAACATGCCATTGCCTTGGCCTGACCACCACCTGATCAAATTCAAAATAAACATCACTTACCAAATACCAACACACTCAACGACAATACACAGGACAAAATCACAGAAGAAACTATACTCACAACTCTTCAAAACTACACTATCCAACAAAATAGCGGTGTTAACCCAAAACTACTCAACTGAAGACACACTCAACTCCCTTCACACAGCATTATTACAGATAGTAGACATAGTCGCACCAATATGCAGAGCACCCACCCGCAAAAACAATTCGGGCTGGTTCAATGACTCTCTTACATCACTGAAACAAGAACACAGAAGTGCTGAAGGAGCATGGAGAAGGAACCCAACAATGGAAAACCACACAAATTACAAATCACTCACTCACCACAAGATACAACAAAGCCATCTTCATAGCAAAAAAATAACATTTCTCCAAAACCATCTCAAAAGCCATAAACTGCCCTCAAGTACTCTTCAAACTAGTCTACCTGACTATGAACCCCACCTGTTTAGAATCTCCAGCATACAAAACACAAGCATTCTGCAATGAGTTATCTGATTTTTTCATTGACAAATTCGCAACCATTTGGGAAATAATTCAGCAGAACATAGCAAGTAACCCCACTTGGCCAGAGCAAGAAGACAAAAACCAAACAAAAATTCTACAACCACCGAGATTTACTCTGGTCCCAATCACCATTGACACCACCAAAACCATCATCAGAAACCTCCGAGACAGCACATCGCCAAACAACACTATTCCCACAAAACTTCTGAAAGAATGTACCGACATCTTGGCACCCATCATAACATACCTCATAAACCAGTCATTTAAAGAAGGAATCGTCCCGACCTCCCTCAAGCGAGGGACAATCAAACCCCTCCTAAAGAAGCCTAACCTTGATCCCAAAAACCCAAACTACCGCAGACCTGTCACAAGCCTCAACACCATCTCCAAAATTATCAAGAAAGCAGTAGTACAACAGCTATAACTCCATCTGGACATCCATAAACTCTTGGACCCACTACAATCTGGTTTCCTCCCTGGCCACGGGACAGAAACTGCACTCCTCAAAATCTGGGATGACACCCTTGAAGCAGCAGATGAAGGAGAATCGTGTCTCCTGGTGCTGCTGGACGTCACTTTAGCGTTCGACACAGTAGACCACAAAACCCTGTTCACTTGTCTCACAGAAGGAGCTGGAGTTCCAGACTCAGACTTCAACCAGGACCTACTTTATCACTCCTATGCAGATGACATCCAACTCTACCTACGCATCACCAACAAAAAAGACCAATACCAGGCACTGGAAAACTATCTCTCATTGATTGATGATTGGATGACGGAGAGCTCCCTTAAACTCAACGGATCCAAAACAGAACTCCTCTTCCTCCACACAAACTGAAACAAAAGCCCTTGCATGATGTCCACACCACTTAACATCCTCGGACAACCCATCACCCCCAGCACTAAAGCCAAAAGCCACGGAGTCATCTTTGACTCAAACATGACGATGGATGCACAAATAGGATCAGTAGTCAGCAGATCCCACTACTTTCTTCGCCTACTGCGTATTGCGTAGACTCATCCCCTTCATCGGGAGATACAGCAGCAGTAGTTGGAACAATCAACAATTCCCAACTCGACTTTGCAAATTCCCTCTACCTAGGACTTCCAAAATACCAAATTTCATGTCTACAAATCGTCCAGAACACAGCAGCCAGACTGGTAACTGGAAACAAACCCTGGGAATCAATCACCCCATCCCTGAGGACCCTCCGTTGGCTAGCCATGAAGGACCGAGTTACATTTAAGACCCTCTGCCTCACTCACAAATGTACACAAGGACAAGCCCTGCAATACCTGCAACAAAATAAAGCACTACACCCCAGGTTGCCCTCTCCAGTCAACTAACCAGAACCTCCTCCACATCCTCAAGACCTGTTATAAATTAAAAGGCGAACAAAGGTTCACAGTCCAAGGACCATGGCTATGGAACGCTGTACTCACAGACATCCGCTCGGAAGAAAAGCATCTGGCCTTCAGGAAGAAGCTCAAGACCCATCTCTTCTGAAGACCCAGATGGACACTGGCGGCAAAAGCACCCTGAGACGATTTAGTTTGCATATGTAGCACTATACAAGTTATTCATTCATGCATTCATTCATATCACAGTCACATATAGATGCCATTTGCAAATGATTACATGAAAAAACACATGCACACACATTATTTTTTTGACATTTACAGGTATATTTAGAAAAAAAGGGAAATATAGGGGGGTGGCTAGAAGAATTTGCATGAGGATATGCACAAACCCAAAGCTCTCTGCCCATAATGCTATTTAGTCAGCAAACAAAAACATTTTCAAACTTCCCTTCACCTAATTATCATGTCTCTCCAAGGTCTGAAGAAAGCACAGGGTACACCACTGGTCACAAAACTATCAGCCATGCAGTACTTTTAGCCCTCTCAAGACCAAACACATTCAAGAAGGTAGCTGTGTTGTACACAATGGCCTTCAACAATGACACAAACATCTATGAATCCCCTTTATGTGACCAGAAGACTGTTCTCTTACAGGCACCAGACTCCCTGAGCTTACCAGCGACTTACTCTCCCCCTGCATCACTACCTAATCTTCTGCATGGCTCAGCTTCTTGGGAACAGGAGGACCTCAGAGCAATAATATACCCACTACCTTCAAGACCTGTCTTGTGCCACACTAATATACATAGAATTCAGAGACCCCTGTTGGAGCACATTAAGAATGTGGGTGAAGGGATGGGGTGGAGCGTCAACATGTAGGTGCGCTTTGAGCATGTCCCAGATCCTCAGCCCTCCCTGCACACCCGCTCTGCTCATGGCTGGAATGGCAGGACGCCAAGAGCGCGGCATGGAGAGATAGAGCTGGCCCTGCCCGACAAGTTATCACTCTCTCTTTGCTGGCAACAGGTGACCACGTCCGTCCCCCCTATTATAGGACCTCGGAGATCAAGTATCCACCCTAACCATAGCGTCAGCTGGAGAAAGGCACCGCTGCAGCTGGAGAGAGGTACCACTGAAGGACCATCACTGAGCAGGCTGGATGGAATCAGATGGAGCAAAAGCTGCAGCAGGAAGGGGGAGCCCCGTCATAGGATCCCAGTGATCTGCGGTGAAGGAGGAGGTGAGAGTGTCTCTGTGTTCCTGTGGTTTCTCTGAAAAAGAGACCAGTATAGCAAGGGGTCTGGAAGAGAGGTGGATGATGACACTTCCCTGTACTTGACATAAGAAATTTGTGGCTGAGAATTCCCCCCTATGCCCTATCCACAGGTAAAATTATAAAAGCTGGAGAGAGGTACCACTGAAGGACCATCACTGAGCAGGCTGGATGGAATCAGACAGGGCAAACGCTGCAGCAGGAAGGGGGAGCCCCGTCATAGGATCCCAGTGATCTGCGGTGAAGGAGGAGGTGAGAGTGTCTCTGTGTTCCTGTGGTTTCTCTGAAAAAGAGACCAGTATAGCAAGGGGTCTGGAAGAGAGGTGGATGATGACACTTCCCTGTACTTGACATAAGAAATTTGTGGCTGAGAATTCCCCCCTATGCCCTATCCACAGGTAAAATTATAAAAGCTGTGAGATTGAGAAACTGGGGATAGATGATGATAACATACAATTCTCTTTGTTTATACATATGAACTGGTAACAAGTGGATTGCAAGAGTTTTATTTTCTGAGATTGCATAATATTCCAGGACTTTATAAAGATTGTACTCTGTCCGAGGGAGCTGTGAGGCAAGCTACTGTAGACGATGAGTTGCATACAATAAACCAGAGGAGGATTCGGGGTGCCCCCCTCTCCCCTTTCCTTCTCTTCTTTGTTTTGCATTTATTCAACTGTATGAGTTAATTATTAGAAAATACTTGCGCATAAACCATCCTTTAATCAGGACTGTACCAAGACCCCATGCTATCTCAGTTGAGACATAAGTTATAGAAATGAGGGGGAAGTCAACCAAAGCAAATAAAGGGGCCAAAGCAGTGTTAAGCCCTGGGGGTATACAACGCTATATGTCCACAGACTCTAGCGCTACGGAAGAAGCGCAAAGTAGCCCTAGGACGGGGGTTCCAACACGTCCAGGAATAAATAGACAAAAGGTGGTAGAAGAGGAGAATAGAACAGGGAGAGTGCAAGAAGGTAAAACAACGAGACCAAGAAGTAACGGAGTCACCCCCAGGCTAGCTTTAAGACCCAAGAAGGGACACAGAGAAAAAGTGGTGGGGAGAACGATTCAGCAGGGAAAAGACCTCCTCAACTGACAACGCAGGAGGAAGGCATACAAATCAAAGAGATGCTGGCAGAGATGCTGTCCAAAATGGAGGCATCACTGAAAGTGAATAAACCTGCAGTAAGAATGGACATTGGGCAGGTACTTGGAAGGGTAGAAGAGACGGAGGGCAGATTAGATTATCACGAACAATGATTGGAGGACATTAGTAAACAACTAAACTATCTTCAAAGCGCAAACAGGGGTCTCCTCTATAAATTAGAAGATTACGAGAATTGCAGTCAATGCAAAATTTACGAATTAAAGGGCTCCCCAAGAAGTATAGGAATGAGGAATTGATGGCAATACTACAACAGTTATTTAACCCTCTTTTGGAAAAAGAAATGTCAGAGCCTTTGAAACTAGACAGAGTCCACAGGATTGCACGGTGCACTATACATAGATCAGAGAGCCCAAGAGATGTCATAGCGAGGTTTCATAATGCAGAAAAAAAATCAAAACTTGTGGAAAAACTGTGGAATCTACCAGGAATATGTTATGAAGGAGTAGAATTACAAATTTGTCAGCAGAGACTCTGTCAAGAAGGAGACTTCTAAAACCCCTAACTGAGCTTATGAGGTCAGCTGAGATAACCGACCAGTGGGGGTTCCCGGCTTGTCTGAATTGAAAAAAAATGGTCGAACTGTAGTATTGAGATTTCCTGAAGATTTAGGGGACTTTTGTGGTAAACTGGATATTTCACCTCCCCCCATCTCTGGCTGGGGAGAGGAGGTGGGAGCATTACCCCCTCAAAAGATGCTGAGATGGTACAGGGGAGGTGGGAGGGGAGGGGGCCCTAGCTAGCGGAGAGAGTCGGTGCTCAAGGGAGTAGGTCAGCATTAGTAAGTGCGGGGTGGGATGGGAGGGCAGGGGGGACTGGGGGGTGCTTGGAGGGGCGGTTGACGTGAGCCCATTAGGGAATATGGTGACAAGGAGGCACCAGGTGGGGTCTTCCCAGCCCGCCAGGCAATTTGTTCCAGACAAGAGGGGAGGTGGGGAGGGAAGGGGGGTTTGGGAGGTTATGGGGGGGTGGAGGGGGAAGGAGAGGGAGGAGGGGATTGGAGGTTTTTTTTTTCTCATCATCTCTCTCTCTCCATTTTTCACAGTGCCTCTCTGGATTGGTTGAACACTCCTATTGGGGTGATATATGGGAGTGGTAAACTTGGTCACGTATGATGTAAGGGGATTAAACACAGCAAAAAAAAGGTATAAAATAAATAGGGAATTACAGTATTTGGGAGCAAGTGTGGTGTGCCTACAGGAGACTTATATCACACATTTGTCAGGCGATAGCTTGGCGTCACAGCAGTTCCCAAAGTGGTTCTATGGGGACGCAGGATCAACACACTCAAGGGGTGTAGCTATTGGATTTGACAGGACAATGATGTTTGTAGAGGGAGAGCGTCTGGCCGACCCAGAGGGAAGCTATCTCTTTATAAAAGGGAAACTGTTCGATATGATGTGTACAATAGCAAATATATATTCGGCAAATAGAGACCCTGATAGATTCCTAAGGAAAGTACTAAAAAAGCTTGAGACGTTTAAAGAAGGGAAATTAATAGTGGCAGGGGACTTGAACTGGAGCATGGACCCAGGTTTTGATACTTCAGGAGGCGCCTCCAAACCTATAACTTATAAACACAAGCAAAGTTTTCCCCAAAGAGGGTGGGTCTTTAAAGGCATAGATTGTCAACAAAGAATTTATAAAACATATATTTTATTTGAACAATATATAAAAAAGAATGTTTACAGAGAAATTGATTATTAAATTACATATCATAGATACAAACACATTTTTTAAAAAGACAATGGTTGCTAGGTATGCCTTTGGCTTTTGGAGTGTACGGTGTCTTCAAAGACCTCAGAAAGACAAGAT
The DNA here is from genome assembly GCA_037952925.1 of Lithobates clamitans. Classification (NCBI taxonomy): domain Eukaryota; kingdom Metazoa; phylum Chordata; class Amphibia; order Anura; family Ranidae; genus Lithobates; species Lithobates clamitans. The sequence continues at coordinate 12,343,415 of JBBGZY010000304.1, read as the reverse complement.
ACACCCAAAATATGATAACATATAAGCATTCGATAAATTCTATGCGTTACGGAGTGTTTCACACTCCTTCTTCAGGGATAGTCCGATATGCATTAATTTTGTGCAATTATAGCCACCAAAAATGGAAAGAAATATATATATTATCGACAACATAGTTAAATCAGTGCTTGTGTCCATCAGAGGCAAAAGATGGTACAGAGAATATGTCAATAAAGCTGCTGTACTCACGCGTCCAAAGAGCAACCAGGGCCCTTGCTCCAATAATCTAATTTGTAATTGTTGCGCTTCAGCTTGGAAGCTTTCCTCATCTGAACAGTTCCTTCTAGTACATAGGTACTGACTAAAGGGTATGGAAGTAAAAAGAGGGCGTGGCTGGAAGCTCGACGCGTGGAGAATAGAGTGTGTGTGCTGCCTAATGGTAGACCTTTCAAAGAAGCACATATTGCTAATTGCAAAACGAAAGGGGTGGTTTATTTACTATTGTGTGACTGTGGCTCCTTCTACGTGGGGAAAACTAAGCTTGAACTACGTACCAGGATGTCCAATCATATTTGGAATATGAGCAAATGTGTTCCAGATCTCCCCCTTGGAAGACATGTTCTGTCCCTGGACTGTGGTGTCTGTCCAAGGATCAAGTTTTTGGTCCTTGACAGAGTTCACCCCAGTGCAAGAGGGGGAGACTGAAACAAGATCATTTTGCAAAAGGAGCTTAAGTGGATCTTCACGTTACAGGCCACAATCTTCCCAGACCTGAACGAAGCTGCCAATTATAAGCCCTTTTTGGCAGGCTTTGTATCTGGGGGCATGGAAAAAGATTAATTATCGATTTTTGTCTTGATTGTATAGATCACCTTTTCTGCCCATATTATCCATTTTATGGATACCCTCTCTGCCATTTACGTCTGTGGTGTCCGCTGTGCCTGGGCATCCTCTGTGCAATTGGGGCTTGCTGTTTTTTTCTTTTTTTTTCTTTTTTTCTCTATCTCTGACCTTTCTACTTCTATCTTGCTCTTTTATCTATCTTTTCATCATCCTTTTATTTTACACTTTTGTCCACTGATGGGTATTGGGGTGGACTATGTGGTTCATTTGGTCGCAATCCCGGCACGCCCAGGCCATTCTGGGCGGGTATTGGGATGCAATGATTTGATGCGCTGATCCCACCTCATCCGTCCATCCGGCCTTTCCCCTGCGATCCCCCCTCTATCAGTGGGCATCATCTGCCCTCAACTTTGAGGGCAGATGTCTCTCCTCCCCTACCATCTTGCCCCACTTCCACAGTCATATGATTGTCGGTGCGATCGCATACAATCCCAGTGTGTGTGGCTGCTGTGACAGTCTGAGGAGACTACTTAGCATCTTCCCCAGTCTCCTCCCTATGTCGAGTGGCTCCCCGGGTGACCGCGCATGCGTGACGGTGAGAGCGCGATGCATGACGTCACTCCTCCCACATCGCCATCTTAGATGTGGGCAGGGGGTGGCGCAGGGGGACCGCAATGTTACCAGCTACACACGTGTGAGGTGCTCGCCATCAGGCGAGATCACCCGCACCTGCTGGGAGGTTGAGTTTGGTCTATGGAGTTGTATATTTAAAGCCATTGCAGTAATGGCGCACTTTATGCTGTGGTCAGGACGGTGGGCTGTTGGAGGGTGCCTATTCGGGTAAATACCTCCTTCTCACCTCCCAAGCTTTATACGTTTGTATACACTTGAAAGTGCATCGAACTAACGATAAACTTCTGTCCCCTGTTACCTGGCACCTCTCTACTATTTATGTCCTGTGTCTATGTATACACAGCATCCTATTTGAGGTATAATATATATTTTTTTACTATATATATTTTGGATATACCATATATTATTCTTATTTTTTTTCTTTTTTAGTTTATTTTTCATTATATATATATATTATATATATATATATATATATATATATATATATATATATATATATATATATATATATGACAATTTTGGCCATGCTCTTTCTTTCTTCGTTTTTTGTGACCTTTTTATACTCCGCTCCTTCTTATTCTCAGCCTTCAGCTGTGTGCGGTCCTGGTTTGCGTCCGGCTGTTCTCCGTACCCACCTCCCTCATCAGATGGGAACTAATTTCTCTTCTTTCTATCTATCCAAGTTTTATTGCCCGGGCCCTGGTTGCTCTTTGGATGCGTGAGTACAGCAGCTTTATTGATGTATTCTCTGTACCATCTTTTGCCTCTGATGGACACAAGCACTGATTTAACTATGTTGTCGATAATATATATATTTCTTTACATTTTAGATGGCTATAATTGCACAAAATTAATGTATATCGGACTATCCCTGAAGAAGGAGTGCGAAACACTCCGTAATGCGTAGAATTTATCGAATGCTTATATGTTATCATATTTTGGTTGTATCTTGTCTTTCTGAGGTTTTTGAAGACACCGTACACTCCAAAAGCCATATGTATACCTAGCAACCATTGTCTTTTAAAAAAAATGTGTTTGTATCTATGATATGTAATTTAACCACTTGCCGACCGCCGCACGACGATGTACGTCGGCAAAGCGGCACGGGCAGGCAAAAGGGCTTACCTGTACGTCCCTGCCTGCCCGCGGGTGGGGGGTCCGATCGGACCCCCCCCCGGTGCCTGCGGCGGTCGGCAAATGTCCCCCGGCGATCGGTGGTGAGGGGGAGGCCATCCATTCGTGGCCCCCCCCTCGCGATCGCTCCCAGCCAATGGAATCATTTCCCTGCCTCTGTATTGTAAACAGAGGCAGAGGAAATGATGTCATCTCTCCTCGGCTCGGTATTTTCCGTTCCGGGCCGAGGAGAGAAGACTGAACTGTGAGTTACACAAACACACACACACAGTAGAACATGCCAGGCACACATTTCACCCCGATCCCCCCCCCGATCGCCCCCCGATCCCCCCCCAATCACCCCCCCCCCCTGTCACAAACTGACACCAAGCAGGTTTTTTTTTTTTTTTTTTTTTTTTTTTCTGATTACTGTATTGGTGTCAGTTTGTGTCAGTTAGTGTGTTAGGGCAGTGAGTCTTAGGCCCCCTTTAGGTCTAGGGTACCCCCCTAACCCCCCTAATAAAGTTTTAACCCCTTGATCACCCCCTGTCACCAGTGTTGCTAAGCGATCATTTTTCTGATCGCTGTATTAGTGTCGCTGGTGACGCTAGTTAGTGAGGTAAATATTTAGGTTCGCCGTCAGCGTTTTATAGCGACAGGGACCCCCATATACTACCTAATAAATGTTTTAACCCCTTGATTGCCCCCTAGTTAACCCTTTCACCACTGATCACCGTATAACTGTTACGGGTGACGCTGGTTAGTTCGTTTATTTTTTATAGTGTCAGGGCACCCGCCGTTTATTACCGAATAAAGGTTTAGCCCCCCGATCGCCCGGCGGTGATATGCGTCGCCCCAGGCAGCGTCAGATTAGCGCCAGTACCGCTAACACCCACGCACGCAGCATACGCCTCCCTTAGTGGTATAGTATCTGTATGGATCAATATCTGATCCGATCAGATCTATACTAGCGTCCCCAGCAGTTTAGGGTTCCCAAAAACGCAGTGTTAGCGGGATCAGCCCAGATACCTGCTAGCACCTGCGTTTTGCCCCTCCGCCCGGCCCAGCCCAGCCCACCCAAGTGCAGTATCGATCGATCACTGTCACTTACAAGGCACTAAACACATAACTGCAGCGTTCGCAGAGTCAGGCCTGATCCCTGCGATCGCTAACAGTTTTCTTGGTAGCGTTTTGGTGAGCTGGCAAGCACCAGCCCCAGGCAGCGTCAGATTAGCGCCAGTACCGCTAACACCCACGCACGCAGCATACACCTCCCTTAGTGGTATAGTATCTGAACGCATCAATATCTGATCCGATCAGATCTATACTAGCGTCCCCAGCAGTTTAGGGTTCCCAAAAACGCAGTGTTAGCGGGATCAGCCCAGATACCTGCTAGCACCTGCGTTTTGCCCCTCCGCCCGGCCCAGCCCAGCCCACCCAAGTGCAGTATCGATCGATCACTGTCACTTACAAAACACTAAACGCATAACTGCAGCGTTCGCAGAGTCAGGCCTGATCCCTGCGATCGCTAACAGTTTTTTTGGTAGCGTTTTGGTGAACTGGCAAGCACCAGCCCCAGGCAGCGTCAGATTAGCGCCAGTACCGCTGACACCCACGCACGCAGCATACACCTCCCTTAGTGGTATAGTATCTGATCGCATCAATATCTGATCCGATCAGATCTATACTAGCGTCCCCAGCAGTTTAGGGTTCCCACAAACGCAGTGTTAGCGGGATCAGCCCAGATACCTGCTAGCACCTGCGTTTTGCCCCTCCGCCCGGCCCAGCCCACCCAAGTGCAGTATCGATCGATCACTGACACTTACAAAACACTAAACACATAACTGCAGCGTTCGCAGAGTCAGGCCTGATCCCTGCGATCGCTAACAGTTTTTTTGGTAGCGTTTTGGTGAACTGGCAAGCGCCAGCGGCCTAGTACACCCCGGTCGTAGTCAAACCAGCACTGCAGTAACACGTGGTGACGTGGCGAGTCCCATAAGTGCAGTTCAAGCTGGTGAGGTGGCAAGCACAAGTAGTGTCCCGCTGCCACCAAAAAGACAAACACAGGCCCGTCGTGCCCATAGTGCCCTTCCTGCTGCATTCGCCAATCCTAATTGGGATCCCACCGCTTCTGCAGCGCCCGCACTTCCCCCATTCACATCCCCAACCAAATGCAGTCGGCTGCATGAGAGGCATTTTTATGTCCTCCCGAGTACCCCTACCCAGCGAACCCCCCAAAAAAGATGTTGTGTCTGCAGCAAGCGCGGATATAGACGTGACACCCGCTATTATTGTCCCTCCTGTCCTGACAATCCTGGTCTTTGCATTGGTGAATGTTTTGAATGCTACCATTCACTAGTTGACTATTAGCGTAGGGTACAGCATTGCACAGACTAGGCACACTTTCACAGGGTCTCCCAAGATGCCATCGCATTTTGAGAGACCTGAACCTGGAACCGGTTACAGTTATAAAAGTTAGTTACAAAAAAAAGTGAAAAAAAAAAAAAAACACAAACAAAAATATAAAATAAAAAAAAAATAGTTGGCGTTTTATTGTTCTCTCTCTCTCTATTCTCTCTCTATTGTTCTGCTCTTTTTTACTGTATTCTATTCTGCAATGTTTTATTGTTATTATGTTTTATCATGTTTGCTTTTCAGGTATGCAATTTTTTATACCTTACCGTTTACTGTGCTTTATTGTTAACCATTTTTTTGTCTTCAGGTACGCCATTCACGACTTTGAGTGGTTATACCAGAATGATGCCTGCAGGTTTAGGTATCATCTTGGTATCATTCTTTTCAGCCAGCGGTCAGCTTTCATGTAAAAGCAATCCTAGTGGCTAATTAGCCTCTAGACTGCTTTTACAAGCAGTCGGAGGGAATGCCCCCCCCCCCCCCCAACGTCTTCCGTGTTTTTCTCTGGCTCTCCTGTCTCAACAGGGAACCTGAGAATGCAGCCGGTGATTCAGCCAGATGACCATAGAGCTGATCAGAGACCAGAGTGGCTCCAAACATCTCTATGGCCTAAGAAACCGGAAGCTACAAGCATTTCATGACTTAGATTTCGCCGGATGTAAACAGCGCCATTGGGAAATTGGGGAAGCATTTTATCACACCGATCTTGGCGTGGTCAGATGCTTTGAGGGCAGAGGAGAAATCTAGGGTCTAATAGACCCCAATTTTTGCAAAAAAGAGTACCTGTCACTACCTATTGCTATCATAGGGGATATTTACATTCCCTGAGATAACAATAAAAATGATTTAAAAAAAAAAAAAATGAAAGGAACAGTTTAAAAATAAGATAAAAAAATAATAATAATAAAGAAAAAAAAAAAAAAAAAAAAAAAAAAGCACCCCTGTCCCCCCTGCTCTCGCGCTAAGGTGAACGCAAGCGTTGGTCTGGCGTCAAATGTAAACAGCAATTGCACCATGCATGTGAGGTATCGCCGCGAAGGTCAGATCGAGGGCAGTAATTTTAGCAGTAGACCTCCTCTGTAAATCTAAAGTGGTAACCTGTAAAGGCTTTTAAAGGCTTTTAAAAATGTATTTAGTTTGTCGCCACTGCACGTTTGTGCGCAATTTTAAAGCATGTCATGTTTGGTATCTATGTACTCGGCCTAAGATCATCTTTTTTATCTCATCAAACATTTGGGCAATATAGTGTGTTTTAGTGCATTAAAATGTAAAAAAGTGTGTTTTTTCCCCAAAAAATGCGTTTGAAAAATCGCTGCGCAAATACTGTGTGAAAAAAAAAAATGAAACACCCACCATTTTAATCTGTAGGGCATTTGCTTTAAAAAAAATATATAATGTTTGGGGGTTCAAAGTAATTTTCTTGCAAAAAAAAATTATTTTTTTATGTAAACAATAAGTGTCAGAAAGGGCTTTGTCTTCAAGTGGTTAGAAGAGTGGGTGATGTGTGACATAAGCTTCTAGATGTTGTGCATAAAATGCCAGGACAGTTCAAACCCCCCCCAAATGACCCCATTTTGGAAAGTAGACACCCCAAGCTATTTGCTGAGAGTCATGTTGAGTCCATGGAATAATTTATATTGTGACACAAGTTGCGGGAAAGAGACAATTTTTTATTTTTTTTATTTTTTTTTGCGCAAAGTTGTCACTAAATGATATATTGCTCAAACATGCCATGGGAATATGTGAAATTACACCCCAAAATACATTCTGCTGCTTCTCCTGAGTACGGGGATACCACATGTGTGAGACTTTTTGGGAGCCTAGCCGCGTACGGGACCCCGAAAACCAAGCACCGCCTTCAGGCTTTCTAAGGCCGTAAATTTTTGATTTCACTCTTCACCGCCTATCACAGTTTCGGGGGCCATGGAATGCCCAGGTGGCAAAAAAAACCCCCAAATGACCCCATTTTGGAAAGTAGACACCCCAAGCTATTTGCTGAGAGGTATAGTGAGTATTTTGCAGACCTCACTTTTTGTCACAAAGTTTTGAAAATTGAAAAAAGAAAAAAAAAATTTTTTTTTCTCGTCTTTCTTTATTTTCAAAAACAAATGAGAGCTGCAAAATACTCACCATGCCTCTCAGCAAATAGCTTGGGGTGTCTACTTTCCAAAATGGGGTCATTTGGGGGGGGTTTGTGCCACCTGGGCATTCCATGGCCTCCGAAACTGTGATAGGCAGTGAGGAGTAAAATCAAAAATGTACGCCCTTAGAAATCCTGAAGGCGGTGCTTGGTTTTCGGGGTCCCGTACGCGGCTAGGCTCCCAAAAAGTCCCACACATGTGGTATCCCCGTACTCAGGAGAAGCAGCTAAATGTATTTTGGGGTGCAATTCCACATATGCCCATGGCCTGTGTGAGCAATATATCATTTAGTGACAACTTTGTGCAAAAAAAAAAAAAAAAAAAAAAAAATTGTCACTTTCCCGCAACTTGTGTCAAAATATAAAACATTCCATGGACTCAACATGCCTCAAAGCAAATAGCTTGGGGTGTCTACTTTCCAAAATGGGGTCATTTGGGGGGGGGTTTATGTCATCTGGGCATTTTATGGCCTTCAAAACCGTGATAGGTAGTGAGGAGTAAAATCAAAAATGTACGCCCTTAGAAATCCTGAAGGCGGTGCTTGGTTTTCGGGGCCCCGTACGCGGCTAGGCTCCCAAAAAGTCCCACACATGTGGTATCCCCGTACTCAGGAGAAGCAGCTAAATGTATTTTGGGGTGCAATTCCACATATGCCCATGGCCTGTGTGAGCAATATATCATTTAGTGACAACTTTTTGTAATTTTTTTTTTTTTTTTTTTTTTTTGTCATTATTCAATCACTTGGGACAAAAAAAATGAATATTCAATGGGCTCAACATGCCTCTCAGCAAATTCCTTGGGGTGTCTACTTTCCAAAATGGGGTCATTTGTGGGGGTTTTGTACTGCCCTGCCATTTTAGCACCTCAAGAATCGACATAGGCAGTCATAAATTAAAGGCTGTGTAAATTCCAGAAAATGTACCCTAGTTTGTAGACGCTATAACTTTTGCGCAAACCAATAAATATACACTTATTGACATTTTTTTTACCAAAGACATGTGGCCGAATACATTTTGGCCTAAATGTATGACTAAAATTGAGTTTATTGGATTTTTTTTAGAACAAAAAGTAGAAAATATCATTTTTTTTCAAAATTTTCGGTCTTTTTCCGTGTATAGCGCAAAAAATAAAAACGGCAGAGGTGATCAAATACCATCAAAAGAAAGCTCTATTTGTGGGAAGAAAAGGACGCAAATTTCGTTTGGGTACAGCATTGCATGACCGCGCAATTAGCAGTTAAAGCGACGCAGTGCCGAATTGTAAAAAGTGCTCTGGTCAGGAAGGGGGTAAATCCTTCCGGGGCTGAAGTGGTTAATAATCAATTTCTATGTAAACATTCTTTTTTATATATTGTTGAAATAAAATATATGTATCAATTCTTTGTTGACAATCTATGCCTTTAAAGTCCCATCCTCTTTGGGGAAAACTTTGCTTGCATTAAAATTTGGGATGTTGGTTGACTCCAGCAGATGAGTTATTGTATTTACACCTCCAATCTTTTGATATATGACTTATAAACAGGAGGAACTTAAAAAAACGCTTATGACCCTTCAGCTAATGGATGCATGGAGGATATGTCACCCAAAGAAACAAGATTATACTTTTTATTCCCCTGTACATAAATCATTTTTGAGGATTGATTATATCCTAATAGAACACCAATTAATTCAATATCTTAAGACTGCAGAAATCAAAGCAATCACATTGTCCGACCATGCCCCAGTGAAAATCCAATTGGAGATAACCGGGGATGCCCGGACTGGGATGAACTGGAAATTGAATGACTCTCTCATTCAGGATCTGGACTCTGTTGAAAGGGTAGAGCAGGAATTGGGGGAATACTTTGAGATAAATGATACAAAGGAAATATCCAAGGTCACTCTCTGGGAGGCTCACAAAGCTTATATAAGAGGGATCCTGATCAGTATAGGAGCGGGGAAATAAAAAGAAAGGGGGGAAAAAATGTCACTTCTTTATAAGGAGATCCAAGAACTCGAACAAGGTACGCGACCAAGGGGGTTGCCTGAAAGACAAGAATTAATAGAAAAAAGAAGTAAAATAGACGAACTACTAGAACAGGATAGGAAATGCGCCTTTGACACCATAAATAAGGAAAAGTATCAGGGGGCAATAAATCAGGCAAATGGATGGCAAGGAGGGTCAAGGAAAAAAAGAATAAGACCTTTATACCTAAGATTAGAAATGAGGGAGGTGGGCTAGAATTCTCCTCCCCTATCATTGCAAAAATATTTCACTCCAACTATAGTGCTTTATACAAGGTAGGCTGAAAAGAGGAAGAGGGAGAGAGGAGGAAGGAGGCTATGAGGGAGTACTTGCGGGGCCTAGACTTTCCCAGGGCAGAGAAAGAGCTCCTTGAGACCCCTATCTCACAGGAGGAGGTAGAAAGAGCAATAAGTAACACTGCCCTGGGAAAGAGCCAGGGCCCCGACGGATACTCCATTTTATATTATAAAAAATTCTTAAAATTATTGGTACCTAAACTTAGTAATTACCTAAATGCTCTAGGAGAAGGAGAGATACACCGAGAGGAGTCCCTCTTGGCTCACATCACTCTTATCTTGAAAGAAGGAAAGGATCCAGCATCCCCAGGTAGTTATAGACCAATCTCATTATTAAATACAGACAAACATTTTTGCCAAAATACTTGCAGATAGGCTAAAAGCCTGGATACCTAGGTGGGTTCATAATGATCAGCTGGGGTTTGTGCCTGATAAAGAGGGTAGAGAACTCCCTGAAATCCATCCTTTTGGTTCAGGAGGCAATTAGGAGAGGTACCTCAGCAATCCTCATGTCAATCGATGCCGAAAAGGCTTTTTAGAGATTCGGCTGGGGGTTTATGTTCGAAACACTGCAGCATTTGGGAGTTGGTGAGAGGATGATGAGATGGATTGCTTCCCTATATCGGCACCCAAGAGCCAGAATTAGAGTAAATGGAACCCTGTCTTCTCCCCTTGAATTATTTAACGGGGCAAGACAGGGTTGTCCCCATTCCTATTTATAATAACTTTGGAACCCTTACTGGCAGCGATCCGCAAGAACCCAGATATTAAGGGAATTTGGGTTGGAGAAAGGGAATGCAAGGTAGCAGCATTTGCAGACGATCTGCTTTGCTACATCTCTAGCCCCAGAACAACAATCCCCATCGCGCTTGAGGAGTTCAAGCGCTATGGGGAACTTACAAATTTTGAAATAAACATGGTTAAATCTGAACTCTTAAATGTAACACTCCAGATAGGAGAGCAGAGGGCAATCCAACCTAAGTTCCCTTTAACTTGGCGCAGGAAGGAGCTGGGATATTTGGGCATAAAATTGACATCAAATCCTAATGATTTGTTTAAAGCTAATTATATCCCTCTGCTCAATAAGATTAAGGATCAATTAAATTTGATGAGGTATAGATCTTTATCGTGGATTGGCAGGATAAACACAGTTAAAATGTTTGTCCTGCCAATGCTGATTTATAACTTTCAAATGATCCCAATTGCACTCACCCCTGATTTCTTTAGAAAATTACAATCTATGGTATTGAGGTATATTTGTGCATGTAAATGCCCTAGGATAGCGTGCAATATTCTGATTAAGGAAAAAAGACAGGGAGGATTGGGAGCTCCAGATTTTAAAAAGTACTATGAAGCAATTTCTATTTCTAGAATTGTAGATTGGTTGCACGGTAAAAAAGAAAAAAGTTGGGTGAATATAGAAATAGCACAAAGTAGGGTGGATTTAGAAAAGATGATATGGATCCCACCACAATTTTGTGAGTTAGGACACAGCACTAATTTTTTGACGAGGAACACATTTAAGACTTGGCATAGGTTAAGTAAGAGATTTCAATGGGATTACAATTCACCACTAATATCACTTATTAACACTAATGCCCCGTACATACGGTCGGACATTGATCGGACATTCCGACAACAAAATCCATGGATTTTTTCCAACGGATGTTGGCTCAAACTTGTCTTGCATACACACGGTCACACAAAGTTGTCGGAAAATCCGATCATTCTGAACGCGGTGCCGTAAAACACGTACATCGGGACTATAAACGAGGCAGTAGCCAATAGCTTTCATCTCTTTATTTATTCTGAGCATGCTTGGCACTTTGTGCGTCGGATTTGTGTACACACGATCGGAAATTCCGACAACGGATTTTGTTGTCAGAAAATTTTATAGCCTGCTCTCAAACTTTGTGTGTCGGAAAATCCGATGGAAAATGTGTGATGGAGCCTACACACGGTCGGAATTTCCGAAACAAGGTCCTATCACACATTTTCCGTCGGAAAATCCGACCATGTGTACGGGGCATAATTATTTCAAACCAGGGAAGGAGGAACACTTATATTTTTACAAGGTGGGCAAAAAAAGATGTAATACAACTGCAGGATGTGATGAGGGGTAATAGACTTTACACGTATACAGAAATCACGAGGCAATGGGGAAACAAACCACTGGATAAATGGAGGAACGCTCAGATAAAGCACTTTACACACTCTCTCTCACAACCACTGAGGGGAAGGGGTCAAATTAGAGCAATAGAAAAATTACTAAGCTCCCCCAAAATCCACAAAATACTTAGGGATGAAACAAACAATGGGTTTCTCGCTTATCTGGATAAGTGGGAAAGAGAAATAGGGTCCCTGAGAGATGAGGAACATAGGCTTAAGATATTAAAAATTGTTTATTTATCGGCAAGAGATACCCAGAAGCTTGAAATGAGTTATAAACTAATAGCAAGGTGGTATGTGACCCCCCAAAGGGTGCATGAATATAGGACAGAGAATCCCCCAACTTGTTGGAGGGGTGTGGGGCCTTAGGAACTTTTGCGCATCTCTGGTGGGAGTGCCCCAAAATTTATACCTTTTGGGGAGAAATCATAGGAATAAATTTACAGATTACGGGAGAACGGATTAAAAAAAGCCCATGGACGTGCTTGTATGGACGATACAGATATGAAAGCATCCCAATATAGTAGGTCATTGGTCTCGTTTCTCCTGAATGCTGCTAAAGCCTTAATTCCATGTTTCTGGAAAGCCTCAAAAGTCACAAGTTTGAACGAATAGATAATAAGAGTGGAGTGGGTGAGATCTATGGCGGAGTCAATACATTTAATAGAAGGTTCACGGGAGAAATACCTAAAGATATGGCAGAAATGGCTTGAATTTAGGAAAATGGAGAAGAGTCTATTATTGATGGAGACATAGAGGCAGTCGGTGTATTTGGTGTATTAGGAGAGAGAGAAGGAGATTGGGAGGTATAGTTTTTTTTTTTTTGTTTTTTTGGGATATGGGTGGGAAGGGAAAATGTGTGTATTATTTGTTAAGGTTTGTAATGATCTTAAAATCCCTTTGTTGGGAATAATATGTTTTTTGTACTGCTATAAAACAAAATAAAGAATATACAAAAAAGAATGTTACTTATAAATGGGGTTACAGGTGAAGAAAATCAGAACTTTCTCACTGCAGCCAACATCTCAACTGGCCTCCCTTTTTGAATTTCTGGGTACAGAAGCTTTTACAGAACCAAGCTGTTTCATATTGCCCTCACCTGAACCTGACCTTGCATCTCAACCACCCAGTCCTCATCAACTTCATAGGTCAGGAACAAGAAAGGGAAAGTAAATAAGAAAGACCTAAGGACACTACTCTATATTGGGTTCTTTCCATTAACACACTCTGTCACCAATAACCCCCCCCCACACACACAAACACACACACACACTCCTTTCCTTTTTGGACAGAAGGAAGAAATTGGACTCCATTTCTACTACAAAAACTTAACTTTATACAGAGCCAGAAACAAAGTGAACTGGCAACAGGCACAATCTGACTTATCAATGGGCCTAGCATGCATACTTAATTGATTAACCAATAGTATTCTGCATTGCAGAGTTTCAGAAGGAGACTGCAGAGACATAAGCATAGTCCCCCTTAATTTCTCTTAATGGTATCTGGATACATTTAGTGGGGTGCAGCCCTGTCATAATTTCCACAGCTGAGTGGTTCCCTCACCTCTAGAAGGAGACTTAAGAGAGTTTTCAGAAGTGTTACTAAAACCACAACAGTAAAATCAGTCTGTACAGTATATGCAGTAAAGCATGCTTGTTATACTCACTGTGGAACCTAAGGGGTTAAACCTCTGCATTGTGTAAAAAGGCTGTTTGATACTGTCTTCTCTGATACTCCCCTTCTTCCAAAGTCCTCAAACCATTTCCTGATAGAACAGAGCCTTGGGGGCAAGCTGCACAAGCTCAGTTTGGTGAGTATTGCTAAATAATATTTTTTCTTGGGAGAGTGCATGTGATCAGCACAGGGCCAATCAGCACTGTCCAGACAGAGGGTCAGGGGTCCTGCAGCCTCATAGGACAATCAGGGGAGAATGAAAACTCTTCATAGAGCTTTAACCAGACTCTGATAGAAATCACAAGACCACTCTAATGCCGCGTACACACGGTCGGACTTTTCACCTGCAAAAGTCCGACGGACGCCGCCGGACAAAGTCCAGCGGAAAGTCCGACCGTGTGTGGTCTCCATTGGACTTCCGACGGACCGTTTCGGTCGGATTTTTGCGGAAATCCGACGTACTTTAGATTTGAAGCCTGCTTCAAATCTTTACGTCGTACCTCCGCCAGACTCAGTTCCTGACGGAAAGCCCGTTCGTCTGTATGCTGGTCCGAAGGACCAGATACGACGGAGGAGCAGGTTACTGCATCTCGCGCTCGCTGCAATAGGAATAGATAGATAGTTAGTTGTCGACCACGCCCCCTAAAACGTCACAGTCCCAGCATGCCCAGGGACTGTGACATCATATGGGGGCGGGGTCTCCGCCTATATAAGTCACAACGCAGCCCTCAGAGACCAGTCCAGCCGGAGAGAGCGTCGTGTCAACATCTGGGGGAAGAGAAGAGAAGAGAACACAAGAAGCCAAGAAGCCAAGAAGCCCAGAAGTCCGGACCTCCGCTGGCAATAGAGCTACCTGAAGATAGCGGAGGGGCCGGCCGAAGACCTGGGACACCGGGAGAAGAGGCCGGAGAGCGGAGAAGAACCAACCGGACGCCGGGAGAAGATGAACCGGAGGGACCCCCGAAGACGGAAGAAGACCCCCCCGGAGCTGTTTAATAAATTATTTTAAAAACCTGTGTTGTGTTTTATTACTGACACTTTTTACCTAGGTAAATGGGTAGGGGTACCATGTACCCCATACTCATTTACATAGGGTGGGGGGCCGGGATCTGGGGGCCCCCTTATTAAAGGGGGCTCCCAGATTCCGATAAGCCCCCGCCCGCAGACCCCGACAACCAACGGCCAGGGTTGTCGGGAAGAGGCCCTTGTCCTCATCAACATGGGGACAAGGTGCTTTGGGGGGGGGCGCAGGGCGCCCCCCCTCCCCCAAAGCACCCACCCCCCATGTTGAGGGCATGCGGCCTGGTACGGTTCAGGAGGGGGGGGGCGCTCGCTCGTCCCCACCCCCTTTCCTGACCGGCCAGGCTGCGTGCTCGGATCGGGGTCTGGTATGGATTTTAGGGGGACCCCACGCCCTTTTTTCGGCGTAGGGGTTCCCCTTTATAATCCATACCAGACCTAAGGGCCTGCGACGGGGCTCGCAAGGTTTCAATCTCGCCAAAAAAAGCGGCGAGATTGAATTCCTTTTCTAGTCCCGTCGTACCAAAGTCACGTTCAAAATGAACGGACTTGTCCGTGTGTGGGAAAGTCCGTTCGTTCTGAAAGTCCGGCGGAAGTCCGTCGGGAAGACCGGATTCCGGAAAGTCCGGCCGTGTGTAGGCAAGTCCGGCCGTTCAGAAAGTCCGGCGGTAGTCCGCCGGAAGTCTGGCGGCAAGTACGTCGGACCTAGCTTTCTAGAAAGTCCGACCGTGTGTACGCGGCATAACTGCTGATGAGAAAATGTATTTAGCAGTTTACTTTTACTAGAACTATTGGATTTCCATGTTCTTTGTACTGTGGGAGACCTGATATAGTGAATGCAGGGTCCTGGGTTTAGTAACACGTTAATATCTTACTGATCTATACAAGCACTCACTAAAGGGTTTCTTATCATTATTTATGTTCATTGCTCATTTTCTTAGGTATATACAGTGCCCTGAAAAAATATTCATACCCATTAAAATTTTCCACGTTGTGTCAAGTTGGGCGGCACAGTGGTGAAGTGGGTAGCACTCTTGCCTAGCAGTAAAAAGGGTCGCTGGTTTGAATCCCAACCATGACACTACCTGCCTATAGTTTGCATGTTCTCCCTGTGCCTGCATGGGTTTCATCCGGGTACTCCGGTTTCCTCCCATACTCCAAAGACATGCTTGTATGTTAATTGGCTTCTGTCCAAAATTGGCCCTAGTATATGAATGTGAGTTGGGGAGCTTGGATTGTGGGCTCCTTGAGGGTAGGGACCAATGTGAGTGTGGGATGTGTAGAGCGCTGTGTAAATTGACGGCACTATATGGGCACCTTAAATAAAATAATATATAATACAGGAGCATCTTAATGAGACACAATGTACAGGGATAGGGTCAATTGTAGACTCACACCCAAACTCACTCAGGTTGAACTGGATTGACTGGTGTCTTTATTCAAACCTTACTAACCATGTAACTATGTAAGTTACAACCAAATGGGGCCCTTTCTGTGAGACATGACCAGGAAATCAGTGTACTCTGCTTTGGACTTCTGAAAAACCCTAAAACATCACCACTTTATTACCTGCCTGTCTCCATATTCATCTTCCAAATCTTTTTTGAATCCCTACAATGCATGAAGGTAAAAAATCTTGAGCCTTTACAACCACTTTAAGTCTTCTGGATTAATGCCAGGACATTCTCTCCTCTTTCTGTCAGCCCTAATTTTTGCCCTGGAGTGGGCCTGAAAATTTAGCTTTTGCAACTCCTCCACATTCAAGGTAAAAAAAAAACTGGACAGTTTTGCACCTTGAAGACAGAGGATTCTAATGCAGATGAACCATTAAGCAGAACAGCAGGACGAAAACCATACTTTGTGGGTGGGGGGGCTGTAAGGGGGCAGCATGCGGAACTGTTTTTTATAAACATTTGGCCTTCGGGAGCAATGAGGCCCAATAGTCCTGTGTCATGGATGAGATTGTTGTGACCTGATTCTAAATGTTTAAGAGCAATTTTTTTCATCCCTTTTGCTCTTATATTTTTATATTTTTGATATATATTTTTTTCTTCCCTCTTGGGAAAATAAGGCTCAACGTCTCATATACAATCTTTTACTATTCTCTCCCACACTCTTCTCTAATTTTCAATTTTCAATATCTAATTTTCAATTTCTTGATTATATATCTTGGATTTCTTTCCCCATTTTCTTTTACCACAAGTGTAATTATCATTCACTTAAATGACATGTGTGATCAAATACGCTAATATTTTATAGGTGGAGTCTGTCAAAGTGCACATATATGTCTTGTCATATCTGTCTTCAACTAGCTACGACTAAGGATTCTGCCGAAATGTGTCAGTTTTATTGTTACTCCGATGTACCAATAAATTACACTTCAAAGATTTCAGTGTTTCCGGCTCCTTTCTACAGTTCATGGATGAAATGCACCAAGTTTGGGTTTGTTTTCCAGTTTGGTCACCTATCTTTTGGTGGTAATCTGAAGACAAAGAGGCATGGATCTGTAGCTTTCTACAAGTTCCCTGCAGAATCATGAAGTGAATTGGACTCCTATTAGCCACAATATCTTTTAGAACACCATGAAATCTTATAACCTCCTAAATGAAAATGTCAGCTGTAGCTTTAGCTGGAGTGCCCTTCATAGTGAGGAAGCGTGCTAACCTGGTGATCATTTCTACTACCACTGTAAACTTCAAAGGGCGAGAGCTCCACAATAAAGTCCATTGAAAGCATTATCCAAGAATAACTGGCATAGACAAAAGCTTAGACTACAACTCTTTGAATGATTGTACGTAGTACAAAAAGGGATGCAGGCGCCACAGTCTTTGACAAGATCTGGCCACCAGAAGTTTTTTTTTGTAATAACTCCCTGGAATTTCAGAATTCTCAGATAGTGGAGTGGGCATCATGGCAGGCACCAAAAACATCAACACAAATGTCTTTTGGGATAAAAACTTGATCTTCATTTAGATGTACTGTAGGTAATTGGAGATGGGAGTTTCAAATCAGGAGAAACTGGGTAAATCCTTTTGAACAAGAATTTATTTATCCAACCTAATCTGCTATAGGGTGAGATGAGAACAGTATTACTGGGAAACATACTGTACATAATAAGGTGTCAGGATCTAGAACATGGATCAGAAGAAGGAGCGGATAACTTCCAGTGTCTCTTCAACTGCTCTGAGAAGACTTCCTGAGTTAAATAAACAAAACTAGTGGCAGTAATCTGAGTGGAAAGGGACCTCTACCACTGACCAATTAGTGCTTTAATTATGAGCCTGTAAAGCAGAGTACTCCCAGGATGACAGGGAACAAGGGTGAAAAGCATTATACCGAAGCAGAGGTACTCTCAGCAAAACTGTGATAAAGAGAGGATATTTTTTTTAAAATAAGATGCCTGGTTTTAATGGCAGAACCATAAGCTTATTTGATAGATATACCATGATTCTTGGGGCAATGAGGCGGGTCTATGTGTTTGGTGAGGGACATATACAAAAAGCAGACACATGTCCCTGAGTCAATAATAGCTTGAACTTAAGCAGTCTGTTTGGGTCCTTGAAAAGACAAGGGTAATGAAATACGAGTCAGTGAGTTTAAGGCGGCTAGGCTAAGCAGGGAGGCAATAATGGCTTCCTTACCAGTTGGCCTAATAGGACAATATCAAATAATAAGACACAGGGCCCTGCAGTAGAGACAGATGTTAGCTTGTCAGTGCCACAGGTACTGTTCAGGGGTCAAATCTGGTCAGGCCAGGTGCATTATATTTGGTTCAGGAGCATCAGTAAGTATCAGGGACATCCCTATACTAAAGATGACTTGAAGGTTCGGTCTGAATAATACATTCTAGTTTTTAGATTACTAATAAAATCTAAAAAATAAAAGGTGCCGCACTCTACTAACATAACTTAATTTAAAAAAAAGTACAACACTACCCTATAACCCAACAAGTGTTATACATCCAAAATTCACTAAAACAATGTATAACTGTTAGTAATAATAATAAAAAAAATAACAATTGTGAATTACAATAAATCAACAAATATTGTGCATTAAACTGGGTCCATATTTTCTTTTGCTACAACAAGTCTTTAAAGCAATCATGTTTCTTTAGGTGTGTCAGATATATAAATTAGTGTCTCCTTCCAGTGCTTCTTGCTTCATCAGAAAACTTAAATAATTGTGGGCACCTCCTTCAAATCACTCCATGCTTCCAACAGTGCTCACACCCAAAATATGCACTCACCAGGACATTTTTACCCTCTTAGCTTAATAAGTGGGTCTACACAAGCTTTTTCTAATACTTTGCCTCCAAACCACCCTCCTGGTCACTTCACTTCTCCAAGCAATAAATCTGCTGCACATCCTCTTTTCTTTACTCCCCTGATATCATGCAAACCATACCAGATAACAAGCAGAAAGGCGGGACCATCAAGCAGTAAATCTTATTAAAATTATTAAAAACAATGCCAAAATTGTGTACTTACATTTAACATTTATTATGTTGGCATATAAATACAGTCTGTCGCCTTAAGAAAATTCAAGTTTGCTCCCATTGTCCCATTTATTCTGGTACTTCTGGAGTACATTCTACAGGCCAAAAGTGACAAAGGCAGATATGACATCATGTGGCAGAGCCTTGTCTTATGTGTTTCATTTATTATTGACATCTTCAGGGGCACATGGTTTCCTGCATGTCTACTGCCTTTATATATATTCTGCTTCAATTACGTATTCCACCCTACTTCCTGTGTAGCTGCCTCTAGTGGTAAGCTGCCATAATGCATTCAATAATATTCAACTGAACCTGGATGGACTGAACAATTAATCCCTGTAGAAGTCAATAATAGACACAATGCATTGGGTGGGGTTTTCACGTGATATCCTATCCACCTACATCACTTCTGGCCCATGGAACACATCATTAATGATTAGTAGTTCTAAAGGCTCAAGTTTTTTTACCCTAATGCACCCTATGTATTAAGGTAAAAAAACTTCTGGGTGCAGCTCCCCCAGCCGCCCCCCTATACTTATTTGAGACTCATCTCGATCCAGTGATGTGCATGAGAGCAGCGAATCTCCCAGGTCTCTCTCTCCTTGTTGGCTCACATAACAATAGGAGCTATTGGCTTCTGCTGCTGTCAATCACAACTAGTGAGCCAACGAGGAGAGAGCAAGGGGTGGGGCTGAACCATGCTGTGTGTGTGAAGAGTAACACAGAGCATGGCTTGGGAGTGAGCCTGCTCGAGTGCCCCCATAGCAAGAGGCTTGCTATTGGGGGCTCCTACCAGGGGAAGGAGCCAGGACCACCAAGGGGGGACCCAAAAAGAAGAGGATGGGGGCTGCTCTGTGAAAAACCATTACACAGAGCACGTAAGTAGAGTTGAGCTGAACACCCCCCCATGGTTTGGTTCACGCCAGAACTCTCGAACATCGCAAACGTTGGTGCCCTATTAAAGTCTATGAGACCCAAACTTGAAAAATCCAAAGTGCCCATTTTGAAGGCTTATATGCAAATTATTGGCCATAAAAAATTGCATGGGGCCCCGGTACTGCCTTGGGGGACATGTATTAATGCAAAAAAAATTTAAAAAAATATTGTTTTTAAAGGAGCAGTGATTGTAATAATGCTTAGAGTGAAACAATAAAAATGAAAAATGTATTTAAATACAGTATAGTGCCTTGGGGGTGCCCTTAATCAGCCTGTAAACATCTGTACCTTGTATAGAACCTGCTACAGCAAAACTGACATATATAAAGATAAAAATATGACATTTAAATTGATTTACCCTGCAAGCTTTCATAGTTTTGTAAACAATGGCTTGGGGAACCAGTCTGTATGATGAGACCACATTTTAGTGCACCCAGAACTAGATTAGAGATTTTTTGGATAAATTCTGGTGTCTTTGGATGGAAATAACAAAGTTTTGCAACCCAATGAGCAAACCTTATGTGAAGAAGCCAAATTATAGTACACTCAGGCCAAGATTAACTTTTTTTTACATAAAGTCTAGTGTCTCTTTACACTTTGGATAGAAGTAACGGGTGCGAAATAATTTGACCTTGGGTGTTGGTGGCGCCTGCACTCTGTAACTCCTCACAGTTACTCTTGGAGGGCGCAGGTCTGGCACTGTGTTCAAATAATTCAGCTGACTCCTCCATGCATGACAATGGGGGTATGCCAGTAGTAGCTGTGGACAGGGAGGTAGAATAGGTCACTCTGGCAGATACAATGGACTGCGAATTAGTGTTAGCTTGGGTCATAGAGGATGAAGAGGATGAGGATGGTTTAGTAAGCCAGTCCACCACCTCCTCTGCATGCTGTGGCTAAATAGCATGGGCAACATAACTAAACAGATAAAAACGCGCCCTGCCTGAAGACACAGATGCTGCTGGCCCCCTCATAGTGGCATGGGAATGTCTGTCTCTCCTTGTGGTCTTCCAGACATGGTGGGGGGCTTATTACCCAAATGTAATAGATACTGGGAAATGTGTAATTAGATGAACTTTATTCCAATGAAAATAAAATAGAGAGAACAACAGCATCGCAGTCAGAAAAAACTGCAGGTGACAATGCAAAAAAGGGATAGGTACGGGACAAAAAAAAACAACCAAAAAGAAAAAGGGGGTATACAACACTGTATACAGTGCTAAATCTTATGTAATGCTGTGTTAAACACTGCACTATACTAACACACTACAGTGACACTACACTATACTCACACTACTGACACACTATACTCACACTACACTAACACCCTACACTCAGAGTCACAATAACACACTAACTTGATAGTAGCAAACTGAGCACTGCTCTATCTATCTCCACTCCAACAACACACTGCAAAAGGTTGCTTGGGGAAAGGAACATTTTATAATGTGGGGTGGGACCATGAGCAAAGAGCCATGATTAGGCAAAGTCATCATGACTTTGTCCAATCATGGCTCTGACTGTGCTCTGTGCCCTGATTGGGCAAAGCCCAAGGTGAAGCTGATATTCTATGTTCCTTAAGAGGCCAGAGTCTACTCATGAATGCTTTTTTTTTTTACTAGTCAGTGTTCCCTTTGTTCAAACCCTCAGCTGTATCTATCTTCACACAATGTGAGTTTGACCATTGTAGTGTTTTTAACTTTACCATATTAAAGCCGAGTTACACTAGAACGGCTTTGTGCTCTCTTCTTTTGGCGCTTTGTTACCACGCATTTCACTGTATGCAAAAATTCACTTGGTAGAAACGTAAGTTGGAGTAGTATTAGGAGTTAATGGCACCCCCATGTGCCTACAAAAAGGCATGCACATTTTTGTGCTTTGCAGAATGCACACGATTTTATACTCATTCCCGCAATGCACAAATGTGAACCTAGCCTAAGGTCTCATTCACATGGGTGCAACTATCCGTACACCCATGCGAAGGGCTGTCTTTACCTGCACAGAATGCACAGGTGTTCCATGCATCCACATGCAGGCAGTAACATATATGTCTATTGGGAGGCACCGATTGCACAGACACAACCACTGTTACCAATTTGAAAGCTATGCATCCCTAAACACACACTGCCCAAAAAGTCAACATGAATGCCCTAGGTTCCCTTTACTCACTTAATTTCCTTTGTGATGCATTACTGTATGCACATTAATATGTGGCAATTTTAAGTTAACAGTGTTGCATTAAGGCTGCCCATTCATTTAGAATTGTTTGCCAATACATGGACCTGCACCCTTTTTTTCTTTTAAAGTAGCATACCAGAACACAAAGCGTCTGTGTTGTCACTAAATAAATTCTCTACAACGCACAGCAGAAAGTGACATGCATTAATGTGCTGTAATTTTTTTTTTTTTAATCACACATTACTGCAATAATATGAAGAAAGCTTCAATATTATTGTTATTATTGCTTTTTATATAATGGCAGCATAGTTTTACTATTTAAAGCATTCAGAAAAGGGAGTGCTTGTCTGTTGAGTTTATGAACATGATTGTAGCTGAACTCTAGGACCCTCAAAACTTAGCATTCCCAGATCTCTCTTCCTGGGCTCCATTAAGCTGCTGACAAATTTAAAAAATAATGGCTTATATTTTGTGTAAAATACGTTTTTAGGTCTTCATCTTTTTCACAAAAATGCAGTTTCCAGGTAACGTAAGGAAGATATTTGTTGTTGCTGCACATCACAGCTACAGTATATGGAAAAAGAGTATTATATTTACCATTATGCAAGGGAAAATACAAGATAGTGGGCATCTGTGTATCTGCATAACCCCCAGGAGTGGGTGGGCATGAAATACCAAATGTCAATCAAATGTTGCAATGTAAGTGGGTGGATCAGACAGAGTTTGAGACATCCAGTTCTGCCTACTACAGTGAGAAGGGATGTAACTACATTACTACTCACTGAAAAAAATACTTCAGAGCCGTAGTTAATAGACCGGTGGCTGGAGGAATAGTAGGTATAGCAGACATTGCTCTTAGTAAACAGAAAGCTTTTTTTTTTTGAATGAGTTACAATTATGGAAGTCTCTAAAAATGATCGAAACAGTTATGTTGTTTATCTCTTCCTTCATTTTGATGCTGTTTCCTAATATTTATAGTTTATGGTGTGCTAAAGAATTAATTACAATTATATATACATTTTTTAGTGTTTCTTTTGATTACTGTACATCATAAATATAATATGTTAGTCATTTTTACCTTGTGACATGATCTGTTCTATATTTTGCATAATCTTGCCACCAGATGGAGTGCAGATCATGTAACACCAGCAATTTCACAGATATGATAAGTAGCACAATCAGAGAAACATGCAAATGTACAAAAATTTACATTTATTTCAGACAAATATTACACCTTTCCACTGCTTGGCTACTCCATGTAGAATAGGCTGTATTACTCTCAAGATTATTTTAATAAAACAATGCTTACTGAGAATCTGAATGATAAAGGTGAATTTAAAGGATTTACAAAAGTTTATTTAGATTATCTGAATGTTTGCATCAATCAAGTGTCTCAATTTCAGGTTTAGAGACCTATTTAATAATTAGCCTTTTTTCGCTCTGTATGTTGACTGCAGTGAAAACAACCTCATTCAACCTCATGAAATGAAATTGTTTTCAATTTTTAATTTATTTTACCAATAATGTGCATCACTCAAAGCAAGATTAAAGTATATATATATATATATATATATATATATATATATATATATATATATATATATATATATATACACACACACACATATATATATATATATATATATATACATATATATATATATATATATATATATATATATATATATACACACATAGAGAGAGAGAGAGAGAGAGAGAGAGAGATCTCAAAAAAGTAAGTATACCTCTCCCATTTTTGTAAATATTTTATTATATCTTTTCATGTGACAACACTGTAGGAATGACACTTCGCTGCAATGTAAAGTAGTGAGTGTGCAGCTTGTATAACAGTGTAAATTTGCTCTCCCCTCAAAATAACTCAATGCCTGTCTGGTTTCTTTTGTGCAGAGGTAGGAAGGGGCAGTGTTTTGTGTTTTTACAACACAAGACACTGTTTATCATTTTTTTAAACTTATTGAAGTGTTACAAAATGATGCTTCATTCTATTATATGCACCGCAACATATTGTCACATGCAGACCAGTGAGTTGCTCTCCTTAAAATTGAAGCGTGTCAGAATATATACTCAAAGCACTGCAACCCACCTCAACATACCATTGTGGTGTAACCTAGGCATATAGAGACCATCATTTGTTCTATGTGCCCTTCTTTTGAGCCTGTATTGATCTGTGCAGATTAATGCAGCTTAACTGAGATAGCATACACTAGTTCTAAAGAAAAAGTGTCAGACATAAAGCTAGTGATTTGAAAAAAAATAGGTGTTGTGTAACTAGCAAGGCTAGAATTCCATCACTGGAACCTCATAGGGGCCCAAAGCTACATCACTCTTTTGGTATCACCTCTTTTATGTAGAACATTACTTGCTTTACTGGCCTAGATTGTTGACAATGGGGTTGATTTACTAAAGGCAAATATACTGCGAACTGCCAGTGCATTTGCTACAGAGCTTAGTAAATTAGGTAAATTTTCATGTTTCGAAGATAGCTCAATCGTATGCAAGGAAAATAAAACACAGCATTTTTGCTTGTACATGATTGGATGATAGAAATCAGCAGAGCTTCCCCTCAGATGTAGAGCAAATGCACTTGAAGTGCACTTGCAGTACGCTTTAAAGTGCACTTGCAGTGCACAGTATATTTGCCTTTAGTAAATCAACCTCTCCATGTCAATAAGCTTATATAAGATGACTGTATTAC
Source organism: Lithobates clamitans (assembly GCA_037952925.1). Lineage (NCBI taxonomy): Eukaryota > Metazoa > Chordata > Amphibia > Anura > Ranidae > Lithobates > Lithobates clamitans. Next base: position 12,318,803 of record JBBGZY010000304.1, on the reverse strand, counting down.
TAATGATGGGGGGAATGATGGGGGGTATATGTGTGCAATATTAACTATACCGGGAAAAGCCACTTACCACAAGTAAGCAAAGACTGTTTGGGGGGTTATTTACTAAATGAAAAATCACTTTGCACTGCAAGTGCACTTGAAAGTGCACTGAAAGTGCACTTGGAAGTAAAGTCGCTGTAGATCCAAGGGAGACATGCAAGGAAAATAAAAAACAGCATTTTAGCTTGCACATGATTGGATGATAAAATCAGCAAAGCTTCCACTCACTTAAGATCTACCCCCTAGATTTAGAGCGACTGCATTTCCAAGTTTTTTCAGGGAAAAGTGGATTTGCCTTTCGTAAATAACCCCCATTGTGCCTACTGGCGAAACCCAACCCTAGTCACAAGTAAGAATGCAAATTATCCATGTTTTTATTCATCTTTATAGTTTGTACAATTTTAAACCACATATTTTTTTTTTTTTTAAATGTAGTTTATTAAGTTTTCACAAAAGTACATCAAGTGAAACAAAGGCGCATGTCACAGAGTAACAGATAACCAAGTTAACAGATGTAACATAAAGGTCTAGGTTGTACATTACATGGAATAACGTTAATAACAGAAATAATTGGCCTGTTTTCTGTCTGTTATCACCAGTAGGTAAAGAGGATGGGGTCGATTTGTAAATCTGTGAGAGAGAGTGTCATAATGTCGTATCAAACCTTGTGGTGTTTGGTGATGGTTCTGGTGTGTCTGGCCTAGGCAGTTCCACTCCCAACATTGGGCACCCCTATTGGGAACTATCTGTGCCCAGTGTGTGGAGTATATGAAAAGACCTGTTTGTAGCTTATTAAGTCTGGCCATGCAAGATATTACAATTTCTGAGGTATTTCCCCAAAAAACTGAGTGGCTTCTAGTTCACCTTTTAAGTGGTAGGGAGTGTATTGAAGGGGAGGAAGGGAAACGAAGGAGGTAAGGGGGACGGAGATTGATGGCCTGTACTGTGTTAGTTTAGGAGGTTATACAAGTAATTATGCGTTTGAGATGTCTCCTTAACCAGTGGGTGGGGGACTGGCGGAATCGGTCTGGGCTTGGGATGATTTAAAATGGAACCAGCATGCCCATGTATTCTTGTACTTGGATGGTGCGTCTGAAGCTTGATGGATGAGGTTTTCCATTTCCGCCACTCTATCCACCCTCTGAATCCATTCAGAGATGGTGGGGGGAGATGTGGTTCTCCAGTGTACAGGAACACATAACTTTGCAGCGTTGATGAGGTGTAGAACTAATGATTTCCTATAAGTGTGTTGTGGAAGTGATGTGTGATGGAGAAGATATTGGGCAGGGGTGAAGTCTGGGGTATATGTCGTTATCTGTGTGATTAAGCGATGAATTTCGGTCCAATAGTTTTGGATGAGAGGGCATTCCCACCATATGTGAAGTAGTGTACCTCTTGATGCGTTGCACTGCCAACATTGGGGAGAGAGGTTGGGGTGGAATTTGTGAATTCTGTCGGGAGTCCTATACCATTTCGTAAAGATTTTATATCTATTCTCCTGAGTAGGGATGAGCCGAACACCCCCCGGTTCGGTTCGCACCAGAACCCGCGAACGGACCGCAAGTTCGCACGAACGTTAGAACCCCATTGACGTCTATGGGACTCGAACGTTCGAAATCAAAAGTGCTCATTTTAAAGGCTAATTTGCATGGTATTGTCCTAAAAAGGGTGTGGGGACCCGGGTCCTACCCCAGGGGACATGTATCAATGCAAAAAAAACTTTTAAAAACGGCCGTTTTTTCGGGAGCAGTGATTTTAATGATGCTTAAAGTAAAAAAAAAAAAGTGAAATATTCCTTTAAATATCGTACCTGGGGGGTGTCTATAGTATGCCTGTAAAGTGACGCGTGTTTCCCATGTTTAGAACAGTTCCTGCACCAAATGTCATTTTTAAAGGAAAAAATCTCATTTAAAACTGCTTGCGGGTTTAATGTCATGTCGGGTCATGGCAATATGGATGAAAATCAGTGAGACAAACGGCATGGGTACCCCCCAGTCCATTACCAGGCCCTTTGGGTCTTGTATGGATATTAAGGGGAACCCCGCACCCAAATTAAAATAAGGAAAGGTCCCTATATACTCTGAACAGCAGTATACAGGCGGTGCAAACAAGACAGGGACTGTAGGTTTGTTGTTAAGTAGAATCTGTTTGTAATTTTGAACATTTTTAACGTGTTTAGCTCCAGCCAAAAAATCTTTTCTAAGCTTTTTGGAAAACATAGGGAAGGGTTATCACCCCTGTGACATTTGTTTTGCGTCTTTCCTCCTCTTCAGAAGATTTCACCTCACTTTTTTGTCCCAATGAAAAATGTTTTTTGAAAATTTGGGTTTTTTTGTGGAACAAGGATTGGAAAGCATCAGTGGAAAGGAGAAATTGTTTTCCCATATTAACTCTTACAGGAGAGAATTTCCCTTCCTAGGGGTAGATTTCATCTCACTTCCTGTTGTCTCCTTCCGTTTGCAAGTAGGAGTCGTTTGTAAGTTAGATGTTTGAAAGTAGGGTCCTGCCCTATATACTCAGCAGAAATTTGGGCCTTAGGTGTTGCTGTGGCCAAAACACTGTAAGCCCTCACAGGGCCCTGCTGTGAAATATTAGATCAAGAATTGTAATTACATGCCCCTGTTGAACAGGAGCTGAAAAATTAGGCCTTAGGCACTGGTGCTGGTGCCACAACACTGCAACCCCTCACAGACACTCTAGTTGGAACGCAGGAACGAGCCCTGCTGCAAAGTATTGCATCAAAAATTGTAATTACACGCCCCTGTTAGACAGGGGCAGAAAAATTGGGCCTTAGGCACTGGTGCTGGTGCCACAACACTGCAACCCCTCACAGACACTCTAGTTGGAACGCAGGAACGAGCCCTGCTGCAAAGAATTGCATCAAAAATTGTAATTACACGCCCCTGTTAGACAGGGGCAGAAAAATTGGGTCTTAGGCACTGGTGCTGGTGCCACAACACTGCAACCCCTCACAGACACTCTAGTTGGAACGCAGGAACGAGCCCTGCTGCAAAGTATTGCATCAAAAATTGTAATTACACGCCCCTGTTAGACAGGGGCAGAAAAATTGGGCCTTAGGCACTGGTGCTGGTGCCACAACACTGCAACCCCTCACAGACACTCTAGTTGGAATGCAGGAACGAGCCCTGCTGCAAAGTATTACATCAAAAATTGTAATTACACGCCCCTGTTAAACAGGGGCTGAAAAATTGTGCCTTAGACACTGGTGGTGGCACCCAGAACCAAAAATGTTCTTACAAGCTATCAGCGTGATGATTGAGGAGGAAGAGGATAATTACTCAGGGATAGTCACTCAGCATCAGCATAGGCAGTCTTTGAAGGGATCTGAAAAAAATTATTCAGTTACATCAGCATCAGGTGCTTGGTAGCTGGTGGTGATCCAAGACTGATTCATTTTTATGAAGGTCAGCCGATCGACCGAGTCAGTGGACAGACGCACCCTGTGATCGGTTACCACGCCTCCAGCAGCACTGAATGTGCGTTCCGAAAGAACGCTGGATGCAGGACAGGCCAGTAGCTCAATTGCATACTGTGCAAGCTCTGGCCAGTGATCCATCCTCAAGACCCAGTAACCCAGAGGATTTTCGGTGGGAAAGGTGTCCAAGTCTGATCTTGCCCCTAGGTATTCCTGCACCATGTAAAACAGACGCTGGCGATGGTTGCTGGAACCGATCATACCTTGGGGCTGCGGACCAAAAAATTGTCTGAACGCATCGGTCAGACGGCCACCTTCTCCACCGCTCCTTCTTTGACTGACCGAAGCCTCAGCAACACGTTGTCCAGAAACAGGAGTTTGTAACCTCCCAGTCTCTGGGAACGCGTTGCACAGACCTTTCTGCAAGGCCTCCCGAAGATGTTTCATCCTCTGCTCCCTCTGCGATGGCAAGATAAGGTCCGCAACCTTACCCTTGTAACGTGGATCAAGGAGGGTTGCCAGCCAGTATTGGTCCTTCTCCTTGATACCACGAATACGAGGATCCTTACGCAGGCTTTGCAGGATCAGGGAGGCCATGCAGCGTAGGTTTGCTGAGGCATTCGGTCCGGAGTCCTCTGGGTCACTAAGGACAACAACGTCCGCAGCCACCTCCTCCCAGCCACGTACAAGCCCATGTGTTCCTTGGGACTGATCCCTTAAAGACTGCTGATGCTGAGTGCCAGGCTCCACCTCCATACTGACACAATCTTCCTCCTCCTCCTCCTCCTCCTCCTCCTCGTCCTCTTCCTGTGTGATCGGCGGGCACGCAGGAACACTGTCTGGATAAAGGGGGCCTTGAGAGCTAAGGAAGTCCTCCTCTTCCTGCCTCTGTTCTGCCTCAAGTGCCCTGTCCATTATTCCACGCAGCGTGTGCTCCAACAGGTGGACAAGGGGGACAGTGTCACTGATGCATGCACTGTCAGTGCTCACCATCCTCGTGGCCTCCTCGAATGGTGACAGGACAGTGCATGCATCCCTGATCATGGCCCACTGGCGTGGGGAAAAAAAACCAAGGTCCCCTGACCCTGTCCTGGTGCCATAGTCGCACAGGTACTCATTGATGGCCCTCTGCTGCGTGTGCAGCCGCTGCAGCATGGCCAATGTCGAGTTCCACCTGGTGGGCATGTCACAGATTAGGCGGTTCTTGGGCAGGTTAAACTCCTTTTGGAGGTCCGTCAGCCGAGCACTGGCATTATATGACCGGCGGAAATGCACACAGACTTTCCTGGCCTGCCTCAGGACATCCTGTAAGCCCGGGTACCTGCCCAAGAACCGCTGCACCACCAAGTTAAGGACGTGAGCCAAACAGGGCACATGGGTCAGTTGTCCCTGTCGGAGGGCAGAGAGGAGGTTGGTGCCATTGTCGCAAACCACCATTCCTGCCTTAAGTTGGCGTGGCGTCAACCACCTCTGAACCTGCCCCTGCAGAGCTGACAGAACCTCTGCCCCAGTGTGGCTCCTGTCCCCCAAGCACACCAGCTCAAGCACCGCATGGCATCTTTTGGCCTGCGTACTTGCGTAGCCCCTTGAACGCCTACGGAGCACCGCTGGTTCCGAGGAAGAGGCCATGGAGGAAGAAGAAGAGGAGGGGGTGGAGGAGAGAGGTGTGTCACAATCAGCATTTTGGAGGCGTGGTGGCGGAACAACCTCCAACACTACTGCACCTTGTCCTGCATCCTTCCCAGCTGCCAGCAGAGTCACCCAATGCGCCGTGAAACTTAAGTAACGTCCCTGTCCATGCCTGCTGGACCATGAGTCAGCGGTAATATGCACCTTACCGCTGACCGCCCTGTCCAGCGAGGCATGGACATTGCCTTCCACATGCCGGTAGAGAGCCGGAATCGCCTTCCGTGAGAAAAAGTGGCGTTTGGGTACCTGCCACTGAGGAACCGCACATTCCACAAACTCACGGAAGGGGGCAGAGTCTACCAACTGAAAAGGCAGCAGTTGAAGTGCTAGCAATTTTGCCAAGCTAGCATTCAACCGCTGGGCATGTGGATGGCTGGGAGCAAACTTCTTTCGGCGGTGCAGCAGCTGGGGCAGGGAAATTTGCCTGGTACAATCTGACGTCGGTGTACCAAAAGCAGATTGCCCACAAGTACTTGGCTGTGACACACCTAATTCTACACCTTCATTCCTCTCACTGCAGGTCTCAGAGAGGACTGAAGGTCTAGTGGGGTTGGAAATCTCAGCTGATGAGGAGCAAGGAGAGATCCTCTTTGTTCTTTGGTGTGGGTCTTTTAGATATGCTTGCCAACGAACTGCATGGCAGGTCAACATATGTCTGGTCAAGCATGTGGTACCCAAGCGGGAGATGTTTTGGCCACGCGAGATACGCTTGAGACATATGTTGCAAATAGCAGCGGTGCGATCTGATGCACTCGTCTCAAAAAAGGCCCACACCAAAGAACTTTTTGAATAACGCGCAGAGACTGCAGCGCCCTGCACATGTGGAGCTTTGGGGTGTGATGCAGTCAATGTGCTGCCCTTAGGCTGGCCCCTGGAGGGCATCCTGCCTCGTTGGTGATGTGCCGCCTCCTCCTCCTCCTCCTCCTCTCTCCTATCAGGCACCCACGTTGAGTCAGTGACCTCATCATCCCCTCCCTCCTCATCACTGGAGCAAACCTGGCAGTATGCTGCAGCAGGGGGAGCATGACTGCCAGATTGCTGTCCTTCTTGGGCACCCCCTCTGTCCGTGCTCATGTTACTGCCTTCATCGAGCTCAGTATCATCATCAGAGCCTTCCAAACGCTGGGCATCCTCCTGGAGCATGTACCCAACACTGTGGTCAAACAGTTTGAGGGAATCCTCAGAAGGACATGGTGGAGCTAGGGAAGGAGTCACTGATGACATTGAGCTGAGGGAAGAGGCCGCTGCTTTGCCAGACAAAGCACCCTGGGCATGGGTGAGAGAGGATGAGGAGGATGAGGACGGCTTGGTCATCCACTCGACCAAGTTTTCTGCATGTTGCGGCTCAACACGGCCAGCTGCCGAAAAAAAGGCCAAGCGTGTCCCATGGCCACGGGCTGATGAGGATGCACCGTCTCCACGACCAGCACTAGACACAGAGCCTGCTTGCCCTCTCTTATTGGCTTGTGACTGTCTGCCTCTCCTTCTTGGCCTTCCAGACATACTAATGGCCTGTAGCTGCACTAAGCTGGGATAGAACACCTGTAATTTTCTTCAGGTAGCTTTATATACTGTAACCAGACAAGCCTGCCTGTCAGTAGGAAGATAACAGGAACGGATCTAGCTGAACACTGTGAGCAGGACGCACTGACTGCACTAAATGTAAATAGCAGGAACAGATCTAGCTGAACACTGTGAGCAGGACGCACTGACTGCACTAAATGTAAATAGCAGGAACGGATCTAGCTGAACACTGTGAGCAGGACGCACTGACTGCACTAAATGTAAATAGCAGGAACGGATCTAGCTGAACACTGTGAGCAGGACGCACTGCACTAAATGTAAATAGCAGGAACGGATCTAGCTGAACACTGTGAGCAGGACGCACTGCACTAAATGTAAATAGCAGGAACGGATCTAGCTGAACACTGTGAGCAGGACGCACTGCACTAAATGTAAATAGCAGGAACAGATCTAGCTGAACACTGTGAGCAGGACGCACTGCACTAAATGTAAATAGCAGGAACGGATCTAGCTGAACACTGTGAGCAGGACGCACTGACTGCACTAAATGTAAATAGCAGGAACAGATCTAGCTGAACACTGTGAGCAGGACGCACTGCACTAAATGTAAATAGCAGGAACAGATCTAGCTGAACACTGTGAGCAGGACGCACTGCACTAAATGTAAATAGCAGGAACGGATCTAGCTGAACACTGTGAGCAGGACGCACTGCACTAAATGTAAATAGCAGGAACAGATCTAGCTGAACACTGTGAGCAGGACGCACTGACTGCACTAAATGTAAATAGCAGGAACAGATCTAGCTGAACACTGTAAGCAGGACGCACTGCACTAAATGTAAATAGCAGGAACAGATCTAGCTGAACACTGTGAGCAGGACGCACTGCACTAAATGTAAATAGCAGGAACGGATCTAGCTGAACACTGTGAGCAGGACGCACTGCACTAAATGTAAATAGCAGGAACGGATCTAGCTGAACACTGTGAGCAGGACGAACTGCACTAAATGTAAATAGCAGGAACAGATCTAGCTGAACACTGTGAGCAGGACGCACTGCACTAAATGTAAATAGCAGGAACGGATCTAGCTGAACACTGTGAGCAGGACGCACTGCACTAAATGTAAATAGCAGGAACAGATCTAGCTGAACACTGTGAGCAGGACGCACTGCACTAAATGTAAATAGCAGGAACAGATCTAGCTGAACACTGTGAGCAGGACGCACTGCACTAAATGTAAATAGCAGGAACGGATCTAGCTGAACACTGTGAGCAGGACGCACTGCACTAAATGTAAATAGCAGGAACAGATCTAGCTGAACACTGTGAGCAGGACGCACTGCACTAAATGTAAATAGCAGGAACGGATCTAGCTGAACACTGTGAGCAGGACGCACTGACTGCACTAAATGTAAATAGCAGGAACAGATCTAGCTGAACACTGTGAGCAGGACGCACTGACTGCACTAAATGTAAATAGCAGGAACAGATCTAGCTGAACACTGTGAGCAGGACGCACTGCACTAAATGTAAATAGCAGGAACAGATCTAGCTGAACACTGTGAGCAGCACGCACTGCACTAAATGTAAATAGCAGGAACGGATCTAGCTGAACACTGTGAGCAGGACGCACTGACTGCACTAAATGTAAATAGCAGGAACGGATCTAGCTGAACACTGTGAGCAGGACGCACTGCATTAAATGTAAATAGCAGGAACAGATCTAGCCTAATCTAGCTAACTCAAATCAAATGACACTGTCTGTCTCTCTCTCTATCAGCACACCGGAACACACTACACAGGGCCGCCGTGCAGGCGGCCTTATATAGTGTGGGGCGTGTACTAAATCCCCTGAGCCATAATTGGCCAAAGCCACCCTGGCTTTGACCAATTACAGCTCTCTCTACTGACGGCGCTGTGATTGGCCAAGCATGCGGGTCATAGTGCATGCTTGGCCAATCATCAGCCAGCAATGCACTGCGATGCCGCAGTGAATTATGGGCCGTGACGCACCACACGAATTTGGCGCGGACGGTCGAACAGCCGATGTTCGAGTCGAACATGGGTTCGACTCGAACACGAAGCTCATCCTTACTCCTGAGTTGATACATTGAGAGAACCTTTATGCATATGAGAGAGGGCATGCATCCACTCTTTGGCGGAGAGATCTATATGCAGATCTTTTTCCCATCTTTTGACTAAGTCGTCCATTCTGATTTCCTCAGTTGAAAAGAGGAGCGCGTATATGGATGAGATGAGGTGTCTTTGGGGTTCAGGGTTGTTGCATAAGAGTTCAAAAGGCGTGAGTTCCCTGTGTAAGTTTGTCATAGGTTTGAGGCTATAGATGAAGTGACGGATCTGCAGGTAGTTGTGAAAGGGTATGTGGTAGTCCGGGAATTTGCTAGTCAGAGCTTGGAACGTTAGAAGAGTTCCTTGGTGGAACAATTGATGCACCTGGAGTCTTGGTCTGTTTGGGTCAGTCACATGGTGGAGGGAGCGTATTCCTGGGGTAAAGTCTGGGTTATTTTCTAGAGGTGTCATGGGACCGGGAATGGGTTTTAGCTTGAGCGTTTTGCATGCTGCTTTGAAATTAGTTAATGTGGAGGTAATAGGTGGGTTTGATGAGGCTGTTACTGGTACTTTTGTTTGATTGATCCATGGTAATAGTTTTATCGGTATCGGGGTGAATGCGCTCTCGATACGTACCCAGTCTTTGCTTGTACTATTAACGTGCCAGTCTACTATTCTGGAAAGGTGACATACCCAGTAGTATTTTTCCATGTCAGGTATATGGAGTCCCCCCTGAAGCTTGGGGGTCGTTAGTCTAGTCCAGTTTAGTCTAGGTTGTTTGGAGGACCATATAAAATTCCTACAATACCTCTTGAGTGTTGAGAAGAAGGCAGGGGGAATTCGTATGGGTATAGTTTGAAATAAATAAAGCAGTCTAGGTAGCACATTCATTTTTAAAATTGCTGACCTTCCAAACCAAGAAAACGGGCCCGAGGTCCATTTGTGCAGGTCTGTCTGGATAATTCATAAGATAGGCAGGAAGTTCAATCGGTAGAGTTCTGTCAATTTGGTGGGTATTTTGATGCCCAAGTAAGTGAGTGCCTGTGGTTCCCAGCTGAATGGGAAGTTTTGTTTACATTGTGTGACTGTCTCAGCAGTTAAGGAGATGTTAAGAGCTTTGGATTTTGAGAAATTTATTTATAGGTTAGATAAGGATTTGAATGTTGCGAAGTCTTTAAGGAGGTTGGGGATAGTAATAATTGGGTCTGTGAGAAATAATAGGATATCGTCCGCATAGGCCGCTACTTTAAATTGTTTATTATCAATTTCTATCCCTTTGATGTTTGGGTTTTCTCGAAGTTTACGGAGTAAAGGTTCCATTGTTAATATAAAAATTAAGGGGGACAGAGGACATCCCTGTCGTGTACCATTAGATACGTGGAAGGCGTCCGACAGGTGACCATTCACTCATATTCTAGCTGTGGGTGAGGAGTAGGGATGAGCCGAACACCCCCCTGTTCGGTTCGCACCAGAACATGCGAACAGGAAAAAAGTTCGCTCGAACACGCGAACACTGTTAAAGTCTATGGGACACGAACATGAATAATCAAAAGTGCTAATTTTAAAGGCTTATATGCAAGTTATTGTCATAAAAAGTGTTTGGGGACCTGGGTCCTGCCCCAGGGGACATGGATCAATGCAAAAAAAAGTTTTAAAAACGGCCGTTTTTTCAGGAGCAGTGATTTTAATAATGCTTAAAGTCAAACAATAAAAGTGTAATATCCCTTTAAATTTCGTACCTGGGGGGTGTCTATAGTATGGAAGCCACATTACAATCTATTGGCTTACCGTTACAACTGGTCCAAATGATTATGGCTCTATACTCCTCACTAGGGATGAGCTTCGAGTTCGAGTCGAACTCATGTTCGACTCGAACATTGGCTGTTCGCAAGTTCGCCGAACACCGAACAATTTGGGGTGTTCGCGGCAAATTCAAATGCCGCGGAACACCCTTTAAAAGTCTATGGGAGAAATCAAAAGTGCTAATTTTAAAGGCTTATGTGCAAGTTATTGTCATAAAAAGTGTTTGGGGACCCGGGTATCAATGCAAAAAAAAGTTTTAAAAACGGACGTTTTTTCAGGAGCAGTGATTTTAATAATGCTTAAAGTCAAACAATAAAAGTGTAATATCCCTTTAAATTTCGTACCTGGGGGGTGTCTATAGTATGCCTGTAAAGGGGTGCATGTTTCCCGTGTTTAGAACAGTCTGACAGCAAAATGACATTTTGAAGGAAAAAACTCATTTAAAACTACCGCGGCTATTAATGAATTGCCGGTCCGACAATACACATAAAAGTTCATTAATAAAAACGGCATGGGAATTCCCCACAGGGAAACCCCGAACCAAAATTAAAAAAAAAAAAAAAAATGACGTGGGGGGGTCCCCCTAAATTCCATACCAGGCCCTTCAGGTCTGGTATGGATATTAAGGGGAACCCCGGCCAAAATTTAAAAAAAAAATGACGTGGGGTTCCCCTTAAATTCCATACCAGACCCTTCAGGTTTTTTTTTTCTTCATCTTCTCTTCTGCGGGCCGCTCCACATCCATGCATGGAGGGAGGCTCCCGCTGTGTGATGGCGTCTCCTCGTCTGACGGTTCTTAAATAACGGGGGGCGGGGCCACCCGGTGACCCCGCCCCCCTCTGACGCACGGGACATGACGGGACTTCCCTGTGGCATTCCCCGTGACGTCACAAGGAAGTCCCGTCAAGTCACCTGAAGGGTCTGGTATGGAATTTAGGGGGAACCCCACGTCATTTTTTTTTTTTAATTTTGGCCGGGGTTCCCCTTAATATCCATACCAGACCTGAAGGGCCTGGTATGGAATTTAGGGGGACCCCCCCACGTCATTTTTTTTTTTTAAATTTTGGTTCGGGGTTTCCCTGTGGGGAATTCCCATGCTGTTTTTATCAATGAACTTTTATGTGTATTGTCGGACCGGCAATTCATTAATAGCCGCGGTAGTTTTAAATGAGTTTTTTCCTTCGAAATGTCATTTTGCTGTCAGACTGTTCTAAACACGGGAAACATGCGCCCCTTTACAGGCATACTATAGACACCCCCCAGGTACGAAATTTAAAGGGATATTACACTTTTATTGTTTGACTTTAAGCATTATTAAAATCACTGCTCCTGAAAAAACGTCCGTTTTTAAAACTTTTTTTTGCATTGATACCCGGGTCCCCAAACACTTTTTATGACAATAACTTGCACATAAGCCTTTAAAATTAGCACTTTTGATTTCTCCCATAGACTTTTAAAGGGTGTTCCGCGGCATTTGAATTTGCCGCGAACACCCCAAATTGTTCGGTGTTCGGCGAACTTGCGAACAGCCAATGTTCGAGTCGAACATGAGTTCGACTCGAACTCGAAGCTCATCCCTAGTGAGGAGTATAGAGCCATAATCATTTGGACCAGTTGTAACGGTAAGCCAATAGATTGTAATGTGGCTTCCATAAAATTCCAAGCCACCCTGTCGAACACCTTCTCCGCATCCAAGGATAGGAAGAAGCCGCGTGTGTCAGAAGTGGTTAACCAGTGGTGGATATCTAAGGCTTTAGTGGTGTTGTCTCGGGCTTCCCTTCCGGGAACAAAACCGACTTGTTCTGTGGAGATAAGTTTGGGAATCAGTGGTAATAAACGGTTGGCGATTGCTTTGGCATATACTTTAACGTCTACGTTAAGGAGGGAGATTGGACGATAGTTCGAGACCATGGTAGTATCTTTACCCGGTTTGGGGATAAGTGTGATGTGCGCTTCTAATGCATCCTTGGATGCTGAACTTGATGGTGAGAAACTGTTTAAAGCTTTGACTAGGAGGGGTATAAGGATGTCCGAAAAGGATTTATAATACCCTACTGTGAGTCCGTCAGGTCCGGGACTCTTGCCTGGCTTCATCTGTTTCAAGGCTATTGTGAGTTCTTCTGATGTTAATGGGGAATCTAGAGAAGCGGATTCTTCCGTCGTGAGGAGGGTGGGGGCATATTGGGAGAGAAATGTTTCAATTGCTTCCTTTCTGTCTGCTGGTGTGTTGGATTGTAGAGGGGAGTGTAAATTGTATAGATCTGTGAAATAGTGTACAAATTGTTTTGCAATGTCACTTGAATTGGCGAAGGATTTACCTGTAGGGTCTTTGATTGTATGTATGGTGTGGGCTGCTTTTTTGGCTTGTAGGGCTCTAGCTAAAAGCTTCCCCGATTTGTTACCAAATTCGTAGAAGCATTTCTGCTGCAGTGTGTATTTGCGTTTAATCCTGGTATGTAATTCTCCTAGTAGTTCTGTTCTAGCTTGTGTGAGTTCGATGAGTGCCTCGGAGGCTAGGGATTTTTTGTGTTTGTGTTCCAGTTTAGAGATGCGTGTAGTCAGTTCTACCAGTTTCGCTTGTCTGAGTTTGTGACGATGTGCAGCTATCGAGATGAGAGTGCCTCGTATAACACATTTATGTGCGGCCCAGGTTATATCTAGTGACGTGTCACCCGTTCCATTCTCCGTGAAGTAGTTGGTAAGATGTTGGGAGATCTTGCTTGAAATGTCAGTGTCGGTAAGTAAGGAGTTGTCTAGTCTCCATATATGTTGGCGTACTAACGTGTTGGGGAGATGAAGGGTCAGGGTTATGGGGTTGTGATCTGATAAAACCATCGGTTCGATATTAGCGTTTTTCAGTAATGGTAGGTCGCCTTGGGAGATAAAAAAAATAGTCTATTCGTAAGTATTTGGAGTGTGGCGGAGAGAAAAAGGTATAATCCTTTCCATTAGGGTTCATTGTGCGCCAGGCGTCGTGTACTAGAAGGTCATTAAGTTGGTTTTAATGTCACGAAGTGCTCTGTAAGTGATGGAAGAATGGCCATTTGAGGTGTCGAGAGCGGGGTTTAGAGGTACGTTAAAATCACCTCCGATTATCAACGTCCCACAGCTAAAAGTCGTGAGTAGTTGTAGCGTGTTGCGGAAAAAGGAGACTTGGTGTGTATTAGGGGTGTATAGGTTGGCAATTGTGATGTGTTTCCCGTGTAAGGTACCTTTTATAAAAATGAAACGTCCTTGTGGGTCATTGTGTGTATCTGAGACAATGAGTGAGCAGTCTTTAGAAATGAGAATGCAGACCCCTTTTGATTTGGCTTCATTATTGGTCGCATGGTATATTGTTGGGTATTGTTTGTTATGCAGTTTTGGGATTGTGTCTGTTCTAAAATGTGTTTCCTGTACTAGTGCTACATGGGTTTTGGACTTATGTAGCGAGGAGAGTAAGAGGGAGCGTTTTTCGGGCGTGTTCAGACCGCGTACGTTAGATTTGAGATTTAGAGAGGTGTGAGGTTGTACCACATTGTTCGATGCTCGATTGAGGTCCATGACCTCCGTTGGGTTGGGGATAAAATACAAAAAAAAAAGGGGGGGAACACAAGGGTAAGTAAGGGAGCAGGGGGTGGGTTCTGGTTAGAGCCTTTCTGTCTTGAGGAGGGCTGTTGGTATTGTATTGTGTAAGACTCTGGGGAATAAGCGATGAGTCACCTGGGAGAAGTAACTACCCTGTGTCCTCGATTCAATATAAAGGATCGGTAGTGTACAGCGCAGGAGTAGCGCAAGGCCCACGGTATGTAGGCTAGGATACTACACCGTTACTGTGTGGGGGTTGGTGAGATCCTGACACGAGAGAATTGGTGGATATACATAAGAAGCGAGTGTCCTGCCATCCCTTGACCATGGAAAAGGATGGTAGGAGGGGTGAAGAACGAATCTGTACAGTGTAGGTGCACAGCTGTATGTTATAAAAAGCAAGTAAACCGCGCTAATATGAGTCCGATAAACATTTAGTGAAATAAGTCCAAATGGTGTAATAAATCCTTCTAAGTGATGACAAGGGACAACTGTGTGATGATCTGCTTACCAGAACGCAAGCGAAGTCAAACAGGTGGCTTTAAACCCAGCCTGGGCCTTTCGAAGTACTCCAAGAGGGGTAGAATCCGACAGGCTCATGCAACAGACCGGATCCACATAGGTGTAATAAAAAATATACAAAAAACCATAGCGTGATACTGACAAAAATTGTTATACTAAAGAGAGTGCTCACACAAAATCTTTATAAAGACCATAAAGAGCACCCTGAATGTACAGCACATCCAGGGGCGTGAAACCAAAAGGAAAAAGTGACATGCAGCATGCAAAAGGTGATGTCCTTGAATAAGGGACTCCAATTATATCTGGTTACCAGAAATAAACTTAAACAGGCGACCACAGATCTAAATGGGGTAACACCCGGTGCACAGACACAGGAGGCCGCTTACCAGATGGTAAACATGTGAAGGTATAATCAGCGGCAGGCTTATAGCCTCTGTACAGCCCAGAATGTGGTCTTGACCATAAACTATAGGGGTTCCTGCTCACCAGAAGGACGATTGGAAGAGGCCAGAATCGAAAGTGTGGCGGAGTCACCGCGATCCCGTCCCAGCAGACTCTTTACAAGCTCCAATCATGGGTATTCAAAAAGAAAGCAGCCAATGGTGTAATACCGTAACAGCGAAGATGGATCTGGATGGCTAGCGTAGAGAGCAGATGAACTTGCTTCTCCTTTTCTATGAAGCAAGTTCATCTGCTCTCTACGCTAGCCATCCGGATCCATCTTCGCTGTTACGGTATTACACCATTGGCTGCTTTCTTTTTGAATACCCATGATTGGAGCTTGTAAAGAGTCTGCTGGGACGGGATCGCGGTGACTCCGCCAGACTTTCGATTCTGGCCTCTTCCAATCATCCTTCTGGTGAGCAGGAACCCCTATAGTTTATGGTCAAGACCACATTCTGGGCTGTACAGAGGCTATAAGCCTGCCGCTGATTATACCTTCACATGTTTACCATCTGGTAAGCGGCCTCCTGTGTCTGTGCACCGGGTGTTCCCCCCATTTGGATCTGTGGTCGCCTGTTTAAGTTTATTTCTGGTAACCAGATATAATTGGAGTCACTTATTCAAGGACATCACCTTTTGCATGCTGCATGTCACTTTTTCCTTTTGGTTTCACGCCCCTGGATTTGCTGTACATTCAGGGTGCTCTTTATGGTCTTTATAAAGATTTTGTGTGAGCACTCTCTTTAGTATAACAATTTTTGTCAGTATCACGCTATGGTTTTTTGTATATTTTTTATTACACCTATGTGGATCCGGTCTGTTGCATGAGCCTGTCGGATTCTACCCCTCTTGGAGTACTTCGAAAGGCCCAGGCTGGGTTTAAAGCCACCAGTTTGACTTCGCTTGCGTTCTGGTAAGCAGATCATCACACAGTTGTCCCTCGTCCACTTAGAAGGATTTATTACACAATTTGGACTTATTTCACTAAATGTTAATCGGACTCATATTAGCGCGGTTTACTTGCTTTTTAATTTCTGTTGGTGGACCCCACTTCTTATTGGACTTTTATTTTATTTCAAATTCATATTTTATTTAGGTGTCATTTTATTTCTATTCACAAGCTTATTTCTTCACTGTCATTTTTTTCCAAGCGCAATTTTTTTGTTTTTATTGTCTGTATGTTATAAGTTTGTGTGTACATAAGAAAAATTATAAAAAACAAAAACAAATAACTCCTGTATTCTCAGTAACCGCTTTTGTAAGGGAGCACTTTGTGGATGTGGTTTTCAGTCTCATACTCTGCATGAGGCAAAATCAGACTGTTGGGGTCACCACCATACCCGTATACGCATATGGTGGAGAGTCCAGGGTGCGAGTCCGGATTTGCCATACCGCTCCGCGGTCACTGAGGATGTTAGTGTGGTCTAATATTTTATCAAGCAAACTAAAACCTGAGATAAACCTTAACAACTTACTCAAAGCCTGTGTAAGGCACGTATTCACCCTTAGGTGTGGCTTGGGGACGTGCCCGTACATGAAAGTCTGTTGCTGAAGTCTGTTCCGATTAAATGACACTGTATAATTGTACCCCGTTCTATGTTGAGTACTCCCTTCACCCATTTGTCCTATGTGAGGGGAGAACTCAAGACATATTGCTGATGCAAATTAATGTCACATCTTATGCCCCGTACACACGGTCGGATTTTCCGATGGACAATGTCCGATCGGAGCGTGTTGTCGGAAATTCTGACCGTGTGTGGGCGCCATCGGATATTTTCCATCAGATTTTCCGACACACAAAGTTGGACAGCAGGAGATAAAATTTTCCGACAACAAAATCCGATCGCGTCAATTCCGACCGTGTGTGGCCTGTTCCGACGCACAAAGTGCCACGCATGCTCAGAAGAAATTCCGACACGGGACAGCTCGTTCTGGTAAACTTAGCGTTCGCAATGGATACAGCACTTTCGTCACGCTGCAATGTTCAAAATGGTTTAATACAGCGCACTCTCTTCTTCTTTATAATGTGACAAGAATTAAGTAGTTTTGCTGCTCATATTCACACACACTTCTCACAAACTTATTTCGTTACTATTTATCGGGATTCCCTCAATATATTTTGATTTCTCACATCGGACAACATATTTTTGTATTTTTTTTTTTGCCTTTAATGTAGAATCTTTTTTTGTGTTTCTCTTTTTTTTTTTTTTTTTTTGGTGATTTTGATTTGTACTCCCGAAAATGTTTGTGTGTTTTTTGTGTGTTTTTTGTGACAAGTTCCCACAACACCATTGATATGTTGTTCTATTTAATCTGTAGGAGATTGTTTGGTGTTGTTGTCCCTTGTTAATTTCACATTTTATGTTAGAAATGTACCTGAATCGTCACCAACAAACTGTCCTTTTTGGATGAAAACACACACAGGAGAGTAGAATTTACCTCAAAAAATTTTATTAAGGGGTCACAACTATAAAAAAACAAAGAGGGAGGCAACGCTGGAGAAACTGCAGAAGTGGGCAAAGCCTTGGACCCCCAGGGCAGACATCAATTATTTAAAAGCAAAATTGGTGGCCTGAGGAGTCCTTATCTAAGGGAGGGCAGTCTGGTCCAGAAGTCCCAGAGATCCGGAAAGCAGCAGATGACATCTATGTCCCCAGGCTGTGGTCATACGAGAGACTGCATCTTCTGTCAGACCAGACTGAACCCAGGGCAATCACTCTTTGGTCTTCCTTCCACGCTTCCTTCCAGGCTTTGGCTGTGGTGGTGGAGTTGTGGCAGCAGGAGGAGGAGGAGGAGGAGGATCGTCGATCTCAATGACATCCGTCTTGGGTGTCAGTTCCCCACTCTCCCCCTTACGTAGGACTTTATATATCAGGTCCTCAGAGATCCTGCGTTGGCCCTCCTGCATGCCCTGCAATTTGGAGGCAGCCATGCAGGCAAAGGCCTCTGCAGGACTGGGGAAGGCTCTGAGGAACGCCGAAGCCTCCTGGATCAGCCTGTATGCTGAATCCTGCACAGGACTGGGAGTGGCCTTCCTGGCCCTTTTGTATGGCAGGTGGAGGGGTGGAACCTGAGACTCAGTTATGCCCCGTACACACGGTCGGATTTTCCGATGGAAAATGTCCGATCGGAGCGTGTTGTCGGAAATTCCGACCATGTGTGGGCTCCATCGGACATTTTCCATCGGATTTTCCGACACACAAAGTTGGACAGCAGGAGATAAAATTTTCCGACAACAAAATCCGTTGTCGGAAATTCCGATCGTGTGTACACAAATCCGACGGACAAAGTGCCACGCATGCTCAGAATAAATAAAGAGATGAAAGCTATTGGCCACTGCCCCGTTTATAGTCCCGGCGTATGTGTTTTACGTCACCGCGTTTAGAACGATCGGATTTTCCGACAACTTTGTGTGACCGTGTGTATGCAAGACAAGTTTGAGCCAACATCCGACGGAAAAAATCCCAGGATTTTGTTGTCGGAATGTCCGAACAAAGTCCGACCGTGTGTACGGGGCATTAGGCTGCGACTTGTCCCAGGCTTCTCTTGGCTGACACTTAGCCCCGCCTCCTCCTGGCTGACACTAATCCCCGCCTCCTCCTGGCTGACACTAATCCCTGCCTCCTCCTGACTGCCACATTCCACAGCCTCCTCCTGGCTGAGGTCTTCCTGTGTATGAAAAAGGGACATAGTTTGAGTTTTTTATTCATCAATCACACACAATTTTCACCTCCTGATTGCTGCAAATTGAATGTTAACAAATGTAACAGACTATCCTTCTGAGCCCAGCATTTTGCATTCTTGTCCCAATTTTCGGTGCCCACTACTGTCTATTGATATGTAAAACACTTTTTTTAATCAGCAAATCATGATCAATAATAACATCTAGTAAACATCATTTATTTATTGCCCAGAAATCTGTAGAAGAATGGTATACCTGACTCCAGCTGGGCTCCTCCACTTCTTCCAGGCTGGAAGGCCCAGGTTGGACATCGGAAGCCTCTGCTGGTATGGAAGGAACAGTGGAAGGAAGAGTAGAGAGGGATTCCCTGACTTCAGTGTGGTCTGACAGAAATCATAGTACCACAGCCTGGGGACATAAATCATCTGCTGCAGCTCCGGATCTCTGGGAATCTGTGATCTTCTTGCGCTCCCTAAGATATGTGCTCCTCAGGCCACCAATTTTTGCTTTTAAATAAGGGATGGTTGCTGTGGGGACCACCGGCTTCACCAACTTCAGCAGTTTCTCCAGCGCTGCCGACCTCTTTTGTTTATGGTTATAGTGGGGGTGTCTCACTTGCCACAGATAGGGCAGCTCCCTGTACTTGTCAATAAACAGGGGCAAGAAATTGTGGTCGTTGAACCCATCCATTTTCTCTGCAAGACACAACACAAGACAAACCCTAATGTCAGGCCAAACTCCCCTAATCTTGTTACAATATAGGCTTCCATTTCGAAGCAGTATAGGCCCAAGTTTAGATCCTACCCTCGTTAGCACGATCGGCGTCTCCGATGCTCCTTCCTCCGCTCACAGATTGTACGTAAGACGCGCGTGTTATGATCTATACACACTGCGCATGCGTATAACTCCGCCCACCCCTGACGTTCTTTCTAGTCTATTCCCCTCCCCTTTTCTTTCAGCGCAGTGGGGGAAGAGCACATGGCGGATAGACAGCAGGATCGTGCTAATTGTAGCAACGAGGAGGAGGGGGAGGAAAGGCCGGAGCCTGAAACGTCCCGATCCAGAAGGAGATTAAAGGACTCAAATACGTCCTTTGGGGAGATGTTGGAAATTGTGGACATCCTGAAGAAGGCCAACTATGATGGAAAGTATGGGCCTTACCCCAACCCCAATGTCCGAAAGGCCAAGATCATGGCGAAAGTGGTCAGGAGTCTGCACCGGAATTTCGGGGTACGACGATCGAAAGATCAGCTCAGGAAGCGGTGGTCGGACCTGAAATTACGAGAACGTGAGCAGTACAGAAAGATCCGGAGAGTGCTGCAAAAAAGTAAGTATTTGTGCTGTGTTCCTATTCTTTTTGTGTTTATTACGTTCGTGCTGCTCCATGTGCTTTTAGGAACTGTTGTACAGTTTAAAATGGCAATTTTCATGTTCATGGGCACATTATTCGTTCGGATCACACATTTTTATTTTGGACGATAAAATACCATTGTTTAGGCCATATGCATTTGGCCACCATTTTGATGCCCTATACTTGGCTTCAAAGAATTGGGTTGTGTAGATGGGTTTGTTACTAGAATGAAATGCAAACTAGATTGTGTGTAAGGAGAGGACACTGAGCAGCTGTTTTCCCATCTGGACACTGGAGCACTAGTGTGGGACAAAAGAACACCATTTTTATTAGGGGGGGGCACACAGGTGCTCCCATGTATACTATAGGGGGGGCTACATCTGTGAAGCTTGTACCAAACAGGTAAAGTATTGCAGCTTGACAAAGGACACTAAAAAAAGCTACATCTTGGAACTCGGCTAAAATAGATAATTGTACCCCACTTCCAAGCAATGTTTCATCTTTATAGTTCTGCCATCAAATATCTGTGTGCATCTTTATAGTTCTGCCATCAAATATCTGTGTGCTAATTATACCATTTTTGTTTTACATAGGGGAGAAAAGACTCGGAGGACACCCCTCATCCCAGGAGACCAGAGCCCCCCCCCCTGGAAGAAGGGGAAATCCCAACAACACAAGCTGAGCAGGAGGATGAAGATGTGGTGGAACTAGTCACCACACTAGGTGAGTGTCTGCGACCACAGGCTCCGATAAGAGATGGATGGCGGCATTTTTTTGCAAACTTAATTTATTTTGGGGTTCCTCTCTTTTTAGGTGATCGTGAGGTTGTGGATGAAGATCCTTTCACATCCGAAAGTGCCCAGATCCTGATCGGGGAGATCATGGGGTGTAATTTACAATTGGAAAACATCAAGCAAAACATCAATGATGTTATTCCAAAATATAAAAACATCATTGATGTTTTGGGGCGAGTTTAAAACCCCTCCAAATCACTTTCTTCTTTTGTGTGCTACAATGTGCTAAATGTTTTTTGTGATTTTTCCCAAAGCCAAATTTGGAGGATGCACACAGTGTGCCAACATGTGCTATCTGCCATCACGGGAGATCAATGGACGCGTTTTAGGGGTGCAACCCCTTCCTCAATAATAAAGTAGCGGTGAGGAAGGGCTTTCTCCCCCAAAACACGTCCCTTGATCCCCCGTGATGGCAGATAGCACATGTTGACATTGTGAAATTTGTGTGCATCTTCCAAATTTGGCTTTTCCTGGGGTGATTTCCCCCCATCTGAACGCAATATCAAACACAGTTCCTAAATACTCATGTCTGATATAGCCTTCCAGTTCTACCAAATGTGAACTTTGTAAGATCAAGATTTGTGTCTTTCTTGTGGGTTTTACACAGGCCTGTTTTCTATAAAATGCACATTTTGATTTTGGATAATGACACCACAAAAATTGTTATACAACAAACATGTTGGTTTGTCAGAAAAACCTTTGGTAAATGCACATGTGATTGTGCTGGTATTAAAAAGATTGTTCATCAAGAATGTGTGGATTATTGTCTCAACGCTACAACACTTTTGGGGTGATGTAATTGTTGTTTTATGAGAAAATGGGGGTAATTTCCTAAGGGCAAATCCTCTTTGCACTACAAGTGCAGTTTCAGTGCAGTTGCAAGTGCACTTGTAGTGAAAAGTGTCTTTGCATTTAGTAAATAACAGCCAACAGTGCTTTGTATAAGGTTACACAATCACGACATTTTCTGGACTCCACACATTTCTGTCAGGGTCAGCTCAAACAAACACAAGCAGTAAATGTCCACAAAGAAGAGCCTGGGGGGAGATGCCTGTCGAGAACTTCAAGTCCTGCAGACTTCTCCCTGTGGCCAAATACCGCAGGGTAGCGACCAACCTCTGCTCCGCAGTGATGGCTTCCCTCATGCAGATATCCTGCCTGCTGATATAGGGGGTCAGCGAAGCCAACAAACTGTGAAACACGGGGTCCGTCATCCGGAGAAAGTTCCTGAAATCATCAGGATTATCCTCACGGATCTCACAGAGCAAAGGCATATGAGAGAACTGGTCACGCTGAAGCAACCAATTCTTGGTCCATGAACTCCTCCCCACCCTGTTCATGGACTGGACTTGTGTCAAGGTCAGGACCCCAACACCAAGCCCCCGTACAGCACGAACTGTACGAGGAGTACGCATACGAAACATGGCTAGAAAACGGTCGGCTGCTCAGAACGAAGTAACAGAACGCACTGAAGAACAGCAAGGCCTGTGAAAAGCGACCTGAAAACCAGTAACGAACAAACAAGAATACAATGACTACCTAAAGTCACGTGGAACTTGCTGCACGCACTGAAGAGCAGATACAAACCCACAAGCACAAAATGAACGGCAGAAAACGATCTGAAAGCCACGAGTCTGAAAAAGCGCGAATCATCTCTCACCAAACTTTTACTAACACGAGATTAGCAAAAGGAGCCCAAAGGGTGCCGCGCTTGGTTCTGAACCGGCCTTTTCTAGTCTCGTCGTACGTGGTGTACGTGACCGCGTGGTTGTCGATCGGAAATTCCGACAACTTTGTGCGACCGTGTGTAGGCAAAACAAGTTTGAGCCAACATCCATCAGAAAAAATCCTAGGATTTTGTTGTCGGAATGTCCGAACAAAGTCCGACCGTGTGTACGCCCTATTAGAGTTTTGAGTGGATCTTGGGAGTCAGTCTGAGATATGCGTGTGGGGTAACCACATACCTCAAGGAGCCCTTCTCCTGTGTATTTTTGCCTGCAGGGGTCCCTGGAGCAATCGTCCAAGACGAGGCAGTCGACTTGAGGATTAGGGTGGTGTCGCATGTTCTCTGACGTCCGGTGTAGTTGCCGCATAAGAGGTGTGCAGTGCAGTTCCTGTGTGTCGTTCACCTGTTATTGAGCTGTGGCTTTGGTTGTGGACCCAGGTGAGTGGTGCGCGGGTTAGGCTGTGCCAAGAGCCACATTGCGCATGGAGCGATCCCCCTGTGGTGATGGGTACGACGTGAGCCAGCATGAGAAGAGGTAGACTTCCGCGTCGAGTACATAAGCAGGTACGTGTTTCCGGCTCTGGCTCCTGAGGCAGTATGGGAATCGTAGTTTACCGGTTATGCGTTGGAACCTCAGTGAAGGAAGCGCAGTGTGGGGAGATTATTCCAAGTCCCGTTAGAGTACTCGCTCCGAGCACATACGGCACGGATGTTCTCTGCATACATCGCTGGTTAATGATAGTCTCAATAGGATCAGGCACTTGTGCGTTGTGTCAAGTAATTAGAACAGTTTAGTTGTATAAAAAAAAAAGAAAACAAATAAAGAACAAGGGTAGCCTAACGTGGCATAATAAAAAAAAAAGTAGAGTGCTGTGACATGAGGTACTTCCCCGTAATTCTAGCGGTCTCGTCTGGCTCTACTCGATGAGGGCGAGTCGGCGGTGTTGAAGTTACGGTGGCGAGTATTGTGGGTGCCGTGATGCGCTGTGGTGGAGGGCGATCTTCTCCTCCTGTGGCCTGAGTCAGTAGCTTCCATAGATTCTGCAGGCTGCTGTTCCCTCCTCACAGCCGAGCGGCGAAAGTCCGCATACCAATTAGGTACCTCCACATTGGGGATGTTTAATGCCTCACAAAAGGAAGGAAGGTCCTCCGGCACTTTAAGAAAGGCTGTGCGGCCTTGCGAGGTGGCAGCCAGGCAAAAAGGATACTTCCATTTATAGGTGATGCCTTTGGCGCGGAGGGTGTCTAGCAGGGGTTTCAGGTCTCTACGATGTTGGAGGGTTATACCTGACAGGTCCTGGAATATCTGGATGTTCTTCCCCTCATGTACGATCTGTGGGATACTTCTAGCCTGTCTAAGAATTTCTTCTTTAATCTTATAATCAGTCAGACAGCATATGATATCCCTGGGCGGATCAGTGTCTCTTCCTTTGGGTCTCAGTGCTCGGTGGATTCTTTCAAAGTCGACGGGCGTCTGGAGAGGTTTGTGTAAAATGCCATTGAACAGGCTGATGACAGAGGGAATCAGTTGGTCACCTTCAATAGACTCAGGGAGACCCCTGACCCCCAAGTTACGTCTTCTGCCCCGATTATCGAGATCCTCGAGGTGTCTCTGCATTTCCCTCATCTGCAGGGTATGGGTATCCACATGGCGGGTGGTTTTGCGCAATTGGAGATCATGTTGTTCAGCCACTTGATCCGCCGCCGTGACTCTGTCAGACAGGGCGCGGATGTCCAAACGAAGTTCCGATATGGCAGCGGAGAGAGTGTCTTTAATATCGGTAGCGATCATCCGTAGATCGTTTATGTTGAGTTGGTGGTGGGGTTGTTCCTCCGGAGTAATGTCTCCAGTCAAGCTGACGGGGGGAGTGAGAGACGGCTCTCTTAGTTGAGAGGAAGATGCGGCCTGTGAGGTCCTGTGAAGGGAGGACGCCATGTTTCCTCTGCCCGTCCTAAACATTTCAGGGATATTGTGTCCCGTGTGCTCCGGGTGTTCCCTCGGTGATCAGGAACGTGAAGCTGAGGTATTCCTGGAGGCAGTCCCCATAATTTGAGGCAGGTATCGCGCTGTTGAGCCTCCTGTACGCTGATATTAGGTCGCGAGGTGGCAGGAGCTGTGGAATTAAGCAGCCATCTTCGTGTCAGGTCAGGCCACGCCCCCCCTAAACCACATATTATATTATCAATAAAATACTAGCTATAAATATGTTTAAGGACACATCATCTTAGCTCCGTCCTGACAACTCACTAAAATCTGCTTAAATGTAATTGCTGAAAATGTTTTTCCTATGGCAAAGAACTTCCCAGTAAGTACCAATCCTGTTCTTTTAGAGATTCTGACATTAAGGAGAAGCATGATTTCAGTGTGATATTCAAATAAAGAAAGCTATGTAGGGCATAATAAGTATAATCAATCATTGATCACATTTTGTGTATTTCAGGATGCGCTAATAATATATTTTGGACACAAAAAAAAATTAACTTCAGCCAAGCACGGAAATGAATATTGCCTTTTACTAAACTTGGTAAGTATTTATATAACCATTCCATAAAGACAGGTGAAATTGTAGTTTTATATAACACAAGTTGTTATTAGGCAAATGGTTTTAGAGCAATATAATTCAAACCACTGAAACAAAAACCAAGAGGATACATGTTACCAAATAGCATTTTTGTCATTTGTAGTTCAGAAAACAGACCCAAACCAGCAAATAAGCATACATTTTATATATCACAATATATTCACTACTATTAAAGTCTATTCCATGAAAACTTTCAGATTTGGGTAATTAGCTGAATCCATGGCCATAATGAGGAGGTCCACCTTGCTTTACAGTTATTTTATTTTTATAAGATTATGATAATGTAGCAGGAAATGTATTATTCTGCAACAAAAGGCATAAGACAACTGAAAAAAAATAAAGTAGGCTAACATAGATCCAATTCTTCTGGTGCTTAACATCCCCACTAGGGATGAGCCGAACACCCCCCGGTTCGGTTCGCACCAGAACTTGCGAACAGACCAAAACTTTGCACAAACGTTAGAACTCCATTGAAGTCTATGGGACTCAAACGTTCAAAATCAAAAGTGCTCATTTTAAAGGCTAATTTGCATGGTATTGTCCTAAAAAGGGTTTGGGGACCCTTTGACATTTCAAAGGAAAAAAAGTCATTTAAAACTACTCGCGGCTATTAATGAATTGCCAGTCCGACAATACACATAAAAGTTCATTGATAAAAACGGCATGGGAATTCCCCACACGGGAACCCCGAACCAAAATTTAAAAAAAATTAGATTAATAAAAAATGCTTCTATGTGCATATGTTTCATCCAATTATTTCAATTCAAAATTGCTTCTAAAGTCCAACTGCTGTGTAGATAATCCAAAACAAGCCACAGTGATCCATGTGATTTGGAAACTGCTGTGTAGCAAGCCACAGTGATCACACTCAGGTGCTCCTCCTAGGTATTAAACGCTCAACTCTAAGCGTGTGACTTTGCAATTAAGCTTAGTCAATACACACCTGTGAACCACCTCTGGGGCTCTGCAGTTTTACCCAGACTCCTGGACCCATCAGCACTATACCTCGGTTGAGTAAAAAAGGACTGGATGGTGTAATAACGTTTTAACAGTTTATTAATCACATAAAACCCCCTATTGGGTACTCACATAGTACAGGTGCGTCAGTGCGCCACTCTGCATCAGGCAAACAGCGAACAGCATATAACAGCATGTGCATGCAGGTCATGCCCCTGTTGAAGACCTTTTAGTGTTGAAACGCGTTGGGATAGCATTTACTGTATTTTGTGATATATTTTGTATATATATATATATATATATATATATATATATATATATATATATATCCACTGCATACAGTTTAGCTATATCTGACTGCAGGCTATTCCCGGTGTACTTTTTCTAATATACTTCAGGCGGTGTACACAGTACACAGTACCGTGCACCCCTAGTGCAGTAGCTACTACTTTTCTGGTGGTGTACACAATACAGTACACCCAAGTTGTTATTACACTTTTGTTGGTGTACACAGTACCGTGCACCCATAGTGCAGTTGCTACTACTTTTCTGGTGGTGTACACAGTACACAATACAAACAGTGCACCCATAGTTGCTATTAGACTTCTGTTGGTGTACACAGTACTGTGCACCCATAGCGCAGTTGCTACTACTCTTCTGGTGGTGTACACAGTACACAATACAAACAGTGCACCCATAGTTGCTATAAGACTTCTGGTGGTGTACATATTACCCTGCACCCCTAGTGCAGTTGCTACTACTTTTCTGGTGGTGTACACAATACAGTACATTAGTTGCAGTGCTAGCAATTTGGCCAAGCTAGCATTCAGACACTGAGCATGTGGATGGCTGGGACTGAATTTCTTTTTACGGTTTAGCAACTGGGGTAGGGAAATTTGCCTGCTATTATAAAAGCTTGTCTGCAAGTACTTGGGACCCCTTTTGCTATACTTTCATTCCTCTCAGTGCAAGTTTTCGCGAGAACTGGAGGTAAAGTAGGGTTGGAGATCCCAGATAAGGAGCAAGGAGAAGTCCGCCTTTTTCTTTGATGTGGGTCTCTCAAGTGCTGTTGCCAACAGACTTGTTGCCTTATGAGTTTATGTGAAATCTACATTAATAGCTGTAAAATATTGGAATTATGAATATATTTAATTTAGCTTTTATCTATGTAGGGCGGAACATATTATCTTCACAGAAATCTCTGGTAGACCAGACAAGTCATAAAAGTATACAAATGTATAGAAAAACATTCACATTCAATCTATACCATAGATTGAATGTGAATGTACATGAGTAAATCATACATATCATGAAATAATAAAATATAAAACAAAAAGATTCCTCTTATGAAAACACAACACCAAAGAAATCCGAAAAAATGTGCAATAATCAAATAATGTCATAAAAAATCAGTGATAACCATTGCAAATAAAGTTGTGAGTCAGTATATGCATATGATCTTGATTGAAGAAAAACAGAGACTTCTAGTGAAAAATTAGAAAAGTCCCAAAGGAAAGCCCCTCAATATTGTACAAAGAGGACTTGATTGTGAAGATTGCATTGACACACCGCTCACAGTGATCCTTCACCACATAGATTTTGCACTTACCAAAAAGCAAGCAATAAAAGCTTGTATGCAGACCAAACCAGGGATATCCAGCTGGCAGTATGACTTGTCTGTATGCAGCGTAACTGCGGAAGTGCAACAGGAAATCCACAAACTCGAGCTCAAAGGCATGTAGACAAAGGAGAAATGGCCATAGTGTAAATCTGATAGGACATTTTATTTTAAAAGGTAGAAAACTTACATAAAACAGGATAAAAAAAGCGATTCGCCGGCCGGCATAGCGAGCGCCCGTTCACAATAGGACTGCGATGACGTCAGAGCGTCAACCTCCCGACGTACGTTTCATCCACAAATGGCGTCGTCTGGGGAACCATTTTCCTATGTACAAGTATACAAACAATGGGATCCAAACCTCATTGTTTTACACATACTCACTTCAAAGGATATCATGCTGGGATATGCAATGAAGGGAGGCCAACCAGTGAGGCCAACCCGTAATCAATACTTAACTTCCTGAGAAAATTCAATCTTAACTCCTGCTCAGAATAGTCACAAGGATTTGCATTAAAGGGGGCTGACTTATCCAAAGTATAGGGATTGGAGATGTAGCCAGTCCTTAACCACTTGCCGACCGCCTAACGCAGATATACTGCGGCAGAATGGCACGGGCAGGCAAAATCACGTACCTGGCACGTGATCTGCCTCCCGCGGGTGGGGGGCGCATCACACCCCCCCAGTGCCCGAGGCGGTTGGCTTCATTAGGGGAGCGATCCAGGCTGAGGGGGAGGCCACTCATTCGTGGCCACCCCCTCGCGATCGCTCCCAACAAATGAAAATCTTCCTCTGCTACTGTAATGTAAACAGTGGCAGAGGAAGTGATGTCATCTCTCCTCGAGCCGGTCTTTTCCTTCCGGCGCAGAGGAGAGAAGACATCAATGTGAGTTGTACCAACACTACACTTACAGTAGAACACATTAGGCACACTTTTCACCCCCCATCACCCCCCTGTACCCCCTGTCACAGTGACACCAATAGCAGGTTTTTTTTTGCATTGGTTTGTGACAGTTATAAGTGGTAGGGCAGTTAGGGTTAGCCCCCTTTAAGTCTAGGATACCCCCCTAACCCCCCCTAATAAAGGTTAACCCCTCGATAACCCCCCATCGCCAGTGTCGTTTTTCTGATCGCTGTATTAGTGTCACAGGTGATGCTAGTTAGGGAGGTAAGTATATAGGTTCGCCGTCAGTGTTTTATAGCGACAGGGACCCCCATATACTACCTAATAAAGGTTTTAACCCCCTGATTGCCCCCTAGTTAACCCTTTCACCAGTGATCACCGTATAACTGATAGGGTGACGCTGGTTAGTTAGTTTGTTTATTATAGTTTCAGGGCACCCGCCATTTATTACCTTATAAAGGTTTAACCCCTAATCACCGGGCAGTGATATAAGTTAAGTTTTAGGGTCAGATAAGGTCTGCGTCGCCCCAGGCAGCGTCAGGTTAGCACAAGTACCGCTAACACCCACGCACGCACCATACACCTCCCTTATTGGTATAGTATCTGAACGGATCAATATCTGATCCGATCAGCTCTATACTAGTGTCCCCAGCAGTTTAGGGTCCCCAAAAATGCAGTGCTAGCGGGATCAGCCCAGATACCTGCTAGCACCTGTGTTTTGCCCTTCGGCCCAGCCCTGCCCAGCCCACCCAAGTGCAGTATTGATCGATCACTGTCACTTACAAAACACTAAACACACATAACTGCAGCATTCGCAGAGTCAGGCCTGATCCCTGCGATCGCTAACATCGCTAAGATTCAGGCTCAGAATACGATCCTGTAGACGACAGCGGCTCCATGACAGATAGCTCTGACAATGGGGTTGTGGTCCCTGCCAAGGTCAGGCGTACCAGACCCCAAACTTCTTCTTCTGTCCTTGATGTGCAAGAACCGCAGGCCCCTCGTATGGAGCAGAGAAGTACTAGCGCCACTATTCTTCTGGTGAACTGGCAAGCACCAGCGGCCTAGTACACCCTGGTCGTACATCCAGCACTGCAGTAACACTTGGTGACGTGGCGAGTCCCATAAGTGCAGTTCAAGCTGGCGAGGTGGCAAGCAAAAGTAGTGTCCTGCTGCCACCAAGAAGACGAACACAGGCCCGTCGTGCCCATAGTGCCTGCTGGATTTGCCAATCCTAATTGGGAACCCACCACTTCTGCAGTACCCGAACTTCCCCCATTCACTGGCCAACCCAGAATTCAGGTGGAAAACAGTTGATTTTACGTCACTGGATTTTTATTCGCTGTTTTTCACCGAAAATCTCTATAGATCTTTTGTGGACCAAAGCAATTTATAAGCTGGTCAACACATCGCCACTATTCCCTAGTTCTCCCTTACCAGAGATTGGAAACCAATTAGGGTTTCCGAATTTAAGATCTTTCTGGGCCTTTCCTTCCTCATGGGCATAACCAAAAAGAGTGAGTTGCGGTCATATTGGTCCACTGACCCAATTCACCATATGCCCGTTTTCTCTGCTTCCATGGCCAGGGCACAATACGAGCAGATTTTGCGGTCCATGCACTTCAACAACAATGAACTCTGTCGTCCTCGTGGAGACCCTGGATACGATCAGCTCTACAAAATTCGGCCCTCGTAAACCCATTCAACCAACATTTTGCAGACTTGTTTACTCCCCATCAAGTTGTCTGCGTTGATGAGTCCCTGATTGCGTTTTCTGACCACTTGTCATTCAAACAGTACCTTCCCAGCAAGCGTGCCAGATACGGGGTCAAGATGTATAAGCTCGGTGACAGGGCCACAGGCAATACATGTAGTTTTATGGTTTACGAGGGCAAAAATAGTCACTTAGAGCCGACAAACTGCCCTGACTGCATGGGAAGCGCTGGCAAGATTGTGTGGGACTTGGTGTCACCCTTATTCAGAAAGGGGTACCACTTGTACGTGGACAATTATTACACGAGCGTGCCACTTTTTAGTCACCTTTTTGATCATCAGATTGGAGCATGTGGCACCGTGTGACCTAATCGCCGGGGCTTTCCCCAGCGGCTTGTAGATTCCCATCTTAGGCTGGGGGAGAGAGCCTGCTTGCAGTGTAATAATTTGCTCGCTATGAAGTGGAGGGATAATAAGAATGTTTTCATTCTTACCTCCATTCATGCAGACACGATGGTCCAAATTACTACGGCGACTGGTGATGTGGAGAAACCCCTCTGTGTCCACGAATATAACCTTAACATGGTAGGGGTGGACTTCAACGACCAGTTGTTGGCGCCATACCTAGTTGCCCGTAAGGCCAGACGCTGGTACTAAAAAGGGTCTGTTTATTTCAATTGGCTTTGCTGAACGCTTATGTGCTATACAGAGCTTCAGGACGGACTGGATCCTTCCTTAAATTCCAGGAAGAGATCGTCCGAGCCCTTCTGTTTCCAGACGGTGCTCCACCTCACCTTCCCCAACCAAATGCAGTAAGCCGGCTGCATGAGAGGCATTTTCTTTATGTCCTCCCGAGAACCCCTACCCAACGAGCCCACCAAAAAAGATGTTGTGTCTGCAGCAAGCGCGGATATAGGCGTGACACCCGGTATTATTGTCCCTCCTGTCCTGACAATTCTGGTCTTTGCACTGGTGAATGTTTTGAAAGCTACCATACACTAGTTGAGTATTAGCGTAGGGTACAGCACTGCACAGACTAGGACACGCGTTCACAGGGTCTCCCAAGATGCCATTGCATTTTGAGAGACCCAAACCTGGTACCAGTTACAAAAGTTAAAGTTACAAAAAAAAGTGTAAAAAAAACAAAAAAAAAAAACAAAAAAAGTAAAAAATAAAAAATATATAAAATAAAAAAAACAAAAATAGCTGTCATTTTATTGTTCTCTCTCTATTCTCTCTCTATTGTTCTGCTTTTTTTTACTGTATTCTATTCTGCAATGTTTTATTGTTATTATGTTTTTATCATGTTTGCTTTATAGGTATGCAATTTTTTTTATACTTTACTGTTTTTTATACTTTACTGTTTACTGTGTTTTATTGTTAACCATTTTTTTTGTTTTCAAGTACACCATTCAGCTGCAGAGCAGATTTATTTATCTTGACAGCAACAGTGTTTGCTCCGACGATACATAAAGCCGCGACTCCAGCGCTGTCAGAGGTGATTTCACCACCACAGTTACATACTTCAGCATATGTGCCTAAGCGTGGGGGCAGCAGTGGGTGGAGGAGCGATTTGCTCCTACCTTTTGCGGGAGGATGCCCCCATGCTTCGGCATATATATATTTTAGGCACAGGTTGCGATAAATGTTTTATTTTTTACTATTTTTTTTTGTATTTGCTTTGCAGGTATGGTAAGTCTTATTGTTATACTGTAAGGTTACTTTGTTTTATTGTTAACCATCATTTGCTTAGCAGGTACGCCATTCAGTTGCAGCTCGGATTTATTTATCTTGACAGCAACAACGTTTGCTCCCACGATACATAATGCCGTGACTCCAGCGCTGTCAGAGGTGATTTCACCACCACAGTTACATACTTCAGCATATATGCCGAAGCGTGGGGGCAGCAGTGGGTGGAGGAGCGATTTGCTCCTACCTTTTGCGGGAGGATGCCCCCATGCTTCGGCATGTATAAACGGTGCATGTATGCCCATCATTAGAAGTGGGTGGATGAAGGGAGGTATTCTAATGGTGGGCATACCCACCGATCAATATCTTTTTTTCCGTTCAGCCCACAGGCTGCATGAAAAAAAAATTACAATGTATGCCCAACAAGGAACAGAAACATACTGGTATGTTGCTGGACTTTGAGTGGTTATACCAGAATGATGCCTGCAGGTTTAGGTATCATCTTGGTATTATTCTTTTCATCCAGCGGTCGGCTTTCATGTAAAAGCAATCCTAGTGGCTAATTAGCCTCTAGACTGCTTTTACAAGCAGTGGGAAGGAATGCCCCTCCCACCGTCTTCCATTTTTTTCTCTGGCTCTCCTGTCCCAACAGGGAACCTGAGAATGCAGCCGGTGATTCAGCCAGCTGACCATAGAGCTGATCAGAGGCCAGAATGGCTCCAAACATCTCTATGGCCTAAGAAACCGGAAGCTACAAGCATTTCATGACTTATATTTCGCCGGATGTAAACAGCGCCATTGGGAAATTGGGAAAGCATTTTATCACACCTATCTTGGTGTGGTCAGATGCTTTGAGAGCAGAGGAGAGATCTAGGGTCTAATAGACCCCAATTTTTTCAAAAAAGAGTACCTGTCACTACCTATTGCTATCATAGGGGATATTTACATTCACTGAGATAACAACAAAAATGATTTAAAAAAAATGAAAGGAACAGTTTAAAAATAAGATAAAAAAGCAAAAAAATACTAAAGAAAAAAAAAAAAGCACCCCTGTCCCCCCCTGCTCTCGCGCAAAGGCGAACGCAAGCATCAGTCTGGATTTAAATGTAAACAGCAATTGCACCATGCATGTGAGGTATCACCATGAAGGTCAGATCGAGGGCAGTAATTTTATCAGTAGACCTCCTCTGTAAATCTAAAGTGGTAACCTGTAAAGGCTTTTAAAGGCTTTTAAAAATGTATTTAGTTTGTCGCCACTGCACGTCTGTGCGCAATTTTTAAGCATGTCATGTTTGGTATCCATGCACTCGGCCTAAGATCATATTTTTTATTTCATCAAACATTTGGGCAATATAGTGTGTTTTAGTGCATTAAAATTTAAAAAAGTGTGTTTTTTCCCCAAAAAATGCGTTTGAAAAATCGCTGTGCAAATACTGTGTGAAAAAAAAATGAAACACCCACCATTTTAATCTGTAGGGCAATACATAATGTTTGGGGGTTTAAAGTACTTTTCTTGCAAAAAAAAAAAAAAAATTTTCATGTAAACAAAAAGTGTCATAAGGGGCTTTGTCTTCAAGTGGTGAGAAGAGTGGGTGGTGTATGACATAAGCTTCTAAAAGTTGTGCATAAAATGCCAGGACAGTTCAAACCCCCCCAAATTACCAAATTTTGGAAAGTAGACACCCCAAGCTATTTGCTGAGAGGCATGTCGAGTTCATGGAATATTTTATATTGTGACACAAGTTGCGGGAAAAAGACACAAAATTGTCACTAAATGATATATTGCTCAAACATGCCATGGGAATATGTAAAATTACACTCCAAAATACATTCTGTTGCTTCTCCTGAGTACAGGGATACCACATGTGTGAGACTTTTTGGGAGCCTAGCCGCGTACGGGACCCCATAAACCAAGCACCGCCTTCAGGCTTTCTAAGGGCGTAAACTTTTTATTTCACTCCTCACTGCCTATCACAGTTTCGAAGGCCATAGAATACCCAGGTGGCACAAAACCCTCCAAATTACCCTATTTTGGAAAGTAGACACCCCAAGCTATTTGCTGAGAGGTATAGTGAGTATTTTGCAGACCTCACTTTTTGTCACAAAGTTTTGAAAATTGAAAAAAGAAAAAAAATACATTTTTCTTGTCTTTCTTAATTTTCAAAAACAAATAAGAGCTGCAAAATACTCACCATGCCTCTCAGCAAATAGCTTGGGGTGTCCACTTTCCAAAATGGGGTCATTTGGGGGGGTTTGTGCTATCTTGGCATTTTATGGCCTTCGAAACTGTGATAGGTAGTGAGGAGTGAAATAAAAAATTTACGCCCTTAGAAATCCTGAAGGCGGTGATTAGTTTCAGGGCCCCGTACGCGGCTAGGCTCCCAAAAAGTCCCACACATGTGGTATCCCCATACTCAGGAGAAGCAGCAGAATGTATTTTGGGGTGTAATTCCACATATGCCCATGGCATGTTTGAGCAATATATCATTTAGTGACAACTTTGTGCAAAAACAAAAAAAGTTTGCAATTTTCCTGCAACTTGTGTCAAAATATAAAATATTCCATGGACTCAACATGCCTTTCAGCAAATAGCTTGGGGTGTCTACT
Source organism: Lithobates clamitans (assembly GCA_037952925.1). NCBI lineage: Eukaryota > Metazoa > Chordata > Amphibia > Anura > Ranidae > Lithobates > Lithobates clamitans. The sequence continues at coordinate 12,284,085 of JBBGZY010000304.1, read as the reverse complement.
TTCCAAAATGGGGTCATTTGGGGGGGTTTATACCATCTTGGCATTTTTTGGCCTTCAAAAGTGTGATAGGTAGTGAGGAGTGAAATCAAAAATTTACGCCCTTAAGAATCCTGAAGGCGGTGCTTGGTTTTCGGGGCCCCGTACGCGGCTAGGCTCCCAAAAAGTCACACACATGTGGTATCCCCATACTCAGGAGAAGCAGCTAAATGTATTTTGGGGTGCAATTCCACATATGCCCATGGCCTGTGTGAGCAATATATCATTTAGTGACAACTTTTTGTAATTTTTTTTGTCATTATTCAATCACTTGGGACAAAAAAAATAATATTCAATGGGCTGAACATGCCTCTCAGCAATTTCCTTGGGGTGTCTACTTTCCAAAATGGGGTCATTTGGGGGGTTTGTACTGCCCTGCCATTTTAACACCTCAAGAAATGACATAGGCAGTCATAAACTAAAAGCTGTGTAAATTCCAGAAAATGTACCCTAGTTTGTAGACGATATAACTTTTGCGCAAACCAATAAATATACGCTTATTGACATTTTTTTTACCAAAGACATGTGGCCGAATACAGTTTGGCCTAAATGTATGCCTAAAATTGAGTTTATTGGATTTTTTTAATAACAAAAAGTAGAAATTATCATTTTTTTTCAAAATTTTCTGTCCTTTTCCGTTTATAGTGCAAAAAATAAAAACTGCAGAGGTGATCAAATACCATAAAAAGAAAGCTCTATTTGTAGGAAGAAAAGGACACAAATTTCGTTTGGGTACAGCATTGCATGACTGCGCAATTAGCAGTTAAAGTGACGCAGTGCCAAATTGTAAAAAGTGCTCTGGTCAGGAAGGGGGTAAATCCTTCTGGGGCTGAAGTGGTTAACCAGGAATAGGGAAGCTCACCAATCAGAGCCACGCTATGCCAACCAATGAGGCATCAGCATGTAATGATATACACAGAATAGATGGGAGGGAAACACACACTTTTATGGGAGAGCAACCATCAGAATGGAACCTTGGTGCAAAGGGTAAATATGGGAAAGGTCTTCATTTTACGTGTAACTAAATATGTTTGTAGATTAATGTTTTCAGGAATATACTCTGTATTCCTTCATGTAATTCTCTTATTTTAACCTAATATTTTCTTTCTTGGTGTAGACTATAGATAGATGGTTGTGTAATAGATAGACTTTCAACTACTCACCAATAAATGTTGTTATTGTGTTAAAGCTTTCGCTCATGGTCAAAGAACTTTCATTTAAACCAAATCATATCTGAGAGATATTAAGTCTCAAATATAGTATATGGGAAAAATACTGCATGGGAGGTCGTCATATGTCTGGTCAAGCATGTGGTGCCCAAGTGGCTGCTGTTGTGGCCACGCTTGATCCACTTCAGACATAGGTTGCAAACAGCAACGGTGCGATCTGCTGCATACGTGTCCAAAAAGGCCCACAGAAAGAAACTTTTCAAAATCAGTGGGGAGTCAGCAGCGCCCTGCACATGTGGAACTCTGCAGTGTGATGCAGTAGGGTGGCTGCCCTTAAGCTGCCCCTAGAGGACATCCTGCCTCATTGGAGTTGTGCCTCCTCCTCCTCCTCTAATCTATCAGGCACCCAAGTAGAGTCAGTGACCTTATCATCCCCTCCCTCCTCATCACTGGAGCAAACTTGACAGTATGCTGCAGCTGGGGGAACATGACTGCCAGTTTCTTGTCCTTCTTGGGCACCCCCTCTCTCTAGGCTCACGTTACTCCCTTCCTCAACCTGGGAACCAACATCGGAGTCTTCAAATTGCTGCGCATCCTCCAGCAGCATGCACCCGACACTGTGGTCGAATAGTTCGTGGGACTCCTCTGTGCATAATGGTAGGGCTACGGAAGGAATGACTGTGAACAAGGAGCCGGTGGAATAGGCCACTTTGGCAGCTGCATAGGAAGGAAAACTATTCTAAGCCTGGGTGACAGAGAATGAGGAGGATGAGGACGGCTTTGTTATCCACTCCACCAACTCTTCTGCATGTTCTGGCTCAATAACACAGCCAGCAGCAGAAAAAAGGACAAGTGTGCCCCACGGCCACCGGCAGAGGATGCGCCATGTCCATGACCAACACTGTTGACTGTAGACACAGAGCCTGCTTGCCCTCTTTTAGTGGCCTGTGAGCGGCTGCCTCTCCTCGGTGGCCTTCTGGATATGATGTATATTTTATTATGTTTTGCAACAGCGCACTACACTGTATTGTTTACTGTGTACACCACCAGAAAAGTAGTAGCAACTGCACTACAGCTGCACTGTATTGTGTACACCACCAGAAAAGTAGTAGCAACTGCACTACGGCTGCACTGTATTGTGTACTGTGTACACCACCAGAAAAGTAGTAGCAACTGCACTATGGCTGCGCTGTATTGTATTTCACAGCAGGGCCCATTCCTGCGCCCACCAAGAGTATCTGTGAGGGGTTACAGTGTTGTGGCACCACCACCATCACTGCCTAAGGCCCAATGTTTCTGCCCCTGTTTAACAGGGGCATGTAATTACAGTTTTTTCTCTAATATTTATAGCAGGGTCCATTCCTGCGCTCAACAAGAGTATCTGTGAGGCTTTACAGTGTTGTGCCACCACCACCACCTAAGGCCCAAATTTTCTGCCCCTGTTTAATGGGGCATGTAATTACAATTTTTGATCTAATGTTTCACAGCAGGGCCCGTTCCTGCGCCCACCAAGAGTAACTGTGAGGGCTTACAGTGTTCTGGTACCACCAACACCCAAGGCCCAATGTTCCACAGAGTGTATATGGCAGGCCGTATAGTATATACAGGCGGTCCCCTATTTTCAAACATCTGACTTACAAATGACTCCTACTTACAAATGGAGGGAGACAACAGGAAGTGAGAGGAAATCTACCCCTAGGAAGGGAAATTCTCTCCTGTAAGAGTTAATATGGGAAAAAGATGTCTTCACTGATGCTTTATCACTAATGCTTGTTTCCCTAATAACCCAAAATTTTCAAAATTCAATTCATTCATTGGGACAGAAAATGAGGTGAAATCTTCTGAAAAGGGGCACAGACAGCAAAACAAATGTTACAGGGGTGATAACCCTCCCCTATATTATCCAAAAAGCTTAAAAATACATTTTTGGGCTGAAGCTACACTTAAAAAATGTACCTGTTCCAAATTACAAACAGATTCAATTTAACAACAAACCTACAGTCCCTATCTTGTTTGTTAACCAAGGACTGCCTGTATACTGCTGTTCAGAGTATATAGGGCCTGGGGGCCCCATGCCTTTTTTTTTATTTAGGTGCGGGGTTCCCCTTAATATCCATACCAGACCCAAAAGGCCTGGTAATGGGCTGGGGGGGCAACATTACATTACAGCCACAAGCAGTTTTAAATTACTTTTTTTCCTTTAGAAATGCCATTTTGTGCAGGGACTGTTCTAAACATGGGAAAAATGCGTCACTTTACAGGCATACTATAGACACCCCCCCCCAGGCACGATATTTCAAGGAATATTACATTGCATTACATTGCATACTTTTATTGTTTCACTTTAAGCATTCTTAAAATCACTGCTCCTGGAAAAACGGACATTTTTAAAACCTTTTTGCATTGATACATGTCCCCTGGGGCAGGACCCGGGTCCCCAAACACTTTTTATGACAATAACTTGCATATTAGCCTTTAAAATTAGCACTTTTGATTTTTCACGTTCGAATCTCATAGACTTTAACGGTGTTCACATGAATTTTTTGTTTGTTCGCATGTTCTGCCGTTAACTGAACTGGGGGGGTGTTTGGCTTATCCCTACTGGTGCATAATGAATGTGCGAGTACACACACGAATGCGTGCTGATGCACGGATATTCACTGGTGCACAGCCATGGACGTTCTCAGCCCAGATTGGCACTAAACGGCCTTTATAAGGGATACCATGAATCTGTGATTCCTGTTACCGAATCTGCTTGCCCCTGGACATGTCTTCTGCTTGCCTCCTGGTTTGACCCCAACTTGTTTAATGGACCTGCTCTCCTGTGTATGACTGGCTATCCTCCTGACTAAAATAACCTCAGTCCTCATCCGGTACCTGACCTTGGCTTCAAACTGATTTCTTTTTTGACTTGTCTGCAGTCATTACCCCAGTGCTTAAGCTGAATACCTGTATGTCTCACCTGATACTCCAGTTGGGACATCCCTGCAATCAGCCCCAATTGGTGATCCATGCTTCTTTGTTGCCTAGCACCCCATGTTATCACCTTCAGGGGTGTCTGGACCTTAGCCACAAGGGAAGCCTTCTCACTATTGGCCACTAACACCATGTACCAATAGGCTTGAAGAAGGAACCAATCAGTAGTTCCGAAATGCGTCCCATTTTCATGACCTATTTCCTGTTTGCGGTCCACGCTGGTTGTTGTCCCCTCTCGCTGATGTAATTTCTGGGATTCATGCTCCACGCTGATTCAGATGGCGCGATTGCTTTACCAGTGTTCCTAGAGCCTGGGGCTATCATCTGCCAGTTATGCTGTGTACACACAGGCAGACTTTTCGACCAGACTGGTCCGATGGACCAAATCTGGCAGACAATCCGATCGTGTGTGAGCTCCATCGGACCTGCAGCGGACTTTTTCGGTCAAAAATCTGCTGGACTTTAGATTTGGAACATGTTTCAAATTTGTCTGACGGACTCTAGTCTGGTCGAAAAATCTGCTCGTCTGTATGGTAGTCCGAAGGATGAAAACCCACGCTAGGGCAGCGATTGGCTACTGGCTATCAACTTCCTTATTTTAATCCGGTTGTACGTCATCATGTACAAATCCATCAGACTTTGGTGTGATCATGTGTAGGCAAGTCCGTTTGTTCAAAAGTCTGTCAAAATTCAGTCGGAAAGTCCGTCGGAAAGTCCGTCAGACCAATCCGGTCGAAAAGTCCACCCATGTGTACGCGGCATTATCCTGGGTCCTTCCGCTGCTGCATATCGATATCCCTGGAAATCTGTGATATACTGGGACCTCCCTGATCACCTGTTTTATACATTCATGAAATGCTCCTTCCTACCCTTGATTCTGTAAGTGTTTTTAATCCTTTTTTGGGATATTAAAAGCCTTAATTCTGCACTTAGAGGCGCCTATTTTCTTTTATTTGTTTTCTATTAGAGATTGCTCCCCTCTTTGAGTGCAGCCCTAAGTGTTTGAAGACCACATCATCCGTCCAATATAGACACTATCTGCTTGGCCCTGATATTCGGAGCGCCCTTGATATATACGTTTTATCTGGACCCGAGCATAAGCCCTCCCCTTTGGATCAATCTGTCCCCCACTATAATCTCTCTAGGTCAGTCTGTCCCCTAGTATAATCCCCCTAGGTCAGTCTGTCCTCCAGTGCAATCCTATCAGGTCAGTCAGACTGACCTAGGGGGGTTGTACTGGGGGAACAGACTGATCCCCAGTACAATCCCCACAATAGTTGATTTTTTAGGCCCTGCAATAGTTGTGCAAATGTTTATCAAGTCACTGTTTTCATGAAAAATACACTAAAATCATTATTAGCACACATAAACCTAACATAACTTACAAAATTCCCAAAATTCATTCACATGGGGCATGCCAGAGTCTACACTCGTGTTTACATGCAAGGGGATTCACAGGTGTTCTGTGCATCACTGTTCTTTTTACAACAGTCAGTGCAAACAAGGTATGATATATATTCTATAAGAATCCCCATCATTATCTTCCAAAAATGGTTATGTTTAGACAGATGTCCCCAAAAAACTATAATGTGTGCAAAACTGCATCAATGGTTCAGCAGAGGGAATCTACAGTTTCATGCCTCCCAGCACTAGATGGTATCTTCAGGTGAAATAAACAAATGGAAAGTCACAATATACTTATCAGATGACCAGCTAGTTCATAGGCCCAATTCCTAAAGAGAACAGGTCCAGAGAACAAATAATCAGTACCAGCTTGACTGGCTTTGCCATACAATAGCAACTGATGCTATGGACATAAATAAACCCCAACACCATTAAAACAAATAAAAACATACCGAAGAACACATTGAACACACAAATAGTACAACATGACAAAGACATACAGTACATAAAATGAATGTGTTTTAAAATTTGTGATCAAAGTTATTACAAAATAACTGCGCCTGTGCTTTCATTCAGATATTGGATTTTGTTTTTTATCCTTGAGTGTCTTTGGTTAAACATATTTAAAAGCACATAAATACTGACTGGTGCAATGTAGGAGTTTGTAATTTTCAGGTAAACCCCTTGATGAAAAAGTAGGAAAATCTTGAAAATATTTAGAGTTAAGATGATAATATCTTCAATGGGTATATTTCAAGCCCTGTTAAATTCCATCAGGTATGCATTTGTATTAAGCTGCATCAAGCTCTTTACTGTGCTATGCAAATTACTATGATTAATTGAAGTTTGCCTCACCTATAGATTCAGAGTTCACAGTTGGATGCACATAAATGACTCTATCAATAAAATCAGTCAAAATGTAACCAAAGTCAGTTAAGTGTTAAATGTAGGCTGAAATTGTGGATATTACATTGATTTATAAACCAATCAATTTCATCATGAAATTAGCTATTCTGTTGTTAAATGTGTATAAACAATAAATCACTTAATTGCTTAATCCATTATACAAGCAGCCTGGCCTTACATTTACAATTAAAGTGTTACTAAACCCACAACAGTAAAACTAGTCTGTATATGCAGTAAAACATGCTTGTTATATTCGCTGTGGAACCTAAGGGGTTAATCATCTGCATTGTGTAAAAAGGCTCCTTGATCTTGTATGCACAGATTCTTCTCTTCTTCCACTGATTCCAGAACATGTCTGGATAGTACAGAGCCTTTGTAGTCAGGCTACACATGCTCAGTTTGGTGTGTATTTCTAGAGGTTTTTTTTTTCTTGGAAGAGTGCATGTGATCTGGACAGGGTCAATCAACTGGATCCTGATAGGGCAGCTCAGTGCAGTATGAAAACTCCTCCTACAAGCTTTATCAGGAACTGATAGAAGTCACACAACTGCTATACACTGCTGATGAGAAAAGATATTTAGCAGTTTATATTTACTAAAATAATTGCATTTCCATGCTCTGTGTACTGTGGGAGACCAGATATAGTGAATGCAGGGTCCTGGGTTTAGTAACACTTTGTATCAAATACATTTGGTGGTCTTTGCTTAAAGAAACACAATGGGGTTGATTTACTAAAATTGCAGATTGCAAAATCTGGTGCAGCTCTGCATAGAAACCAATAAGCTTCCAGGTTTTATTATCAAAGCTTAATTAACCACTTGAGCCCCGGACCATTATGCTGCCTAAGGACCAGAGGTCTTTTTCCAATTTGGCACTGCGTCGCTTTAACTGCTAATTGCGCGGTCATGCAATGCTGTACCCAAACGAAATTTGCGTCCTTTTCTTCCCACAAATAGAGCTTTCTTTTGATGGTATTTGATCACCTCTGTGGTTTTTATTTTTTGCGCTATAAACGGAAAAAGACCGAAAATTTTGAAAAAAAATGATATTTTCTACTTTTTGTTATAAAAAAAATCCAATAAACTAAATTTTAGTCATACATTTAGGCCAAAATGTATTCGGCCACATGTCTTTGGTAAAAAAAATGTCAATAAGCGTATATTTATTGGTTTGCGCAAAAGTTATAGCGTCTACAAACTAGGGTACATTTTCTGGAATTTACACAGCTTTTAGTTTATGACTGCCTATGTCATTTCTTGAGGTGCTAAAATGGCAGGGCAGTACAAAACCCCCCCAAATGACCCCATTTTGGAAAGTAGACACCCCAAGGAAATTGCTGAGAGGCATGTTGAACCCATTGAATATTTATTTTTTTTGTCCCAAGTGATTGAAAAATGACAAAAAAAAAAAAAAAATATTTACAAAAAGTCGTCACTAAATGATATATTGCTCACACAGGCCATGGGCCTATGTGGAATTGCACCCCAAAATACATTTAGCTGCTTCTCCTGAGTATGGGGATACCACATGTGTGGGACTTTTTGGGAGCCTAGCCGCGTACGGGGCCCCGAAAACCAATCACCGCCTTCAGGATTTCTAAGGGTGTAAATTTTTGCTTTCACTCTTCACTGCCTATCACAGTTTCGGAGGCCATGGAATGCCCAGGTGGCACAAAACCCCCCAAAATGACCCCATTTTGGAAAGTAGACACCCCAAGCTATTTGCTGAGAGGCATATTGAGTCCATGGAATATTTTATATTTTGACACAAGTTGCGGGAAAGTGACACTTTTTTTTTTTTTCATAAAGTTGTCACTAAATGATATATTGCTCACACAGGCCATGGGCATATGTGGAATTGCACCCCAAAATACATTTAGCTGCTTCTCCTGAGTATGGGGATACCACATGTGTGGGACTTTTTGGGAGCCTAGCCGCGTACTGGACCCCGAAAACCAATCACTGCCTTCAGGATTTCTAAGGGTGAAAATTTTTGATTTCACTCTTTACTGCCTATCACAGTTTCGGAGGCCATGGAATGCCCAGGTGGCACAAAACCCCCCCAAATGACCCCATTTTGGAAAGTAGACACCCCAAGCTATTTGCTGAAAGGCATGGTGAGTATTTTGCAGCTCTCATTTGTTTTTGAAAATGAAGAAAGACAAGAAAAAACATTTTTTTTTTTCTTTTTTCAATTTTCAAAACTTTGTGACAAAAAGTGAGGTCTGCAAAATACTCACTATACCTCTCAGCAAATAGCTTGGGGTGTCTACTTTCCAAAATGGGGTCATTTGGGGGGGTTTTGTGCCACCTGGGCATTCCATGGCCTCCGAAACTGTGATAGGCAGTGAAGAGTGAAATCAAAAATTCACGCCCTTAGAAAGCCTGAAGGCGGTGCTTGGTTTTCGGGGTCCCGTACGCGGCTAGGCTCCCAAAAAGTCTCACACATGTGGTATCCCCGTACTCAGGAGAAGCAGCAGAATGTATTTTGGGGTGTAATTTCACATATTTCCATGGCATGTTTGAGCAATATATCATTTAGTGACAACTTTGTGCAAAAAAAAAAAAAAAAAAAAAATTTGTCTCTTTCCCGCAACTTGTGTCGCAATATAAAATATTCCATGGACTCGACATGCCTCTCAGCAAATAGCTTGGGGTGTCTACTTTCCAAAATGGGGTCATTTGGGGGGGTTTTGAACTGTCCTGGCATTTTATGCACAACATTTAGAAGCTTATGTCACACATCACCCACTCTTCTAACCACTTGAAGACAAAGCCCTTTCTGACACTTATTGTTTACATGAAAAAGTTTTTTTTTTTTGCAAAAAAATTACTTTGAACCCCCAAACATTATATATTTTTTTAAAGCAAATGCCCTACAGATTAAAATGGTGGGTGTTTCATTTTTTTTTTTTCACACAGTAATTGCGCAGCGATTTTTCAAACGCATTTTTTGGGGAAAAAACACACTTTTTTTAATTTTAATGCACTAAAACACGCTATATTGCCCAAATGTTTTATGAAATAAAAAAGATGATCTTAGGCCGAGTACATGGATACCAAACATGACATGCTTTAAAATTGCGCACAAACGTGCAGTGGCAACAAAATAAATACATGTTTAAAAGCCTTCAAAAGCCTTTACAGGTTACCACTTTAGATTTACAGAGGAGGTCTACTGGAAAAATTACTGCACTCGATCTGGCCTTCGCGGTGATACCTCACATGCATGGTGCAATTGCTGTTTACGTTTGACGACAGACCGCCGCTTGCGTTCGCCTTAGCGCGAGAGCAGGGGGCGACAGGGGTGTTTTTTTTTTTTTCCCCAATTTCCCAATGGCGCTATTTACATCCGGCGAAATCTAAGTCATGAAATACTCGTAGCTTCCGGTTTCTTAGGCCATAGAGATGTTTGGAGCCACTCTGGTCTCTGATCAGCTCTATGGTCAGCTGGCTGAATCACCGGCTGCATTCTCAGGTTCCCTGTTGAGACAGGAGAGCCAGAGAAAAACACGGAAGACGGTGGGGGGGGGGGGCATTCCCTCCCACGGCTTGTAAAAGCAGTCTAGAGGCTAATTAGCCGCTAGGATTGCTTTTACATGAAAGCCGACCGCTGGCTAAAAAGAATGATACCAAGATGATACCTAAACCTGCAGGCATCATTCTGGTATAACCACTCAAAGTCGTGAATGGCGTACCTGAAGACAAAAAATGGTTAACAATGGTTAACAATAAAGCACAGTAAAGTGTAAATAATTACACACCTGAAAAACAAACATGATAAAACATAATAACAATAACAATAACAATAAAACATTGCAGAATAGAATACAGTAAAAAAGAGCAGAACAATAGAGAGAGAGAATAGAGAGAGAGAGAACAATAAAACAACAACTATTTTTTTTTATTTCATATTTTTTTTTTTTTTACACTTTTTTTGTAACTAACTTTTATAACGGTAACCGGTTCCAGGTTCGGGTCTCTCAAAATGCGATGGCATCTTGGGAGACCCTGTGAAATGGCGCCTAGTCTGTGCAATGCTGTACCCTACGCTAATACTCAACTAGTGAATGGTAGCGTTCAAAACATTCACCAATGCAAAAACCAGGATTGTCAGGACAGGGGGAACAATAATAGCGGGTGTCACGCCTATATCCGCACTTGCTGCAGACACGACATCTTTTTTGGGGGGGTTCGCTGGTTAGGGGTACTCGGGAGGACATAAAAATGCCTCTCATGCAGCCGACTGCATTTGGTTGGGGATGTGAATGGGGGAAGTACGGGCGCTGCAGAAGCGGTGGGTTCCCAATTAGGATTGGCGAATGCAGCAGGAAGGGCACTATGGGCACGATGGCCTGTGTTTGTCTTTTTGGTGGCAGCGGGACACTACTTGTGCTTGCCACCTCACCAGCTTGAACTGCACTTATGGGACTCGCCACGTCACCAAGTGTTACTGCAGTGCTGGTTTGACTACGACCGGGGTGTACTAGGCCGCTGGCGCTTGCCAGTTCACCAAAACGCTACCAAAAAACTGTTAGCGATCGCAGGGATCAGGCCTGACTCTGCGAACGCTGCAGTTATGCGTTTAGTGTTTTGTAAGTGACAGTGATCGATTGATACTGCACTTGGGTGGGCTGGGCTGGGCGGAGGGGCAAAACGCAGGTGCTAGCAGGTATCTGGGCTGATCCCGCTAACACTGCGTTTTTGGGAACCCTAAACTGCTGGTGACGCTAGTATAGATCTGATCGGATCAGATATTGATGCGATCAGATACTATACCACTAAGGGAGGTGTACGGTGCGTGCGTGGGTGTTAGCGGTACTGGCGCTAATCTGACGCTGCCTGGGGCTGGTGCTTGCCAGTTCACCAAAACGCTACAAAAAAAACTGTTAGCGATCGCAGGGATCAGGCCTGACTCTGCGAACGCTGCAGTTATGCGTTTAGTGTTTTGTAAGTGTCAGTGATCGATCGATACTGCACTTGGGTGGGCTGGGCTGGGCCGGGCGGAGGGGCAAAACGCAGGTGCTAGCAGGTATCTGGGCTGATTCCGCTAACACTGCGTTTTTGGGAACCCTAAACTGCTGGGGACGCTAGTATAGATCTGATCGGATCAGATATTGATCCGTTCAGGTACTATACCACTAAGGGAGGCGTATGCTGCGTGCGTGGGTGTTAGCGGTACTGGCGCTAACCTGACGCCTGGGGCTGGTGCTTGCCAGTTCACCAAAATGCTACCAAAAAAACTGTTAGCGATCGCAGGGATCAGGCCTGACTCTGCGAACGCTGCAGTTATGCGTTTAGTGTTTTGTATGTGACAGTGATCGATCGATACTGCACTTGGGTGGGCTGGGCGGAGGCGCAAAACGCAGGTGCTAGCAGGTATCTGGGCTGATCCCGCTAACACTGCATTTTTGGGAACCCTAAACTGCTGGGGACGCTAGTATAGATCTGATCGGATCAGATATTGATGCGATCAGATACTATACCACTAAGGGAGGCGCATGCTGCGTGCGTGGGTGTTAGCGGTACTGGCGCTAATCTGACGCTGCCTGGGGCGACGCATATCACCGCCGGGCGATCGGGGGGCTAAACCTTTATTCGGTAATAAACGGCGGGTGCCCTGACACTATAAAAAATAAACGAACTAACCAGCGTCAACCGTAACGGTTATACGGTGATCAGTGGTGAAAGGGTTAACTAGGGGGCAATCAAGGGGTTAAAACATTTATTAGGAAGTATATGGGGGTCCCTGTCGCTATGAAACGCTGACGGCGAAGCTAAATATTTACTTCACTAACTAGCGTCACCAGCGACACTAATACAGCGATCAGAAAAATGATCGCTTAGTGACACTGGTGACAGGGGGTGATCAAGGGGTTAAAACTTTATTAGGGGGGGTTAGGGGGGTACCCTAGACCTAAAGGGGGGTAATACTAACTGTCCTAACACTGTAACTGTCACAAACTGACACTATGCAGTAATCAGAAAAAAAAAAAAAAAACTGCTGGTGTCAGTTTGTGACAGGGGGGGGGGGTGATTGGGGGGGGATCGGGGGGCGATCGGGGGGGGGATCGGGGTGTTTTGTGTGCCTGGCATGTTCTACTGTGTGTGTGTGTGTTGGTGCACTCACATAGATGTCTTCTCTCCTCGGGCCGGAACGGAAATTACCGAGCCGAGGAGAGATGACATCATTTCCTTTGCTGCTGTTTAGCATACAGCAGCAAAGGAATGATTCGATTGGCCGGCGGCGATCGCGAGGGGGGGCCACGAACGGATGGTCTCCCCCTCATCACCGATCGCCGCTGGACAAAAGACGACCGCCTCGGGCACCGGGGGGGGGTCCGATCGGACCCCCCACCCGCGGAAGGCAAATCACGTACCCTGTACGTGATTTTGCCTGTCCGTGCCACTTTGCCGACGTACATCGGCGTGAGGCGGTCGTCAAGTGGTTAACTACGTGTCCACTGGCCACTTAAACCCCCTTTCTAACCAGGCCAATTTACAGCTTTCAGTTCTGTCATACTTTGAATGACAATTATTCAGTCATGCAACACTGTACCCATATGAAAGTGTTGTCCTTTTTTCACACAAATAGAGCTTTCATTTGGTGGTATTTAATTACCAGTGTTTTCTTTTGTTTTTTTGTTTTTTTGTGCTAGATATAAAAAAAAGACCGAAAATGTTGTACAAAAATGCATTTTTCTTTGTTTTTGTTATAAAATTTAGCAAATTAGTAGTTTTTCTTCATACATTTTGGCCAAAATTTATACTGCTACACTTATTTGGTAAAAATAACCCAAATCAGTGTATATTATTTTTTCTTTGTGAAAGTTATAGAGTCTACAAGCTATGGTGCCAATCTTTGAAAATTGATCTTTATAAACACGAGAGTCACGCTAAAAAATTAAATACATAGAGTAAATAAGTGAATGTAGAAATACATTGCAACCATATGGGATAAATAGGCTGATTAGCATGTGCAAAAATAAACTAAATATTATAAACATAGTCTCTGTGAATGGCGGCGTCTAATGATAACCACTCGTGCTGAAGTAAACAACAAAGTCCACACATAAGACGATCTTGATCCACTCTGTGAGGAAATGTGTTCCACCACCGAAAAAATAGACCAGAAAACCATGATCCCCCACCACAGAGGATCATAGCAAGCAAAAACAGCTGTAACTGGAACTTGGCATCAATACTGGTCTGCTAGATCTTCGGATCATCACATGATTGGGACCAAGTCAATTTGAAAGTAGACCGTGTAACAAAGATAAAAACTCCAATAGTGTAAAACCTTATGAGTTTAATGAATCGCATAAAAAAAAACACACTTGCATAAATGCTTCAAAAGATAAGCCTTAAGTCCAGTCAGGCGGCCGCTCAGACTCGGACAGAGCCGTCCTCATGGAAATCAGCCTATTTATTCCATATGGTTTCAATGTATTTCTACATTCACTTATTTACCCTATGTATTTAATTTTTTAGCGCGACTCTCGTGTTTCTAAAGTTTAGTAATATATGGGTGTCATATAATTAGAGTTGCCGCTTTCACATGTTTATTATTTGTTTGGGTCTATCACACATTGTCTACATATGATTGTTTATTCACATGGTTTAGCGCAGTTTTTTTCCATTTTTTTATATTGAAAATTGATCACACCTGATGTATAGGGATGAGCTTGATGTTCGTTCGACTCGAACATTGGGTGTTCGCCGAATAGCGAACAATTTGGGGTGTTCGTGGCAAATTCGAAAGCCATGGAACACCCTTTAAAAGTCTATGGGAGAAATCAAAAGTGCTAAATTTAAAGGCTTATATGCTTGGTATTGTCATAAAAAGTGTTTGGGGACCTGGGTCCTGCCCCAGGGGACAAATATCAATCCAAAAAAAATTTTTTAAAATGGCAGTTTTTTCGGGAGCAGTGATTTTAATAATGCTTAAAGTGAAAAAATAAAAGTGAAATATTTCTTTAAATTTCATACCTGGGGGTGTCTATAGTATGCCTGTAAAGTAGCACATTTTTCCTGTGTTTAGAACAATCCCTGCACAAAATGACATTTCTAAAGGAAAAAAAGTCATTTAAAGCTACACGTGGCTATAATAAATTGTCGGGTCTCGGCAATACAGATAAAAGTCATTGAAAAAAACGGCATGGGGTACCCCCAAAAATCCATACTAGGCCCTTTGGGTTTGGTATGAATATTAAGGGGGACCCCAAACCAAAATAAAAAAAAAAATTGCATGGGGTCCCCCCAAATTCCATACCAGGCCCTTCAGGTCTGGTATGGATATTAAGGGGAACCCTGAGCCAATTTTTTTTTTAAATGGCGTAGGGGTCCCCCTCAAAATCCATACCAGGCCCTTCAGGTCTAGTATGGGTATTAAGGGGAACCCTGAGCCATTTTTTTTTTTTTTAAATGCCGTAGGGGCCCTCCAAAATCCATACCAGACCCTTCAGGTATTTGTTTTTAATTGTTTACGGAGCTCACACCTTGTGGCTCTGCTGTTTATAGCAAACAATAAATTTTTATACATACTACACCATTGGAGCCCCTCTTCTACTTCTTACCCACCTCCCTCTGGGTTAAGTGGGCTTATCACCCCTCCTCAGGTGGACGAGTTGGTTCACGCCAGGTCAGAGACGCAGGATACACCAACGGATTTGGATACTATCCACCCACAGTCCCTGCAGAGGGCCAAGTCTGCTTGCCTGTAAGACCTCGCCAGAAGGGAGGTCCACCATTGAGGGTAAGGGTCCACCTTTTATATCCTTGGATTCTGGGGGAATCTCGTTTATATACTTCCTTCCTCTCCATTTACCTGTGTGGCTATTTGACCTGATGGATCGTGGAGGCTTTCTGTCATGAAAGACGTCCTGTTAGCTCAGCCGTCGGCGGAAGATCGGTTAAAAGAACTATTGTCAATAGAGCCAGAGGACGCATGCGGAGGCGCGTTGGCGCGAACAGACGCTTGCGGGTGCGCGCTAATACAAGCGGGTGTACGCGGGTACACGATGATACGAACGGGCACGTACCATCGGTACTCGGGCGTGCACGTGTGCACGCGGATGCGCGCAGACGTGCAGTGTGACAGCTTTTGGTGCCATTAGGCCTTATTAAAGTAGCCTGTCAGCATGCCTCCTTGCTGTCCGATCTACAGCGTTCCCTGTGACCCTAAGCTATCCAGTATACCTGCTCACCTGATTCCTGTTACCCGGCTTGTTCCTGACGTCTCCTGTTTGCTGCCAGTCCCAGACCTCGGCCTGTCTGACGATTCTCCTGCCTCATCCTACAGTTGTTACCTGCCTGTCTGTTGCCGATCCGGTCCATGCCCTGACTACTCTCCTGATTCCGTTTGGTACCTGCTCTGCTCCTGTGTTTGACCCAGCCTGCCTGACTTCGTTAGTGCTTCCAGTGGTACTACAGAACACCTCCCTGCTGCCTGCTTGTTCCTGGGCTCCTGCTAGCTACAGTGCTTCTCTATTCAGTCAACAGTTCCAGTGTTCCTGCCAGAGTTCCGGTTAATCTACCAGTTGTTCCAGTGCTCCAGTTGTACTACAGAACACCTCACTGCTGCCTGTTGTTCCAAAGTGCCTGCCAGCTACAGCCCTTCTCTGCCCTATGGGTGGATCCAGTGTTCCTGTCAGTCCTCCTTCTGCTGCACCAGAGGTCCGGATCAGCTCTACACCTGCCACTTGCCAAGCACTTGTGGCCCCCTGCGCTCTTGAGTCCCTGTCTTCTCTATCAGGGGCTCTCGAACCAGAGGCACACGAGAGGCTACTCCTTGCATTCTGGGCTCCACCACTAGGTACGTGACACTTTCCTTTGCTCTTTTAAAGCGGTTATTTACCTATGGAACTTTTCTTTCCGTCATCCATTCTGTGGACTACCTCTATTCTTTTCACTGCTGAGAAGCTTTTGTAGAGACTTGAGGACTGGTTAATGTTTCAGCTTATTTAGTGTGGGAATGTTTAAGTTGTTCATTAGTATATGGTTTCAGGCACATTAGTACACATTGCACTTTATACTATTTATTAACAGCATTTTGATTAATGGTTGTTTTAAGTATTTTATTTATTTTTATTAATTTGGATCGTTTCAACATGATCTGTTTTGCACAAATATCTTTACACTGATTATGAGCGCACATTTTTTTGTTTTAATTGTGTGCTATTGCATGTTTAGACCAAAACAACTTAAAGACTTGAAAGTACAGATTTTACCAAAATAGACATGCAGACAATGTAAAGAGAAATAAAAATAAAAGAACAGTCACCTTCGCTACACCACCATAGTTTTTGAGAACTGAGGAGGAGTAGTGAAGAAAACTCCTCAATTCAGAAAAGGAACACCGTCACCTCACTGGGAAAAAGTAACCATTGAGGTGTGTCTCTCTAGATCAGAGGCAGCATATATATATAGAAGAAGGATAAAGTTCAAAAGGAATCTACAAAGAGAGACAGTCGGTGATAGAAAAATTATTTTTATTGAGAAAAAAAAACACAAATTTATATTCAACAGATAAAAAATGCACCTCTATCACATTTAAAATTTGACAATGTTGTCAAAGCATAGGTAGCTACCACATTCATTCAAACTTCACACTCTCATCCTAAACAACTGAGCTGAAATAAACTAATATGCTGGGGTAAGTGTCTGCTGTGTTGCAAGAGTGATAGCTCAGTCAGTAGAAAAAAGCATACACAATACAGCGTGTAATGAAGAAACAGTCCCACTTTTTAGTCTTCAGTGTGGGATAGAGAAGTGCGGCTCTCTACTTCCATTCAATGGGAGTAGAGAGCTGAATCAGCTGTAACTAACATAGCGCTCTATACACAATACAAATATTCCTTGCTACCCCAGTACAGGGTCCATTCTGAGGATTATCCAGCCTCAGTCTGATGAAATGTCTAGTTTTGGATCACACTTCTCTATCCCATACTGAAGACTAAAAAGTGGGACTGTATTGTGTGTGCTTTTTTCCCACTTAACCCAGCATATTAGTTTATTTAAACTCAGTTGTTTAGGATGATAGTGTGAAATTTGAATGAATGTGGTACCTACCCGTGCCTTGACAACTTGTCAAATTTTAAATGAATGTGTTGGAGGTGCCTTTTTTATCTGTTGGATTTAAATTTGTGCTTTTTTCTCAATAAAAATATTTTTTCTATCACCGGCTGTCTCTCTTTGAATATTTCTTCTGGACTTTATCCTTTTTCTATATAGACAATGTAAAGACTTCTCTGTATTGTGTGAAAATTAAACTGTATGTATTTTATTTTTAAATATTTTTCAAACTAACTAGTTTTCACAGGATTTTCAAATGTGCCTGGAAAATGTTTGACCTTTCTTCCAGAAGTGCATTTGTGAGGTCAGGCACTGATGTTGGACAAGAAGGCCTGGCTTACAGTCTCCATTCTAATTCATCCCAAAGGTGTTCTTTCGGATTGAGGTCAGGACTCTGTGCAGGTCTTTAGGGACCTTGCTTTGTGCACTGGTCCAAATCATTTGGTGGGTGGGGGGGGTTTGGTGTGGGGTTGTTTTTCAGGGATTGGGCTTGGCCCCTTAGTTCCAGTGAAGAAAACTCTTAAGTGTCAGCATAGCAAGACAATTTGAACAATTTCATGCTCCCAACTTTGAGGAGAAGTTTTGGGATGGCCCCTTCCTGTTTCAAAATGACTGCGCACTAGTGCACAAAGCAAGGTGCATAAACACATGGCTGAAAAAAAATCACTGCACTAAAACCCCAAAAATTACTACAACAATGATTATATATATATATATATATATATATATATATATATACACACACACTATATTACCAAAAGTATTAGGAAGCCTACCTTGAACTTTAATGGTATCCCAGTCTTAGACCATAGGGTTTGATACTGAGTTGGCCACCCTTTGCAGCTATAACAGCTTCAACTCTTGTAGGAAGTTTGTCCACAGGGTATAGGAGTGTGTCTATGATAGTGTTTGACCATTCTTCCAGAAGCACATTTGTGAGGTCAAGCACTGATGTGGACGAGAAGGCCTGGCTCGCAGTCTCCATTCTAATTCATCCTAAAGGTGTTCTATCAGGTCAAGACTGTGCAGGTCAGTCAAGTTCCTCCACCCCAAACTTGCTCATCCATGTCTTTATGGACCCTGCTTTGTGCCCTGGTCCAAAACATTTGGTGGGTGGGGGGGTTTGGTGTGGCGTTGTTTTTCAGGGCTTGGGCTTGGCCCCATAGTTCCAGTGAAGAAAACTCTTAAGTGTCAGCATAGCAAGACAATTTGAACAATTTCATGCTCCCAACTTTGAGGAGGGCCCCTTCCTGTTCCAACATGACTTTGCACCAGTGCACAAACAAGGTCTATAAAGACATAAATGAGCAAGCTTGGGGTGGAGAAACTTGACTGGCCTGCACAGAGTCCTGACCTTAACCCGAACATCTTTGGGATGAATTAGAGCGGAGACTGCGAGCCAGGTCTTCTCATCCACAACAGTGCCAAACCTCACAAATGCACTTCTGGAAGACTGGTCAAACATTCCCATGGATACCTAAACCTTGTGGACAGCCTTCCTAGAAGAGTTGAAGCTGTAATAGCTGCAAAGGGTGGGTCAACTTAATATTGAACCCTATGGACTAGGAGTGGGATGACATTAACCGGTTCCCGACCGGCGCACGCCGATGTACATCGGCAGAATGGCACGGCTGGGCAAATGGACGTCCATTTGCCGTGCCATTGCGTGCGCACCGACCGGGAGCCCTGTGAGTCGGGTCGCGGGTTCCGCGGACTCGATCGCCGCGGGGATACCCGCGATCGCCTCACGGAGAGGACGAACCGGGAGATGCCGTTGTAAACAGCATCTCCCCGTTCTGCCTAATGACAAGTGTCACTGGATCTCTGCTCTCTGTCATCGGAGCAGAAATCAGTGACATCACACACACAGCCCATCCCCCTACAGTGAGTAATCACTCCCCTAGGACACACTTAACCCCTCCCCACCCCCTAGTGGTTAACCCCTTCACTGCCAGTGTCATTTACACAGTAATCAGTGCATTTTTAATCGCCACGATCACTGTATAAATGACAATGGTCCCAAAAATGTGTCAAAAATGTCCGACATGTCCGCCATAATGTTGCAGTCACAATAAAAATCACTGATCGCCGCCATTACTAGGAAAAAAAAATTATTAATAAAAATGCCATAAAACTATCCCCTATTTAGTAAACGCTATAACGTTTGCGCAAACCAATTAATAAACACTTATTGCGATTTTTTTTTACCAAAAATATGTAGAAGAATACAATCGGCCTAAACTGAGGAAAAAAAATGTTTTTTTATGTATTTTTGGGGGATATTTATTATAGCAAAATGTAAAAAATAATGCGTTTTTTTCAAAATTGTCGCTCTTATTTTGTTTATAGCGCAAAAAATAAAAATCGCAGAGGCGATCAAATACCACCAAAAGAAATCTCTATTTGTGGGAAAAAAAGGACGTCAATTTTGTTTGGGAGCCATGTCATACGACCGCGCAATTATCAGTTAAAGCGACACAGTGCCGAATCGCAAAAAACGCTCTGATCAGGAAGGGAATAAAATCTTCCGGGGCTGAAGTGGTTAAAGTTTATGTGTGTGTAAAGGCAGGCATCTCAATACTTTTCACAATATAGTATATATATTTACTGAGACTCACTCCCACACTGCCTCCCCTCACCATGGGAGTCCTCACTAATGAAGAGGGCTGAGGAGTAGTATTAAGGAGAAATTAATAAAATTATTATACTTCATTGGCCAATCATCAGGCCCAAATGGGAGGAGGCCTAATGCCATGCCCCTGTGTAAGCCCAGATACCAATCGTCACTGGAGCTTAGAGTGCTGTAACAGGGAGGCAAAAAGGAGAGCTTTCTAGGTAAATATAAAAGTTTTGGGGTTAGGCTATCAGACTATCTCTTTAATACCAGCATTTCCCAATATAACATCTGTGTCCTTGTCTAAGAGATTCTAATCAATTTTGTCTTGTGACCACAAAAGAAGGCAGGGGAAATCTAACTGGGACACAGACAAATAAAATAAAAAAAAGAAACCTGACGAACATTCCAATTCTTCTTCACTCTATTTAAAATGTTAAAACAACACGAAACAACTAGTTTGAGCTGGAATTGCATATTAAAGTGTTACTAAACCCAGTAATATGAAAATAGTTCATCTGCCCCTCCCCCCACACGAACACACACAGTGCCCCCTGCTTATAAATCTTCTTTTCACATTAAAATATTGCCACTATATACCATTTTGGCTGATCTGTATATCACGGCCAGTGATAAACTGTACAGTTTCTCCAGTGCTGAGAATTCAGGTGGGAGGAGATTTTCACTTTAGCCTGTATACACGCCCACATGTGTGATGTCAATATCATGTGACCCGGCCTTCTCTGAGAACAAGTAAATATTCTTTCCAGCATAAAAGACACAACTGAGCATGTGCAGGTTGGCTACTCCCGTTTTAGCTGGCTTTCACCAGATAGACAGTGCAGGAGGGGGGAGGATCTGTGCATACAGGAGAAAACAGCCTTGCAGAGGATTAAACCACAATGCAGAGGATTAACCCCTTAAGTTCCACAGTGAGAATAACAAGCATGCTATTCTGCGTATACAGACTGGTTTTACTGTTGTGTGTTTAGTAACACTTTAAGGTTTGTTCACTTAAGTTCAAATAAAATAAAACAAATATATTTGTTGGGTAATATTTGTTTTCTTTGGTTTTATATTTCCACTCAATGACTTATATACATTTTATGGTATGCTGTTGTATATTCATTAAATATGTAAGTTATGGGGGGCGTGGCCTGGACGGAGACCGTGATGGCAGCATAAGCCGAGAGCTCCTGTGATCCGGGGACAGATCTTAGCTTGACGGGGAGCCCACATCTTGATTTCAGCATGAGCAGATCCACCCGGAGCTCCTCAACGTCTCGTACCACATTAGACCCAGGTACGCAACTCAGTAGGAACATCCCTGACATATTTCGCACCCAAAGACTGTCCGCACACGCGGCCTCACAGGCCCAGGCGCGGGCCTCTCCTACTGAACGGCCCGACATGCAGACCATGGGTACTCTTACTCCCACAACCGACTCCGGACGAACACACATGCTAAACCTGTTCGACCTGGAAAAAGTAGCATCGGACATTAAAAGCACGGTGACAGCAGCTATTGCTGACCTAAAATCGGACATGCAGGCGATTGCACACCGCATTGACACGGTAGAACAAACAACCCTGACTCACGCAGCAGCCATCCGCCAGGTCCAATCTGCCTATGATTCACAACTCTCCCAAATGTTTGACCTCCACAGGCATGTTGAAGACCTCGATAATCGCGGCCAAAGGCATAACATAAGAGTAAGGGGGATACCTGAAAGTATTGATCCAAACTCAGTACAGCAAACCCTATGTACACTATTCAATGATTTAATAGGAAGACCTGCAGACTCACCCATCGAAATGGAAAGGGCCCCCAGCCCAGGGAGAACGAACCACCCAGAGATATTGTGTGTTGCCTGGTGAACTTTCCCCTTAAGGAGGAAATCCTACGGAAAGCCAGGGAAAGAGGCCGAGTAATCTTTAATGGGGCTGAAGTAAAGCTATTCCAGGACTTGTCACAGATTACACTACAAAACAGAAGAGCCCTAAGACCTTTATTGGATGCACTACGCGCTAGGAACATCCAGTATCGCTGGAAATTTCCCTATCTGCGTCCACCAGGGGACGCTCTGCCATCCTCCGCACACCAGATGACCTGAAGAATTTCTGCGATCAGCTCGATCTCCCACGGATCGAGCTTCCGGAATGGTATGACCTCTTCTTCCCCTCGGAACCATGGCATCCGGTTACCCTCAATCCATCTCCGAAAGCACCACGCCAGAGATCACGTAGACGCAAGGCAGGATCGGCATCCCCGAAAGCACACTCATCTCGTCGAGACCTCTACCAACGAAGTCCTGCTCGTGCCCCGGTGTCCCCCCGGGGACGCAATCATCCGGAAGATTGACGATACCCACTCAGCCATGTCGCAACAGCAGTGAGTTTTTGATTTAACCCCCGATGCACACTGCCCCTTCATCTTATACTGTGTTCTAAGCTATGCATCAAGGATGCAACCACTTGATACCCCCTGGCACTTCTCATCCTCACCCGACTCGCCCCTACCCAGCTTTACCATCTTATTATACACAGGAACTTCTTCATATCTCACAAACTGGTCAAGTCTCCATCTGGAAAATAACATTCAGGAATCGAAGGATCAGATCTTTAAATCTTTTTTTTTTTTTTTTGTGCATTTGGTCCTGCTTTATTTATGCTTATTTTACTATTCTTTCTAAGGCCTTAAATACCCTTACCGAAGGTTGAGGAACAGCAGATCTTACCGATCTTTTCCATAATTGCCCACACCCCAAAATCATCTTACTTTAATTTCTCAAAGAACAAAATATGATCTGCCTTCCCTCTCCCACTGTAAGATATGGCCATGTATTTCCTCCTCACCCACAAATGTAGATAAGGCATGTATGCTATTAACAGTCAGAAACAATGTATAAAGAGTGATATCCTTATGGAAAACGATTTTATGTATTTAGCAAAGGCAAACTCATAGCTATCCTGATCATCAGGGACGTCATCCTTACCCGATCCGAGGTGCCCCTCCGGGGGGTTCCACTTTCTTACTTTAGCTCTAATCACCTCCCGCACAACCTACACTTGGGGTGGGAAGGAGAGATTCCATTAACCCGGACGTCCCTGGTCTTCAGTGAGCAAACCACCTATCCCAGGAGCTAGATCACATACAATGCGCTCTATCAGGTTACTGGGACCCCCGAGGGGGTTATCGAACAAGCCATAACCTCACAACCACATTATCGCACATTATGACCCTTCTGTTTAAATGATGATAATAATTATTTTCCCCTCCCCCCACCCTCCCTCCTCCCCCTCCTTCCTTCCTTCCCTCTTCCCCCCTACCCCCCCTTTTTCTGACCTCCCCATCCATCCAGTCCTCCCCTCCCTCGCCCTTCTCTTTATCCCCCCTCACGGGATCTGCTATCTTAGTTTTCACCTCTAAAGATAGTGATTAGCTTTTCGTTTAGCAGGAAAAGCTTAAGTTAGATATCTCTCCCACAGTGTGCATCGGATATCGGTTGTCTTTGTTTTTGTTAATATTCTTGTATTTGTTTTAGGGGAATTATACTGTTATTTTCTCCCCCTTGTTTGATAAGCTCAATACATGGCTGAAACGGTAAGGTATACAGCTTATAGGCTATTCCTACTATTATGTATTATGTTTATGTTTTTCTGATAATTGCCTATTGTTTCTATTCATGGGTTCCTTTACTATGATACTAGTGGTTCTATAGTAAAGTATAATGTTAAGTGGGCTCCCCTCAAAACCACAAAAACACAAAACCACAAATCTACAGCTTACATCTCTCCGCCTAAGCAGAGAGGCGGATCTGTCCCCCGGTCCACACCCGATCAAGGTCCCCCGTCTTTTCTCACTCCCCCACACAGCAAGTCCCTAAGGACACCAGCTGATACTCCAGAACTTTTTTTTCCTCCCCTAGGCGAGGCAGATTTTCGCCTCTGGTGTATCTTCTTTGCTCGGTTCCTCTCTTCTCTCTTACCCTATCCTACACTACCTACCCCTTCCTTCCTCTCCTTCTCTCCTCCCCATCTCCTATTCCCATTTCTCTTCTCCTTTCTCTCCTACATCCCAGACTCACTCCTGCTTCATTACTTCTCATCCCTCCTCTCCCCTTCTTCTCTTTTCTTCCTTCTCCTTTTTCTTCTCCCTCTCTTCGTTAATTCTCTTTCTCTCCTGTTCTGCTCCTAGGCTCCGGGGGTTGACTAACCCCGCTCAGCCCCCTCACTATTTTACCCTTTCTCTTTTACGTAACCCTCTCTTTTATTTTTGATTATTACTTCCCCCCCCCCTTTTTTTTTTCCTTTTCTCTCTTCCCCCTTCCCCCCTCCCCCTTCTCCTTTTTCTCTTCCCCTTCCCTCCTCTCCTTCCTCTTTAGACTATTCTATTTTCCTCTCCTTGGTTTGCAACCCTTGTACAGTTGTCTCATGTTTATTAGGCCCTAAGATGAGGGCCTCCACTTGTCGATCTTGAAACTTTGGGACACTCAACATTTGTGCCTGGGGGGGTCTCGACGTTCCCTGAGCCCTTACCCGGGACTGGCCGGTGCTCAATTCTCCCCTTAATACTCGCCGAAAGATGATGTGAGTGGGGGGAGTTTTGCACTGGAATATAACACCCTGTTGAGAAGTTTCATGTTTTTGCTCCCAACATTATCATAAATCTTTCTCCCAATCAACCTCCTACTAGCATTTTGTTGGAAAACGTATGAATCCAATGTTGTTTGTTCTTTAGGCTATGTGACGATTGTACAAGATTCTATGTACGATTTCTGTATGTGATATATTTTTTCTATACAATAAAATCTTTATGGAAAAAAAAAAATATGTAAGTTATGTGAGCATTCAGTTGCACAATCTAAATACATATATACATACTAATGATTTAGTTATGAGCTGGATTCCTCCCAAGTGGCCTGCACTAAGATATTTGCTTATGCATTTAACAAATTGACAGCAACATCTAGTTATGCAGATGTTGGATTCTGGAAGTTCACTATTTGGAGATGAGGAGGAAGTTATCAGATGTGATTACAGTCATTCTGACTTCACAGGTAAAGATTCTGAATGTGTTAGCTTATTTGGGGAGGATCAACACATTTTGTTCGTATGTGATAGCATATGTTCACTGAAAAGAAAAATAAATGTTTCTGCAGAGACGCTACCAAATCATTATAGTAATTTCAAATCCAAAAGGCATTTTGATAAACAGAATTTGTAATAATTCTGCAAATATACTATGGAAATCTGTTCAGTTATCTTCCTTTTTTGGTTTGTTTTCCAAAGCTACTTTCCGATCTTACTGTTTCCTTTAAATTGTAAGCCCTCAGCAGGGCTCCTCCAACCTTGCCTTCAATTGACACTGTAATGTCTACCTTTATTTCGTAAAGCGTCTCTCTTTACATCTAGAGGAAAAAAGATTTTATCTCAAAAATACGAAAAGGTTTCTTCACAGTAAGAGCTGTGTAAATGTGGAATAGACTCCCTCCAGAGGTAGTTCTGGCAAGCTCAGTAAATTGATTTAAAAGAGGCCTGAATTATTTCCTAAATGTACATAATATAACTGGGTGATAACCTTTATAGGTAAAGTTGATCCAGGGAAAAACCGATTGCCTCTCAGGGGATCAGGAAGGAATTTTTTTCCCCTCCTATAGCAAATTGGAGCATGCTTTGCTGGGGTTTTTCGCCTTCCGCTGGATTAACTGTGAGTATAGGATTGTGTATATGGGATTGTATTTTTTTTTTTTTGTTGAAATGGATTGACTTGTGTCTTTTTTCAAGCTGACTAACTATGTAACTATGTAACTATATATGCAAACTGTTGGCTCCATTTAAATCATGTGTAATAAAATTATTAGCAACAACCTTGGCAACATAAGGCCAGTTTCACATGGGGCAGACTCCATCAGGAGTCTGTCTGCTCAGTGTGGAATTTGTCCACCGATCCCTGCCTAGCAGGTGGATGGCTTGTTTGTGTCTGTTCCCTTAACGCAGAACGGACACAGACAGAGCCCCCTCTACTCTATGGTTGGTGAGATGTAAATTAACTGCTTGTCTGTTTACACTTGATGGCCATCCAATCTGATCCACTAGATAGAGGGGGAACTGATTCCCATACGTCTGTTTTTTTAGCAGGTAGGATCGGATCAGATGTTGGCAGGTGTCAATGGACACACGTCTGTTGACACCCGCCACTCCACAGAGGGCAATGGATGGTCCGATCAGGTCCACCTAAAAAACTGACAGGGGAACCTGTTAGGTCCAGTGTGAAATAAGCCTTAAGGCTGGTCATTGTGTAGTCCAAGATAAGAACTAGCCAAGCTTTTTGAGATAACAGGAAGGGTGGAGAGAACAACTCAACATTTCTGACACTATAAACTGTTTTTTGCACTTATCAAACAGATATAAAAACATGCTTCCATTGGCAAGTTAAACATACCAAAAGAGAGCAAATATGATAAGTTCATTGTTTTCATTTAAGTTAATGCAATGCAATGAGGTTGAAAGGAATAATATAAAGTGAATATTATTATATAATAAGGCAAATCTTTGTTAAGTCTTAATACTCAATCATGTAAAGGGATGAGGGAAACAAAAAAAAACAAAAAAAGAATTTTGCTTACACTTGATTGGGTATTGCCCTTATTCACCAACATTCATGTTACACAGTGAAAATACACTTTCAAAAGTTGAGATTTACTTTAGTAGGTAAGCAGTATCTATTCTTTTAGTTAATCAACCCCAATGAGTACTGACAAAATGAAACTACCAGGAGTGTATTGAGCTAGATTTACTAAAGTGTGAAGCCCAGTAATGGCTCTAATCAATGTCCAATAGGGCCAGTCACAACAGTTATTGGGAAAAGGCCATTTTCAGGGTCCCCACCCACCCGTTTCTCCCAAATCTTCATGTATCCTCACATACATTGCTCATTTTTCATATTTATGCATTCAGGGTAGGCCCTCTTTCAGGCTTACTGACCAGCTAGGCCAAGGCACACCTGAGGCCTTGGTAGTTAGGGTATCGCATTTCCAAGTGAAGACTCTGACTACAAATGGGTTTTTGTTGATTTGAATATTTCCAAATTAACAAATTTGTTGAATTTCATTGAAAAACAAATTCAGAACAAAATGAATGGCACATGTCTACTGTAGACTGTCTGTAGACAGCAAGTGGAGCACCTACTACAAATACTCCCCTGTTCAATACACACTACAGCTTGTGACTAGGGAGGACACAACAAAAAGTGGGAGGACATCTCACTAAAATTATGGAAATACTTTTCTAGACAGTTGTCAACATAGCTGGTGTCCCTACTAGTAGATTTCAGCTAACCTCCTTTTTCATTTGCATTTCGCCCCACTTTCTGTCCCAAGACTAAAATCAATCAAGAGTATCAAGGGGCATAACTACAAATAATGGGGCCCCCATAGCAAAATTTTGATGGGGCTATCCAGCATTCTCTCTATTGTCATTGACATTAGCATAAAGTAGGCTATGGGCAGGTAGCAGGGGAGCTGCCAGCATATTAAGTACCTTACTAAAGAATTGACTTATGGACAGAAGTTGCAGGGAACAGGCAACTGCCTAAAATAGGTGCTGTAGTAGTCAGTAAAAGGAAAAATAGCTGGTTTGTAGTAGCAAAAACAATGATCAATCACTAAAAGTTATATTAGGACATAGTTGTTAGGGCTCCTGCACATAGTTACTCTGTAACCCTGATACAAACTACTTTAAACTGTGAATCATTTTGCAACATTACAAACTGCTGTAAGTTTTTCGCTAAGGAGGCATTCTGGGATGAGGACTGACATGTTAGGTTTCAAGGTTAATTTCAGTGCTTTCTGAGATAATCAGAAGTCATGGCGACCATAAATTTATACTACAACGACATCTAAGCCTATACTACTACGACATCGAAGCAACTTTACTGCACAGCCTGTAAAAGGAGATATGTGTCTAGTTACATTTTTGAAGTCTCCTTTTGTGCATTTTACATCAGGGTCAGTGTCAACAGCAACATCTGCAATCCTTAATAATACAGTTATTGATATGTTATCTTCAATTGCACATACAGTATATTATTATTATTATTTAAAGTGTCTCAAAGACCTCCTAATGGGTTACCTTTTTATCACAAATTTCATAGCTACTGTGTGGATTATTATAGTCATTGTTACACAATTGGAGAGGATAGATCACCCAAGCAGGGCCACAGCAGTAAAAACATGGCAGATGTTCTAACTGTCAATTCCCTGCTTTAAATGTGGATTTGCTTAAAGTGGGTGAGCTCTTGCTGTGATTTATACATATGCACAACTTATTATGGCACACTTGCATTAAAAATATGTCCTCCACTGCTCACCACTTGGGGTTGTCAGTCACTGCTCCATCCTCCACCACTACTTTCCGGTCCCACATCATCCTTGGCAATTGGGTAGCCTATAATGATGTACCTCCTGTATGTACATACTGGAGTTGCATTGCCTCTAGCATATGGCTGTAAATTTTCTGTGTACACTGAACATTGCATGTACAACACAGTAAAAACTCTAGCTCATTTCTAGCATCCTAGAGCCAGAATATAAAAACATGCTAGAAATAATATGTATTCCTTCTGATGAAGCAGCTTTGGCGATGAAACACATAGAGCTCATTAATGAACCTCTTCCCCTTCCTTTGTTTATAACATTATACCTTGTCCATTTTGGGACTGAACAGTTGGTTATCTTGACTTACAACTCCAATAAGCATGTAGAGGGCTGGATCTTTGTTTTGGGTACATCTTTATGAATGGTGCAGAATCTTTTCCCCCCACGTTTTCCACATTATTTTATGTATAAAAAATGTTTTTATATTATGCAAAAGTAAAAATATGTATGTTGATACAGTATGTGGTTGTCATTTGTTTGATGTAAACGTGAAAAAGACCTCGCGCTATGGAATAACAAATTGTGCTTATTAGTGAAATCTAGAAAAATAAGCTGCTCCCCTCAAAGTGCATGGGTGCTGTCTTTGTAGGATTGTAGTGGTAGAGGGCGCTATATGTGTTCAATTATGACATTCCTTATACATACACAATTTAAAGTGCATAGTGCTTATAAATAATTTACAATTAACAAATCCTGACAATCCAGTGCTGAAATTGATTATTGTCAGTGGTGCAAATTTATACATCAAAAATAAAAAATAAAGTCCATAAATATTTTCCTTTTGGGTGCAACTTCAATTCTTACAACTGTCACCAGTAGAAAACTTCATGTAGATCACCCAGAAAATGTAAGTAAATTGCCTACTCACCAGACCACCATGACCTTTTTAAAAAAAAGATCAGGTAAAGCTGTTAGCATGGATCAACAATCCTGCTGGTGTACCACAGGAGATGTTATTGGGAACCTTGTAGTTTCTCCACCGCGATAACCCACTTAAAAAATAGATAAAAACTGGACCATAGTTGTAACACCGTTTATTAAAATAAAATGAATATAAAAACATGGGCCAAATGGCTGCTTACATTGGTTGGTGCCTTAGCCTGGCACTGAGAACTTTAGACATGAATCACCAGGTAGATGGTTTTGATACCTGGTGCCTTAAAAGCTCAAGTGCTTAAGTGTTTTTGTGATTATGCTAGAAACTTTATTATTTTTCTTTTTGTCAGAATAGACTTTGCATGTCTCTTCTACAAAAAAAAATGTTCTAGCAGTTTTTCATTTTTTTTAAGTTTAGTTCCCACTTTAACCTCCCTGGCGGTATGGTTATGTCAGATTTTTGCGTCTCAAACAATGCAATTGTTTTGCATAGAAATTTGGTGTTTTATATTGTAGGCCTGTAACATCCCAGGTATGATAACGTTTGAAACACAAAATCATAAATTATAATATAATAAATAACTATAAATAATTGTAACAAATAATAATATAATAATAATAAAATGTATTTCCCCACGATTCACTATCGCTCAATTCTGCAAGTGTTCTAATTTACTATCGCTGTTTTCTAGCTGGTCCAAAACCACTTTTAATGTAAAGGGACACTTTTTAGTTGCTATGGACAATCTCAAGTTTCCAGGCAGAAAGAACAGTATATATAATATAAAACTGCATGTAGGGCACTGGACAAAGCACTAGGGACAAAAGGGATGTGAAATGATTTCATACAGTAATGTAATCTGTAAGATTAAAGTGTACTGTATATGTTATGAATTTTCTATTGTTTTAATTTGCCACCGGGTTTCGCCTCGTGCATCGCAACGCTCGCAGGGAATGGAGCCCGGAACACAGAGGCATCGGGCAGAGGACACAGCCCCCAGACACAGCGGGGGGGGGGCATCGCAGGATCCTGGGGACAAGGTAGGTACACTGCACCAGGCTCCTGCAAAGCAATCCCGAGTGTGGCTCGGGGTTACCACTAATTGTACTGAAACTTAACCCCGAGCGACACTCGGGAAAACCGCCAGGGAGGTTAAGCCTTGTTCAGCCTAATGTTTGATCAGCTATGTTCCTATAGAGAATCAAGCAGTAGATAATGGACAGGGCAACTTCTGCTGTCAACTGCTACTATGCAGAGCTGCTCAAAACTGTAAACTCCTGAAATAAAAATGTGAAAGTGAAGATTTTGGTACATCTAAATCCAAAACAAAGATGGAATGTATTGCAGCTTACCAATTCTTAGATTTAGTCCTCCATTATTCTTTTTTCCAAGCTTCCTTTACTGTGTTTTCACCTGTTGATCATGCTAGAAACTCAATCCCTTTCCCTGAGGGTAATGCTCACTCTTAGTACTGTACCTATGGATGAGCAGTTCTGTCACCCTAAGTCAGGTAATATGTTAGAACTACAGAACACCTTTCCCTCTGATTATCTCCATAACATGGGGTTGTTTTCTGTAGATCACAAACAGAACTCTGGCAACACTCATAATATTGTTTGAGATATCAGTACAGCATTGTCAGCTCACTATAGGATTTAAGTAACTCACTAAATTTTTGGCAGGATAGACAGTTTGTATTTGCACTTATAAAACAGACAAGCAAATAAGAGTTCATTGCTAAGATTTACATACATTTTAACTATTTACTTTCATAAATCATAGTGGAGGGGAGCACTTCCAGCTGATAACTTTTTATAATTTGGTTTTACTGCTACATTTGACCTCTTGCTGTTTTTAAATTACCATTGCTAGAGTTTAGAACTAAACCTTTGGCAGATTGGCTTAATGTCATTTTTTCTCTGTGATGAGATTCTTGCAGTAATTTTAGAGACGTGTCAGTGATTTATTCATTTGATTAAATTGTCTACTGCTTCTATAGTAAAGCCCTTGTTTTTATGAAGTGAATATGTCATTAAGCTATCAAATAAATATTAGAGCCCTGTGTTAACACATATTTTATCAAATCACAGGGAAATGTATAGCTAATTCCCATAACAACAAGATGCAGTTTATTAGAGATTTGCATAAAAGTATTCTTCTTAGTAAAGTAAGTTTGTTCCAAAGTCACATGGAAACTAAAAAGTAAACCTTTCACAAAATGTGTTAACAATGAAATTACCCTTTAAGGATAAGGGAATATGAAGGATTCACCATTCTGCAAAAAAAAAAAAATTAGATTTAATGTTTGTACTACAGCAAAGAATGACAACTTGTATAGTCCACAGAGAAGACTAAACACCCGCACACAAAAAAAAAAAAAACAGCTGAAGCAGATCAGGTTGCAATGCATAACCAAAAGATTCCTAATTAGGCTTCATCGTAAACCTCCAAAGTACAGTGCAACAAGTATATACTAATAATCTGATCCTACTGCCAAACCACCAAAATACAATATTTCTCAAAATCTCCTGTGTGTGCAACAAACAACATCAACACTATGTAAAATGTAAATATTCAGTAGATATATTATATAGTGTAGATAACCAATATGAAACTCAAATCTTTGAAAACAACACAGTTCGCAATCTTCTTTGCAAATGATGTGTTCTTATTGTGATATTACACACATCTTAAATAAAAAATGTAAAGAAAAACACCCCATCAAGAGGGAACAGCCCCTCTTAAACAGCAGCCTGCAAAACCTTGTGGCCAAAAGAAGCATCTGCAGATGCCAAAATATCTACTTTGTATATTTTGGTGAAAGTATGCACCAATGACCAAGTGGCCGCCTTGCAAACCAGAGATATTGACGCTTGATGACGGAAGGCCCGCAACGTTCTAAGCTCCCGAGTAGAATGTGCCGTGACAAAGAAATGAGGAACCCAACCTTTAATAGAATGAGCCTGAGTCAGCGTCTATCTGATCCATCTGGAGATGGTAGCTGAAGAAGCAGCCAGCCCTTTTCTTGGTCTCCTTGTGTAACCACAAAAAGCGAGTCTGACCTCCGAAAGGACTCAGTGGCTGCCAGATGCACCCGAATCGCTCGAACCACATCCAAGGCATGCAAAGCAAATTCCTTGGGGAAAGCCAGCTTTGGACACAAGGAAGGCAACCCAATGTTCTTATTCAAATGGAAATCTGAGACAACTTAAGGTAACTCCGACACCCTGTGGGCCTATGTAATAGCCACCAAGAATGCCACCTTCTGGGACAATATAGTAAATGGAATATTCCCAAATATTCTCAAATTGAGGTTTCTGAAGAACCGAGAGCTCTACGTTTAAATCCCACGGCGGCAAAGAGACCGTACAGGCGGAGCCACATGTTGAACTCTCTGAATGAAGGCATGAACTAAAGAGCGCATAGCTAGGGGCTTAAAGAAGATTGCTAAGGCAGACACCAGGCCCTTGATGGTACTCAAGGCCAACTTCTGCTTAACGCCCCCTTGAAGAAAGTCCAAGATCCAAGCCACAGAAAAAGAGCGAGGATGAGCGCAAACCGACTCACACCAAGAAATGTACGCTTTCCACGTACAATGGTATATCTTGTTACAAGTCCACTTCCTTACCTTCAACATAGTAGGGATCGCTGATCAAGACAAACCTCTATCCCTAAGTACCTGGCTTTCAACAGCCAAGCCATCAAAACCAGCAACTGTAAAGCAGGCTGGAAGCTTAGCCCTTGGGACAACTGGCCCCCAAGGGACGGCCACCAGAATGACCGGAAGACCTTCACCATTTATTCTTCGCAGGAACCACCGAAGAAGCTCAAGAAGAGGAAGGTATTGGCCCCACAGTGCAACTAGGATGAATGCAGCATCTACCAGAGGAACCCGTGACCCCTGTATGCAAGTCGGGAAGAGAAGACTGTCTGCATGACAGCAGTGGGGGAATGACGGCCTGTGGTTCCTGAAGTTTTACCAGAAGAAGGACCGCCCTGGTCAACATTAAATCCAGAGTCAGACCCTGGTGATTCAATTTTCTGGATGTAAATAGTTGGGACTTTATGCAGTTCGGACGTCGCCCAAACTTTTGCAGGAATTATATTCACACAAGGAGACTCAGGACCTAAAAACTCTGAAACGGATGAACTTCTTTGGTACCCCGAAAGGATCATTTTGTGGGTCCCTTTAATGCTCATGAAGGAGGTCCATGAGGCCAGAAACCAGCAAAGATGTCCCCCCACCTCAGTTATGGGTGAGGGCGGACCTTAATGCGGAAGGGGTCTTGTCTGCGGGCCTGGAGAAGCCAGCTCTAGGCTTACCAGACCAAGATTGTTTGGAACCTCCCGGGAAAGACTTGAAAGATCTATTTCCCTTATCTGCAGTCCTGGGAGCAGAAAATATTTTTTCATGGGCTGAGAAGGAGGGTGACGTTTGTGACGAGGCTCCTTCCCTTTCCCAGTCTATGGCAGGAACATACTCTTCCCCCCGTGAGATCCTTAATGATGTCATACAGAGCAGCCCCAAACAGGTGATTGCCTTGAAAGGGCAGATCGATGAGAGCTTTCTTGGAGGCTTGGTTTGCAGACAAACTCTTAAGCCACAGCAAGCTTGGACAGCACAGAAGCTGCATCCAAAGATGCATCACATATAAATTGCAGCCCCTGGACCAATTGGTCCACCAGATCAAAGTAAGCAGAGGGAACCTGTTCATTCCCTAGACCATGGTGCAAAAGCTTGGCCCATTTAGGTAGGGTCAGAGACACCAGGGCTGAGGCCAGGACCAGTCGCAATGCCAAACCCACCATAGTAAACGTGCTGCGTGCCACAGACTCCGCTTTCCTATCGGCCAGGTCTTTAGCAGATGGGGAATTCTCTACTGGGATCACAGTTGCTTTATTCAACCTGGAAACAGGAGGGTTCACCACCGGTGGACCGGTCCACTTTTTAAAAAGTGATTCCCCAAAAGGGTGTAATGACACCCCGAGTATGAAAGGGGTTCAAGCCGTTTAGGACATTCCATTTCCGAACACAAAGGCAGCTACTGAACACTCCGATCAGCCGAACAAGAACCCCATACGAATAACTCTCCCCCAAATATGAGACAAGATGCTCTGTCTTGAGCGTCAAACAGGAATCAACACATTTATTTTCACACATGGACACAACAGATAAAATAACTCAGAGACTCTTTCTCCCCACCCTTGGAAAACCGGGCGGGCCAAACTGTCCAATGACAATGGACACACAGGTCAGGTGTGTCCAACGTCTCATCAGCACACAGTCTTATCAGCAAGGAGAGCTGCTGGAGAAATCCCCCCTCCCTCCATAGAAATACACATCCTGTGATCCAAGACAGACAAACACAATAGAACAGTGGAATACAGCCCCACCCCAAACTAGCACAGCAAACAATACACAACATCATGAGACAACACACAATATATACACAACATTGTGAAGCAGTCACTATTTATAATATGGCACATACGGGATTCCCAGAGTTTTGTGGTTTGGGGGGACATGGACTTGAATCCAAAGTAATATTACTTCCAAGGTCCCCAGGCATACAGCTCACAACGAGCACCGTTCCCCCAAATGCCAGGGCCCATAATTGGTCGGCAAGAGGCTGGCATTCAGTCCCCTCCAAAAGCCTCTGTCCCGGCTAGATCTGTCACAAAGGGTAACATATTGCAAAATGTTTGGGGACCACAAAAGATTGCTTTGGTTGCCCCTACTTCTTATAGACAAATTTGTCAAATGGGAGTAGGAGAACCTATAGGCAGGTTCGACCATCCCTGGATGGTACCCATGTCCACCCCACCCCATGCAAAGGAGGAGAGGGGGGTCTGTACTTACCACTCCATGGATGCAGATGTTGCTCCAGACAGAACCCCTCACCACCAAAGTGGGGGAGCTGTTGACCAGGGGGACATGTCCGTTAAGGCTATGTCGCAGCTGATCTAGCGCATAGCTGCGGTCTGCACGCACTCACTCTCTGGATTTTGGGGTACACTGGATCTAGATTATCCAGCCTTTTGACCAGCCTGGCAGTTGACTGTAGATCTCCCAGGAAAAAAGGTAAAAATATGTATAAAAGGAGAAAAAGATTGCTAGGACCAAAATATCCCAGCAGGGAGCCTAGGTCCTTGCTCCTGACTAGACAGAAACAAACTGGATGCCTGTAGCAGGAAGGGGGTTATATACCGGCTGAGGACGGCCCATGGGCATAGTCACGTTTTTTTGTTCTGGTAGTCCTACTCCTGCAGAGGGCAATATAACTCTATAGTCAAGATTAATGGAGCACTGTGTTTGTCTATGAACTAAAGAGAAATGTATTCTGCTACATATTCTTGGTGAAAAAATTCCCAATAAGCGTATATTGATTGGTTTGCGCAAAAGTTATAAGGTCTACAAACTGTAGGATATTTTTATTTATTTATTTATTTTTGCTAGTAATGGCAGCAATCAGCAACTTATAGTGGGACTGTGATATTTGGGCAGACATTCACACACTAACTGACACTTTTGACACTTTTTAGGGACCAGTGACAATAATACAATGATCAGTGCTAAAAAATATGCACTGTCACTGTACTAATGACACTGAATGGAAAGGGGTTAACATCAGGGACAATCAAAGGGTTAACTGTGTGCCTAACCAGTGTTTTACTTTACTGTAGGAGGTGCTTTTACTAGGGGAAGGTAGAGATACTAGTCCCTGCTTTGCAGAGACACAGGATCCATACCTTCCCTCTTGTCAGAACAACAATCCGCCTTGTTTACATAGGAAGACCGGCATTCTGTCTCTCTGCAGGACTTCAAGTCTGCGGTAGCCACCGATAGGCTCCCGCTGTGTGTAATATATATAAATAAATATTTATATATATATATATATATATATATATATATATATATATATATATATATATATATATATATTTATATATATATATATACACACACACACACACACACATACATATATATATATATATATATATATATATATGTGATCCAGCGCAGAGGAGCCAACCTGTGGCAGTATAACCGCTATAGGGTGGAGTTAAGTTGAGTGGTTGAGAAGTGGCTGAGGTGTTAACGTTGATTGGAATGTTAACCACTTTAGCCCCAGAAGGATTTACCCCCTTAATGACCAGGCCATTTTTTGCAATACGGCACAGGGCATGCAACGTTGTACCCAAACAAAACTGATGTCCTCTTTTCCCACAAATAGAGTTTCTTTTGGTGGTATTTGATCGCCTCTGCGGTTTTTATTCTTTGTGCTTTAAACAAAAAATAAGTGACAATTTGAGAATAAAATAAAAAATGTTTTACTTTCTGCTTTAATACACTTCCACAAAAAAAATTAAAAATCTAATTTCATCAATTTAGGCCAATATGTATTCTGCTACATATTTTTGGTAAAAAAATCCCAATAAGCATATATTGATTAGTTTGAGCAAAAGTTATAGCGTCTACAAAATAGGGGATAGAGTTAGGGACTTTTAATTTTTTTCAATGTTTTTACTGGTAATGGCGGCAATCTTCGGACAAATCTCACCTCAAGTGACACTTTTTGGGGACCAGTGGCACAATACAGTGATGAATGCTAAAAAAAATGCACTGATCAATGTATAAATGACACTCGCAGGGAAGGGTTAACACTAGGGGGCGATCAAGGGGTTAACTGTGTTCCCTGGGGATGTTCTAACTGTGTAGGGGATAGGCTTACTGGAACAACACAGAGATCGCTGTTTCTGATCACTAGGAACAGCAGATCTCAATGTTGTCCCCTGTCAGAATGGGGATCTGCCTTGTTTACATAGGCAGGTCCCAGTTCTGCCTCTCTGTACCACGATCATGGGTGACCGGGGAACATCGAGTCCGCCAGACCCGCGCGCTCCCACACTATCACATGCATAGACCAACATACAGGTATGTTGTTTTGCACAACCGAGCCGCCTTTCCTGCGGAAGGCGGTCGGCAAGTGGCTAAAGTCACCAAGGATGATGGCGGGCACTTCAGAGATGAGAAAGTAGAGTTGCCATGCGAATAAGTCATTGCGAAAGTGTGACACTGGGCCGGGAGGCTGGTAAATTACTGCAATCCTCAAAAAAACTAATTGTCCAGTCTTAGTATTTTCTGCCACAATAATCATACTTCAGGGAACTTCCACAAAGTTACTAGGTAATACCCTAGAGCAGTGATGGCAAACCTTGGCAGCCCAGATGTTTTGGAACTAAATTTGCCATTATGCTCATGCACTCTGCAGTGTAGTTGAGCATCATGGAAAATGTAGTTCCAAAACATTTGGGATGCCAAGGTTCGCCATCACTGCCCTAGAGTATTCTATTTTTTACAGTAGTTTGATGAATTTGTTATTTTCACATTTAGCTTGCTTTTTAATTGAAAACTGTAAACAGCCACTACAAAAACAATCACTTAAATGAAAAATTATAACAATAACAAACCAATCTTCCTTTTTTGTTCAGATTAATCTCCTTAGTCTCTGGAGTCCCAACGGCTTTATCTAAATTTCACTTCTGTGAAGTCTTTCTATTAAAAAACAATTTTCTTATTATTTTTTTTCCTCTCGATTACATTCTATCTATATGACAAATTGGTTTCCAGACCTCTGATAAAAATGAAAGTGAGGTAGCATTCTACTGAGGAGACTTTTATAACATACAATTACTTATATGGATTTATACTTTGACAATATCATTTCCATTACCCTTGATCGATTCATAGCAAACTCCTTAACAGCCTTCATATATGTCACTTAGGGTTGTACATTGAAAGTACAATAGATTAATGCAACAAAATATGATTCTAGTACTTACATTGTGCTTTCCAGCATTTTGTATTAACCATCAGTGACCTTGAGTCTTACTTGCAAAGTATTATAGAGCTGTCAGTCACTGACATTCCATGAGGCTTACTAATAAAATGTATATGTCTGCCGAGGCAATGTTTAAATAAAGGCTATGTACTACACTGTTGCCTATGGAGGGACTGAAAATAATGCTAACACCGCAGAATATGAAGAAGAATACTGCGCAAAAGGTACAACATAACACATCTGTGTAGGATGTAATGCAGTTGAAATTTCATTTAAATGTACAGCACTTGACTGTATCATAACTGAAATTTAGCTTCTGTAGCTTCTTTTGCACACATTGCACACAGATTCTGAAACTGTAGCTTCTTTTGCACACATATATATTGATTGTACAGTATAAATGTTTCTACAAATTAGCAAGATTGCATGTAAAAAATAGGATTTTTATAACAGCTTACCTGTAAAATCCTTTTCTTGGTGTACATCATGGGACACAAAACCTTAAGTAATTACTTAATGGGTTATGGGCCACCTTCAGGTGTTGACACTGGTATACCCAATACAGGAAGTTGACTCCCCTATATAACCCCTCCTCCTTCCAGGAGTACCTCAGTTTTTGAAGCCAAGCAATATACTTAAACCCCATAAAAGAGGGACGGGACCTCTGTGTCCCATGATGTACTCCAAGAAAAGGATTTTACAAGTAAGCTGCAATAAAAATCCTATTTTCTATATCGTACATCATGGGACACAGAGCCTTAAGTAATTACTTAATGGGACGTCCCATAGCAATGCTACTGGAGAGGAGGGAGACACAGCCTGTAGGGCACCCCCAGACCTGAGGACTTATACTGCTGCCTGCAGCACACTGCACCCAAAGGCGATATCCTTATTCCTCATTACATCCACTTGATAAAATTTTGTGAATGTATGCACTGAAGACCAAGTTGTGGCCTTGCAGATCTGAGCCATGGAGGCCAGGTGACGCACTGCCCAAGAAGCACTAACCGCCCTGGTAGAGTGGGCCTTAACTTGAAACGGGGGGATCTTACCCCTTAGATCATAAGTTTGAATTATAACCCTCTGGCAGAATAAACAAGACATCAGTCTTTTGATCCTGAGCAGTTGCCTTTAAATAGATTTTTACTGCTGCCACATCAAGACAATGTAGTTACTTATCTTCCCTGGAACATGGTTTGGAAAAAACGATGGCAGGACAATATCTTGGTTCAAGTGAAACCCTGAAACTTTTGGCAAAAAACCTGGATGAGGGTGTAACACCACTCTGTCCTCACGAATAATCAAATATGGCTCCTTACAAGAAAGAGCAGCCAATTCCAAAACCCTCCTTGCTGAGGATATACTGTAGCAACCAGAAATACCAGCTTCCTAGTCAGAAGGACTAAGGGACTATGCTGTATCAGTTCAAATGACTGTTTTTGTAACACTGACAAAACTAAATTCAAGTCCCAAGGGCTTAAAAGGTGATTTAACTGGTGGATTAATCCGCATCACCCCTTGCATAAAACCCCGGACTAAAGAATGCGTAGCAAGCGGTCTTTGAAATAAAATCGATAAGGCTGAGACTTGGCCCTTAATAGTAGGGCCAATTTCATCTCTACGCCTAATTGCAAAAAGGCAAAAATTCTGTCTATGATATATCTCTGAGGGTGCTAACCCTTGGATTCACACCAGGAAACATAAGTCTTCCAAACTCTATAATATATACTTATGGAAGCTGGTTTCCTTGCGTTAATCAAAGTAGAGACAACTCACCCAGAAAGCCCACGTTTCTTCAGAATGTGGGTCTTAATAGCCAGGCTGTTAAATTTAATGTTCGTAAAGTAGGATGGAATATCGGCCCCTGTGAGAGCATGTCTGGCCTTAGTAGGAGGGGCCATGGACCCTCCACTGCCATCTTTACGATTTCTGCATACCATGACCTTTTGGGCCATGCTGTTGCTACCAGAACTACCAGTTTTCTTTCCAGCTTGATCCTGCAAAAAAGTCGTGGCAGCAACTGAATAGGGGGAATGCATAAATCAGGGAAAACTGATCCCACGGGGTTTCCAGTGCATCTGTTCTGCATGCGAGTGGATCCCTTGTCCTGGACACAAAGTTGACTAACTTCATGTTGAATCTGGACGCTAGAAGATATACGTCCGGAGTCCCCCATCTTTGACAAACAGCCCGAAAAATGTCGGGGTGAAGAGACTATTCCCCCGGGAATAACTGCTGGCGACTTAATAAGTCCGCCTGCCAATTCTCTACTCCCAGGATGAAGACTGCCGATAGGCATGGAACATTCTTTTCTGCCCAAGTTAGAATATGGTTCACCTCTCTCTGAGCTGAGAGACTCTTGGTGCCCCCTTGGTGATTGATATAAGCCACAGCCATGGCATTGTCAGATTGAATCCTGACAGGACAATTCTTTAACCTGGAAGTCCAGGTTTTCAGAGCCAGACGCACTGCCCGAATCTCCAGGATGTTAATGGCAAGGCTCTTTCGGTTCTTGACCACTGTCCCTGGACAGTCATCTTCTCTAGTACTGCTCCCCAGCCTGAAAGGCTGGCATCTGTCGTTACTTCTTTACAGATAATTGGTCTGAAGGATTTCCCTTTCAGCAGATTCTGGGTTAGTAACCAACTGAGGCTTTGGGACACTCTTGGGGACAGCCGCATTGGCAAGTCCAAAGCTTGGATCATTTTGTTCCAAGCAGACAGGATACTGTTTTGTAACAGTCTCAAATGGATCTGGGCATAGGGAACTGCTTTGAATGAAGCCACCATCTTTCCTAACAACCTCATGCAAAGGCGAATTGAGAGATTTCTTTTCGACCTGACCATCCACACCAGCTCTCGTATGAAGCTGATCTTTGCCGTAGGAAAGAACACCCTTTTCTGGGCTGTGTCTATGATCAGGGCCAAATACTCCAGCTTTCTTAGCAGTTTTAAATAAGACTTCTCTAGGTTGAGAATCCAACCCAGACTTTCCAGGTAACTGGTTGTAATGTGTACATTTTGCTCCAAGCGTGCCACTGATTGGTCTATTAACAATAGATCGTCAAGGTACGCCAAGACTGTTATGTGTGCCCTTAGCCCTTAGCCTGGCTAGAGGTGGGGCCAGTACTTTTGTGAACACCCGGGGTGCTGTAGCTAGCCCGAAGGGCAAGGCTACAAATTGGAAGTTGTTTGCTGTTGTTCTATTTCAAACTGCAGTAATCTCTGGTGAGCAGGAAATATAGGGACATGCAGATATGCATCTCTGATTTTGATGGATACCAGAAGTTCTCTTCCTTGTGGGATGGAAACGACTGACTTGATTGACTCCATGCAAAAGGAGCGGATCTTCAGGAACTGATTTTGATTCCTTAGATCTAGAATGAGTCTGACACCCCCATTTGGTTTTGGTACCATAAACAGGTTTGAATAAAACCCCAAACCTTTCTCTTCTGTGGGGATCTGTATGATCACTCCCTGAGCCAATAATCGGTCTAATGCTTGAAACGGGGATTGCCTTTTCCCTGGATCTTTGGGAACGTTTGATCTCAGAAATCGAGATGGTGGAAACTCCTGAAATTCTAGTTTGTATCCTAGAGACACCGTGGAGAGAACCCATCTGTCCTGAAGTTCCCTTTGCCAAACTTCTGAGTATTTCAGAAGTCTTCCCCCCACTCTGGTGAGGGGGGACACCTCTTCATGATGAGGCTTTAGTATTCTGCTTTGCAGATTTGTGGCCCCAGGTCTTCTTTTGTGCCTGGGCCTGTCCCTGAGGTTTTCCTCTAAAGTGGAGGCCGTTGGCACTGCCTAGAGGCAGATGCCCCTGGCGCAGGAGAAAAAGTCAGTTTAATCAAAGGACATTTATACTTTCATTTGACTGGCAAAAGAGTACTCTTTCCACTGAAAATGGATGTATTTATCCAAAGCATCGCCAAATAGTCACTCCCCATGAAAAGGGAAACTAGTCAGAAGCTTTTTGCAAGGTGCTTCGGCTGACCAATTTTTTAACCAAAGGGTTCTACACATGTGTATTAGCATAAGTGCAAGGCAGGACGCCTGGGGGATAGAATCCTTTATAGCGTCTATAGCAAAAATGAACACCTTTGGTATTTCGACCAACTCACGGGCCTGTTGTGCAGGGACCTCTGTGAACTGGTCCTTTAAGGACTGACAGATACCTATTGCTGTGACTGCAGGCTGAGTAACGGTCCCTGCCAAGGAAAAAGAAGATTTTTACAGGAATTCCAACTTCTTATCTGTTGGATCTCTA
Source organism: Lithobates clamitans (assembly GCA_037952925.1). Lineage (NCBI taxonomy): Eukaryota > Metazoa > Chordata > Amphibia > Anura > Ranidae > Lithobates > Lithobates clamitans. Next base: position 12,241,478 of record JBBGZY010000304.1, on the reverse strand, counting down.
AGCATTTGCACATTGTCTACTGGACAAGTTAAACTTTTATTCATACTGGAAATCACAGCGTCAACTGCTGGAACCTTCCCTTTCTTGGTGAATTTTTCCTCCATGGGATAGAGAACTGAGAATCTCTTTGGAGGGATAAAATACTTATCCAGATGATCCCATTCAGCATAAATAAGCTTTTCTAGTAATGCATGAACAGGAAATGCATGCAAAGGTTTCAAAGAACCCAAGGAAGAAACCCAACTTTCAGCTAACTCTGTTAGAGGGTAACATGAAAGTGGAGCGAACTATCTCCATAAGGATTTGTACCTCAAATTGTGAAGCTGAAACATCAACTGTTGTTTTCTCTGCAGAGGAATAATCGGCTTGTTTTTCCTCTCGATCGTCTGAGGGTAATACCTCATTCTGTCCCCACTGTTCTCTTAGTAAGAGGTTTGAGGTGGGGGAGGGGGATCTAGCACGCTTCCTATCCCCTTGAATGGAGGGTGCGAATAAAGCCACTAATCATCCTTCTAAGCCCTGCAGGGCAGAGGAAAATGCATCTTCAGTCACTATACAGAGGCTAAAGTGTGAGAAGCAGTTGCACCACCAATCGGTTCCAAAGACTCACCCTGCCTTTTCATATGTGGTATCTCCGGAGAGGATGACAGTGTGGAGGCATGACTGGAGTTCCCAGCGCCTGGGGGTGGAACTTTTGGTGCCTTAGTAGTAACCTTGGAAGCCATAGCGCTAAGCACAAAAGCAGAGGCACTCTAAGAAATGTACTATTTGCTGAGCAATAGTAAGAAAAACAATGGCAGCATAGATTAAACTGATGCTAAATAATACTGTCTTTTCCTGTACTGAAAATGCCTGTGTACACCCCTCACATGCTCCAGCGCTCCTGTGTCCTGTGGCAGCTCTTCATTCAGCTGCTCTAGTAGACACATCTAGTGATAAGGGCATCAGCCTTTATCTTCCCCCCCCAGACCTTTCAGGTGTAAGCCTGATTGCCTTGTGCTGTGTGCTTCACAAGGACGCTAAGTCAGCACACAGAGCTGACCACTTTAGCCACGCCCCTTCATCAACCCACCCACCTCCTCTTTCAAAGTAAATCTCAGCCCACAAGCGAACGGCACAGCTTTGGGTCTGAGACACAGACCAGAAGGAGGGGAGGGGGCTGCAGCCACCATGTGGCATCTCTGTCTTCTCTATGAGAAAAGGCTTCTTTGTATATAACAAAAGACAAATAAATGTTTCTCTAAGAAAACCGCCCTGCACCCCTTGAGGGGGGGCGGGGGAGCGGGTGGGCGGCAGGGGGGAGGGGCTGTTCTTAGCAGTTTGAGGTTATTACAAGTGTGCTGTCATACTGAGAATGTCACACTGCCCACTGTTTACAGGATGTAATTGTACCTTCACAGTACATGTACCCCCAGCCACTCAGTTTCCCAAATTGGGGGAGAGGACTAAAGAACCCCCTCCAGCTGCTAGGACACCCACCCTATAGAGGAGACTTAAAGGCATTACAATGTTACATATTGAAAGAAAAGTCATAGGTGGACTTTGCAGTTCCTAAGCTTTTCTCTTACCTTTTCCTCGCTGCAGGATACTGCTGAAAACAGACAGATCCAAACTTCACCCATCACGGCGGGCAGCGTAGTCAAACCTTCAAAGACTGGGTCCCTTAATACAGGTCCACTCCTTTGGACCTGTATAGCACCCCTCAGGACAACTTTAGATAATGTAGCATGACCAAAAAGAGTCCTGGTTCCTAGGGTCCAGCCTCAAAAATAAGGGTTACAGGCAAAACCTTGTTCTTCTATGCGAGGCCCGGGTACCATCCTGTGGCTGCAGTGATGTGGATGGATCCAGTTGTGGAGGCTTTTTAAATCCAGCATGGATCCCTCCTGGAGCTCCTCAGAGCACATCTTCACTCGTGACCAACACCTTAGACACTGGTGAAAAAACTGAGGTACTCCTGGAAGGAGGAGGGGTTATACAGGGGAGTCAACTTCCTGTATTGGTTATACCAGTGTCAACACCTGAAGGTGGCCCATAACCCATTAAGTAATTACTTAAGGCTCTGATGTATGATAAAGAAAATCAAGCACTATAACAGAGCTTTGTAGTACTGTTCTCCTATTGCCGCCACATACAGTAAAGTGACCTGTTTTCCAATATAAATGTTCTAATATGAATGGATGGATGTAGGTTTAGATTCCGAAAGTTGGAAAAACACCCTCACATAAAGGCACCACATCCCTAAATCAAGATATATGTAAACATGGAGAGGAAGCTAGAGGGATTTTAACGGTGCAATTTTTTCTTTGTTAAAAAACAGTTTATTGTTTACAAACAATTAAAAAGAGCATAAGTATATATATGACAACAGGCAAAATTTCTTTTTCTTTTCAAACAATATAAAATATAATACACAGTATGGTCAAAGAAAAGGGAATTTATACTACGAGTTCACAGGTGGTGGTTGTTGCATATTAACCCGACATGTTTCGCATTGTCGCTTTTTCAAGGGATATGCAACTAGTAAGTGAGTCATCCAATGCTATTTAGCAATTCTATAAAAATAGAGACAAAAGAAAAAAGGGTATTTACATATATACAGACATAATATTCAATGTTATCACTGCAATGACTATAAAGATATATGCAAAACGCATTGTCGCTCTGAAGAGTCAAAAAAAATGGCTTACCCCCAAAGTGACCCAGTATAACCTTATCAACAACAGCATGATCAGGCCCAACCACGACGGGACAGCAAAAAGGGCCAAATTGCAACCACGGGGAGCAAAAAGATGGAGCTAGTGTAGGGATAGAAGTTGGCAAATGTTCAGTATAAGTCAAGTTGTATGTGAAGAATTGATTTAGGTTCAAGAACTAATAGGTTCAACACTTACATCAATGGGTAAAAGATTTGCAAACATAGGTGCAAAAATGCATCCGTGTCGGTGATGATTAAGATGGTTTATGAGTCAAGCTGAAAAATTAATGAGGCAGAGGATCTCGTTACTGCATACAGAAAAACTGCACTGAATCCTTTAGACTAGTACTGTGATTATAATTGAAAATTTTTTTTTTTTTTTTTTTTTTTCTAAATGTAAAGTCTCATAATAATACATTTAAATTGCTATTTAGGACCACAAGGTCTCCAAGTATTATAGGATAGTGACAGTAAATAGTATTGGATACAAGTGCAGTAAGAAGTCTGGGATTGTGAAATAAAGATGTACATTTTTAGAGAGCAAGAGTGTGATGTACTCACCAGTCACTCACTCTGCTCGGGTTTGGCTTCCATCTACAGGCACTGGCAGATCAGACTGTCAGAGAGGCTGGTTAAATAATGCTCCCCATCGAGCCGGCGTGTGACGTCGCCGGCTCGATGCGGACGTGAGGGCGCCTGTGCGCATGCCCGGAGGGCCAATACCCAGTCCGAACTCCAATTCCCATAAATCACAGCGGCAGGCGAGGGGACCGACATGCGCAATAGGTCGCGCAGCGGCTCCCCCCACATGCTGAGGCTGTATCATGGGATGGGAGGGCAGGGGGAGGGAACACAAAGTGCCCTGAGATGGATTGGCTCTGCGGGGAGGCACGGCGCGAGATGGGCACATCTGAAATGTGCCCCGGGCGTCCGTGTGGATGCGGTGGTCCATGCTGAACCCCAACTTAGTGTGAGCCAGACGCAGTCTGACAAGGGCGGGCCAAGGAGGTAGCCGATCGGGAAGGAGGGGACCATATACCCTCCGACTTCGATCGGCACAACAGAGAGACAAGGCGCTTCCCATTAAAGGGAAATGCAGTGACATAAAGAAGAAAGCAAGATAGCATGTATAATGAGTAATGTAATTGCAAAACTAAGCATTAAATTCATGGGTAAAATTTTTTTACAAAACAGATAATTGCATACATTTGTAAAAAATGAGGCATAGTTATACAAATAGCCAAAGAGAGATAATAATGGGGGGGGGGACAAAGGGAGGGGGGGGAGGGGAAGGAAATTTGGAGAGGGGGGGAAAAAAGGGAAGCAGGGGAATGATAGTGGGCCATGGCAAATGAGGTCATACATAGATGGCCAATCATTTAGAGGAAGGATCTGTAGCTTAGGCTTTCATTCAGGCCTGGGAAATGAGTAGCTTTAAGAACATGGATCCAGCGGGCCTCGAGCTGGAGCAGTGTCCTGTCGACACAGCCCCCTCTTTCGTCCAGTGGAACATGTTCCAAAGTTTGGAACTTGATAGTGTTGGGATTAAAGTTGTGGTACAGACCTACATGCCTGGCAATAGCTGTGTCCATTTGTTTCTTAAGAATGGGTTTTATGTGGTCTCTAATTCGTTTGAAAAAAGGTTGTTTCGTTTTGCCGACATAAAAACTACCACACATGCATTGAGCCAGGTAGATTATGCCTGGAGTCTGACAGGTTGCATTGAATTTAATTGAGTGCCTTTGTCCATTTGGAAGTAAAAAGTGTGATGTATTATCTACATATCGGCAAATGTCACATTTGCCACAGGGAGATAAGCCGATATGGGAAGACTTTTTGATGGTTGTAGGGTCTTTAAAATGGCTGTGGACAAGGCGGTCCTTTAGTGAAGGGACCCGTCTAAAGGTTATCTCGGGAAAGGTATTAATGTATTTGTTGACTGTTGGGTCAGCTGATAGAAGAGGCCAGTATTTGGTTAAAATGCTTCTGATTTCACTATGTTGATTGGAATAGCGCGTAATCAGTCTGACAGTGTCCGATTTTTTGCCAGATTTTATTGAAAATAATAACGAATCTCTATTTTGTATCTTAACCTTATTGTAGGCCCTTTTAAGGCATGAGTGGCTATAACCACGAGATAACAGTCTCTTATATAGATTTTTTGCAGCAATCTGAAAATCTGCATCTTTGCTGCAGTTGCGTTTTAAACGCAGGTACTGACTGTAGGGAATACTTTTCAGCAAGGGACCTGGGTGTGAACTATCGGCGTGGAGAATAGTATTCCCAGCCGAAGGTTTTCTGTATAAAGATGAGTCTAATTTTCCATTTACATCAATGGAAATGGTGAGATCAAGAAAATTGATTGCTATAGTACTGTACTCCATAGTGAAATGAAGATTAAAGTGGTTAATGGAGAGCAATTTGAAGAAATCTTTCAACTCTAGCTCTGAGCCTGACCAAAAAAACAATACATCGTCTATATAACGATGCCAGGAAACGACCTTTTCCAACAAGTGGGTCAGGTCGTCCCTGGAGAATACATCTTTTTCCCACCCCCCCAGGTACAGGTTGGCATACGATGGGGCACATTTAGTCCCCATCGCAACCCCCTGCACCTGGAGGTAGTGGGAAGAATTGAAAACAAAGACATTATGTCTTAAAATGTAGTCGAGAAGCTCCAAAACAAAAGTATTATATTTCTCAGATGTAGGACCTCTCTCATTTAGGTATTTACTCACAATTTCGACACCTTTATGATGGGGGATGGTATTGTATAAACTTTCAATATCCAGCGCAACTAAGTAGGTGCCTGGTGGGAGTATAATACCTTCAATAGTTCTTAATAAATCTATAGTATCTTTAATATAAGAAAAGAGGGAGGTAACGTGAGGCTGTAGATAGCCGTCTATCAAACTGCTGGCGTTTTCCGTTAAACATGAACAACCGGAGAATATGGGACGGCCTGGGGGTTCTAGAATAGACTTATGTACTTTTGGTAAGGCATAAAGGGTAGGGGTTCGTGGGTCCTTTTTATTAAGGTAATCCCATGTATTTTTGTCTATGATGCCTTCATAATATGCCTTAAAGATGATGTTGTAGTACTCAGCATTAAAATTTTGTACTAAAGTTTTCGAAATGGGACGATACCAGTCTCGGTTGGATAAGATCTTGTTACACATGTTGATGTATTGGGATGTATTCATAATGACCAGGTTTCCACCCTTGTCAGCAGGCTTAATTATTATTTTTGAATTAGATTCAAGGGATTTGATAGCAGCTTTTTGATTTGCATTTAAGTTCGAAGAAGTGGAGGAGCGAAAATTGAACTCTTCAATTGCTTGGGAAGTTTGTGTGACAAATGCCCAGATGTTGGGGTTAGTATTTAACAAGGGGAAATTCCTAGACTTGAGTTCGGGTTAATATGCAACAACCACCACCTGTGAACTCGTAGTATAAATTCCCTTTTCTTTGACCATACTGTGTATTATATTTTATATTGTTTGAAAAGAAAAAGAAATTTTGCCTGTTGTCATATATATACTTATGCTCTTTTTAATTGTTTGTAAACAATAAACTGTTTTTTAACAAAGAAAAAATTGCACCGTTAAAATCCCTCTAGCTTCCTCTCCATGTTTACATGTTCTAATATGAATGTTCTGACCAATGGCAGACAACAAACAGATATCAACTATTGACTTTACTTGAGAGAAAAGTCTCTTCTGTGTCCCTCTGTCATTTTATTGCTGAGGCCTGGCTTTTCCTGAGATCCCCGGTTTAATTGTCTTAAGGAGCCTGTCTGTAGATCTCAAGGAAGTCACAGCTGCTCTGATCTGACCACTGCCTCAGGGGTGAAATTCATAAAAAAACTTTTAAAGCGAACCTGTGTGCAGACTATGCACATTAAAGCATTTACATATTCTAAACAAACATTAAAAACACTGTAAAGCCTAAAAGCCCATACACACGATCAGATTTTTGGATGGTAAATATTGGATGTGAGGTTGTTGGAGGAAAATCCGACCATGTGTATGCTCCATCGGACAATTGTTGTCAGACTTTCCGCCAACAAATGTTGGCTAGCATGTTTTCAAATTTTCAAATGTGTGTTGTTGGACTTTCCGATTGTGTGTACACAAGTCCGTCGAACAAAAGTCCAAAGTACAAACACGCATGCAGAAGCGGTCGGTCTTGTAAACTAGCATTTGTAATGGAGAGTTAAAATGCGTGACGTGGCAAATTATGAAATCTCCAAATGCAGTGCACAATTCTCTTCTTCTTTAATGGGATAATAATGAAGCTGCTTTGCTGGTGATACTGATGGAGTTATTGCAAACAAATTTTCAAAGGCTTTTCTTTTCTAGTGATATCAAGAATAATATTATGGTTTTTTTTATTTGTGCAAGTTACCACATCATTATCCCGTAGTTTATAAGATCAAAGATACAACTATGTTGGTGTCCCTTGTCAATTTTACATTGTATTTTTTTAAATGTAACTGCCTACTCCCAAACTGTCTTATTCTACACATTTTTTTCATTGTGCATTAAAAAAAAAAATTAGACATGCTATCTGCCAATAGAACTTAACCAAAAAATGCATTCTATGCATCCAAAAATATAGAAAATATACCAAATCAAAAAAGCAAAAATTCCAAGGCCAATAATAAATAACACATTATCTCCTCTGATTCCGCAACATGTCTGGTTGACGAACGGCCATTCAGAAACAAACTGAAAAGCATGAAATGAAATGAAAAGCATGAACTAAAAAGCGCTATATGAAAAACGCGAAAAGAAAAGCATGAATCAACACTCACCAAATTTCTACTAACACAAAATTAGCAGAAGGAGCCTAAAGGGTGGTGCCAAAGAGCTGAAAAAACACATAGTACATCTAGTAGGTCACTACGTTCATAATTGTTGGCCAACATTTGTGTGACCGTGTGTATGCAAGACAAGTTTGAGCCAACACCCTTCGGACAAAATTCCACAGTTTTGTTGTCGGAAAGTCCAATCATGTGTACGAGGCATAACTCAGGTAAACAGATAAATGCACAGATAAAATAAACATATGAACAAGTCTTGCTTGTTGTTTGCTGGGTTTGCTGGGTTGCATTTTTGGGGCTTTTCCTTTTAGTTTTTCATTTGCCTTTTTCTGTCACTTTTTAAATAGCTTCTTTTTTTTTTTCCCTCTGGTTCCTTCAGTCTATCAATTAAGGGGGTGGTTAATTGCTCACAGGTGCCTATTTAACTGGGTGTAGGACTCAGTCTGAGCGTGCTCAGTCTGAGGCTGTGGAACTCGGTGTAAGTGAAGCTGGTATAAGTGGGAGTTAAAAACTCCCCTGTTGAAGACCCCTAGGTCGAAACGCGTCGGGTACATACACCACTCTCTTTGCTGCCCATTTGTTTTTATCCACCGTGATCACGCTTTTATTTGTGTATGGTCGTTTTTGTCAATAAAAACACCCTTTTTTATCTGCACCATGTGGAGGCACATTCTTTTTGTTTCCACATTTACCGCATGAGATCCAGTCCCTCCAACTGCTCCTTTCGGGGGACCGTTTGTGAAACTTCTGATGCACGCTGGGACGGTTCGGTGTGAGGACGGTTCGTTGTGAGAACCCATCCGGTTGCCGGCCGAGATCCATACAGACCACAATCCAAGAGATTGGCGATTCCTGAGCTCCCATTCCACGTCATTTGTGACAAACTGCGCATGCGATTCCCTGTTGCTGACATGGGAATCCACAGGATCTGGTAAGAGGCTTTTTTGCACTTTCTCTGAATGACCCATTGGGACCCGGTTTCTCGGTTGGGAAGCCGCTGTATGATGCCAGGTGTTTTCTGACAACCATCAGACCATCACCACCCCTTGGAGTATTTATACCTCCTGTGCAGTTGGACATTTACATCCATCTATGGACGTTTGTGTTTCAAGGCACCTGTGGTCAATTAGTTATTTTTTGACTGTTTCACCATTTTAAAGACCTATATTCATTTGTACATGCGCTGCATTTTTCCATATGCCAGTTAAAAACCAGAGTTAGAGTGAACAAGTCTTGCTTGTTGTTTGCTGGGTTGCATTTTTGGGGCTTTTCCTTTTAGTTTTTCATTTGCCTTTTTCTGTCGCTTTTTAAATAGCTTTTTTTTTTCCTCTGGTTCCTTCAGTCTATCAATTAAGGGTGGTGGTTAATTGCTCACAGGTGCCTATTTAACTGGGTATAGGACTCAGTCTGAGCGTGTTTCAGTCTGAGGCTGCGGAACTCGGTGTAAGTGGAGCTGGTATAAGTGGGAGTTAAAAACCAGAGTTAGAGTGAACAAGTCTTGCTTGTTGTTTGCTGGGTTGCATTTTTGGGGCTTTTCCTTTTAGTTTTTCATTTGCCTTTTTCTGTCACTTTTTAAATATCAATTAAGGAGGGTGGTTTCAGTCTGAGGCTGTGGAACTCGGTGTAAGTGGAGCTGGTACTGTATAAGTGGGAGATAAAACCAGAGTTAGAGTGAACAAGTCTTGCTTGTTGTTTGCTGGGTTTGCTGGGTTGCATTTTTGGGGCTTTTCCTTTTAGTTTTTCATTTGCCTTTTTCTGTCACTTTTTAAATAGCTTTTTTTCTTTTTTCCTCTGGTTCCTTCAGTCTATCAATTAAGGGGGGTGGTTAATTGCTTACAGGTGCCTATTTAACTGGGTGTAGGACTCAGTCTGAGGCTGTGGAACTCGGTGTAAGTGGAGCTGGTATAAGTGGGAGTTAAAAACCAGAGTTTAAAACAGGAGGTTATAACAGGGGTCATGGTACCTGTGTAGTGTGAGTATCTGAGTGTTGTCTGAGTAGTGTGTGTGGATCGTTAGTACTTGTGTATTGTGTACTGTATACTTGAGTATTTCGAGTGCACGTAGGTTTGCAACTGTTCTGCGATTGCACGTAGGTCTGTGAGTACCTGTGTATTGTCTTGTTGTGTACCTGTGTATTGTCTTGAGTATTAGTGCCAGGAAGCTAGCTGTTAGGTAATTTGGACAGGGTAAAATCCCCAAATCCTCACTAAATTTAATAGGTACGATGCCCGGTGGGTGTGGAGAGGTGACTCTTTGTACATCTTGCGGCATGTATGCGTTCCTTGATCATCCGATCGAGGGCGAATACTGCTGTGCAAAATGTAAGCACATTGTTTCCCTGGAAGCCCAGGTTCTGAATCTGGGGAAGCAAATGTCAGCACTGAGAAGTCCCTCCATACTAAAGGTGAGCCAGGAACGTACACGGCAGGTGCTGGCACGGGCCAGCACAGAGGCGGGTAGAGACAAAGAGGTGCAGGCAATAGCAAAGAGTAGATGGGTGACAGTCAGGAGGGGTAGAGGGGGAAGTTATAGAGAGGCAGATCCAGGACTGGAGCATCCCAATAAGTACGCTCCATTGAGTGACATTGGTGAAACCAGTCAGGGACCAGCACTGCTGGAGATGAGGGACTCTCCTAGCTGCCAGGGGAAGAACTCCTCCAGTGAGAGTGGGGGGGAGCAAAGGGAAAGGAAAGACAGATTCTGGTGGTAGGGGACTCAATTCTTAGAAGGACAGAGAGGGCAATCTGTAACCAAGACCTGAAGCGCCGAACAGTATGTTGTCTACCGGGCGCTCGGGTTCGGCACATCACGGATCTTGTGGACAGATTACTGGGAGGGGCTGGGGAAGACCCGGCTGTCATGGTGCACGTTGGCACCAATGACAAAGTCAGAGGCAGATGGAGTGTCCTAAAGAACGATTTTAGGGACTTAGGTGCTAAATTGAGGAAAAGGACCTCCAAGGTAGTGTTCTCAGGAATACTACCGGTACATCGAGCCACACCAGAAAGGCACAGGGAGATTAGGGAAGTAAACAAGTGGCTGAAGAGCTGGTGTAGTAAGGAGGGGTTTGGGTTCCTGGAGGACTGGGCTGACTTCTCAGACGGTAACCGGTACTATAGAAGGGACGGACTGCACCTAAATGAGGAGGGTGCAGATCTGCTGGGAATGAAGATGGCCAAAAAGTTAGAGGGGGTTTTTAAACTAGGCGATGGGGGGGAGGGTCCAGAGACAGTAATAGCCAGCGCGGAAGATATTCCAGAGGGTAGTATTGGGGGCATTAGTGGTAGGTTAACCAAAGCACAAAAACACAAGGTGAGTATAGTAGCAAGTCCTAGTTGCAATCTTGAAACACCCAATACGAGGACAATATGCGACCGGGCTAAACTATGTGGCATGTTCACCAATGCCAGGAGAATGGTGGACAAGATGGGTGAACTAGAGATACTGTTGTACAAGGAGGATTTGGATTTTGTGGGAATTTCAGAGACCTGGAGACCTGAGACAGCTCTCATGATTGGCTGGCAAACGTTCAAGGGTATACCCTATACCGCAAGGATAGAGTGGGTAAAAAAGGGGGAGGGGTATGCCTATATATCAAGAATAATGTACAAGCGAATGTGAGAGATGACATCACTGAGGGAGCTAGAGAGGAGGTGGAATCCTTATGGGTAGAGCTCCAAAGGGATGAAGCTAAGGGGAAAATAATACTGGGAGTATGCTATAGGCCCCCTAACCTGAGGGAGGAAGTGGAGACGGATCTCCTATCACAAATTGGATTAGCAGCAAGGATGGGAAGTGTTATCATAATGGGGGATTTTAATTATCCAGACATAGACTGGGTGGAGGGAACCGCGCATTCATTTAAGGCTCGCCAGTTCATTAATGTCTTGCAGGACAATTTTATGGGTCAGATGGTAGACGCACCAACTAGAAATAAAACATTACTGGATCTACTGATTACCAACAATACAGACCTGATCACAGATGTGGAAATACGGGGCAATTTAGGTAACAGCGATCACAGGTCAATTAGTTTCAGTATAAATCACACAAATAGGAAACATGAAGGGAACACAAAGACACTGAATTTCAAAAGAGCCAACTTCCCTAAACTACAAACCTTGCTAAAAGGCATAAATTGGGATAAAATATTAGGAACAAAGAATACGGAGGAGAGATGGGTTTGCTTTAAGAGCATATTAAATAAGGGCATTAGCCAATGTATCCCATTGGGTAATAAATTTAAAAGAGCGAACAAAAATCCTGGATGGCTTAACTCCAATGTAAAAATGCATATTAAAGCAAAGGAGAAGGCCTTCAAAAAATACAAGGTTGAGGGATCATCCTCAGCATTCAGACTTTATAAAGAATGCAATAAGAAATGTAAGGGTGCAATTAGGGCGGCTAAGATAGAACATGAAAGACACATAGCGGAGGAGAGCAAAAAAAATCCCAAGAAATTCTTTAAGTATGTAAACAGTAAAAAAGGGAGGACAGACCATATTGACCCCATAAGGAATGAGGAAGGACATCTGGTTACAAAGGATGGGGAGATGGCAAAGCTATTGAATTCATTCTTCTCCTCAGTCTTCACGAGTGAATCGGGGGGCTTCAGTAACCAAAACTGCAGTGTTTATCCTCATGACACAACACAGGAAGCACCTCCATGGTTAACAGAGGACAGAATTAAAATTAGACTTGAGAAACTTAACATTATTTAAATCACCGGGACCAGATGGCTTACATCCGAGGGTACTTATGGAACTCAGTCAGGTGATTGCCAGACCGTTGTTCCTAATTTTTACAGACAGTCTATTGACTGGAATGGTACCAGCTGTTGGAGAAAAGCCAATGTAGCACCAAAATTTAAAAAGGGCCCAAAAAACATCCCTGGGAATTACAGACCAGTTAGCCTAACATCAATAGTATGTAAACTCTTGGAGGGGATGATAAAGGGCTATATACAAGATTTTAGTAATAATAACGATATCATTAGCAGTAATCAGCATGGATTCATGAAGAATCATTCTTGCCAAACTAATCTATTAACCTTCTATGAGGAGGTGAGTTGCCATCCAGATAAAGGAAGGCCCGTAGACGTGGTGTATCTGGATTTTGCAAAAGCATTTGACACAGTTCCCCATAAACGTTTACTGTACAAAATAAGGTCCGTTGGCATGGACCATAGGGTGAGTACATGGATTGAAAACTGGCTACAAGGGCGTGTTCAGAGGGTGGTGATAAATGGGGAGTACTCAGAATGGTCAGGGGTGGGTAGTGGGGTTCCCCAGGGTTCTGTGCTGGGACCAATCCTATTTAATTTGTTTATAAACGACCTGAAGGATGGGATAAACAGTTCAATCTCTGTATTTGCAGACGATACTAAGCTAAGCAGGGCAATAACTTCTCCGCAGGATGTGGAAACCTTGCAAAAAGACCTGAACAAATTAATGGGGTGGGCGACTACATGGCAAATGAGGTTCAATGTAGAAAAATGTAAAAAAATGCATTTGGGTGGCAAAAATATGAATGCAATCTATAAACTGGGGGGAGAACCTCTGGGGGAATCTAGGATGGAAAAGGACCTGGGGGTCCTAGTAGATGATAGGCTCAGCAATGGCATGCAATGCCAAGCTGCTGCTAATAAAGCAAACAGAATATTGGCATGCATTAAAAGGGGGATCAACTCCAGAGATAAAACGATAATTCTCCTGCTCTACAAGACTCTGGTCCGGCCGCACCTGGAGTATGCTGTCCAGTTCTGGGCACCAGTCCTCAGGAGGGATGTACTGGAAATGGAGCGAGTACAAAGAAGGGCAACAAAGCTAATAAAGGGTCTGGAGGATCTTAGTTATGAGGAAAGGTTGCGAGCGCTGAACTTATTCTCTCTGGAGAAGAGACACTTGAGAGGGGATATGATTTCAATTTACAAATACTGTACTGGTGACCCCACAATAGGGATACAACTTTTTCGCAGAAGAGAGTTTAATAAGACTTGTGGCCACTCATTACAATTAGAAGAAAAGAGGTTTATCCTTAAACTACGTAGAGGGTTCTTTACTGTAAGAGCGGCAAGGATGTGGAATTCCCTTCCACAGGCGGTGGTCTCAGCGGGGAGCATTGATAGCTTTAAGAAACTATTAGATAATCACCTGAATGACCGCAACATACAGGGATATGTAATGTAATACTGACACATAATCACACACATAGGTTGGACTTAATGGACTTGTGTCTTTTTTCAACCTCACCTACTATGTAACTATGTAACTATATGATTGCTGCTTTGCCTGCCAAAGGATTTGTATTTCTGTAAATCCAGTTCTGAGATTTACACAGCTCTGCCACACAGCATAGCTCTATCTGGTAACTTGCTTGCATGTCTTGTCCCTCCCCCAGCCTGTGATTGAACAATGAGCAGACAGATGACAGATAAGCCCACCTCTTTCTCACTGGGCTTTCTCCTCCTATCAGCATGCTCCTTGCAATGAAGTATAACTGGTTGGTGAATTGTGCAGCTTTTTTTTTTTTTACAAATGACGTTCTTTATTGAAAGGTTATACATAAATACAGGATAACCAGATTTGTGATGCAAATATTTGGTAAGTCAGAACAATGCAGATGGCAAATAGAAAAGACCTTCTATACATAAATAACAGCTTGGTTATGGTGAAAATATACATACACGTAAGCATTACCGGTTCACCTCTTTAAATGTGATTATAGCAATGTACAAGTAATATTAGCTCTCTATCCCTATTTTAATCAGATGGAATGTCATCTAGTTCATCACAGGTGGAAGCCTCATTCAACCAGGTATCCCAAACTTTTCTGTATTTTGCAGGGATTCCTCTGTGAGCATAAATTTCTTTTTTATACGGTAGCACAGAGTAGATTGTTGCAACCCATTCCCGAATAGTAGGTGGTGTTGCCCTGAGCCATTTCCTTGCAATGAGCAGTCTGGCAATAAACAACGTTTCTTGTAGAAACACATGATGAAATTTATCAGAGTCAGGGTTCGGGAACACCCCCAATAAACATTGTTTAGGGCATAATGTTAGGGAGGAGCCCATTTTGTCATGGATAAATTTAACTATCTGGGACCAATATTCCTGTATCACAGGGCAAGACCATAGGAGATTAAAAAACGTTCCATGAGATCCTGCGCACCTATGGCAAAGTGGGTTGTAATTTCCTCTGAATTTGACTAAACGCGAGGGAGTCAAGTAGGACCTATGCACAATATATAGTTGTGTAAGACGGTCTGAAGTCTTGTGGGAAACTTTTTTGCAAACGTCTAAGACTTCTTCCCACTCCTCTTCCTCAATCTCACCCACGTCTCCAACCCAACGATCCTTCAACTGATATGCTAATGCCACCGCAGTGGGGCTTATAAGGCAGGAGTAGAATATGGAGATCAACTTTTGATGTTCAGAGCCATTTATCATGGCCAGAATATCCAAGTTTGCTCCAAGTTTGGAGGGGATTCACGAAATTGGGTCTGGAGAGCGTGGCGGAGCTGGAGGTATCGAAAGTGCATAAAGTTGGCAAGGCCGAAGTCATCCTTTAGTTGTTGGAATGACTTAAAAACGTCCCCATTATACACATCTGCTAAGTAAACCACCCCACTAGTGATCCATAAATCACGATCCGGTAGGTATAGTGGCTCAGGTAGGCATGGATTATCCCTTAGTGGTGTCTGTTTGTGTGTTGAAGGGAGCTTAAGTTTACGTCTTACTACAGCCCATATCTTATAATGATTATATAACAGACCCTTGCGGTCCCCGAAACTTCCGGGCTCGCCGGAGTCTCTAAAAATGAGCTGAAAGGGGTGTGTGTGTGTTCGCATAACTGGAGAGCTTATTAAGGCCATATACCGTTCTTTATCTCCTTTGTCTAGGTGGAAAAAATGGGACAATTGTGTTGCCAAGTAATATAAATTAAAGTCCGGCAGTGCTGTGCCCCCTAAATCAGTGGGGTTCTTCAGCACTTGCCAGGACAATTTATGACGTGTCTTGCACCACACAAATATATTTTAAATGGCTTCCAGGGATTTAAATATCCTCAGGGGTATATAGACTGGGGCTTGCCATAGGACATACAAAAATTTGGGTAGCAGAATCATTTAAGTTTACTCGGCCCATGACTCCCAGGGGTAATTTGGACCACATCTGTGTTTTATTCTTTAATACAGCGAACAATGGCTCCAACATTTAGCCTAATATAATCCTCTGAAGAGCGAGTAATAGTAATACCTAAGTATTTTGTTTCACTATCACGGATTAGAGGGGAAGACGCCTGCAGCTCCGATGGGGCCCCAATATCTAAAGGAAGGTTCTGGGATTTCTCCCAATTGATCCATAATCCTGAGTACTGCCCAAACTGTTTTATAATTTCAAGGGCTGTTAGCAGAGAGTGTCTCGCATCTTCCAGGTACAGGAGCATATCGTCCGCATATAAACTAATTTTTTCGACCAGATGTCCATGACTTACGCCCCTAACCCCAGGGTGCGCTCGGAGTGATACTGCCAGGGGTTCTACCGCCAAGGCCTAAAGTAAAGGGGAGAGGGGACAGCCCTGGCGTGTGCCCCTAGCCAACGTGAAATCATCAGAAGTCTTACCGTTGACCAAGATCCTGGCACTCAGAGTTTGGTAGAGAAGCTGGATCCATCGAATGTAGTTAGGCCCGAATCCAAACCTGGCCAGGCATTCCTAGAGGTAGTCCAATTCGACAGAATCGAACGCTTTAGCAGCATCCAGGGACACCACCACTCTGGAACCTGTCCGGTCATGGCCAGCCTGCAAGTTCATATACAGCCTACGTAGGTTAAACGCCATGTTTTTTGCAGGCATGAACCCTGTTTGGTTGGGATGTATAAGATTCAGGATCACTCTATTTAACCGGAGTGCCAGGACCTTGGCCAGAATTTTTATATCCAATTGTAGTAAAGAAATGGGGCGATAGGATTCAGGGAGTGCCCGATCTTTGCCTGGTTTAGGTATGAGTACAAAAAATACTTCACTCATCAATTTAGGGAGGGAACCTGATTTAAATATATGCGTAAATAACACATGGAGCTTGGGAATTAATGTCTTGCTATAGGTGGTATAAAATTCTAGGGGGAGACCATCTGACCCAGGGGCTTTTGAGGGGGCATCCGTAGTATCTTGTAGGGCGACCACAGTGGGCGGTTTGTGTTCCATGTGTGCCAAGTAGGCCAGCAGATGCCCTGCATGTCCCCACACTCGTACACCTTTTGTTTAGTGTAGAATATTTTTCTTTCCGCCCTTTCAAAGTGAAGACTATTCACTATGCGGGCCTGTAATTTTACCCGGTTCGATGTCTCAGAAGAGGGGCTATCTAAAAAGGATTTTTCTATCTCTGCCATTGTTTGTTCAGCCTGTTGAATAACATGGTTAGAGGTTCTTTTATATCTAGCTATACGCTGTGATAATAACATACGGGCATGGGCTTTAAACGTATCCCATACAGTATCGAACAGGGCTGAGTTCGTATTAGTTCGAAAGAAGAAGTCACACTCCTCCCCCATGTTTTCCAAATCTGGGACAACCGAGAGCCAGAAGGGGTTAAGTCTCCAGGCATAGGAGGAGGGGGAGCTCAGTTTAATCTCTATCCAGCATGGGGCATGATCCGAGAGGATACATGGGGAGAAACCTGCTCCTTTTAGACTTGGCAGTAGGGACTGAGATAACAGGATTAGATCAATACAGGACATTGTATTATGTGTCGCAGAAAAGCATGTAAAAGCCCTAACTGTGGGGTAGCAATGTCTCCAAGTATCCACCAGGTCTATCTCACTCATGAGTTTCCCAAATCTCATAGGGAAGGGTGTACAGTCAGTCGGGGATGTCTGGGAGATTCTGCCTAGGTTATTGTCCAGTACTGCATTAAAATCTCCCATCCACAGTGCCAGGACCGTTGGAAATTGTGCCATGAACTCCAGCCCCTCATTGATAACACTGAACTGAAATGGAGGAGGTATGTATACCGCTAGCAGCAGCATCTCCAGTCCATTCAGCCTACTATGTATAAACAGGAATTTGCCTTGAGGATCAAACCTCAGTGACAGCACAGAAAATTGTGCTGTTTTGGCAACTAACATCGCAATGCCTCTAGAGTGAGCGGAATACGGGGCCTGGTTCACCCAACCCAACCACGTTTTTTTGAGAGATAGCAATAATTGACCAGTTAAGTGAGTTTCTACTAATACCATGACATCTGAATGTTGTACTTTGAGATATGCCATAGCTGCATTTCACTTGGGTTAAGCTCTAAGGCCACGGACATTCCATGTTAAACATTTTAAAGTTGACATGTTAATATAAACAATATATAGGCATGTCTCCCAGCCTGTGTCCACCGGTCCCGAGACTAAACCATGTGTGCACACCACAACAGGGAGACATTAGCTGTGTAACCTTTACCCACGTGGGCAAGATCTGCCCCCATGTATCTGCGACCAATATTATTACCTGTATACAGATTTACAATGTTATGCATCAGAATAAGGAATATAAGAACGATTAACTTTTGATTAAACTTTAAAAACCTAGAATATGTACGCTGGCCTGGCTGGGTATGACACAATTCTGGTTCGTTTTCACACGTAAAATGTGTGCCCAGATAGGCCAGGGAAACATAACTTGAGTTACATTAGCATCAATACATTCCCGAATTGAAACAGTGGGGTCTAATGGGACTCCTGCGACTAGGGATCCCACAGGATGGTATTGTAAAAGAAAAAAGCAGGGAATAAAGATGTGTGCCCAAAAACTAGGCATCCAAAAGTGGAGAGGCTTGAGGCAGTCTAAGGGGTTTGAGGGCTGCATCATTTTTCTGCCAAACGTATCAAGAGGCAGGGGGGATGAAAACAGTGTTCAAATTATAGGTAGGCCGAAGTACTAATATTCCCAATACATTTGTAGAACAGGGGGCAATGTCACAGTACCTCAGTCTGGAACCTTTTGTATTAACGTGCACGAATAAGATTGACAACCTCAGCGCAGCCGTGCTAAGGGGACCAACATCGGTATCACTCTCCTGGTGGTGGGCAGTTGGCAGCAGCTTGGTCGTCCAACCACGCAAAAACCGCCTCCGGAGTGTCAAAGAAATGGGTGCGGTCATTTCCCACCACACGAAGCCTGGCGGGAAACAACATGGCATACGTGTAGTGTCGAATCTGGAGCTGGCGATTTGCCACCGTGAAGTGCGCTCTCTTCTTCTGGACCTCCGGTGAGAAGTCCGGGAACACTTTGATTTCGGAATTCTTGAAAGGGATGTTGCCCTTCAATCTTGTGAGACGGAGGATGGCATCCCGATCTCTGAAATTTAAGAATTTCGCAATGAATGTCCAGGGAAGTGCGCCTTGCTGAGGGGGTATAGTCGCGAGTCGGTGCGCTCATTCAACCACAAACGACGTAGAGAATTCGGGCCTCCCAAAGGCGGAGATGAGCAGATTTTTCAGGAAAGCCGGTGGATCGGAGCCCTCCGCTCCCTCAGGCAGTCCTACGAAACGGAGATTACAGCGTCTTAGATGGTTCTACATATCGTCTTGCTTGGAGAGAATTGTATGGAGTTGGTGCTGAATGCTTTCCGTGGCATGCTGTAATGGCAGAACTTCATCCTCCACTGGGCTAATACGAGTCTCTGTTTCAGTGACATGCTCCCGGAGTTTCTGGAGGTCCTGTCTAATCAAGGACACGTCAATCTTCACCTCCTCAATCTTGCACGTTAAGGAGCTTTTACAGTCTGAGATCGCCTCCAGTACATGAGCCATGTTGTCCGCCACTGGCTCAGAGTAGGAAGGTGCATCGGCGCCATTTTCACCCGGAGTCCCCTTCTCCTTCAGCCGATTTTTATCAAGTTTAGCTATCGTGTCTGCTGTCTTTTTTGGAGGCAACATGATAGCAACAGTGTGGGAGTAGGCAGACAATCAGCAGTCATAGGATATGAAGAAACAGAGTTTGTCTTGAGCGGAGCTCCTGTGTTGCACTCCTCACACCATGCCGGTCCAGGCCACACCCCGGAATTGTGCAGCTTTACCCTCCCTCAGTCTGAGTTCTGTTGTACAGGGACTGCAAGAGGATGGTGCCAAGTCAAATTTGGGTACTTACAATGCTTGCATAAAAAAATTAGCATCCTGTACATTTGCTTGGAGTTCAACAAATACTCACTCATCTCTGTAGTTATAGGCATTGAGGAGAATTTATAAAAAAAAATATTAGAGGGCACCTTGTGAAGATAGGATGGGTAAGTCCAGCGGAAGGAAGAAATAGGAAGGAGGGAGGGAAGGAGGGGGGGGTGAGGGGGATGCACCGAGTCATTCACACTGAAACTGAATTTTAAAAAAAATGTTCTATGATTTAAATAAACACATTTGTAATTGCGTATTAGCCATTGTGGGTGTCCAATCCATATTTTTGTGGGTTTAGTATTGTGATATTTTGGTGACAGAGGAATTGGGCAGTGGCATACATATTTAAAATATAGCAATTCTTAGTTTTTTGGCTTTGTTTGGGAAAATTTAGGAGAATTTAATTTTCAAATTTTACACACAGACATGAATCACAATTTCTGTCCTCTTTACTTTCTTTGGAATTAAGAATGTTGGCAACCTGCCAACCTTTCAGTGTGAACAAACACCAGGTGCTTGTAGCTGTTAGTAACTGACTGAAACAACATTTTTCAGAATTACCTAAACAAAATTATGGAGTGGGCAGACAAATGGCAAATTAAGTTCAATGTTTAGAAATGTAAAATAATGCACTTGGGGACAAGAAACATAAATGCAAATGATTCACTTGGTGGAAAACTTCTAGGAGAATCAAGGATGGACAGGAATCTAGGGGTCCTAATAGATGACAGATTGAGTAATAGCATGCAATGTCAAGCTGCAACTGCCAAAGCAGGCAGAATATTAGCATGCATAAAAAAAGGATATACTCTAGGGATAAAACTATAACTCTGCCACTTTATAAAACCCTGGTTAGGCCAAATCTGGAGTAGTCTGTCCAGTTCTGGTCACCAGTCCTCAGAAGGGATGCGCTGGAGCTGGAGAGAGTCCAAAGAAGGGCAACAAAATTAATAAGAGGACTGGAGGACCTCAATTACGAGTACCGGCTGCAATCACTAAATTTATTCTGGCTGGAGAAGCGATGCTTAAGGGGGACATGATAGCGATCTACAAATACCTCAATGGGGATCCCAGCATAGGAAAAAAATGATTCAGTCTCAGGGAGTGTATGAGGACATGGGGCCACACATTGAGACTGGAGGAGAAGCGGTTTAACCTTAAACTGTGCAGGGGGTTCTGGAACTCTCTCCCACAATTGGTGGTGGCTGCGGGGAGTATGGATATTTTTGAGAGACTCTTGGATGTACATCTTAAAAAACACACTGGTATATGGGAAATTATTATAGACACTGACACAGGTTGAACTGGATGGACTATTGTCTTTTTTCAGCCTTACCTACTGTGTAACTATGTAACCCAACAACATAGTCTCTGTTGTGATATTTGAGAATTACTTACTTTATAGTACATGTAGCTAGAGAGGGCAGTGATGGCTTGTTTTAAAGCTTGTTTGCTGTCATGGTCTTGGCACGTGCATTTGAACTTTGTAGTTATCATTGGTTGTTTATTAGGGTTTATTCCATGCCCAATGATTCCATCACCACAAGCACAAAAGGATAATAGTTTATGTGACACAAAGGGCTCCAAAAAACTATAGCATTCATCTTGAGTGCAAACTTTTGGCTTGAGTGTATCTAGAGATCAAAGGCTTAGTTGAGGCCTCAACAAATGTAGACCAAAATAAGGTTTGTTCTTATGCATTCAGGGACACACAATTCCCAGGATCTTGACACAGAGTTACATTAATTTAAGGCAGTACAATAAAATGTCTATGTCCGATGATTCTCACAAATGATGCAATTTCTACCATTGAAGGACTTGCCCACTAGATCAACACTGTAAAAAAAGTAGAGGTGCGCAACTTCACTGGTCTCACAATTCGATTTGATTGCGATTATCTGGTCAACAATTCGATATGATTTGATTCTGCAATGCATCACGATGCATCACGATTACTGATGATGGTTTCCATCAAAAAAATTCAAATATTTAGATTAACCACTTCAATACCAGGCACTTAGACACCTTCCCGCCCAGCCCAATTTTCACCTTTCAGCGCTGTTGCAATTTGAATGACAATTGCGCGGTCATGCTACACTGTACCCAAATAATTTTTTTATCATTTTGTTCCCACAAATAGAGCTTTCTTTTGGTGGTATTTGATCACCTCTGCGGTTTTTATTTTTTGTGCAACAAATAAAAAAAGACCAAAAATTTTGAAAAAAAACAAGTTTTTCTTTGTTTCTGTTAAATTTTTTTGTAAATAAGTACGCTTTCTCCTTCAATAATGGGCACTGATATAGCTGCACTGATGGGCACTGATACGGCGGCACTGATGGGCACCGATGAGGTGGCACCAATGAGGTGGCACTGATGAGGTGGCACTAACGGGCACTGATGATGGGCACTGATAGGCGGCACTGATGGGCACTGATAGGTGGCACTGATAGGTGGCTCTGGTATGCGGCACTGATGGGCACTCATAGGTGGCACCGATGGGCACACATAGGCGGCACTGATGGGCTCTCGTAGGTGGCATTGATTGGCATATATGGGTGGCACTGATGGGTACTTATGTGTGGCACTGATGTGTGGCACTGATGGGCACTGATAGGTGGGCACTGATGGGCACAGATGGGCACAGATGGGCACTGACAGGTGGCACTGATGGGCAATGACTGGTGGCACAGATGGGCAATGACAGGTGGCGCTGATATAGCATTGCTGGGCACTGATATAGCATTGCTGGGGATTGCTATGGAAATCCTGGGCATATCATTGGCATAATAGTGCCAATCAGTGCCCATTTCTGGGCACTGATTGGCACGGATTGGGCACATGTGGATGGCCATGGGGTACATACCTGGCCATCCACGTTGTGCCTTCCCTGGTGGTCCTAGTGGCATCCCTGGTAGTCCAGTGGGGTGATCTGCGGGGGGGCTGCGCTGATAAACAGTCAGCGCAGACCCCCCCTGCCAGGAGAGCCGCCGATCGGCTCTCCTCTACTTGCGTCTGTCAGACGCGAGTGAGGAAGAGCCGATCAACGGCTCTTCCTGTTGACAGCGCGATCAGCCGTGATTGGACACGGCTGATCACGTGGTAAAGAGCCTCCGCCGGAGGCTTTTTACCAAGATCAGTGTAGCGGTGTGTCAGACTGACACACCGCTCCATCGATCGCCGCGATGCGCGCCCCCGGGGGCGCGCTGTGGCATGTTATCCTGCTGGATGTCATATGATGCCCAGTCAGGATAACACAACCACTTCCCGGACGTCAATCCGCTATAGGGCGGGCGGGAAGTGGTTAAATCAATTTTTTTAATTTTATCTGCTTAAAAATAGAGGACACTCCATGCATATAGCAGGACAAGGACATGAAAGAGTTCAGGATATGAGGAAGAGGTAGGAACTAAAGTATGGAAGAATCCATGAATAAGAAAGAAGGAAGGAAGCGTCTGGGGATGGAGGAAACCATGGATAGAGAATGGAAGGCTGGAGGAGTCTGGAGATATAAACTGAAAGATGGAAAAGGATGGGGATGGAGATGGAGGAATCCATGGATAGGAACAGAAGGATGGAAAAGTCTGGGGATGGAGATGGAGGAATCAATGGATAGGAACAGAAGTATGTTAGAGTTCAAAGATAAAAATGGTGGCGGTGAGGGGGGGACTGAAGGATGGAAGAATCAAAAGCAGGGATGAGCCGCACACCCCCCTGTTCGGTTCGCACCAGAACTTGCGAACAGGCAAAAAATTTGTTTGAACACACGAACACTGTTAAAGTCTATGGGACACGAACATGAATAATCAAAAGTGCTAATTTTAAAGGCTTATATGCAAGTTATTGTCATAAAAAGTGTTTGGGGACCTGGGTCCTGCCCCAGGGGACATGGATCAATGCAAAAAAAGTTTTAACCACTTCAGCCCCGGACCATTATGCTGCCTAAGGACCAGAGTTCTTTTTCCAATTTGGCACTGCGTCGCTTTAACTGCTAATTGTGCGGTCATGCAATGTTGTACCCAATAGAAATTTGCGTCCTTTTCTTCCCACAAATAGAGCTTTCTTTTGATGGTATTTGATCACCTCTGCGGTTTTTATTTTTTGCGCTATAAACGGAAAAAGACCGAAAATCTTGAAAAAAAAATGATATTTTCTACTTTTTGTTATAAAAAAAAAATCCAATAAACTCAATTTTAGTCATACATTTAGGCCAAAATGTATTCGGCCACATGTCTTTGGTAAAAAAAAAGTCAATAAGCGTATATTTATTGGTTTGCGCAAAAGTTATAGCATCTACAAACTAGGGTACATTTTCTGGAATTTACACAGCTTTTAGGTTATGACTGCCTATGTCATTTCTTGAGGTGCTAAAATGGCAGGGCAGTACAACCCCCCCCCAAATGACCCCATTTTAGAAAGTAGACACCCCAAGGAAATTGCTGAGAGGCATGTTGAACCCATTGAATATTTATTTTTTTTGTCCCAAGTGATTGAATAATGACAAAAAAATAAAAATAAAATATTTACAAAAAGTTGTCACTAAATGATATATTGCTCACACAGGCCATGGGCCTATGTGGAATTGCACCCCAAAATACATTCAGCTGCTTCTCCTGAGCACGGGGATACCACATGTGTGGGACTTTTTGGGAGCCTAGCTGGGTACGGGGCACCGAAAACCAATCACCGCCTTCAGGATTTCTAAGGGCGTAAATTTTTGATTTCACTCCTCACTACCTATCACAGTTTTGAAGGCCATAAAATGCCCAGATGGCACAACCCCCCCCCCAAATGACCCCATTTTGGAAAGTAGACACCCCAAGCTATTTGCTGAGAGGCATGTTGAGTCCATGGAATATTTTATTTTTTGACACAAGTTGCGGGAAAGTGACACTTTTTTTTTTGTTTTGCACAAAGTTGTCACTAAATGATATATTGCTCACACAGGCCATGGGCATACGTGGAATTGCACCCCAAAATACGTTTAGCTGCTTCTCCTGAGTATGGGGATACCACATGTGTGGGACTTTTTGGGAGCCTAGCCGCGTACGGGGCCCACGAAAACCAATCACCGCCTTCAGGATTTCTAAGGGTGTAAATTTTTGATTTCACTCTTCACTGCCTATCACTGTTTCAGAGGCCATGGAATGCCCAGATGGCACAAAACCCCCCCAAATGACCCCATTTTGGAAAGTAGACACCCCAAGCTATTTGCTGAGAGGCATGGTGAGTATTTTGCAGCTCTCATTTGTTTTTGAAAATGAAGAAAGACAAGAAAAAACATTTTTTTTTCCTTTTTTTTAATTTTCAAAACTTTGTGACAAAAAGTGAGGTCTGCAAAATACTCACTATACCTCTCAGAAAATAGCTTGGGGTGTCTACTTTCCAAAATGGTGTCATTTTGGGGGGTTTTGTGCCACCTGGGCATTCCATGGCCTCCGAAACTGTGATAGGCACTGAAGAGTGAAATCAAAAATTTACGCCCTTAGAAAGCCTGAAGGCGGTGCTTGGATTTCGGGGTCCCGTACGCGGCTAGGCTCCCAAAATGTCTCACACATGTGGTATCCCCGTACTCAGGAGAAGCAGCAGAATGTATTTTGGGCTGTAATTTCACATATTCCCATGGCATGTTTGAGCAATATATCATTTAGTGACAACTTTGTGCAAAAAAAAAATAAATAAATTGTCTCTTTCCCGCAACTTGTGTCACAATATAAAATATTCCATGGACTCGACATGACTCTCAGCAAATATCTTGGGGTGTCTACTTTCCAAAATGGGGCCATTTGGGGGGTTTTGAACTGTCCTGGCATTTTATGCACAACATTTAGAAGCTTATGTCACACATCACCCACTCTTCTAACCACTTGAAAACAAAGCCCTTTCTGACACTTTTTGTTTACATGAAAAAATTATTTTTTTTTTGCAAGAAAATTATTTTGAACCCCTAAACATTATATATTTTTTTAAAGCAAATGCCCTACAGATTGAAATGGTGGGTGTTTCATTTTTTTTCACACAGTATTTGCGCAGCAATTTTTCAAACGCATTTTTTGGGGAAAAAACACACTTTTTTAAATTTTAATGCACTAAAACACACTATATTGCCCAAATGTTTGATGAAATAAAAAAGATGATCTTAGGCCGAGTACATGGATACCAAACATGACATGCTTTACAATTGCGCACAAATGTGCAGTGACAACAAAATAAATACATTTTTAAAAGCCTTTAAAAGCCTTTACAGGTTACCACTTTAGATTTAAAGAGGAGATCTACTGCTAAAATTACTGCCCTCAATCTGACCTTCTCGGTGATACCTCACATGCATGGTGTAATTGCTGTTTACGTTTGATGACAGACCGCCGCTTGCGTTTGCCTTAGCGCGAGAGCAGGGGGCGACAGGGGTGGGTTTTTTTTTTGTTTTTTTTCTTTATTTTTTTTTGCTCTTTTATCTTATTTTTAAACTGTTCCTTTCATTTTTTTTTTTAATCATCTTTATTGTTATCTCAGGGAATGTAAATATCCCCTATGATAGCAATAGGTAATGACAGGTATTCTTTTTCGAAAAAATTGGGGTCTATTAGACCCTAGATCTCTCCTCTGCCCTCAAAGCATCTGACCATACCAAGATCGGTGTGATAAAATGCTTTCCCAATTTCCCAATGGCGCTGTTTACATCCGGCGAAATCTAAGTCATGAAATGCTTGTAGCTTCCGGTTTCTTAGGCCATAGAGATGTTTGGAGCCACTCTGGTCTCTGATCAGCTCTATGGTCAACTGGCTGAATCACCGGCTGCATTCTCAGGTTCCCTGTTGAGACAGGAGAGCCAGAGAAAAACACGGAAGATGGTGGGGGGGCATTCCCTTCCACGGCTTGTAAAAGCAGTCTAGAGGCTAATTAGCCGCTAGGATTGCTTTTACATGAAAGCTGACCGCTGGCTGAAAAGAATGATACCAAGATGATACCTAAACCTGCAGGCATCATTCTGGTATAACCGCTCAAAGTTGTAAATGGCGTACCTGAAGACAAAAAAATGGTTATCAATAAAACACAGTAAACGGTAAAGTATAAAAAATTGCATACCTGAAAAACAAACATGATAAAACATAATAACAATAAACCATTGCAGAATAGAATACAGTAAAAAAAGATCAGAACAATAGAGAGAGAGATTAGAGAGAGAGAGAACAATAAAACAACAACTATTTTTTTTTTTTTTTTATATATATATATTTTTTTTTTTACACTTTTTTTGTAACTAACTTTTATAACTGTAACCGGTTCCAGGTTCGGGTCTCTCAAAATGCGATGGCATCTTGGGAGACCCTGTGAAAGTGTGCCTAGTCTGTGCAATGCTGTACCCTAAGCTAATACTCAACTAGTGAATGGTAGCATTCAAAACATTCACCAATGCAAAGACCAGGATTGTCAGGACAGGAGGGACAATAATAGCGTGTGTCATGCCTATATCCGCGCTTGCTGCAGACACAACATCTTTTTTGAGGGGGTTTGTTGGGTAGGGGTACTCGGGAGGACATAAAGAAAATGCCTCTCATGCAGCCGACTGCATTTGGTTGGGGATGTGAATGGGGGAAGTACGGGCGCTGCAGAAGTGGTGGATTCCCAATTATTAGGATTGGAGAATGCAGCAGGAAGGGCACTATGGGCACGACGGGCCTGTTTGTCTTCTTCTTGGTGGCAGCGGGACACTACTTGTGCTTGCCACCTCACCAGCTTGAACTGCACTTATGGGACTCGCCACGTCACCAAGTGTTAGCGCAGTGCTGGTTTGACTACGACTGAGATGTACTAGGCCGCTGGTGCTTGCCAGTTCACCAAAACGCTACCAAAAAAAACTGTTAGCGATCGCAAGGATGAGGCCTGACTCTGCGAACGCTGCAGTTATGCGTTTAGTGTTTTGTAAATGACAGTGATCGATCGATACTTCACTTTGGTGGGCTGGGCTGGGCTGGACCGGCCGGACGCGCAAAACGCAGGTGCTAGCAGGTATCTGGGCTGACCCCGCTAACACTGCGTTTTTGGGAACCCTAAACTGCTGGGGATGCTAGTATAGATCTGATCGGATCAGATATTGATCCGTTCAGATACTATACCACTAAGGGAGGTGTACGGTGCATGTGTGGGTGTTAGTGGTACTGGCGCTAACCTGACGCTGCCTGGGGCTGGTGCTTTCCAGTTCACCAAAACACTACCAAAAAAACTGTTAGCGATCGCAGGGATCAGGCCTGACTTTGCGAACACTGCAGAACGCTGCAGTTATGCGTTTAGTGTTTTGTAAGTGACAGTGATCGATCGATACTGCACTTGGGTGGGCTGGGCTGGGCAGATTGGCAAAACGCAGGTGCTAGCAGGTATCTGGGCTGATTCCGCTAACACTGCGTTTTTGGGAACCCTAAACTGCTGGGGACGCTAGTATAGATCTGATCGGATCAGATATTGATCCGTTCAGATACTATACCACTAAGGGAGGCGTATGCTGCGTGCGTGGGTGTTAGCGGTACTGGCGCTAATCTGACACTGCCTGGGGCGACGCGTATCACCGCCGGGCGATCAGGGGGCTAAACTTTTATTAGGTAATAAACGGCGGGTGCCCTGACACTATAAAAAATAAACGAACTAACGGTTATACGGTGATCAGTGGTGAAAGGGTTACCTAGGGGCAATCAAGGGGTTAAAACATTTATTAGATAGTATATGGGGGTCCCTGTCGCTATAAAACACTGACGGCGAACCTAAATATTTACGTCCGTAACTAGCGTCACCAGTGACACTAATACAGCGATCAGAAAAATGATCGCTTAGTGACACTGGCGACAGGGGGTGATCAAGGGGTTAAATCTTTATTAGGGGAGGTTAGAGGGGTACCCTAGACCTAAAGGGGGCTAACAGTAACTGTCCTAACACAGTAACTGTCACAAACTGACACCATGCAGTGATCAGAAAAAAAAAACCTGCTTGGTGTCAGTGTGACAGGGAGGGGTGATTGGGGGTGATGGGGGGCGATCGGGGGGGGGTATTGGGGGTGTTTTGTGTGCCTGGCATGTTCTACTGTGTGTGTGTTTGTGCACTCACATAGATGTCTTCTCTCCTCGGCACCAGAACGGAAAATACCGAGCCGAGGAGAGATGACATCATTTCCTTTGCTGCTGTTTAGCATACAGCAGCAAAGGAATGTTCTGATTGGCCGGCGGCGATCACGAGGGGGGGCCACGAATGGATGGCCTCCCCCTCACCTCCGATCACCGGGGGACAAAAGAGGACCGCCTTGGGCACCGGGGGAGGGGTCAGATCGGACCCCCCACCCGCGGGAGGCAGATCACGTAGATCTACATGATTTTGCCTGCCCGTGCCGCCTTGCCGACGTATATCGGCATGAGGCGGTCCTTAAGTGGTTAAAAACGGACATGTAATATGCCTTTACATTTCGTACCTGGGGTTATCTATAGTATGCCTGTAAAGGGGCACATGTTTCCCGTGTTTAGAACAGTCTGACAGCAAAATGACATTTCAAAGGAAAAAAAGTCATTTAAAACTACTTGGGGCTATTAATGAATTGCCGGTCCGACAATACACATAAAAGTTAATTGATAAAAATGGCATGGGAATTCCCCACAGGGGAACCCCAAACCAAAATTTTAAAAAATGACGTGGGGTCCCCCTAAATTCCATACCAGGCCCTTCAGGTCTGGTATGGATATTAAGGGGAACCCCGGCCAACATTTTTTTTAAAAATGGCGTGGGGTCCCTCTCAAAATCTATACCAGACCCTTCAGGTCTGGTATGGATCTTAGGGGAACCCCGCGCCAAAATTTTTTTTAAAAATGGCGTGGGGTCCCCCTAAAAGTCCATACCAGACCCTTATCCGAGCATGCAACCTGGCAGGCCGCAGGAAAAGAGGGGGGATGAGAGCACCCCCCCTCCTGAACCATACCAGGCCACATGCCCTCAACATTGGGAGGGTGCTTTGGGGTAGCCCCCCAAAACACTTTGTCCCCATGTTGATGAGGACAAGGGCCTTCAGTTTCTTCCTCCATCTTCTTCTTCTTCTGGTTCTTCTGGTTCTTCCTCTGGTGTTCTCGTCCAGAATCTTCCTCTGTGGCATTGGCGTCTTCTTTCCTTCTTCTCCTTGGGCCGCTCCGCATCCATGATGGTATGGAGGGAGGCTCCCGCTGTTTGACGCTTCTCTCTTCATCTTCTTTTCTTCATCTTCTTGTCTTCATCTTATTTTCGGGCCGCTCCGCATCCATGATGGCATGGAGGGAGGCTCCCGCTGTGTGACGCTTCTCCTCTTCTAACAGTTCTTAAATAACGGGGGGCGGAGCCACCCGGTGACCCCGCCCCCTCTGACGCACGGTGACTTGACGGGACTTCCCTGTGGTGTCACGAGGAATGCCACAGGGAAGTCCCGTCAAGTCCCCGTGTGTCAGAGGGGGCGGGAGTCACCGGGTGGCCTTGCCCCCGTTATTTAGGAACCGTCAGAAGAGGAGAAGCGTCACACAGCAGGAGTCTCCCTCCATGCCATCATGGATGCAACGCGGCCCGAAAAGAAGATGAAGACAAGAAGATGAAGACAAGAAGATGAAGAGAAGAAGATGAAGAGAGAAGCGTCACACAGCGGGAGCCTCCCTCCATGCCATCATGGATGCAGCACGGCCTGAGGAGAAGAAGGGAAGAAGACACCGACGCCGCGGAGGAAGATGCCGGATGAGAACACCGGAGGAAGAACCAGAAGAACCAGAAGAAGAAGAAGATAGAGGAAGAAACCGAAGGAAGGTAGAAGAAAGAAGAAAGAAGCATTTAAATAAAGGAATTGTCAAAAACTGTCTCTTGTCATTTTTAACATTTTTGACAGTTTTTTTGTGAAATGGTAGGGGTACTTTTGTACCCCCTTACCATTTCACACAGGGGGGGAGGACCGGGATCTGGGGGTCCCCTTGTTAAAGGGGTCTTCCAGATTCCGATAAGCTCCCCGCCTGCAGACCCCCACAACAACCGGCCAGGGTTGTGGGGATGAGGCCCTTGTCCTCATCAACATGGGGACAAGGTGTTTTGGGTGGCTACCCCAAAGCACCCTCCCAATGTTGAGGGCATGTGGCCTGGTATGGTTCAGGGGGGGCGCTCTCTCATCCCCCCTCTTTTCCTGCGGCCTGCCAGGTTGTGTGCTCGGATAAGGGTCTGGTATGGATTTTTGGGGGGACCCCACGGCGTTTTTTTATTTTGGCGTGGGGTTCCCCTTAACCACTTGACCACTGGGCACTTAAACCCCCTTAATAACCAGACCAATTTTCAGCTTTTGGTGCTCTCACATTTTGAATGACAATTACTCAGTCATGCAACACTGTATCTATATGAAATTTGTGTCCTTTTTTTTCACACAAATAGAGCTTTCTTTTGGTGGTATTTAATCACCGCTGGGTTCTTTATTTTTTGCGCTATAAAAGAAAAAAGACCGAAAAATCTGTAAAAAAATACATTTTTCTTTGTTTCTGTTATAAAATTTTGAAAATTAGTAATTTTTCTTCATATATTTTGGCCAAAATTTATACCGCTACATATCTTTGGTAAAAATAACCCAAATTAGTGTATATTATTTGGTCTTTGTGAAAGTTATAGCGTCCACAAGCTATGGTACCAATATCTGAAAATTGATCACACCTGAAGTACTGATGGCCTATCTCATTTCTTGAGACCCTAACATGCCAGGAAAGTACAAATACCCCCCAAATGACCCCTTTTTGGAAAGAAAACATTCCAAGGTATTTAGAAAGATGCATGGTGAGTTTTTTGAAGTTGTCATTTTTTCCCACAATTCTTTGCAAAATCAAGTTTGTTTTTTTTTCTTTCTTTTTTTTCACAAAATTGTCATATTAGCAGGTTATTTCTCACACACAGCATATGCATACCACAAATTACACCCCAAAACACATTCTACTATTACTCCCGAGTACGGCGATACCAATGTGTGAGACTTTTACACAGCGTGGCCACATACAGAGGCCCAACATGCAGGGGAGCACCTTCAGGCGTTCTGGAGCACCCAGGCCAATTCTGACATTTCTCTCCTACATGTAAAAATCATCATTTATTTGCTAGAAAATTACATAGAACCCCAAAACATTATATATGTTTTTTTAGCAAAGACCCTAGAGAATACAATAGCGGTCATTGCAACTTTTTATCTCGCACAATATTTGCGCAGCAATTTTTCGAAAGCTTTTTTTTTTAAAAAAAACAGTTTTTTGCTTAAAAAAAACCCAAAACAGTAAGGTTAGCCCAATGTTTTTGCATAATATGAAAAATTAAGTTACACTGAGTAAATAGATACCTAACATGTCACCTTTCAAAATTGCACATGCTTGTGGAATGGCGCCAAACTTCACTACTTAAAAATCCCCATAGGCGACGCTTTAAAATTTTTTACTGGTTACAACTTTTGAGTTACAGAGGAGGTCTAGAGCCAAAATTATTGCTCTCGCTCTACCGATTGCAGCGATACCTCACATGTGTGGTTTGAACACAGTTTTCATATGTGGGCGGGACTTACGTATGCGTTCACTTCTGCATGCGAGAACACGGACAGGGGCGCTTTAAAATTAAAAAAAAAATTTATTGTTCATTTTACTTTATTTATTTTAGTTTGACACTTTTTTCCCCCCAAAATTTTTTTTGATCACTTTTATTCCTATTACAAGGAATGTAAACATCCCTTGTAATAGGAATATGGCATGACAGGTCCTCTTTACAGTGAGATATGGGGTCAATAAGACCCCACATCTCACCTCTAGGCTGTGCCTGAAATAAAAAAAAAAAAAAAAAAAAAGATCCTGGCTTCGATCGTAGCGGTGAGTCGGTAGAAGCACCGGAAGCCGGCGGGAGGGGGGGACATCCCCTCTCGCCTCCCGTAAGAACGATCAAGCAGTGTAACAGCCACTATGATCATTCTTATGGTGTAGGGAATCGCTGGCTGAAAAAGCTGATATCTGAATGATGCCTGTAGCTGCACCCATCATTCAGATATCCCCGCACAAAGTCAAGGACGTCATATGACGGAAGGCGGGAAGTGGTTAAAACGCTTTTTTTTTAACACAAAGTTGTCCATTTATACAATATTTCTAACACATAGCATG
The DNA here is from genome assembly GCA_037952925.1 of Lithobates clamitans. NCBI lineage: Eukaryota > Metazoa > Chordata > Amphibia > Anura > Ranidae > Lithobates > Lithobates clamitans. Next base: position 12,208,652 of record JBBGZY010000304.1, on the reverse strand, counting down.
TACATACCACAAATGACACCCCAAAATAGATTCTCCTACTCCTCCTGAGTACGGCGATACCACATGTGTGAGACTTCCACAGCCTGGCCACATACAGAGGCTGGGTATGGCTGAGCATGGCAGGGTATGGCTGAGCATGGCAGGGTATGGCGGAGCATGGCCGAGTATGGCTGAGCATGGCCGAGTATGGCTGAGCATGGCCGAGTATGGCTGAGCATGGCCGAGTATGGCTGAGCATGGCTGGGTATGGCAGAGTATCGGCGAGTATGACTGGGTATGGCAGAGTATGGCTGGGTATCACCGAGTATTGCAGAGTATGGCTGGGTATTGCGGGGTATTGCAGAGTATGGCTGGTAGGGATGAGCTTCGAGTTCGAGTCGAACTCATGTTCGACTCGAACATTGGCTGTTCGCAAGTTCGCCGAACACCGAACAATTTGGGGTGTTCGCGGCAAATTCGAATGCCGCGGAACACCCTTTAAAAGTCTATGGGAGAAATCAAAAGTGCTAATTTTAAAGGCTTATATGCAAGTTATTGTCATAAAAAGTGTTTGGGGACCCGGGTCCTGCCCCAGGGGACATGGATCAATGCAAAAAAAAGTTTTAAAAACGGACGTTTTTTCAGGAGCAGTGATTTTAATAATGCTTAAAGTCAAACAAAAAAAGTGTAATATCCCTTTAAATTTCGTACCTGGGGGGTGTCTATAGTATGCCTGTAAAGGGGCGCATGTTTCCCGTGTTTAGAACAGTCTGACAGCAAAATGACATTTCGAAGGAAAAAACTCATTTAAAACTACCGCGGCTATTAATGAATTGCCGGTCCGACAATACACATAAAAGTTCATTGATAAAAACGGCATGGGAATTCCCCACAGGGAAACCCCGAACCAAAATTAAAAAAAAAAAACAATGACGTGGGGGGGTCCCCCTAAATTCCATACCAGGCCCTTCAGGTCTGGTATGGATATTAAGGGGAACCCCGGCCAAAATTAAAAAAAAAAAATGACGTGGGGTTCCCCCTAAATTCCATACCAGACCCTTCAGGTCTGGTATGGATTTTAAGGGGAACCCCGCGCCAAAAAAAAAAAAAAAAACGGCGTGGGGTTCCCCCAAAAATCCATACCAGACCCTTATCCGAGCACGCAACCTGGCAGGCCGCAGGAAAAGAGGGGGGGGACGAGAGTGCGGCCCCCCCCCCTCCTGAACCGTACCAGGCCACATGCCCTCAACATTGGGAGGGTGCTTTGGGGTAGCCCCCAAAACACCTTGTCCCCATGTTGATGAGGACAAGGGCCTCATCCCCACAACCGTGGCCGGTGGTTGTGGGGGTCTGCGGGCGGGGGGCTTATCGGAATCTGGAAGCCCCCTTTAACAAGGGGACCCCCAGATCCCGGCCCCCCCCTGTGTGAAATGGTAAGGGGGTACTTACCCCTACCATTTCACTAAAAAAGTGTCAAAATAGTTAAAAATGACAAGAGACAGTTTTTGACAATTCCTTTATTTAAATGCTTCTTCTATCTTCCTTCATCTTCTTCTTCTTCTGGTTCTTCTGGCTCTTCTGGTTCTTCCTCCGGCGTTCTCGTCCAGCATCTCCTCTGCGGCGTCTTCTATCTTCTTCTCCTCGGGCCGCTCCGCACCCATGGCATGAGGGGAGGCTCCCGCTCTTCTCTTCATCTTCTTCTTCATCCTCTTCTCTTCTTCATCTTCTTCATCTTCATCTTCTCTTCTTAATTTTCTTCTGCGGGCCGCTCCACATCCATGCATGGAGGGAGGCTCCCGCTGTGTGACGGCGTCTCCTCGTCTGACGGTTCTTAAATAACGGGGGGCAGGGCCACCCGGTGACCCCGCCCCCGTTATTTAAGAACCGTCAGACGAGGAGACGCCGTCACACAGCGGGAGCCTCCCTCCATGCATGAGGATGAAGAAGAAGATGAAGAGAAGAGCGGGAGCCTCCCCTCATGCCATGGGTGCGGAGCGGCCCGAGGAGAAGAAGATAGAAGACGCCGCGGAGGAGATGCTGGACGAGAACGCCGGAGGAAGAACCAGAAGAGCCAGAAGAACCAGAAGAAGAAGAAGATGAAGGAAGATAGAAGAAGCATTTAAATAAAGGAATTGTCAAAAACTGTCTCTTGTCATTTTTAACTATTTTGACACTTTTTTAGTGAAATGGTAGGGGTAAGTACCCCCTTACCATTTCACACAGGGGGGGGCTGGGATCTGGGGGTCCCCTTGTGAAAGGGGGCTTCCAGAATCCGATAAGCCCCCCGCCCGCAGACCCCCACAACCACCGGCCACGGTTGTGGGGATGAGGCCCTTGTCCTCATCAACATGGGGACAAGGTGTTTTGGGGGCTACCCCAAAGCACCCTCCCAATGTTGAGGGCATGTGGCCTGGTACGGCTCAGGAGGGGGGGGCCGCACTCTCGTCCCCCCCTCTTTTCTTGCGGCCTGCCAGGTTGCGTGCTCGGATAAGGGTCTGGTATGGATTTTTGGGGGAACCCCACGCCGTTTTTTTTTTTTTTTGGCGCGGGGTTCCCCTTAAAATCCATACCAGACCTGAAGGGTCTGGTATGGAATTTAGGGGGAACCCCACGTCATTTTTTTTTTAAATTTTGGCCGGGGTTCCCCCTACTATCCATACCAGACCTGAAGGGCCTGGTATGGAATTTAGGGGGACCCCCCCACGTCATTTTTTTTTTTTTTTAATTTTGGTTCGGGGTTTCCCTGTGGGGAATTCCCATGCCGTTTTTATCAATGAACTTTTATGTGTATTGTCAGACCGGCAATTCATTAATAGCCGCGGTAGTTTTAAATGAGTTTTTTCCTTCGAAATGTCATTTTGCTGTCAGACTGTTCTAAACACGGGAAACATGCGCCCCTTTACAGGCATACTATAGACACCCCCCAGGTACGAAATTTAAAGGGATATTACACTTTTATTGTTTGACTTTAAGCATTATTAAAATCACTGCTCCTGAAAAAACGGCCGTTTTTAAAACTTTTTTTGCATTGATCCATGTCCCCTGGGGCAGGACCCAGGTCCCCAAACACTTTTTATGACAATAACTTGCATATAAGCCTTTAAAATTAGCACTTTTGATTATTCATGTTCGTGTCCCATAGACTTTAACGGTGTTCGCGTGTTCGAGCGAACTTTTTTCCTGTTCGCATGTTCTGGTGCGAACCGAACAGGGGGGTGTTCGGCTCATCCCTAATGGCTGGGTATGGCAGAGTATTGTGGGTTATGGCAGAGTATTGCAGATTTTTGCGGGGTATTGCAGAGCATGGCTGGGTATGGCAGAGTATTGCAGAGTATGGCTGGGTATTGCGGGGTATTGCAGAGTATGGCTGGGTATGGCAGAGTATTGCGGGTTATGGCAGAGTATTGCAGATTTTTGTGGGGTATTGCAGAGCATGGCTGGGTATGGCAGAGTATTGCAGAGTATGGCTGGGTATCACTGAGTATTGCAGAGTATGGCTGGGTATTGTGGGGTATTGCAGAGTATTGCGGGATATTTCGGGGTATTGCAGGGTATGGCAGAGTATTGCGGGGTATTTCGGGGTATTGCAGAGTATTGCGGGGTATTGCAGGGTATGGCAGAGTATTGCAGGGTATTTCGGGGTATTGCAGAGTATTGCGGGGTATTGCAGGGTATGGCAGAGTATTGCGGGGTATTTCGGGGCATTGCAGGGTATGGCAGAGTATTGCGGGGTATTGCAGGTTATGGCAGAGTATTGCGGGGTATTTCGGGGCATTGCAGGGTATGGCAGAGTATTGCAGGGTATTTCGGGGCATTGTGGGGTATGGCAGAGTATTGCAGGGTATTTAGGGGTATTGCAGGGTATGGCAGAGTATTGTGGGGTATTTCAAGGTATGGCAGAGTATTGCAGGGTATTTTGGGGTATTGCAGGGTATGGCAGAGTATTTCGGGGTATTGCAGGGTATGGCAGAGTATTGCAGGGTATGGCAGAGTATTGCGAGGTATTTTGGGGCATTGCAGGGCATGGCAGAGTATTGTGGGGTATTTCAAGGCATTGCAGGGTATAGCAGAGTATTGCAGGGTATTTCGGGGCATTGCAGGGTATGGCAGAGTATTGCGAGGCACTACAGATGCACTACACTAGGCACTACAGATGCACTACAGATGCAGCCCACAACGCTGCAGCCATCCATCTATCCCCATCTCCGCTCACAGTGTACCGATCGGTACACAGGAGGGGAGGAGAGGAACCGGCATCATCAGATGACGCCGGTTTGTTTACATGTGATTGCGCCATCAAATGATCAGCGGCCATTTACCGGGATCCGTGATGCGCTGGGTCCTCTGGACCCGGCGGTCATGGATGCTCTCGAGTGCGTGCCCTAGGGGGCGCGCGAGAGCCGAATTCTGGGAGGACGTCCCTGGACGCCCTCCCGAGGTTAAACAACCGCCCTGTAGCCGTCATTTGGCTATGGGCCGGTTGTTAAGTGGTTAAAATCCATACCAGACCTGGAGGGTCTGGTATAGATTTTGAGGGGGACCCCACACCATTTTTTTATAAATTTTGGCCGGGGTTCCCCTTAATATCCATAGCCAGGCCTGAAGGGCGTGGTATGGAATTTAGGGGGACCCCCACGTCATTTTTTTTTTAAATTTTGGTTCGGGGTTCCCCTGTGGGGAATTCCCATGCCATTTTTATCAATGAACTTTTATGTGTATTGTCGGACCGGCAATTCATTAATAGCCGCGAGTAGTTTAAATGACTTTTTTTCTAGACTGTTCTAAACACGGGAAACAAGCGCCTCTTTACAGGCATACTATAGACACCCCCAGGTACGAAATTTAAAGGGATATTACACTTTTATTGTTTCACTTTAAGCATTATTAAAATCATGCTCCCGAAAAAACGGCCGTTTTTAAAACTTTTTTTGCATTGATCCATGTACCCTGGGGCAGGAACCAGGTCCCCAAACACTTTTTATGACAATACCATAAATATAAGCCTTTAAAATTAGCACTTTTGATTTCTCCCATAGACTTTTAAAGGGTGTTCCATGGCATTCGAAGTTGCCGCGAACACCCCAAATTGTTCGCTGTTCGGCGAACTTGCGAACAGCCGATGTTCAAGACGAACATGAGTTTGACTCGAACTCGAAGCTCATCCCTAATCAAAAGGGAGGATGTTAAGATGGTCACCATGGAGTCCTGCAGGTGAGGAATATCAGAGGTAGAGGATCCCCTGTGCTGTGTACATGGCAGGGTTGGGGGTGTGATGGTCTTCTCCTGGAGTCCAGGGTTGGGGATTTCATAGTGCTTTGGGGGGCAGTGGGTACCTGATTTTGACAGGTACCAGCTCCCACTTCTGCTCGGGCTACCTAGGCAGCCCCTCCCTGCAATCTTCTGGGACACGTCAGGGGTCCTAGAAGATTTTTTTGGCCATTCAGGACAGCGCAGTGAGACATACGCACCTGGCTGTGAAGCTGCAAGCTGTCACAGCCGGGTGCCCACAGTAGTATTGCCGGCACCATGGACAGGCAGGGTAGAGAAGGAGGGTTTGGGTGGCCACGTCGCTGGATCCTGGGACAGGTGAGTGTCTTTTTATTAAAAGTCAGCAGCTACACTTTTTGTAGCTGCTGGCTTTTAATAAACAAAAAAACGTGTGGAACTCGTGGAACGTTTGGATTAAAAAGAATCTCACTCACAAAGTGCAATAATCCGATGCACTACAGGGTACAGGCTTCACATAGGAGGAAAACACACTGATGCTGGGAGGTCAGGAGGGATAGAATCCACAGCTGACAAACAACCCTGTGAAGTTCACTTTACTGGCTCCATGCTGACAGCTCCCCTGGGCTCCCCTGTTTGGACATTCCAGAACACTAGTAGGGCGTACACACGGTCGGACTTTGTTCGGACATTCCGACAACAAAATCCTAGGATTTTTTCCGACGGATGTTGGCTCAAACTTATTTTGTCTACACACGGTCGCACAAAGTTGTCGGAATTTCCGATCGCCAACCACGCGGTCACGTACACCACGTACGACGAGACTAGAAAAGGCCGGTTCAGAACCAAGCGCGGCACCCTTTGGGCTCCTTTTGCTAATCTCGTGTTAGTAAAAGTTTGGTGAGAGACGATTCGCACTTTTTCAGACTCGGGGCTTTCAGATCGTTTTCTGCCGTTCAGTTTGTGCTTGTGGGTTTGTATCTGCTCTTCAGTGTGTGCAAGCAAGTTCCGCGTGACTTAGTCATTGTATTCTTGTTCGTTCGTTATTGTTTTTCAGGTCGCTCTTCACAGGCCTTGCGGTTCTTCAGTGCATTCTGTTACTTCGTTCTGAGCAGCCGACCATTTTCTAGCCATGTTTCATATGCATACTCCTCGCAGAGTTCGTGCTGTACGGGGGCTTGGTGTTGGGGTCCTGACCTTGACACAAGTCCAGTCCATGAACAGGGTGGGGAGGAGTTCATGGACCAAGAATTGGTTGCTTCAGCGTGACCAGTTCTCTCATATGCCTTTGCTCCGTGAGATCCGTGAGAATAATCCTGATGATTTCAGGAACTTTCTCAGGATGACGGACCCCGTGTTTCACCGTTTGTTGGCTTCGCTGACCCCCTATATCAGCAGGCAGGATACCTGCATGAGGCAAGCCATCACTCCGGAGCAGAGGTTGGTCGCTACCCTGCGGTATTTGGCGACAGGGAGAAGCCTGCAGGACTTGAAGTTCTCGACAGGCATCTCCCCCCAGGTTCTGGGTATCATTATCCCAGAGACCTGTTCTGCCATCATACAGGTCCTGCAGAAGGAGTATATGAAGGTAAGATTTTTATCCTTTTATATCACATTTTATTGTATTGAATGTTTGCTAATATATTGTATTTCTTTCCTCATTCCCTAATTACCATGATTGTAATATGCTGTGAATGTCCCCTTTGTTCTCGTGCATGCTGGATTTTTATGTAATTATTATTTTATGTCCTTCATACATATTTGCCCTTCACTAACCTCCCCAGCATGGTGTCTCCTGGCCCTATATTCACCTCATGTAGTCACTTAACAATGTATTTTATCTGCTCCATAGTAGTGCTTTACCCCAAACACCCCTAAAATGTTTGGCAATGTTATTTTTGATTTAAATTCAGGCAGAGTGCCAGAGGTTTTTTTTTGTGGTGTCCCCAAATAATTTTTAGTAACCCTCCCTCCCCCAACTGCTAAGTCAGCTGATCACAATTCTCTATCCTCAATCATCTATCTGCTGACTTTGCCAAACCCATACACACTATACCCATCTCTTTAGTGCTCATATTTATGGATGAATTCCCCAAAGCATGTAGTGCAAGGGCCTGCCTGTATACTTTCCAATGGTACTGTTTAAAGTTTTTGTATCCTATTATTATCTTGATAGGTAATAGCAGAATGTCTAAATGTCCTCAAATGTGTACAATGTGTATTTATATCTTTGTATTATGACACTTCTTACCTGTCCAGTGGACTGCCAATAGTGTAACTAAGGAGGGGCTGTTCCAAGTAATACACATTATTTAGGCATTCATCTCTCAATGAAGTGAAGAGGGTTACCTGTCCAAGATTTCCACACACCCCCTATAATGTTAGAAATGGCCCATGAGAGGGGGGGAGGGGGAATATGATAGGTGTACCTTATACTTTAGCCTTGTTAAATTCCCCTTAATAAATGCTATCTGGAGGTTTCCCCATAATGTTTGTGTCTGATCTGCTTGCCATGTTTCAGAGTAAAAATAGTAATGTTTATTGTTTTTTCCTCAACAGTTTCCTTCCACGCCACAGGAATGGCAGACTGTGGCCTCCCACTTTGCCGAGCGGTGGGACTTTCCTAACTGCGGTGGGGCAATTGATGGGAAACACGTCCACATCGTCCCACCACCCAACTCGGGGTCGTACTATTATAATTACAATGTGTTTAATAGTATAGTGATGTGGGCGGTGGTGTCGGCTAATTACGACTTCTTGTATGTGGACGTGGGGAAGAATGGTCGGATGTCCGAAGGTGGAGTCATCGCCCAGATGGAGTTTTACAGGCATCTCCAGAATGGCAGCTTGGACTTGCCAGCTCCAGAGGACAATGTTGAAGGACTCCCATTTGTGTTCGTTGCTGATGAAGCGTTTGCGCTGGGGGACCACCTGATGCGGCCATTCCCAATGAGGACCCTCACCCCGGAACAGAGGGTCTTTAATTACCGGCTGGCCAGAGCCCGAAGAGTGGTGGAGAACACATTTGGAATCCTGGCCAGCCGCTTCTGTCTATTTATGACACCCATCCATATGGCGGAGTATAAACTGAACCATATTATACTTGCATGCTGTGTTCTCCATAACTTTTTAAGGAAACATTCGGCCAACTATGCTGGCTCAGTTGGGCCTGAGGCCGGAATGATACATCAAACCACACTGACGGTGCTTGAAAGTGGCCGTCCTGGCTTGCCCTCCCTGAGTGCCCGTGATGTCCAGTTACGCTACCTGGAGTTCTTTGTGGGTAGGGGGGCTATCAATATGCCAGACAATCTGTGAAGCCTTTTTATAAAAAAAACAAAAAAGAAATTCTTTGTGGACATTTACTGCTTGTGTTTGTTTTAGCTGACCCTGACAGAAATGTTTTGAGTGCAGAAAATGTTGTGATTGTGTAACCTTATACAAAGCACTGTTGGCTGTTATTTACTAAATGCAAAAACATATTTCACTACAAGTGCACTTGCAACTGCACTGAAACTGCACTTGTAGTGCAAAGTGGATTTGCCCTTAGGAAATAACCCCCATTTTCTCAGAAAACAACAATTACATCACCCCAAAAGTGTTGTAGCGTTGAGACAATAATCCACACATTCTTGATTAACAATCTTTTTAATGCCTGCACAATCACATGTGCATTTACCAAAGGTTTTTCAAACAAACCAACATGTTTGTGGTATACCAATTTTTGTGGTGGCATTATCAAAACTCAAAATGTCCATTTTACATAAAACAGGTATGTGTAAAACCAACAAGAAAGACACAAATCTTGAACTTACAAAGTTCACCTTTGGTAGAACTTGAAGGCAATATCAGACATGAGTATTTAGGAACTGTGTTTGATATTGCTTTCAGATGGGGGGAAATCACCCCTGGAAAAGCCAAATGCACACAATTTTGCCAATGTCAACATGTGCTAGCTGCCATCACGGGGGATCAAAGGATGTGTTTTGGGGGAGCAAGCCCTTCCTCTCAGCTACTTTACTATTGAGGAAGGGGTTGCACCCCAAAACGCGTCCATTGATCTCCCATGATGGCAGATAGCACATGTTGACACACTGTATGCAGTAGCACACAAAACAAGAAAGTGATTTGGAGAGGCTTTAAACTCGCCCCAAAACATCAATGATGTTTTTATATTTTGGAATAATGCTTGATGATTTCCAATTGTAAATTACACCCCATGATCTCCCCGATCAGGATCTGGGCACTTTCGGATGTGAAAGGATCTGGATCCACACCCTCACGATCACCTAAAAAGAGAGGAACCCCAAAATAAATTTGGTCTAAAAAAAATGCCGCCATCCATCTCTTATCTGAGCCTGTGGTCGCAGACACTGACCTGTTGTGGTGACTAGTTCCACCATGTCTTCCTCCTCCTGCTCAGCTTGTGTTGGGGGGATTTCCCCTTCTTCCAGAGGGGAGGGGGCTCTGGTCTCCTCAGATGAGGGGTGTCTTCCGAGTCTTTTCTCCCCTATGTAAAGCAAAAATGGTATAATTAGCACACAGATATTTAATGGCAGAACTATAAAGATGAAACATTGCTTGGAAGTGGGGTACAATTGTCTATTTTAGCAGAGTTCCAAGATGTAGCTTTTTTAGTGTCCTTTGTCAAGCTGCAATACTTTACCTGTTTGGTGCAAGCTTCACAGATGGAGACCCCCCTATAGTATTCACTGGAGCACCTGTGTGGCCCCCTAATAAAAATGGTGTTCTTTTGTCCCACACTAGTGCTCCAGTGTCCAGATGTTAAAACAGCTGCTGAGTGTCTTCTCCTTACACAGAATCTAGTTAGCATTTTATTCTAGTAACAAAGCCATCTACACAACCCAATTCTTTGAAGACAAGTATAGGGCGTCAAAATGGTGGCCAAATGCATATGGCCTAAACAATGGTATTTTATAGTTGGAACAAAAAATGTTTGATCCAAACGAATAATGTGCCCATGAACATGAAAGTTGCCATTTTAAACTGTACAACAGTTCCTAAAAGCACATGGAGCAGCACGAACGTCATAAACATAAAGAATAGGAACACAGCACAACTACTTACTTTTTTGCAGCACTCTCCAAGTCTTTCTGTACTGCTCATGTTCTCTGAATTTGAGGTCCGACCACCGCTTCCTGAGCTGATCTTTCGATCGTCGTACCCCGAAATTCCGGTGCAGACTCCTGACCACTTTCGCCATGATCTTGGCCTTTCGGACATTGGGGTTGGGGTAAGGTCCATACTTTCCATCATAGTCGGACTTCTTCAGGATGTCCACCATTTCCAACATCTCCCCAAAGGACATATTTGAGTCCCTAAATCTCCTTCTGGATCGGGACGTTTCAGGCTCCGGCCTTTCCTCCCCCTCCTCCTTGTTGCTACAATTAGCATGCACCTGCTGTCTATCCGCCATGTGCTCTTCCCCCACTGCGCCGAACGAAAAGGGCAGGGGAATAGACTAGAAAGAACGTCAGGGGTGGGTGGAGTTATACGCATGCGCAGTGTGTATAAAGCGTAACACACGTGCGTATTACGTACGATCTGTAAGCGGAGGAAGGAGCATCAGAGACGCCGATCGTGATAACGAAGGTAAGATCTAAACTTGCGCCTATACTGCTTCAAAATGGAAGCCTATATTGTAACAAGATTAGGGGAGTTTGGCCTGACATTAGGGTTTGTCTTGTGTTGTGTCTTGCAGAGTAAATGGATGGGTTCAACGACCACAATTTCCTGCCCATGTTCATTGACAAATACAGGGAGCTGCCCTGTCTGTGGCAGGTCAGACACCCCCACTATAATCACAAACAGAAGAGGCAGGCAGCGCTGGAGAAACTGCTGGAGTTGGTGAAGCCGGTGGTCCCCACAGCAACCATCCCTTATTTAAAAGCTAAAATTGGTGGCCTGAGGAGCACTTATCTTAGGGAGCGCAAGAAGGTCACAGATTCCCAGAGATCCGGAGCTGCAGCAGATGATGTTTATGTCCCCAGACTGTGGTACTATGAGAGACTGCGATTTCTGTCAGACCACACTGAAGTCAGGGAATCCCTCTCCACCCTTCCTTCCATGCTTCCTTCCACCCCAGCTGAGGCTTCCAATGCCCAACCTGGGCCTTCCAGCCAGGAAGAAGTGGAGGAGCCCAGCTGGAGTCAGGTATAGCATTCTTCTACAGATTTCTGGTCAATAAATAAATGATGTTTACTAGATGTTATTATTGATCACTAATTGCTGATTGAAAAAAGTGTTTTAAATATCAATAGACAGTAGTTTGCACCCAAAATTGGGACAAGTATGAAAAATGCTGGGCTCAGAAGGATAGTCTGTTATATTTGTTAACATTCAATTTGCAGCAGTCAGGAGGTGAAAATTGTGTGTGATTGATGAAGAAAAAACTAAAACGATGTCCCTTTTTCATACACAGGAAGACCTCAGCCAGGAGGAGGTTGTGGAATGTGGCAGCCAGGAGGAGGCGGGGCTAAGTGTCAGCCAGGAGAAGCCTGGGACCAGTCGCAGCCTGACTGAGTCTCAGGTCCCTCCCCTCCGCCTGCCACATAAATGAGCCAGGAAGGCCACTACGAGTCCCGTGCAGGATTCAGCATTCAGGCTGATCCAGGAGGCTTCTGCGTCCCTCAGAGCCTTACCAACTCCTGAAGAGGCCTTTGCCTGCATGGCTGCCACCAAATTGCAGGGCATGCAGGAGGGTCAACGCAGGCTCTGTGAGGACCTTCTGTACAAAGTCCTACGTAATGGGGTGAGTGGGGAACTAACACCCAAGACGGATGTCATTGAGTTGGACCATCCTCCTCCTCCTCCTGCTGCCACAACTCCACCACCACAGCCACCGCGTGTAAGGAAGCGTGGAAGGAAGACCTGAGAGTGATGACCCTGGGTTCAGTCTGGTCTGACAGAAGATGCAGTCTCTCGTATGACCACAGCCTGGGGACACAGATGTCATCTGCTGCTTTCCGGATCTCTGGGACTTCTGGACCAGACTGCACTCCCTTAGATAAGGACTCCTCAGGCCACCAATTTTGCTTTCAAATTATTGATGTCTGCCCTGGGGGTCCAAGGCTTCACCCACTTCTGCAGTTTCTCCAGCGTTGCCTCCCTCTTTGTTTAGTTGTGACCCCTTAATAAAATTTTTTAGGTAAATTCTACTCTCCTGTGTGTGTTTTCATCCAAAAAGGACCGTTTGTTGGTGACGATTCAGGTACATTTCTAAAGTGCAATGTGAAATTAACAAGGGACAACAACACCAAACAATCTCCTACAGATTAAATAGAACAACATATCAATGGTGTTGTGGGAACTTGTCACAAAAAACACACACAAACATTTTTTGAGGAGTACAAATCAAAATCGCCTAAAAAAAATTAAAAAAAAATACAAACACAAAAAAAGAATCTACATTAAAGCCAAAAAATATATATATGTTGTCAGATGTGAGAAATCAAAATATATTGAGGGAATCACGATAAATAGTAACGAAATAAGTTTGTGAGAAGTGTGTGTGAATATGAGCAGCAAAACTACCTAATTCTTGTCACATTATAAAGAAGAAGAGATTGCGCTGTATTAAACCATTTTTAACATTGCAGCGTGACGAAAGTGCTGTATCCATTGCGAACGCTAAGTTTACCAGAACGAGCTGTTCCATCTTGGAATTTCTTCTGAGCATGCTTGGCACTTTGTGCGTCGGAACAGGCCACACACGGTCGGAATTGACGCGATCGGATTTTGTTGTCGGAAAATTTTATCTCCTGCTCTCCAACTTTGTGTGTCGGAAAATCCGATGGAAAATGTCCGATGGAGCCCACACACGGTCGGAATTTCCGACAACACGCTCCGATCGGACATTTTCCATCGGAAAAACCGACCGTGTGTACGGGGCATAGGAGTTAACACAGTGGAATGTGCAAACGGTGGAAGTCCAGGGAAACTGTCAGCACGGAGTGTGTACGAGGTGTAAGTAGAGTACAAACTCATATTTACTCTACTTGCTGCTGTTAAAATAACTTTGTCTTAATGAATCCTGTGTTTTTAAAAAAAATTGCATCTACATACTGCATTTTTCAGAGTGTACACGCCGCTCATGTGACTGCCTGGCCCACCTCTCTCCTCTCTAGTCTCTCATCCTGGCTGACGTCATGGGTAATTCTTAGCCCTGCCTGCTGACTGTAGCTATCAGATCAGAAGAGAGGCGGGCCGGGCAGTCACATGAGCAGCCTGGGCACTTTGAAAAATGCAGTATGTAGATGAATATTTTTTAAAAAGCACATACAGTGGGGCACTTAATGTATTGTAACACGGGATTCATTAAGACAAAGTTATTTTAACACCAATAGAGTACGCTCGGAGCGCTCTCCCAGGAGGAGCGGGGCAAGTCGGGATGACATCACCCGCCAATCGATTATGGCGGTCACAGCATTGATGCCACATCGGGGACACCCGAATAGCGAAGCATCAATGCTGCGATTAATTTCAGCACCCCTAGAAAAAAGCCTTTACCTGCACAGCTTCCCACTATGTTTTCTCATATGAATAGTGCAGTTTATGGATTAGGTGTGAATGTTAATTACAGCCTATCACCTACAAAGCAAATGAATGAACTGTAACCTTAGAACTATCTTGTCATTCAAAATAGGCTGATTTGTTTCCATGGGAAGAGTTAATCTGCAAAAATTGTATCAGAGTAACAGGATTCTCATTTTCTGTGTGGTTCTTGAGCTTCCTTGAGAGCCTCGCCACCTTTTTACGGGCTTCACTTGAAAGCCCATTTTCCGGGGAGGTCCAAAGAGAAACATTAACTGTCGGATGGATGGCAGTGAGGAAAATGTATTTTTCAATATAGTAACTGTTTTATTTGAATGTATCATGTCTTAGTTACACCACAACTGATAGACCAGCTGACTTGTATATTACAATGAGTATTAGTAAGAAATATGTGGTAAAACATTTGTTTATTTATTTGTATTTGTTTTTACATTTATAAGTATATTAATGTTTTGGTTATCTTTTATTATTAACAGTTTACAATGACTGTCTACAGGGAGCAGAGGTAGCCAACTAGAGACCAGTAAAAATAACAAACATGTTATACTTCCCTGCTCTGTGCATTGGTTTTGAGCAACCCAGATCCCCCTCTCCTCGGGTCCCTCACTGGTGCCCCTGGCTCCTTCCTACTAACGTTCGCATTCAAGCAGGCGTGCTCCTGCCCCACGGCCCTGTGTGTCCATTTACACCTTGAGTCAAGCTTCGCTCCCCCCTCCATCTCCTGATTAGCTCACTCACTGTAAATCCAAAAGCCAATCAGGAGTATGAGTCCCCAGAGAGGCAAGGCTCCCATGGACATCGCTGGATGAAGAGGGGGCTCAGGTAAGTATTAGGGGGGGCTGCTGCACACAGAAGATTTTTTACCTTCATGCACAGAATGCATGAAGGTAAAAAACCTTGTCCTTTACAACCACTCTAAAATTTAAATTTAAATTTTGAGTTTAGATACCCATTAAACTGTTCTTTACACATCTGTCATCATGGCAGCAGCAACTTCCTGACTAAGCTATAACAGTTTCGTTCCAAAGTAATGATTCAAAGAATTGTGAGTTTTCTGAATATTTGTTGGGAACTAACCATATGTGCATCTTGCTTTAGAAATGACAGTTTATCTCAAAATAAACTAAATATAATAGTATTTGATAAGTCTGCCCTATACTTTTCTGCAAATTAGTTTCCATAACCACACAAAGCAACAGATCTCAGTGGCTTTTATCCATCCAGATTTACAGATGTTAAAAGTTGGTGAGTTTATTCCCCAAATGAATGTTAAAAAGGAATACAATCAATAATATATCTTTTGGGGAAAATATGCTTTGTTTTACTAATGTGCATGATTCAAAATTGCACATAACTATTTTATGAACTGTTTTGTAGCTCCCATAGAAACGTAATATAGTGCCATAGGCAGAAAAAGAAAAGAAACTGCACAAGAGAATAATTAATAGCTTGAAGGTTTCAACTTAAAATCAATTTGGATTTGGTTCACTACAATTCTACAAAGGTAAGCTTCATGGGAAATGTAATGCAGTATAGTTTTCTTTGATATTTGTTCAATTCTTGTTAGGTTGTTTGTTTGTATTCACTTGGATTTTCAATGCATTTTATTTAAGAAATAGGAAAGTCTGTACCAGGTGCTTAGCTATCCAATATAATTGTTTTAATGTTTAGCTTATATTCCATTAGAGAATAATACACCTAGGCTGATTGCAACTCAGTCTTTAACAATTCACAAATGGCTTTTTTTAAATTCCAAATTCCACTTTTATTGTTCTTTTTAATTTAGTATTATTTAATTTTTCACATAAAAGTATAATAATTACGTTTATAGCAGGGTACACAATGGGAAATCCCAAATCAATGCAACTATAAATGTTAATTTTCTAAAACTCTATTTATAATGTTAATTTTCTAAACTCTATTTATAAAATAACAATTTGTTGACAGGTACGTTTCCATGAAGGATGCCACATTATTCCTTTAAATCCTGCCACATAAGAATTATGCAGGTTCTGTGGCTGTTTAATGAAAGGGATATAGGGGTGGAGGCGTGGAGGCAGTTGCTGCTACTGCCTATTCATGCGTGCACCCCCAGAGTTGGAAACTGGGACTTTTTCGGTACTAGATAAAGAATTTTTGCAGTAGAACAGAATATAAAAATTATATAAATTTTAATAATTACAATACAAAATTACATAAATCATATATACATACAAGCATAAAATCAGGATTATATACCACACTCAATACAGTAAATAACGAGTATAGCCTGCGGATTTTCTGTAGGGGGGTATATGGGACTTGATCTCGACCCTTGGACTTAAAGGTTCTTCAGTGCAAATAATTTTACACATTGTAAGTAACTTGTAAATTTTTGAATTATAAATTCTAATGATGTTTAGGGAAACCTGATACACCTCCTGCCCCAATCACTGCTGGACCACAGCCTGTTGAACTGCGACAATCACTGTAAAAAGAAAAAGTAAGGTCTAAAGCCAAGGGAGATGTGAAATGTTTAATTAGTGTAAAAGCACTATAAAGCTGTAACATCTTGAAGAATGTGAATTTTTGAAATTATGTGATTTTTCTTTACCATAATTATAATAGTATACATGTTTCCTTGGGTCTAAGATTAGATTTAGGTTGACAATAGAGTTCAAAGGAAATGTGTGCTTTGCTTGTGTAGAGAAAGGAAAAGGATTTTTTTTTGCCCCCTCTTAACACATATTAACCTCTGTTCACTCCACTTCTTTTTTGTTCAGTCACTGGGAGCTCCTTTTAGATGCTTACAAAGGGCTGAGGACTTTCCCTGCTTGAATGATGGTCAGTCATATGATCTTCCATTTCCAGAAATTCTAGGAAGAAAAATTATATTCTAAAGTGGAGGTGTGAAATAAAGTGAATTTGTTGCTTTGCCATTTAAAGTACTCCTTTATTTTAACTACAACTGTGACAAGACTATGAACATTCTAATGTACTTAGAAAGCACTAAATAACCCTTTACAACAAGCCCTCACTGACCTCTGCAGGCATTGAGGGGTAAATAATCCTCAAAATTTACACCAAAAACATTCTCAAGTTACTTATGTTCTCCCCTTTGCAAGCATTGACTTGGCAGGCCACTAGCCTTCTAATCGCGAATGCAAACGCATAGAATTAAGCCCCCATTTAGTGTTTTTTTCTGCTCATTTCCCTATTTCTATGCTCAAAAAATGCATGGGATTTTGAGCATTTTCAGGTGTTTTTGGCCCCATAGACTTCAATATGTGTGCCAGTAAGCATACAACACACACATCTCCACTCATGTTAATGCATATTTTTACACAGATGAAACTGCTCTCCTCCTCTAGAACTGCTCTTGTACCTTTGCCTAGCCCAGGTAATGAACATAGAGGATTCAGTCCTTGTCTTCCTTAATGTGGGGGCTTTTATCCATTTGGTTAGAGCTCACTCCAAAGTGTATGATCCAAGAAATACCCACTACAAGAACAGGATCAAGAGGCAGAGGTCTTGGTATGAAATTAGCAAAACAATTTTCCTGGATTGGGAAACATTGTCTGCTAGGCAGAGAGATAGCCAAGGTAAGAATCTATATATCTGCAGGGATCAGTCGGGGAGATTCATAAATAGTGCGTTGTCACAAAAAATATTTTTACCTGTGACAAACACGTGTGCCTGTCAAAGACATGAGGAGAGGGGGTACTTGGATTAGGCTATCTATGCTGCAGACCATTCTGTTTTCAGTGCATGTTTAACCTCAGTAGCACAACATTGTTGGTTGCTAAGATCAGTCTTTTCATCTAACCTCATACCATGGCAAAAACACTAGTGCAATATGCCGTATAGTAAAAGGTCAGGTTTTTACTGGGTCCCTATTCAAAGTGAAAGCCAAGTCAACAAATGGTGGCATTTAATGAAAAATTCCACTTCAAGACAACTGTTGCAGAACAGGCACAGTATAAAAAAAGTCTGTTAGCCCAAGGTCAGCAAACCCAAAGGACCATTTTGGCAAATGCAATCATTTTGCTGATCGTATTATTTGATGTCTTAGGTTTAATTGGACACATTTTGTTTTACACTGTCTTGTACAGGATGAAAGCATTACACCTGAGCTGTGGCCTAGGTAATGCTTTCCAATGTGTAGTTAATATATTAGGCATATTGTAAATAGAGCATTGTTTTTAAGTGGTTGTAAACCCTCACATGTACCCAGTGAAGTGACTAGTACAGATTGTAGCTGTGCATCTGCAGCCATTTCTTCTGTAGAGGGTTCTGCAAACACACAGAGGAAAGCTTTCCTCTTTAGTTTTAGGAGAAGGGATCTGAATTCTTCACACAGCTGCTCTGAGCCCTGATAGGAGATCATGGGCAACACAGTATGGAGAACAAGCACAGCTGTATATAAACAGTCACAGGCTGTGCTGCAGCTCCCTCTCCTGTCACCATTTGAACAGTCATGCTGATAACAGACGAACCAAGCAGCAGAGAGAAATGACACTCAGAGCTTTGGAGGGAGACAAGTACACAATATAGAAAAATGTGTTTTTAATTAGGTAGCATTTTTTTGTTGGTTTTCTGCAGTATGTGAAGTACATTAAAATGTTTTACATCAAAAGTGTTTATTGTCAGCATTGTTTGCTGTGTAGTCCTAAACTATTTTTATCTGAAACTCTCTTCAAAAGTGGCCTTAGAAAAAGTGACAACTCTAGGCCTATAATGTGTAAAAAAAATATACATTTATTAATTGCAGGTATTTACCGTATGTAGCACCAAGACTTTACACAACGCTTTACATATATATTGTACATTCACTTCAGTCCCCGCCCTCAAAGATCTTACAATCTTCATACATACACATACTAGGGTCAATTTAAACAGAAGTCAACTAACCTACCAGCATGCTTTTAGAGTGTTTGTGGAACTGGAGTATCAGGAGGAAACCCATACAGGCACAGGGAGAACATGCAAACTCCAGGCAGGTAGTGCCATGGTTGGGATTCAAGCCAATGGCGCTAGTGCTGCAAGGCAGAAGTACTAGCCACTTAGCTATTATGCTGCATTCTAAGCCCACTTGCTTTCACAACATAACACTGGTGAGAATAAAAAAATAACATATATAATGCCTTCTGTCACTAGCTTTAACACAGTCTTTGATGTTCTGAGACCTCCCCCCTACTTACAGAGGGATAGCTACTATTGGGTTTAAGTTTGTTTATCCTTTACTTAAATTCTATATAAAACTATGTGGAGGATTAGGGGTCTTTTTGGCTTTAGGATTCATGCTGTCATGCATACACATATTTTTGATGGTTAGGTGGTACAGCCTACATACTGTAAACACCATTTGTGGCATGAAATGACAGACATGTAAACCACATTGAAGGTTTTGCAAATTATATAGTGTTTAACCCCTTCCCGCCGACCTCTGCAGATGTGCGTACTCGGCTTTCCGGGGTTATACCGGGTTGATGCCTACAGCTGCAGGCATCATCCCGGTACCGTTGTTTAGAGCCGGCGATCGGCTATCCGAGTATAACAACCGATGCGGCTTAAAGCCCCTCAGGCTGTTATACCGGAGGAGCGGGAGGGGACATCCCCCCTCCTGCCGCTCTTACCGGGCCTCCCGATCGCACATCCAATCGGCTGCCTTCGGCGGCTGGGGGTGGGCTGGAACAAAGCTGTGGGCGGCTTCGTTCCAGCCTTCTCATTGTAAACGCGGAAGCGACGTCATGATGTCATTTCCCATTTACTCGGCTGCCAATGGCGCCGGTTTAAAAAAAATATACAGTATTCAGAATTGCCGTCTTCGACGATCTGAATACTTTAAAGTGCAAAACTAAAAGACCCCCGATCCCTCCATAAAGAGTACCTGTCACCACCTATTACTGTCACAAGGGATGTTTACATTCCTTGTGACAGCAATTAAAGTAAAAAAAAAAAAATTAAACACAATTTATAAGTATAAAAATAAATAAAATAAATAAATAAATAAATAAAATTTTAAAGCGCCCCAGTCCGCAGCGAAGAAAACGCATACAGAAGTCGCGCCCGCATATGTAAACGGTGTTCAAATCACACATGTGAGGTATCGCCTCGATCGTCAGAGCGAGAGCAATATTTCTAGCCCTAGACCTCCTCTGTAACTCAAACCTGGTAACCGTAAAAAAAATTTTAACGTCGCCTATGGAAATTCATAGGTACCGTAGTTTTTCACCATTCCACAAGTGCGTGCAATTATAAAGGGTGACATGTTTGGTATCTATTTACTCGGCGTAACATCTTCTTTCACATTATACAAAAAAATTGGGGTAACTTTACTGTTTGGATTGTTTAAAATTCATGAAAGTGTCCCTTTTCCAAAAATTTGCGTTTAAAACACCACTGCACAAATACCATGTGATATAAAATATTGCAACAATCTCCATTTTATTCTCTAGATTCTCTGCTAAAAATATATATATAATGTTTGGGTACTCTAAGTAATTTTCTAGCAAAAAATATGGATTTTAACTTGTAGACAGCAAATTTCAAAAATAGGCTTAGTCATGAAAGGGTTAACTGGCAATTTCTCTCTCGTGGCCATAGCTACTACCTCTTTAATTCTTCTAGCACCTTACAATATCTGCACATATTAAAACCATATTGAAATTAAGCAGTGACAAACAGCCATGTCTTGATATTTATGCCACACTTTTATTTATAAAAGCTAGGGGACAAAAGAGATCTCAAGTAAGTGCTCTTCTACCCTGTCACTCTGTCACTAGAAGAGGAAAAATAATGGATCTACTGGCAGGATAAACAGGTAATAAAACTATGTTACAGGGAGCACTCATAAAAACAAAAGCTGCTGTGTTATTGCTAGCTAAAGATTCCACACAGGACGCCAACTCACTGTGACCAAAACTAAACCAGGTAATGAAGGATGGCTTCAGCTGTGCTCTCCACCCACAGGAGAAGTCCCTCAGATGCATTTCAGCCCTTAATTGGCCTAATTGTTGAGGTAGTATGCAGGAGAACCCATCTGTGGTTAAATATCATCATCCACCATAGAGAAACGTTATCCAGTCAGAAGGATGATAAGTACTGTGGAGTCTTCTAGTGGTGAAATGACCAACCTGCAGGACAATAATCCATAATATGCAATCTATTGTACACTAGGCAGGTTAAGCTATTATGCATGGTCCAATACAGCCAAAATGACCATACATGATACAACCCAGCACTAAAAATATATTTATATGCATAAATGAGTAGTAAAAAAGTCCAGCAATCAAACACTGAATCATAAAATACTAAAAACAGGGCTAAAATAAAGGCCACAAAAATTGCCACAGTAAGTGGCCAGAACAAAAATAAGAGTCTCTATGTAGAAGGTAATGATGAAGACAGTTCAAGGTTTTTATAGGTGTAAAATCACTGATGTCCAAGCGTGCACCTTTCACCATAAAGAAAGCATGTTCCACCATCCGGAAGTGACGCTTGCGCTCTACTGTCTGCTACCATCCACCAGGAAGATAGTGTGGTGTCTGCAGGGAAACACACATCCCATCCTGGACGGCTAGACATGGTGACAGTGCCCTTTGGGCTTGCTTATTTGTATTTCTCTTTTCAAATATTTTATTGGAAAATTCACATACAGCTGTTACATTAAGTTCCATACATAGTTTCAATTGAATATATGACAGTGAACATAAAAATAATGCATGAAATTTTGGCTTAATGGAAACTAAGTACTAGAATAACATGTATAATTCTAAGTTGTGCGGCATGTTGGAACTAAGTATGTATATATTTGAGAGATGAAAGGGAGGTATGATCCCTTTTTTAACACTATAAATCCGGGTCAATCCCCAATAACAGTGGTGGGGGGGCCCTAAAAAGTATTGCTAGTAACAGAGTATATTATTCATTTTCAGTTTTGGAGGGTTGGGTGGAATGGAGAGGTGAAATTATAAGAAAAGAGGGGAAGTAAAGAGGGGGTGTAAGCGGGAAAGTAGTAAATAGGAGAAGGGGGAAGAGGGGGGTGCCGGCTAGCCTGCGCGGGTGCAGGTGCCAAAATAGAGTCTCGGGATGACTTCCAGGTCTGCTTAAAGCGTTACCAGGTCCTCGTCGATATCTGTTGGTAAAAAGTGTTCCACCCAGGGTCGCCAGACTCTGTTGTGTTGGGTGGCCTTATCTAGGATTTTTGCCTCTGTTTTGCTATGTATCATTGCTTGGGTAATCCTATTCTTTGTTTCGGCTATGTTAAGAGTGGGGGTTTTCCAGGCCTTAGCTATTGTCTGTTTGGCTGCTGTGAATAATTGTAGGAGAAGTCGGAGTTGTGATCTGGTATAGTCTTGTGGAAAGAGGTTGAGGAGGGCAATTTTGGGGCTGGGGGATAAAGTGGTTTGGTGTAGGGTGGTTGCCATCTGAAATATTATCGCCCAGAAGCGTTGTACTTGTGGACATGTCCACCATATATGTAGGTGCGTGCCCCTTTCCCCACAACCTCTGAAACAGCTTGGGGAGGAGTCTGGTAGAAATTTAACAATTCTAGCTGGGACTAGATACCAGCGCATTAGCACTTTATAGTTCGCTTCTGAGGCAATAACATTCTGGGATGAGTTTTTTGTGTTAGACCATATGGTCGACCAGTCTTCTGGTTCGAGTGTAGTGTCAAGGTCTCTCAACCATCTTTGTGCATACATGGGTAGATCTGGGGGTGGTGATGTAAGATGGGAGTATAGACGGGAGATAATACCCGGGGCATGCGGATCAGACTTGCACATATGCTCAAATTCGGTCAGAGTATCCAGACCAGATTTGGTTTTTATGGTTTCTTGCACAAAATGCTTAATTTGGAGGTAGCGGAAACATTCCCTGTGAGGAAGTTGGGTTTGCTCTTGGATAGTTGGAAAGGGTTTCACAGTGTCTCCATTAACGAGATCACAAATGCGAGTCAGACCCGCCTGGGCCCAGGCATGAAATGAGGTTGGTTCAGTGTAGGCTGGGAGGAATTGAGGGTGACCTAAGTATGACAGAAGTGGGGAGTGTGGAGAGATTAGTTTAAATGGAGCTTTTAGTCTATCCCAAAGTTTTAGAGTGTGAAATGTTAACGGATTAGTTATGGGTCCTCTAGCTGATGTTGGAAGCCATAGTAGATTGCCTATATTAAGCGGGTGTAAATCGATGGCTTCGAGGGCTACCCAAAGTGGGGTCTCTGTCTTGGCGTGGTATAATGTCGACTGTGCTAGGCGGGCTGCGTGGTAGTAGTGTGCGAAATTGGGAATACCCAGGCCACCGTAGAGTTTGTTGCGGAGAAGAATCGGTTTCGCCACTCTGGGTCTAGTGGGACCCCATATATATTTAAAAACTTTATTCTGTATAATCCTATGGTAATAAGGAGGGACTTTGATAGGGAGCACTCTATATAAGTATAACAGTTTCGGTAATAGGGACATTTTCACTGCAGCTATACGTCCCAGCCAGGAGACACATAGTGGTAACCAGGTATTTAATAAGGAAGATATTTGTGAAAGCATTGGGAGGTAATTAGATTGGAACAGGTTGGCGGGGTCCTTAGTGAGCTTGATCCCTAAGTATGGGATCGATGTGGTAGACCAGAGAAAGGGGAAATTGCTACGTAATGTTTCTAGATCAGCTTGTGGCAGGGACACATCAAGGGCCCTCGATTTGGTTTGATTGACTTCAAGTCCAGATATGTTAGAAAATTTATCCAGGGTGTTCATAAGGTTGGGTAATGTGGTGTGGGGAGAAGTAATGAAGAGAAGTGCATCATCAGCGAAGAGGCACACTTTGTGGGAGGTGGATGCTATATCTAAGCCTCGAATATCGGGATTAGATCTAATCAGGGCTGCCAGGGGTTCGATTGTGAGTGCGAAGAGCAGGGGGGATAACGGGCATCCCTGTCTAGTCCCCCGTGCTATTGGAAAAGGATCTGATCGGAATCCGGAATAGTGTACATACGCTTGTGGGTGGTTATAAAGGGCCTTGATCCAATTTAAGAAGTTGGGACCGAAGCCCCAACGTTGGAGGATAAAAATTAGGTAGGGCCATGAGACTGTATCGAAGGCTTTGCGTATATCTAAGGAAAGGAGGTGCATGGGGATCTTACGGGAACGAGCCAGATGTTGCAAAAGGATTACTCGTCTGATATTGTCGCTCGCTTGTCGTTTGGGTATAAAGCCAACCTGGTCTTTGTGTATTAAGCCACCAATGATGGGATTGAGGCGTAGGGCGAGGACTTTAGCTAGAATCTTAATATCCACATTAAGAAGTGAGATTGGTCTATAGTTGGACCATAACGTGCTATCAGTGTTTGGTTTGGGGATCATAGAGATGAGAGCAGTCAATGTGTCCCTGCCAAAAGAGTGTTGTTTTAGTATAGTATTGAATGTGTTGGTGAGAAGGGGGGCAAGTTCAGTGGCAAACTTTTTATAGTAGAGACTGGGGAGGCCATCAGGGCCTGGGCGCTTATTAGGTTTTAGGGTTTTAATGGCTGCTAGTACTTCGTCTGTCGAGATCGTGCTCTCCATCAGCTCACGACTGGATTCAGACAAGGTTGGTATAGGTAAGTTATGGAACAGTTTTTCTGCTTGGCGTAGTGGAAATGCTGTTTTAGAATCATAGAGATTTGCCAACTGTTTACAGAACTCCGAGAGAACCTTAACAGGATTGCTAGTAATTTCATCCTTAGCCAGTCTGAGTCTAATGGGAACACGAGCACGGTCTGGTCTACGTAGACGTAGGGCCAGATAGGTGTCTGGTTTATTTGCTTTAGTATAAATCGTGTGGCTTGTTCTACGAATAGTTTTATCAGCCGTTTCGGCTAAGATTAGATCTAGTTCCAGCTTTATTTTTTCTAATGTTACTTTGTGTGATTCTGTTGGGTCAGATTGGAATAAAAGGAAACTATTATGGTAGTCTGATTCAAGTTGGCGTAATTTGAGCTTCTTGTCTCTATTAAGATGGGATGCCACTGAGATACATGTGCCTCGAATCACGGGTTTGTGTGCTTCCCAGAGGAGGACAGGGGAGATGTCGGGGGTTGCATTGTGTTTTAGATAATCTTTAAGGGCTACTTGAATATCTAGGCAGTATGATGGATTGGTTAGGAGGGAATCATTCATATACCATGATCTATTTGTAGATTGTGGGATTAGGGATGACACTGTGGTAATAACGGCACAGTGATCTGTCCATGTAATTGGTTGGATATGTGAGTGAAGGAGAAGTGGTGCGGAAGCTATTGAGGTGAATATATGGTCAATCCTAGAAAATGATTTGTGTGGGTGTGAATAAAATGTATAGTTTTTCTTAGAGGGATTGAGTTCTCTCCACGTGTCTAGGAGGGAGGCTGACTGTATAAGTTTGCGAAATTGTGAAGAGGGGGAGTAATGTTCAGGGGCATAGGGAGATTTGTCTGTGTGTGGCTGTAGTATGGAGTTGGAGTCTCCGCAGAGGAACAATGTTCCCTTGCAGTGCGCTTGCACAACTTGTAATAGATGCGAAAAAAAGGGATTCGGGTTTGTGTTGGGAGCGTAATAGGAGACAAGGGTTATGGGTATGTCCTGTAATAGTCCTACTAGGATGAGATAGCGACCTTCAGGGTCTTTTATTTCGGTGAGGGGGGTAAATGGCATGGTGTGATGAAAAGCGAGTAAAACTCCTCTGTGTTTTGTTTTAGCTGAAGCAGTAAATACCTGTGGGTATTTGGAGCTAAAAAATCTTGGTGTTTGGTGTATAGAGAAATGGGTTTCCTGTAGGGCTACGATTTTAGCTTTCAGGGACGCAAAGGTTTGGAATGCTTTTACTCGTTTATGTGGGGAATTCAACCCCTTAACGTTCAGGGTGAGAATTTCAAGTGGGGCCATTATGGGGTGTGTGGGTGGTAAGTATCAAAGAAGAAAAAGGGGGGGCCCACGCAGGCCAACCGGCACAGAGAGAGGGAGGGGAGTAGAGATATAGAGTCAAAAAGAGGGGAGAGGGAGGAGGGAGGGAGAGAGAGCATAGTGGGTCGGGTGTAGCACCGAGCGGCTCCCCCGATAAGGGGGCAGCGCATCAGTAAAGCCCGACTAATGCGTGCACTGACTCTGCGACCGAGATTTCGGTCAAAGAGTGGATGCACCGCTGAGGGGGTAAGCATTGACTGCTCCCCGCCGCAACCGGGAGCAGCAAGTGATTAAAGTGATTTAAAAAGTAAGTATAATGGAAAACGACAAAACAAAATAAAATGAAAATTACAAAATCGTTCCCAATGCCCCCTGATAATGTTAACATCAACAGAATATTAAGTTTAGGGTAGGGGGTGGGGAACATAAGAGCGTATGGTACAATTCTATTCAATAACTGCTAAGCACACATGTGAGTTCTCGGATGTTGATATTCACCATAAAAAATTAGTGTCTACGAGTTGAGGGGAGGGGGGGTTGGAGAGGAAGGAGGGTGGGGTAAGGAGGAGCAAGGGAGGAAAAAACCGGGGGGGGAAGGGAGAAAGGAGGAGGGGGGGTTGGAGAGGGGAGTGAAGGGAGGAGGGGGAATAGGGAGGAGGGGGGGGGGAGCGGAGGGGGGGGGGTGGGAGGAGGGGGGAGGAGGGAGGAGGAGGGGAGGGAGGGGGGGAGAGGGAGGGGGGAGGAGGGAGGAGGAGGGGAGGGAGGGGGGGAGAGGGAGGGGGAGGGGAGGAGGGAGGGGAGGAGGGAGGGAGGGAGGGAGGGAGGGAGGGAGGGGGGGAGGGGGGGAGGGGGGAGGGGGGGAGGGGGGGAGGAGGGGGGGATGGGGATGATGTGGGGTACATACTAGAAAAGTGTGCAGGAAATTCTCGGTACATTAGACAAAACATAGAGGCTATCTAGTTGATTCGTTACCGGTATTAAGTCTTAAAAACAACGGAGTAGCGGGGTTCACCCGGTTCACGAATGTAAACCAGGTCAAGTACGCTCTGGGTATGTGCAAAACAGAATTGTGCGTTTGAGAACAACATGGAGATAATAACGAATAAAAAAGGAAAAAATAAGTGTAAAAGAAAAACCGAACAACACAACTGAACCTGAGAAGGCCTTAAATGGCCTGCGAGCCCTGAAAAGAGAACAATTTCAGGTTACCATATATCCGTTCTTGACGGTAGTCCTCTAGCAGGTCTCGGTCACAAGTGGGGTCTCTGAGGTGGCATGGAGACATTCTCTGCATGTGCAACCGAGTACCTGCGTAATCAAAAAAAAAAAGAAGAGGAGACAAAGAGAATAGAAAAGGTAGTTCCTTTGTTTTCAGCGTGGAGCTCGGGATTTCGGGCTGCGATAGGAGTATTCGGATAATCTGGCTGGAGTTCCCTTCCGGATGGATGGTGGTCCGGAGTTTTTCCGTTTGGGAGTAATGGTGTACGGTTGCGACGCAGATCTGGCTGGAGTGCGAGGAAGGGCTGTATCTGAATGAGCTGACTGGGGAGATAGGTTGAGTGATTCCAGCAGCTTTTGGAGAGATTCTGGAGTGGTGGAGGTATGCTGCTGACCTTGATAGGAGAATTGCAATGCGAACGGGAACCGCCATGTGTACTTAAGTTGATGATGTATAAGTACCTGTAGCTGAGGCTTCATGGCGCGGCGTTTAGCAATCGTGAGGGGTGCCAAGTCAGAAAACAATTGGTATGTATGACTCTGGAATTGCAAGGTGTTATTGTTGCGGGCGGCTGCCAGGAGCTGTTCCTTCGTGCGAAAAAAGTGCAGCTTGATGATAATGTCTCTAGGTGGGCCGTCTGTTTGGCGCCTGGTGAGTGCTCTGTGAATTCTGTCGAATTCAAGTCGTTCGATGGGTATGGAGGGTGCTAATTCTTGGAAAAGTGCTGTTGTAAAAGATTGCAGGTCATCAATTGTTTCTGGGATGCCTCTGAGGCGTAGATTGGATCTGCGGGAGCGGTTCTCCGCGTCCTCGAGGCGGGATAAAAGCATAGAGTTCTCCTCTCTGAGAGCAATTTGCTCTTGCGCTTGTTCCTGGAGGGTGAGTTCTATGTCATCAACTCTTGTCTCAAGGTCTGCTGTGCGCTGGCCTATCTCGCGTATCTCACGTGTCAGACTAGTGGTGATCTGGTCTGAAGTTGCTTTAAGGGCCTTATGTAACATGGATTCCATGACTCTCATAAAGGCAGCTTGTGACATACCTGTATCAGGGGCGGGTGGAGAGCCCCCTGAGCCTTCTTGTATGTCAGTCTCCTCTTCGCTGTCCGGTATATCAGAGCGAGCTGGAGATGTTGTTGTGAGATCAGCCAGGTTCCGGGCCTTCGACGCCATCTTGGAGGAAGCGCGGGCTAGCGCTTCTTTGATGGGTTTATGGTTCGGTTTTCGGCGATGGCCCGTTAACACCATACCGGAAGGGGCACTGATGTATGGAGAAGCGATCCCCGTAGAAATGGTTCCGATCTGTCGGTTCAGTTAGGCTTTATAGTCCCGGGTGTGCGGCGGGGAGTGCGGAGCTTCACAGAGACACGTCTGCCATGTAAAGCCTCGCGCATGCGCCCCTTATTTGTATTTCTCAATATGTTACAATGTACATAGTTAAGATTATAGGAACACTGCTGTATAGGGGATTTTTACATGAATAAACAGGATTACGCTATGTTGGTGTTGCTCTTGTGTTTTATGATATATATGGAGCCCCTTTACCAGTGAATCCTGCTGATGATGAGGACTGACTATTTAAGTGGATGCTGAATACCCATTCAATGCTCTTTTAATAGTGGCTTCTGGTGAATTTGACCCCCTGGGGGAGTGTGCATCACGTGGTGGAACATGCTTTCTTTCTGGTGAAAGGTGCACGCTTGGACATCAGTGATTTTACACCTATAAAAACCTTGAACTGTCTTCATCATTACCTTCTACATAGAGACTCTTATTTTTGTTCTGGCCACTTACTGTGACAATTTTTGTGGCTTTTATTTTAGCACTGTTTTTAGTATTTTATGATTTAGTGTTTGATTGCTGGACTTTTTTACTACTCATTTATGCTATTTCTTGCTTTTTTAAACAGCTGCTTGATACTTTTGAATATTTATTTATTTATTGCTGCACATAGAATTGTGGGATTTAATATTCTTAAGTGTTTATTTATTTTATACTACATATAGAACCGTAGGATTGATCTGGCGCTGAGCGAGTGTGTTATAGGCCTCTTTTTACACACCTTCTCCGCATATTTATATGCATCCCAAACAGATAGAAAAACACTAAAGGACACAAAGAAACCCAATGCTTGCCACGGGAAATTACAAAAAAAAGGGTCTGGACACAATAAAAAAAACCCAGAGAGAAACACACAAGATCTAAACCACAAACAAAAACAACAAAACATCACTTTATTGTTACTAAGTGATAAAAACCTCAAATATTACAGCAAAAATTAAAAATGAAAATTAAAAAAATGAATTAAAAAAAACGATTTTGTTGAACAATAATATAATAATTGCAATATTCACACCAAAGCACTAGGGGTCAATTTTAGAGCATATGAATGTGGCCAGGTATGATTACTATTATTATTATTAGTGTGGGTAGAACCACAAGACAGGGAGCGTAGGTGTGATAAGTTATATACAGTATGTAGGAATATATAAAGGAATGAAGGGAGGGGGTGAAAGGAGGTGGATGGGATGGAGAGAGAAAAGAGGAAGAGACACCTGGTATTACAAAGCAGTCTCCCATCCAAGTACTTATCAGTTGATTTTTGCTGTAACGCTTGAGGTTTTTTGTCACAGAGTAACAATAAAGTGTCTTAAAGGTCTAGGTGTATTTAGTTGTGGTTGGAACTTTGTGTATTTTTCTCTGAGCTTTTGTCTTGTGTCCAGCCCTGTTTTTTGTCATTGCATTGCTTGTAGCAAGCACTGGGATCTTTTGCATCCTTTAATGATTTTCCATCTGTTTAGGATGCATAAACTGTATTTTTTTTTGGTTATTGGTTTCATCATGTATGGCGGTTTTGCCTGTATTGGACCATATATAATAGCTTACCTTAACCAAGATGAAATAGATTTCATATAATGCATTGTCCTGCAAGCTGTCATCCCACCACTAGATGGCTCTGCAGTACTTATTATCCTTCTGGCTGAATAAGGTTTCTCTATGACCGATGATGCCATTTAATCACAGGTGGGTTCTCCTACATACTGCATCAATGATTAAGCCCACTAGTGGCAAAACACATCTGAGGGACCTCTTCTGTGGGTGGAGAGAAGAGCTGAAGTCATCTTACATTGCCTGATTTTGTTTTGGTCACATTGAGTCGGCGTCCTGTGTGAGATCGGTTGCCATTTTTCTGCACTATTTACCATTGTCACACACACACTTTTAACTACTAAGGATGCCCAAGAGGGCTTCAGCCTAACTCTTCTGGTGCCTGATATGATATGCAAAGCCTTCAAACCTCTAAAAACACCAGATCAAGTTTATTGAAAATCCCCCATTTAATACATTTTAACCTTATGGTGTCCCTCAACTGACCTAGAGCATACATTCAACTGGAACATTCTTATTCAAAACAAGCATTTACTGATTTTCTGTAATATTTTTATGTCTTCCGCTACCATTTCCTGGAATGTGTTTTTCATTTTCACACTAATAAGTAAATGTCACATTATGATGACTTGTACATTGTTCTTATCTGTTTTTCATATCAACCATCAAGGTTTCCATGAGCAGTTGTCTTACAGTAAAATGTTCATAATTTTAATTACAAGTGCATTATTTAATATAATTCACGCAATGCACAATTTTAGCTTTAAACTACAAACAAACATTTTTTTTACAATTGTTTTCAATATGCTAGTATAGGAAGCTACTCTATATTCTTGTTTATTCTTTTTTTATGAAAGTAGTATGCTTTGAATATATTGAAGATATTCTCTTGGTTGAAAAGGTTGTTAAATTATAACAGCATTGGTTAAGGTGCTGTAATCTCCTGGCAAAGAAAAATCGCTACAATGAAGGACATCATAATGAGGGTGAATGATTTCCTATACTGAGTTAATGATATTTTAGTTGGCTGGTTCATAACCTTCAGTGGACAAGGCATATAAAATCATAATGAAAACATGTTTTGCTGTATATCATATACTGAAAGATAAATAGATAAAAGACTATTACACAAGCAATAAAATGAATCATTCCCGTGAAAAAAAAAAAGACGCAGGCTGTGCCAAAAACTATTTTAGAATGTGGCATTTCTCATATGCTATTACAAAACATGATATTATTAATTGACTCTCTGTATACAAAATAATACTTTTGTAAATATATTCTTAGATACTGAAGAAACTTTGAGTATTGTGTATGTTGCATTTCATTATCTGTGCAGTAATAGATAGAAAGCTTAACATAGGTAACCAGGACTGAGTAATAAACTGTATTATATGAAGCATACAATATATTCAAACAAGAAAGTTTCTGAATGAAAAAATGGACACAGTTCTATGTTTAGTTGTTTTATATAGGATCACTTTCTAATTCTCGCCAATTCATTGTTTACATTTGAAGTGAACTAGTACCCAAACTTTGCAAATGACAGTATTTGCAAACTCTGAACAATCAGTAAAAGCAATTCAAAACAAGCCACCAATGACCTCTGCAGCTATAGGCATTGTGTAGAAATTCACCCTTCTAATTTCTCAACACAACCTGAAATCTTAACTCGTCCTATCCATTTCTATTGCACCAGCATTTTAGCAGCTCACCAACCCTCTGATAAAAAAAAACACCACAGATGTTACTTACCTGTTAGAAACTGACTGAAACCCAACTTTAGAAACATTATTTTGATCTTTGCAAATGTGTGAGAATGAATTACTTGAAATGAAAAACCATAAAATGAAATTGAAAATAAAAATGAAAAATGAAACAGGATGTCCCGTAGTGGATTCCCAAAAACAAAAAAACAATACTTGTACCTTTTTAGTGTTATGCCAGCAATCTGTTTTACAGCAGGCTCCCACAACAGTGAGAGCAAGGGATCGCTCTCAGTATCAGTCAGGTCATAAATATTAAAACTTGAGATCTGAGTCAGACAAAAATCAATCCTAGGGGGGCATCGACTTCAATACAAGGTTGACTTTTTTTTAAGGGCCAGTTCACACCAGATGCAGTTTTGTGCACTTTATTCTGCACAAAATGCATGCCCAGCGTTTTCCATGTATTCCAATGGCTCTAGTTTACACCATGCAGTCAGTTTCCGGTCAATTTCTGCACTGGAAACTGACTGCATGGTGTGAACTAGAGCCATTGGAATACATGGAAAACACTGGGCATGCATTTTGTGCAGAAAAAAGCGCACAGAACTGCACGAAACTGCATCTGGTGTAAACTGGCCCTTAAAAAAAAGTATTTTGCAACTTTTCATTTCTATTTTAGAATTGTGGTGTGAAACAGACTATACAACTAAACCAAATTATCTTTAAATAAAAATATTTACACATATAAACCATAAAAATGACCACATGATCTTTGGTCAGAAAAACATGTAAAAAAAAAAGATAAAATAATGTATAATAGTGTGGGGGTCTTTTATAATTCACAATAGCTTATCATGGTAAAAAAAAGCTTATTTTAAAAATTCACAATTTGGATTATATTTTCATTTTAGAAGGCTGGAGGAGGGCCGCCACCAGGTACTTTTACAGCTGCAGGACAGCTCTCTTTCCCCCAAGCAGACAAGAATTACAGCGATCCGATCCACATGAGGACAAATCATTATATGCCTATGACCTCTTACTATCTTGTAAGTGTTTTTAATCCCATTGTGCCTGTAATAAATCGTTTAACCAATGCACTTAGAGGCACCTTCCTCTTTCCTTTATGACCCTCCAGAGATGCTTCTTCTCTACAAAGTGCTGCCTTCAGTGCTATCTCTCCACTGCTACTAACGACTGGTGGGTACAGAGCTGTGAAGAAGAGCTGCTTAAATACCAGACGTTGGGCACACCCTCCATTGCCCTCAGTTTTGAAAATCTCCCGTATAGTATCAGTGTGCCTGCCTTTCACAACCCAATAAATTTGACATATACTCCAGCCCGTCATCCAACAGTAAGTGTTTTTAATCTCAATGTGCCCATAATAAATATTTTAATCACTGCATTTAGAGGCGCCTTTCTATTTCCTTTATGAACATGAGATCTGCTGCATATTAAGATATAGTGAACATCAGCACAGACAACTCTAAAACTCCAGGAAAACATCTGGCAAGATTTGCCTATGCAGTGGACCAAAATTGTGGACAGAATTCCTCAGCTTGTGACAGGAGGATGAAGAATCTATTTGGGGAGAAGGAGGATCAGAGCGGAGGGACTGTCCTAACTGGTTAGCTGAGGTCTTCCCATCATTACATACACAGGATAAACTTCAGGGTGCCTCGGGAGGTCAGGTAAAGGAACTGACGCTGTTGCAAATCATGTTTGCCATTAAACAATGCCAGGCCTCATTCACTGCACAGATTGAAATGTTTACAGCTGATTTTTTATTCCTCAAAGAGCATGTGAATAAGATCATACTCTGTGTCTCTAAATGTGAACAGCACATTAGCAAACTGGAATATGATTTAAACTTGATGTCTGTGACCCTTTGAGACATTTCTGCTAAAAAAAAACCTTAGGCTACAAAATTTGGGGGCTTAGAGTACTTGCTATGCCACAACAATCTATTATTTATTGGCTTCCCAGAGGGAATGGAGGGTAGAAACCCAGAGGAGTTTCTACATGACTCACTGAAACAAACAATGGGGGGCTCATGTGTTTTTGAAACTGTTTGCTACAATAATGTATATTCCGATCATATCCACTTAAGTGTCTCTTCTCTAGGGAGGAGAATTTTAATGCTGGGAGTTGTTCCTAATAACTGAGATTATCCAGTTATGCTTTGTTGCCCTTCTGTTGACTCTCCCCAGTTCAAGGGTATCCTTCCTGAGGATTAGTGACCAGAACTGGAGAGCATATTCAAGATGTGGCCAAACCAGAGTTTTGTAATGTGATAGAATTATAGTTTTACCTCTTGAGTGAATTCACTTTTTAATGCATGCTAATAGTTTGCAGGGCTTGCTTTCTGCAGCTTGGCATTGTATGGTATTGCTAAGTCTGTAATCTACTAGAACCTCCAGATCCTTTTACATCCTTGAACCCCCCAAAAGTTGTCCCCCTAATGAGTAACTTGCATTCATATTTTTAGCTTCCAATTGCATTACTTTGCATTTTTCCACAAAAAACCTCATCTGTCATTTAGCTGCCCACCCCTCTATTTTATCATGTAAAGTTATTATATTCTGTTATTGCCATAGTTAGCTTTGTACAATCTGAAAAAACTGGGATTGAACTATTTATTCCAACCTCTATATTGTTTATGCACAAGTTAAGCAGAATTGGTCCCAGTACAGAGCCCCGGGGTACACGCTTACAGCTCTAGACCGTTCAGAAAAAAATGCCATTATTCCCTACCCTCTGAACATACTCCTGTAACCAGTTTTCTATTCAGGGACAAAATCATCCCCATCCCCATCACCAAAAGACCTTATTTTGTAAATTATGCATTTATGGGGTACTGTATAAAATGACTTAGTGAAATACACTATGCCCAAGGGCTTTTATCTATCCAAATTACAACTTATCTCCTCACAGAATGTTAAAAGGTTGGTCTGGCAAGAACAAACTTTCAAAAACCCATGCTGGTTATTTTATTTATTTTTACAGATTTTTTTTTGTAACAAAATTTAATGGTTTTTATCCTTGTATGTAAGCTCAACTCTCAAGCCTAGACCTTCATATAAACTATTATAAATAAAAGTGGGCATGCTTGTAAAATAATAAATAACATGTAGTATTCTAAAAATGTTATTTGCTACTGTCATGCATTTATATTTCATTGATGGTAATTATACAAAAGAAATGTTAATATTAGGCATAGTTTGGGGTTAAGCTCACGTCTTTAAAACTTATTATTAGTAAGATCTATCATTGTATATTCAAAGTAATCAGCACTAATGAAGAATTGGTAGATTAGTGTAAGGCTTAGTGTTACTGTTTCCAATATGTATGGCTGTAAGTTAAAGACCACTAACTCTCTTATTTTCCACAAAAAGTGCTTATTGTTTAAAACAAATGTTAAAACTCCTAATTTGTTTATGTTACATCCTGTTGAATATTGCAAACATTTTCATCTCCATCATATGAAACACTAAACCATCATCAAGTTAAAAAAAGAACAATAGATTGCAGAACAGTAGCCACACTTCTGTATACGTATGAGTCCTGTAAGTTATTTGTTTGAAATGTAATTTATGGAGCCAAAAAATTATAAAATGTAATATAAAAAAAAACAAAAAAACAATCAAGTCAAAATCAACTATGGAGTCAAACCCATGAAAGTTACACTGAGAGGCAACAGCTCTAACTATGACACCACAGAGTTTTCTTTAACTGCAATTCATTTCTACGTACAGTACATCCAATTCACCTACATTGCAATAATAGAAAACAGGAAAGCTTAGCAAATTCTTCAGATAAGGATTTTAATGACTCGGGTTCTTCAATTTGATAAGTCTCCATTTAAGATGTTACCCTAAGAAATTTTTACCAATAGCAATTTTAGTCTACCAGTTCAGACCACCAGTTCATGCGTGTGACAGTTATAAAAGCATTGCACCAAATTCAAATACACGTTCTAGACAGATATGAATTTGGCACACGCTGCACAACTTTTAGAATGCCCGTAAGACACCTTCACAAAATCTGAATGTGCCAGTCTTTATGAATTCCAGGGACTATCATAAACTGTCCTGTAGATCATGATGATTCATTTGGGTGAGTGGATGTTCCGACATCTTGGCCCCTATCCTAACACAGCTGATAAATCAATCATTCAAAGAAGGGACTGTCCCAAGCTCCCTCAAGCAAGGCATCATCAAACCTCTGCTAAAGAAAGCCAATCTCGACCCTAAGGACCCTAACTGCCGTAGACCAATAACTAGCCTCAACGCTATCTCCAAGATCATGGAAAAAGCAGTAGTACAGCAGCTACAACACCACCTGGACACACACCTCCTCCTGGACCCTCTGCAATCAGGCTTCCGCCCAGGCCATGGCACAGAAACGGCACTTCTCAAAATATGGGACGACGCCCTTGAAGCAGCAGACGACGGAGAACAGAGTATCTTGGTACTGTTAGACCTCAGCGCAGCATTCGATACAGTGGACCACAATACTTTACTTGTCCGCCTCGCTGAAGTAGCAGGAGCTACAGATTCTGCCCTAAAATGGTTCACATCCTTCCTAGAGAATCGCTCCCAGACAGTGAAACTAGGAACATTCACCTCGGAAACCCGGGCAATCTCCTGCGGAGTCCCTCAAGGATCACCCTTGTCACCAGTACTATTCAACATATACATGCGCCCACTTCTCAATATCATCAGGAAAACCGACCTCTGCTTCCATTCATACGCTGACGACACCCAACTCTACCTTCGCATCAACGGACAAAAAGACCTTCATCAGCAATTACAGAAATGTCTCACCTTAATAGATGACTGGATGACCACCAGCTCCCTCAAACTTAACGGATCAAAAACAGAGCTTCTTCTCCTACATGCCAACAAAAATTCCAAAATAAAGACTCCGTGGACACCTCCCACCATCCTTGGACAGACCATATCCCCAAACACCAAAGCCAAGAGTCTGGGAGTCATTTTTGACTCAGGAATGACAATGGACGCACAAATAGGATCAGTGGTGAGCGGATCCCACCATCTCCTCCGTCAACTACGCAGACTCATTCCCTTCATCCCAGAAGAGGACAAAGCGGCAGTTGTGGGAACAATCATCAATTCCCGACTCGACTACGCAAATTCGCTCTACGTAGGACTACCCCAATATCAGCCTGCACGCTTACAACTCATCCAAAACACGGCGGCAAGACTGTTAACAGGAAAAAAACCCTGGGAATCCATCTCACCCTCCCTAAAGAGCCTTCACTGGCTAACCGTGAAGAATTGGATCACATTCAAGACCCTCTGCCTCACCCACAAATGCGTACGAGGGAACGCCCCACCATATCTCCGCGAGAAAATAAAACACTACACACCGAATCGCAGTCTTCGATCGGCTAACCAAAACCTCCTTACCGTTCCCAAATACCGCTACAAAGCAAAGGGAGAACGAAGATTCCCAGTCCAAGGACCTCGACTATGGAATGCTCTTCCAACTAACATCCGCATGGGAGAAAACCACCAGGCATTCAGGAAAAAACTAAAGACCTTCCTTTTCTGAGAAAGCTGACATCAAAGAATACATCCAGCGCCTTGAGGCGATTCAGTTCGCATTTGCAGCGCTTTATAAATCATTCATTCATTGATTCATTCAGTGGGGCTGCAGCATGAAAGTTAGTCTTAAGCTTGGCTTGTGTTCCAGTAGACCCATTATTTTTAGGTATGGTGTGTTCCATGCTATTTGATGGCACAAGCACAGAGAAACATGCTTAAGAATTGGTGGCTGAAATTGTATACTTGAAATAGCACTGGTCCAATTAAAAGGCAGTTAGAGAAACATGGCTCCGGAGGAGCTAGATAAATGTTGAAAAGATATTGAGGTTGATTTACTAATAGACAATTGCAATTGCACTAATTTTCCCCAAAGCTTAGTAAATGTGGTGAAGCTCTGCTTATTTCTACCATCCAATCATGTGCAAGTAAAAAAGCTGTTTTTTTAAATTTTCCTTGCACTTTATTAACCACTTGCTTACTGGGCACTTAAACCCCCCTCCTGTCCAGACCAATTTTCAGCTTTCAGCGCTGATGCACTTTGAATGACAATTGCGCAATCATACAACACTGTACCCAAATGAAATTTTTATAATTTTTTCCCACACATAGAGCTTTTTTTTGGTGGTATTTGATCACCTCTGCGGTTTTTATTTTTTGTTACAAAATTTAAAAAGACCGAATTAAAAAAAGTATATATTTTTATATTTTGTTATAAAATTTGGCAAACAGGTAATTTTTCTCCTTCATTGATATACGCTGATGAGGCAGCATGGATGGGCATGATAGGTGACAGTGATGGGCACTGATGGGTGGCAATAATGGGCACTGATCGGCACTGGTTGGTTACACTGATAGGCAGCACTGCTAGGTGGCACTGATTGGCACCACTGGTGGGCATTGATAGGTGGCACTTGTGGGCATTGATAGGTGGCACTCATGGGCATTGATAGGGGACACTGGTGGGCACTGGCAGGTGGCACTGGCAGGGGGTACTGGTGGGCACAGATGAGGCAGAATTGCCTCTTCCTCTTCGGGACCGATGTCCCTTGCACATAAACCGGTGATCGCCGAGCTTTTGTTTACATCATGTGATCAGCTGTCATTGGCTGACAGCTGATCACATGGTAAGGGGCCGGGATCGGGCCCTTACTCGGATCTGTAAACACCAGAGTCTCAGTGACTCGATGATCACAGCGCAGGGCACGCGCGGGGAGCGTGAAAGGGGGAGGATGTCATATGATGGCCTCCCGGAAATTCAGGTCCACGCTGTGGCCGTCATGTGGCTATAGCATGGACACCAAGTGGTTAAGTATTCTTTTCAAAGTGAAACTTCACCACATTCATTAACCACCTCAGCAGTGGGAGATTTTACCCTCTTCATGACCAGGCCATTTTTTGCTTCTTAGCACTGCACTACTTTAACTGGTAATTGCGCAGTCATGCAATGATGTACCCAAACAAAATTGATATAATTTTTTTTCACACAAATAGAGCTTTCTTTTGTTTTTTTTTATATATTTGCACTATAAACAAAAAAAGACTGAAAATAAAAAATATATATATTTGTTCACTTTCTTATAAAACCTATCTAATTTTAAAAAAAATAATTTTTTACATACATTTAGGCCAAAATGTATTTGTTTACATATCTTTAGTAAAAAAAATCCCAATAAATGGTAAGTTTAAGTGTTAATGGCTTGTATGAAAGTTATAGTGTTTACAAACAATGGTATATATACTGGATATATATATATATATATATATATATCTATATATATGCCGTATTTATCTGCGTATAACACGCACTTTTTTCTCCTTAAAATCAGGGGAAAATCGTGGGTGCATGTTATACGATGATCCCTGCTGTTTGTAAGGGGAAAAGCCGCCGTCGCCGAAAAAGACAAAGAGGAGCCAAGCCGTGTATGCAGTACACTCAGCTCGGCTCTTCTCGGCTGCACTCGTAGTGACGTTGTCCCGCCTCCCTGCTGTTTGAGTGGGAGAGGAGCGAGCGTCGCCGAAAAAGACTGTGTCTTTTTTCCGAGTGTACTGTGTACTCGGCTCGGCTAGGCTCTGTTCAGAGTCCCGCCTCCTAGCCCCGCCATTGGACCGGTGATGTGTCCATCATAGGAGCCAGGCCACTGCGCGGGACTGCAAGACGAGCTGTGCAATAATTTAAAAAATCTCAGTGGTGCAGTCATTAAACGATAATGCTGCAATTTTGGGCAAGGCTGCAGATGAACACTGGACAAGGCTGGACACTGGTCAAAGCTGGACACTGGGCAAGGCTGCAGATGGACACTGGGCAAGGCTGGACACTGGGCAAGGCTGCAGATGGACACTGGGCAAGGCTGAACACTGCAAGGCTGGACACTGGGCAAGGCTGCAGATGGACACTGGGCAAGGCTGAACACTGCAAGGCTGGACACTGGGCAAGGCTGCAGATGGACACTGGGCAAGGCTGGACACTGGGCAAGGCTGGGCAAGGCTTCAGATGGACACTGGGCAAGGCTGGACACTGGGCAAGGCTGGCAAGGCTGCAGATGCACACTTCAAATGTAAGTTTTTTTCCCTAAACTTACCTCCTAAAAGGAGTGGAATTTTTTATATTTTTTTATACCAGTAATGGGGGTGATTAGTGACTTTAAGTGGGACTGTGCGGCAATCTGACACTGACTGATGCTAGGGGAACTGAATAACTGACACTGAAATCACCAGTGACACTAATACAGTGATCAGTGCTAAAATTAAAATGTCACTGTACTAATGACACTGAGTTTAGAAGGGGTTAATATTTAGAGGCAATCAATGGGTTAACTGTTTATCTAACATCTTCTAAACTGAGTTTAGAAGGGGTTAATATTTAGAGGCAATCAATGGGTTAACTGTTTATCTAACAATGTTTACTGTGTGTACTGTGTGCTGTTTTTTCTAAGCAATATGCAACAGCACGTTTCTGCTGTTTGTAGAGAGCCCTGTGTGTTTACTAACACACAGGGCTCTCTTCTGGCATTTGCTCAGCTGATCAGTGGGTTCAGGCCATAAATGGCCAGGACCCGCTGATTGGCCCTTGCTGTAGAGAACGATAGCACGGCCAGGACGAGAGGTGTGAGCGTGCTCCCTACCTGGAACTAAAATATCATGTATATGTACGCGATCCAGGGCTACAAGGCCGCCATGCCTCAACATAAGTGCAGTGGGAAGTCCTGAAGAGGTTAAGTTCTAGGTAAAATGAGTGCAACTGTGCTTGCAAAATGCACATTCTATTTGCTTTTCTTAAATCAATCTCTATGTGCAGATATATCTGGTGAGATAAGTGAAAATCCTGATATAATATTTGGACATTAGCATAGAGCAATTGCAGGGAATAAAACTACAAATAATAAAAATGAAAGCTTATTGAGATAGGGGTCGAAAATAGGAGTGAAGTGCTTATCATAAAAACAAATCATGGTAAAAACCAACCAATGCTTGGAGCAGGTTGTTGTACAGCATTTCTTTCTAGTGTTTTTTGAGCTTATAGAAAACAATAGCGTGCATGGAACCTAAACCTCCTTGTTGGGTGGTGTTGCACAGATATTTTTTTTCACAAATATACAGCCTATATCTATATAAATAAAGAGCCCTAATTAAAGTGACACTAAACTCTGGTTGAAAAAGAAAAACATTCCATGAATGTATGTATTAATACTTATAAGTTTAATAAGTATCTTTCCCAGCCTCCTCCAAGTCTCCAAGTTCCTTTTTTTTGGTGATCTGACTTCCTGTTAGATGGTGACTACTTTCATTCTCCAAGTTCTTCACTGTATGAAGGAATGTAGCCACCATCTTTTACTCTCTCCTGAGATGGATTGACAATAGACAATGTACTATGAACTGTAGGATTTCTAGTGTGCATAGAGAAGTGTGCATTATTGCAACTAAGGCGAACTGCTTGTTCCAAACAAATGGAAGTGAGAGAAAAAAGGAGAACATTTGTAGCTGGCAGAGGGCAAAAAAATTATTTCATGAAAAATAGATTACAGAGCCATTAAGTAATGGATGCAAATTGGACTACTTTTGGAAAAGAAGGATATTATTTAGTGTCACTTTAATGTATAAAATATAAATGTAGTATTATAAAATCTTCATTTTATTGAGATATTGCAGAAAATGTTTAAAATGATAACATCTATAGCTGTTAATGCTACCAAAGCTATATTAAGCTTTTGTCAACAGGTTTCCAATAAAACTGTTCTATTTAAATGAATATTCAAAAGCAAAAATTGACTTTCATAGTAATTCAATGACAATTTTGCAGTAATAAAATCAAAATATTCTATTAAAACAAGAGAAAGTTTATCCAGCAAATTCCTGGAGATGGCCTGATGGTTTACGGACATGGTAAAATAAGAATTACTGAATGTTTAGAGTCAAAGTGATTCATGTGACCCCAAGCATCATAGATTTATTGAGGGATGATCATGTCAGACAATTCACATTGATTTTTTTTGTCTGTGTAAGTACATGGTGAATATTTCTTTTCTAGGGCTACAAAAAGTGCCTGATGTACATGGAACAGATTTGTGAGCAGCAAAGGTTAGTCTAATAATGTAGTTAACATCAGTGTCTACTGGTGCCTACTAGATAAGGCAATTTGGAAAATGAGTCAATAGGGCATGTTTAAGAGACTCAGAGGTCACAGCAGCAGTTAAAGTTGTCAAAAGATGGAACAGTCTTCCCTGTCATCAAGACTCTCTAATTACTCTGTTATCTGACTCAATAATTCTCCTGACTTTTAAAGCATGTGATCTTTTAATATATGTGGATTAAAAAAAATCTCTTTTCTATGGTACAATCTGAAGATCCTTTACTGGTAATGGAGATTTCAATACACATCGGGTATAGGCTGTTCACTTAGCAAAATGATTGTTCACTGAGCTTAGTAAACAAGACAGAGCTATGTTCAATCAACCATTCCTGTGCGAGCAAAAATCTTATTCTTTTACATGATTGGGGCTTCACCCTCACTATTATTTACTCTGCAAACTACTGTA
This sequence comes from Lithobates clamitans, assembly GCA_037952925.1. Lineage (NCBI taxonomy): Eukaryota > Metazoa > Chordata > Amphibia > Anura > Ranidae > Lithobates > Lithobates clamitans. Next base: position 12,166,569 of record JBBGZY010000304.1, on the reverse strand, counting down.
CACATACACTTTTCCAGGTAAACACTCTCTACTCCTTAAAGTGATTGTAAAGCTTCATTTATATAAAAAAAAAAAAAATAACAAACATGTCATACTTACCTCCACTGTGCAGCTCGTTTTGCACAGATTGGCCCCAAACGCCATCTTCTGGGGTCCCTCGGCTGCTCTCGTGGCTCCTCCCCACATCAAATAACTCCCTAGGAGAAGCACTCTCCCTGGGGGTTACCTTTCGGACGTGCTCCCAAGTCCATCATTCGGTGTCCATAGCCGCCGAATGTATGACTCGGCCCCGCTCCTGCGTCATTTGATTTGATTCACAGCAGTGGGAGCCAATGGCTGCGCTGCTATCAATCTTTCCAATCAAGAGCCGAGAACCCCAGGCAGAGGAAAAGCGCGTCCCCGCCGAATGAAGTTCAAGGCCTCAGGTAAGTAAAACGGGGAGGCTGGGGGCTTGTCACTGCCAGGTGTTTTTTTCATAGGATGCATTAAGGTGAAAAAACACAAGGTTTTACAACCCCTTTAAGTGGACAAAACCCAATATGCCCTTTTTCTCAATCCCTTAGCTGCCCAACTATATCTAAAAACACCCATACACGATTCTTTCTTTTTCTGAGGGAATCATTTCCTCTGAGCTATTCTTTTCTGCTGGCAAAATACAATCATCAGTGTTTCTGGCTATAACCAGCAGCACTGATCAATTGGGGAAAACCCAACAGGCTGGTTGTACACAGGGCAGTAAATAGGCTGCCTTGTGTACAACCATTTAGCCCATACATGAATTGCAATTCGGCTTGTCTCTGCTGAACTAGCTGAATTTCAATCTATGTATGGCTAGCTTCAGACTAGTCTTTCATTAGGAGAGAAAATATCTGTGCTCAGACCAAAGCAATTAGCTGCTAAACACTATACCTTTGACACTAGGCATATATGAACAAGTAAAAAAAAGTGCAGCACTATATTAAGTAAATGGGAAAAATGACAATAAATAAAATATATGACATAAATATTAAATTAGTGAATTATATCCAAACAGTGCTCTAAAAAGCAGTTATGATAGTGCACAAATAAATGTAATCAAATAAAAAATCCCATATGAGATTCTGTGCCAAGTGTAAAAAGGACCCAGGGATAGTGGATGTGACACCCAGCAGATAATCACACAAGGGGCTTACCAGACACCCAGTGACCCCTCTTAGAGCCCTTTCACACTGGGGCGGTTTGCAGGCCCTATTGCGCTAATAATAGCGCCTGCAAACCGACCCGAAAGTGCCGCTGCTTGCATTCCAGTGTGAAAGCCCCGAGGGCTTTCACACTGGAGCAATGCGCTGGCAGGACGGTAAAAAAAGTCCTGCCAGAAGCATCTTCGGAGCGGTGAAGGAGCGGTGTGTATACCGCTCCTTTACCGCTCCCGCCCATTGAAATCAATGGGACGGCGCGGCTATACCGCCGGCAAAGCGCCTCTGCAGAGGTGCTTTGCAGTGGTATTTAACCCTTTCTCGGCCGCTAGCGGGGGGTAAAACGGCCCCGCTAGCGGCCGCATACCAACGGTAAAATGCCGCTAATAATAGCGGCATTTTACCGCCGACGCCGCCCCCCGCCCCAGTGTGAAAGGGCTCTTATTGAAGGAGGTCAGTCAGTGCTTTATCAAATAGATCCAATAGCAGGAACATAATCATCAGCTCTGGTGACTCTAGGCAGCCAATTCACAGATATGGCCAATGGAGTGACTCCAGAAAGCCAATCTCCCCGAAGCTTCACCTGCACCACATGGTCATATGTATGTAAAACAAAGGCTCCACATAGTACAGTTTAAAATAATCGGGTTTGCTGAGCCCTGACCACCGTGGTCAGTGTATGTTCCTCTGTCATCCAGCTCTCCTCTCTGCTCTCCTCTGTCCCCCACTACCCACCTCCCTGCCTGTCAGCTCCGTGTTCTGTGTATCTGTCTCCGCCCCCCTCCCCCACCGCTATTTAAAGAAATACAATTTTACAAATGGTCCCTGCCAGCCCCTCTATTATAGTTAGGCATACCACACTGTATAAGTCTTTTATTAAAATGAGGCATGTAAATACCTTTTTAGAGCGACCTTCAGGCCAGTCACTTGACTCTCGGCTGGTCTCTAGGGCTACTGTGGGAGGGGCTGAGCAGCCATATGACCACCCCGGCTGACAGCAGAGAGAGATCTCAACCCCTCCAGCATTAGCCATGTATTGTGGGTGTAAAGCATCTGTGAATCACGTAACTGGCCTGAAGATAGTTCTAGAAAGGTATTTACATGCATTTTTGATAAAAGACTTATACAGTGTGGTATGCCTAACTATAATAGAGGGGCTTGCAGTGATTTATACTTTTGGGTTCACAAATACTTTATTATAGCACTGCACTTTTTTTCATTTAGTCTTTCATTAGCAAGATTTGGTAAGTCATTCACAGGCCTATTTCAGTGGCATTTTACATGGACACAGTATATAAATTAGCCACAAACATATACCATTCACATCCACTAATTTCTAAATATGCTGTATGGTTATTTTATCCCCTTCCTGCCGAGCGTACACAGATGTGCGTACTCGGCTTTCCGGGGTTATACCGGGATGATGCCCTCAGCTGCAGGCATCATCCCAGTACCGTTGTTTACAGCTGGCGATCGGCTATCCGAGTATAAGAACTGATGCGGCTAAAAGTCCCCCTTCCCCCCTCCCGCCGCCTCCCGCTGCTCTTAACAGGCCTCCCGTGCCATCAGGAGGCCCGGTGACCAATCGGTTGCCTCCGGCGGCTGGGGGCTGGCTGGAACGACACTGTGGGTGGCTTCGTTCCAGCTTTCAAATTGTAAACGCGGAAGCGACGTCGTTTACTTGGCTGTCAATGGCGCCAGTTTTAAAAAACATTTTTGGCGATCTGAATACTTTGAAGTGCAAAGGAGGGATCGGGGATCTTTTAGACCCCCGATCCCTCCATAACCACTTGCCGACCACCTAACGACGATATACGTCAACAGAATGGCACGGGCAGGCAAAATCACGTACCTGGTACGTGATTGCCTTCCCACGGGCGGGGGGTCCGATTGTACCCCCCGGTGCCATAGGCAGTCGGCTCTTGTTCGCGGGCGATGAGAGGTGAGGGGGAGGCCATCCATTGATGGCCACCCCCTCCTGATTGCTCCCAGCAAATGAAATGCTTCCTCTCCCTCTGTATTGTAAACAGAGGGAGAGGAAGTGATGTCATCCCTCCTCAAGCCTGTCTTTTCGATCCGGCGCCGAGGAGAGAAGACATCCAAGTAAGTTGTATCAACACAACACGTTCAGTAGAACACGCCAGGCACACTTGTCACCCCCCTTCACCCCCTGATCACCCCCCGTTCACCCCCCTGTACCCCCTGTCACAACGACACCAATAGCAGTTTTTTTTTTGCATTGGTGTCAGTTTGTGACAGTTATAAGTTTTAGGGCAGTTAGGTTAGCCCCCTTTAGGTCTGGGGTACCCCCCTTTAGGTCTAGGGTACCCCCCTAACCCCCCCTAATAAAGGTTAACCCCTTGGTCGTTTTTCTGATCGCTGTATTAGTGACACAGGTAACGCTAGTTAGGGAGGTAAGTATATAGGTTCGCTGTCAGTGTTTTATAGCGACAGGGACCCCCATATACTACCTGCTAAAGGTTTTAACCCCCTGACTGCCCCCTAGTTAACCCTTTCACCAGCGATCACCGTATAAGTGTTACGGGTGACGCTGGTTAGTTAGTTTATTTTTTATAGTTTATTATAGTTTTAGGGCACCCGCCGTTTATCACCTTATAAAGGTTTAACCCCCTAATTGCCCGGCGGTGATATAAGTTACATTTTTAGGATCAGATAAGGACTGCGTCGCCCCAGGCAGCGTCAGGTTAGCGCCATTACCGCTTACACCCACGCACGCAGCATACACCTCCCTTAGTGCTATAGTATCTAAACGGATTGATATCTGATCCGATCAGATCTATACTAGCATCCCCAGCAGTTTAGGGTCCCCAAAAACGCAGTGTTAGCGGGATCAGCCCAGATACCTGCTAGCACCTGCGTTTTGCCCCTCGGCCCAGCCCTGCCCAGCCCACCCAAGTGCAGTATCGATCGATCACTGACACTTACAAAACACTAATCACACATAACTGCAGCGTTCGCAGAGTCAAGCCTGATCCCTGCGATCGCTAACAGTTTTTTGGTAGTGTTTTGAATCAGTCGCTAACAGTCAGGAGCTTTTTTGCCTGTGAGTCTCACTAGTGTACCCCTAAATTTAGAGCCCAAAATGACAAATTGAAGGTACACTAGTGAAGAGGCCTACACGTTTCTGAGCATGACAGATAGTGAAGAGGAAGTCACTCATCTGTCAGATTCAGACTCAGAATACGATCCTGTAGAGGACAGCGCCTCCATGACAGACAGCTCTGACGACGGAGTTGTGGTCCCTGCTAAGGTCAGGCATACCAGACCCCAATCTTCTTCTTCTGTCCTTGAAGTGCAAGAACCGCAGGGCTCTTGTATGGAGCAGAGAAGTACTAGTGCCGCTATTCCTTCTGGTGAACTGGCAAGCACCAGCGGCCTAGTACACCCTGGTCGTACATCCAGCACTGCAGTATCACGTGGTGACGTGGCGAGTCCCATAAGTGCAGTTCAAGCTGGTGAGGTGGCAAGCACTAGTAGTGTCCCGCTGCCACCAAGAAGACGAACACAGGCCCGTCGTGCCCATAGTGCCCTTCCTGCTGCATTCGCCAATCCGAATTGGGTACCCACCACTTCTGCAGCACCCGTACTTCCCCCATTCACTGGCCAACCCGGAATTCAGGTGGAAACAGTTGACTTTACGCCACTGGATTTTTATTCGCTGTTTTTCACTGAAGATCTCTATAGATCTATTGTGGACCAAAGCAATTTGTACGCAACACATCACCGCTAATCCCCAGTCCTCCCTTGCCAGAGATTGGAAACCAATTATGGTTTCCGAATTTAAGATCTTTCTGGGCCTTTCCCTCCTCATGGGCTTGAATAAAAAGAGTGAGTTGCGGTCATATTGGTCCACTGACCCAATTTACCATTCGCCCTTGTTCTCTGCTTCCATGGCCAGGGCACGATACTAGCAGATTTTGCGGTTCATGCACTTCAACGACAGTGAACTCTGTCGTCCTTGTGGAGACCCTGGATACGATTGGCTCTACAAAATTCGGCCCCTCGTAAACCACTTCAACCAACATTTTGCAGACTTGTTTACTCCCCATCAAGTTGTCTGTGTTGATGAGTCCCTGATTAAATTTTCTGGCCGCTTGTCATTCAAACAGTTCCTTCCCAGCAAGCGTGCCAGATATGGGGTCAAGATGTATAAGCTCTGTGACAGGGCCACAGGCTATACATGTAGTTTTATGGTTTATGAGGGCAAAGATAGTCACGTAGAGCTGACAAACTGCCCTGACTACATAGGAAGCGCTGGCAAGACATTGTGGGACTTGGTGTCACCCTTATTCGGAAAGGGGTACCACTTGTACGTGGACAATTATTACACGAGCGTGCCACTTTTTAGCCACCTTTTTGATCATCAGATTGGAGCATGTGGCACCGTGCGACCTAATCGCCGGGGCTTTCCCCAGCAGCTTGTAGATTCCCGTCTTAGGCTGGGGGAGAGAGCCTGCTTGCAGTGTAATAACTTGCTCGCTATGAAGTGGAGGGACAATAAGAATGTTTTTGTTCTTACCTCCCTTCATGCAGACATGACGGTCTAAATTTCTACGGCGACTGGTGTTGTGGAGAAACCCCTCTGTGTCCACGAATATAACCAAAATATGGGAGGGGTGGACCTCAACGACCAGTTGTTGGCGCCGTACCTAATTGCCCGTAAGGCCAGATGCTGGTACAAAAAAGTGTCAATTGGCTTTGCTGAACGCTCATGTGCTATACAGAGCTTCAGGACAGACTGGATCCTTCCTTAAATTCCAGGAAGAGATTGTCAGAACCCTTCTGTATACAGACGGTGCTCCACCTCACCATCCCCAACCAAATGCAGTAAGCCGGCTGCATGAGAGGCATTTTTAATATGTCCTCCCGAATACCCCTACCCAACGAGCCCCCCAAAAAAGATGTCGTGTCTGCAGCAAGCGCTGATTTAGGCGTGACACCCGGTATTATTGTCCCCTCTGTCCTGGCAATCCTGGTCTTTGCATTGGTGAATGTTTTGAACGCTACCATACACTAGTGGAGTATTAGCGTAGGGTACAGCACTGCACAGACTAGGACACACTTTCACAGGGTCTCCAGAGATGCTGTTGCATTTTGAGAGACCCAAACCTGGTACCAGTTAAAAAAGTTAAAGTTACAAAAAAAAGTGTAAAAAAAACAAAAAAAAACAAAAAAAAGTAAAAAAAAAGAAAAAAACACAAAAAATATATAAAATAAAAAAAAACAAAAATAGTTGTTGTTTTATTGTTCTCTCTCTATTCTCTCTCTATTGTTCTGCTCTTTTTTATTGTATTCTATACTGCAATGTTTTATTGTTATGTTTTTATCATGTTTGCTTTATAGGTATGCAATTTTTTTATACTTTGTTTTTTTATTGTTAACCACGTTTTTATTTTCAGGTACGCCATTCAGCCGCAGAGCGGATTTATTTATCTTGACAGCAACAGCGTTTGCTCCCACTATACATAAAGCCGCGACTCCAGCGCTGTCGGAGGTGATTTCACCACCACAGTTACATACTTCAGCATATATGCCGAAGCGTGGGGGCAGCAGTGGGTGGAGGAGCGATTTGCTCCTGCCTTTTGTGGGAGGATGCCCCCATGCTTCGGCATATATATATTTTAGGTAGGCACAGGTTGCGTTAAATGTTTTATTTTTTACTGTGTTTTTTTTGTATTTTGCTTTGCAGGTATGGTAAGTATTACTGTTATACTGTAATGTTACTTTGTTTTTTTGTTAACCATCATTTGCTTAGCAGGTACGCCATTCAGTTGCAGCGCGGATTTATTTATCTTGACAGCAACAGCGTTTGCTCCCACGATATATAAAGCCGTGACTCCAGCACTGTCGGAGGTGATTTCACCACCACAGTTACATATTTCAGCATATATGCCGAAGCGTGGGGGCAGCAGTGGGTGGAGGAGCGATTTGCTCCTGCCTTTTGCGGGAGGATGCCCCCATGCTTCGGCATATATATATTTTAGGTAGGCACAGGTTGCGTTAAATGTTTTATTTTTTACTGTGTTTTTTTTGTATTTTGCTTTGCAGGTATGGTAAGTATTACTGTTATACTGTAATGTTACTTTGTTTTTTTGTTAACCATCATTTGCTTAGCAGGTACGCCATTCAGTTGCAGCGCGGATTTATTTATCTTGACAGCAACAGCGTTTGCTCCCATGATATATAAAGCCATGACTCCAGCGCTGTCGGAGGTGATTTCACCACCACAGTTACATACTTCAGCATATATGCCGAAGCGTGGGGGCGGCAGTGGGTGGAGGAGCGATTTGCTCCTGCCTTTTGCGGGAGGATGCCCCCATGCTTCGGCATATATATACGGTGCATTTATGCCCATCATTAGAAGTGGGCGGATGAAGGGAGATATTCTAATGATGGGCATACCCACCGATCAATATCTTTTTTTTGTTCAGCCCACAGGCTGCATGAAAAAAAAGTTTACAATATATGCCCAACAAGGACCAGCAACGTACTGGTATGTTGCTGGACTTTGAGTGGTTATACCAGAATGATGCCTGCAGGTTTAGCTATCATCTTGGTATCATTCTTTTCAGCCAGCGGTCGGCTTTCATGTAAAAGCAATCCTAGTGGCTAATTAGCCTCTAGACTGCTTTTACAAGCAGTGGGAGGGAATGCCCCCCCACCGTCTTCCATGTTTTTCTCTGGCTCTCCTGTCCCAACAGGGAACCTGAGAATGCAGCCGGTGATTCAGCCAGCTGACCATAGAGCTGATCAGAGACCAGAATGGCTCCAAACATCTCTATAGCCTAAGAAACCGGAAGCTATGAGCATTTCATGACTTAGATTTCGCCGGATGTAAACAGCGCCATTGGGAAATTGGGAAAGCATTTTATCACACCGATCTTGGTGTGGTCAGATGCTTTGAGGGCATAGGAGAGATCTAGGGTCTAATAGACCCCAATTTTTTCAAAAAAGAGTACCTGTCACTACCTATTGCTATCATAGGGGATATTTACATTCCCTGAGATAACAATAAAAATTATTGAAAAAAAAAATAAAAAAGAAAGGAACAGTTTAAAAAAAAAGATAAAAAAGCAAAAAAATAATAAAGAAAAAAAAAAAATAAGCACCCCTGTCCCCCCCTGCTCTCGCACAAAGGCGAACGCAAGCGTCGGTCTGGCGTCAAATGTAAACAGCAATTGCACCATGCATGTGAGGTATTACCGCGAAGGTCAGATCGAGGGCAGTAATTTTAGCAGTAGACCTCCTCTGTAAATCTAAAGTGGTAACCTGTAAAGGCTTTTAAAGGCTTTTAAAAATGTATTTAGTTTGTCGCCACTACACGTTTGTGCACAATTTTAAAGCATGTCATGTTTGGTATCCATGTACTCGGCCTAAGATCATCTTTTTTATTTCATCAAACATTTGGGAAATATAGTGTGTTTCAGTGCATTAAAATTTTAAAAAGTGTGTTTTTTCCCCAAAAAATGTGCTTGAAAAATTGCTGCGCAAATACTGTGTGAAAAAAAAATGAAACACCCACCATTTTAATCTGTAGGGCATTTGCTTTAAAAAAATATATAATGTTTGGGGGTTCAAAGTAATTTTCTTGCAAAAAAAAATAATTTTTTCATGTAAACAAAAAGTGTCAGAAAGGGCTTTGTCTTCAAGTGGTTAGCAGAGTGGGTGATGTGTGACATAAGCTTCCAAATGTTGTGCATGCCATGGGAATATGTGAAATTACACCCCAAAAAACATTCTGTTGCTTGCCTGAGTACGGGGATACCACATGTGTGAGACTTTTTGGGAGCCTAGCTGCGTACGAGACCCCGAAAACCAAGCACCGCCTTCAGGCTTTCTAAGGGCGTAAATTTTTGATTTCACTCTTCACTGCCTATCACAGTTTCGGAGGCCATGGAATGCCCAGATGGCACAACCCCCCCTAAATGACCCCATTTTGGAAAATAGACACCCAAAGCTATTTGCTGAGAGGTATAGTGAGTATTTTGCAGACCTCACTTTTTGTCACAAACTTTTGAAAATTGAAAAAAGAAAAAAAAATACATTTTTCTTCTCTTTCTTCATTTTCAAAAACAAATGAGAGCTGCAAAATACTCACCATGCCTCTCAGCAAATAGCTTGGCGTATCTACTTTCCAAAATGGGGTCATTTTGGGGGGTTTTGTGCTATCTTGGCATTTTATGGCCTTCGAAACTGTGATGGGTAGTGAGGAGTGAAATCAAAAATTTACGCCCTTAGAAATCCTGAAGGCGGTTATTGGATTTCGGGTCCCCGTATAAAGCTAGGCTCCCAAAAAGTGCCACTTATGTGGTATCCCCGTACTCAGGAGAAGCAGCAGAATGTATTTTGGTGTGTAATTCCACATATGCCCATGGCATGTTTGAGCAATATATCATTTAGTGACAACTTTGTGCAAAAAAAAAATTGTCACTTTCCCACAACTTGTGTCAAAATATAAAATATTCCATGGACTCAACATGCCTCTCAGCTAATAGCTTGGGGTGTCTACTTTCCAAAATGGGGTCATTTGGGGGGGTTTTGTGCCATCTTGGCATTTTATGGCCTTCAAAACTGTGATAGGTAGTGAGGAGTGAAATCACAAATTTATGCCCTTAGAAATCCTGAAGGCGTGCTTGGTTTTCGGTGCCCCGTACGCGGCTAGGCTCCCAAAAAGTCCCACACATGTGGTATCCCCATACTCAGGAGAAGCAGCTAAATGTATTTAGGGGTGCAATTCCACATATGCCCATGGCCTGTGTGAGCAATATATCATTTAGTGACAACTTTGTGCAAAAAAAAAAATTTGTCACATTCCCGCAACTTGTGTCAAAAAATAAAATATTCCATGGACTCAACATGCCTCTCAGCAAATAGCTTGGGGTGTCTACTTTCCAAAATGGGGTCATTTGGGGAGGTTTTGTGCCATCTTGGCATTTTATGGCCTTCAAAACTGTGATAGGTAGTGAGGAGTGAAATCACAAATTTATGCCCTTAGAAATCCTGAAGGCGTGCTTGGTTTTCGGGGCCCCGTACGCGGCTAGGCTCCCAAAAAGTCCCACACATGTGGTATCCCCATACTCAGGAGAAGCAGCTAAATGTATTTAGGGGTGCAATTCCACATATGCCCATGGCCTGTGTGAGCAATATATCATTTAGTGACAACTTTGTGCAAAAAAAAATTTGTCACATTCCTGCAACTTGTGTCAAAAAATAAAATATTCCATGGACTCAACATGCCTCTCAGCAAATAGCTTGGGGTGTCTACTTTCCAAAATGGGGTCATTTGGGGAGGTTTTGTGCCATCTTGGCATTTTATGGCCTTCAAAACTGTGATAGGTAGTGAAGAGTGAAATCAAAAATTTATGCCCTTAGAAATCCTGAAGGCGGTGCTTGGTTTTCAGGGCCCCGTACGCGGCTAGGCTCCCAAAAAGTCCCACACATGTGGTATCCTCATACTCAGGAGAAGCAGTTGAATGTATTTTGGGGTGCAATTCCACATATGCCCATGGCCTGTGTGAGCAATATATCATTTAGTGACAACTTTTTGTAGTTTTTTTTTTGTCATTATTCATTCACTTGGGACAAAAAAAAAATATTCAATGGGCTCAACATGCCTCTCAGTAATTTCCTTGGGGTGTCTACTTTCCAAAATGGGGTCATTTGGGGGGGGTTTGTACTGCCCTGCCATTTTAGCACCTCAAGAAATGACATAGGCAGTCATAAACTAAAAGCTGTGTAAATTCCAGAAAATGTACCCTAGTTTGTAGATGCTATAACTTTTGCGCAAACCAATAACGCTTATTGACTTTTTTTTACCAAAGACATGTGGCCGAAATGTATGACTAAAATTGAGTTTATTGGATTTTTTTTATAACAAAAAGTAGAAAATATCATTTTTTTTTCAAAATTTTCGTTCTTTTTCTGTTTATAGCGCAAACAATAAAAACGGCAGAGGTGATCTAATACCATCAAAAGAAAGCTCTATTTGTGGGAAGAAAAGGACGCAAATTTTGTTTGGGTACAGCATTGCATGACCGCGCAATTAGCAGTTAAAGCAACGCAGTGCCAAATTGTAAAAAGTGCTCTGGTCAGGAAGGGGGTAAATCCTTCCGGGGCTGAAGTGGATAAAGAGTACCTGTCACCACCTATTACTGTCACAAGGGATGTTTACATTCCTTGTGACAGCAATAAAAGTCATCAATTTTTTTTTTTTTTTAAACACAATTTATAAAAATAAAAATAAATAAAATAAATAAGAAAAAAAAAATTTAAAGCGCCCCCTGTCCCCGCGAGCTTGCGCAGCAAAGAAAATGCATACCAAAGTCTTGCCCGCATATGTAAACGGTGTTCAAATCACACATGTGAGGTATCGCAGTGATCGTCAGAGCGAGAGCAATAATTCTAGCACTAGACCTCCTCTGTAACTCTAACCTGGTAACCGTAAAGAAAAATTAAAGCGTCGCCTATGGAAATTCTTAGGTACCGTAGTTTGTCGCCATTCCACGAGTGCGTGCAATTATAAAGCATGGCATGTTTGGTATCTATTTACTCGGCGTAACATCATCTTTCACATTATACAAAAAAATTGGGGTAACTTTACAGTTTGGATTTTTTAAAATTCATGAAAGTCTCCCTTTTCCCAAAAAATTGCGTTTAAAACACCGCTGCACAAATACTGTGTGATATAAAATATTGCAACAATCTCCATTTTATTCTCTAGATTCTCTGCTAAAAATATATATACAATGTTTGGGGGTTCTAAATAATTTTCTAGCAAAAAATATGGATTTTAACTTGTAAACACCAAATTTCAAAAATAGGCTTAGTCATGAAAGGGTTATAAAATGTTTACTTTAAAACGCAAGTCTCGGAAGTCTTTGACAGATTTAATTAAGGCAATACCCCTGAGTATCCTTGCTGCTAATATTGCTAATCTGTGATTTCTTGCCACAGCCTGGAAGTACTACTCAGAAGGAACAAGGTACTCTAAATTTTTATATATCATCACAAAAAATAATGCTTGTCTATTACTCCTACTTCTATACACTTGAATTATTTTAAAATGAAAGTGTACGTACCTGTAATGATTTTCAATGTTTTCTTTAGTAATATCATTTAATATCTCATTTATATCCTGGATTTCATTTAAAGTTGTAAGTTCATTCAAAAATAAACAGTTACTTGAGGAAGGGCTATTTTTTGAAAAATATCCTACTAAAATTCCAAAAACAAATGTAAACAAAAGTGTAAAAAATACTTTTATAACTGTAAAAAAGAGCTTTGAGGTCTTTGGTTTTGAATGTGCATAATGGGAAAAATATTCTGGTTCCTCTTCTAAGCGCTGAAAACGGCCCTTGGGTGAAGTGGACAGTTGACTGGAGGTAGGTATATGTGGCTGATTTATTGCACTGTTTACATTATGATTAGCATAGTTGTCAGGTGGGAAGTGCTCAGATCCAAGTTCCTCCAGTTCTGTTTCCATGTCCCATTCTAGATCCAATGTAGATGATGGAATATCATCACTCTCCATATAATTCTGCTCTGACCCAGTCTTCGCATCAATTCCAAATTTCTGATATGACAAATCCTTTCCTATAAAATATGACAGAAGAATGTCTACAATAATATAATATATTCTTGTTTCTGTTCTATTTTTGGTATATGATTTGTATATTTCACATTGTTTTACTTTCACAGTCATATGTAAAATGCACATTTATAGATGCAATTTCTATCAACTAGCCTCAAGTAGGATTGGTCACTATACTTAAAGATGAACTCTGGGCACAAAATCGTTCACAATAGCCACAAGGGATATATATCCACTTTGGGTTCACCAAATTCCTTGGCAAACCCAGATTTTACCTGATAAAAGTAGCAGTGATGTCATCATTGTGCTGTACATAGTCTGTGCAGGTATCAGAGCTGTGAGAGGGGCCCAGCAGGCCTCACCCACTGGAGGATGCCTGCATTAAACTACTAGATGCAGCATAAACAAGTCAAGCCACCCTGCACAAGGAGAGAGAACAACTGTTCTTTATTAGGATAAACCTAAAAGCAAATAAATCACTAATCCAGCACTTATGGAAAATCAAACACCAAAGAGCGCTGCTTTTGCTTTATTGATTATAACAGCTTGTGATCATTTGAAAGCATATGAGATTTTAATGGTCTTTATTACAGGAAGCTCCCACACAGAGGAAACGTTACGCTGGTTTACTGCACTGGTTTACTGCACAGACCTGGAGTAAATATTTAAAGCCAACCAAGATTCAAGTAAGAATACACTACTCTTGTATTTATACAATATTTGCTTATTCTGGAGTTAAGCTTCAGGCTCCATTCACACTAGCACTAGCACGACTCCAAAACTGCAACAATTTCCAGTGCGACTTTGATCTGATTTTGCACTTGTTGGATCAAAGTTGCACCAAAAATTGCATCAAAGTAGTGCGGGCGGGGGGGCGCATGCGCGAGGCTCAGCATGGAGGACGTTACCTCTTAGAGCTCCGCACTTCCCGCCGCAGAATCGGGACCGTATAACGTCCTCAGACCGCCTAACCGCACCTAAATACCGGCGATCACCCCCAGCGTCACCCGAGCCACAACCGGGATGGTTTTGACGGGTCACAAGAGTAAACATAAGACCAAACCGATCAAGGAGGCCTTAGCCCGCGCCTCATCCAAGATGGCGGCGAAAGCCCTCTCCAAACAGCAAACTGCATCTCCAGCCAGAACGGAGCAGGCAGACAGCGAGGAGGATGATGCTGCAGACTCTATATACAGCGGTTCTCCCATCCCTGCACAACAAGGTATGTCACAGCCTGATTTTCTGAAACACATGGAGAAGATGTTAAACAAGGCCCTGAAAGCCACATCTGACCAAATAACAAATAGACTGTCACGGGAGATACGAGAATTAGGTCAGCGCACAGCAGACCTGGAAACCAGAGTAGATGACATAGAACTCACTATACAAGAACAGGCAGCCTTCCGTGAGGAAAATGCTACATTGCTCTCACGTTTAGAGGACGCCGAGAACAGATCTCGCAGGTCAAATTTACGCCTCCGGGGTATCCCTGAAGTGGTTGAGGATATACAATCCTTCACTACAGCCCTTTTCCAGGAACTTTGTCCTTCCATACCCATTGAACGCCTGGAATTTGACAGAATTCACAGGGCGCTTACCCGCCGCCAACAAGACGGCCCTCCGCGGGACATAATAATCAAGCTGCATTTTTTCCGCACAAAAGAACAACTACTCGCAGCAGCCCGGAATAAAGACGCTCTCCAGTTCCAAGACCACAACTACCAACTTTTCTCTGACCTGGCACCCCTTACCATTGCTAAACGGCGAGCCATGAAGCCGCAATTACAAATCCTGATACAGCATCAGATAAAATATACCTGGCGTTTCCCCTTTTCTCTTCAGTTCACGTACCAGGGGCAGCAACACTCCTCCACATCCCCAGAAGCACTGCAGCGTCTTCTTGAATCACTACACCTGTCGCCCCCTGTTCATCAATCCGAAACTGCGCTACCACGTACTCCAGCCCGCTCTGCAGCCTACCCTTACACCGCCACTCCTAAACGGAACCAAGCTGGCCCTTCCTCGATCCGAAAAGGAACACCGTCTCGTCAAGCAAGCCTTTTTGATCCTAAAGCACACACGTCTCGCTGAAGAACCTAACATCTATTACTCTTATTCAACACTTCAGGAGAACTCCTGGTTTCACGGTTGATATCTCAACGAACTGAGATAGTCGTGAAAAATTTTTTTTCTCTCTTTTATATATTTTTTTTTATTATTTTTTCTATTCTTTTTATTATTTTACACCACCGAGACTCAGACGTTTGTGTCCTGGTAAGATTTCCCACTGTTACCCATAACTCAACATATGTGATCCCCCTATTCCCACTATAGGGTGTAAATGTTCTGAATACTCTGTTTTCTTTTTTTATTTTCTTTTTGCTTTGTTTGGTTTAATCTTGCTTGTTTAACCTAAGGTTTCAAAAATGCTAACTATACAACTTATATAGGCATAGTTAAGTTGCTTTCAATTACTTTTAGATCTCCTTATCCCCTCTGGTGATTCTGAATTCAGATGTACCATTTGTTTGGCACTGAAACCTTTCTCACCAAAGCGGGGTTATTGCCGATATCTCACAACTGAATACAATAACACGGTCTTAGTGTATACTATTTGTATTGTTTGAGCACTACAGTTCCTTAACTTTTCCCGACCTGCGGCGGGGAATTGTCACTGCACCCCCCTTGAAGATGCACATGCTCCCTCGCCAGCTGGCTGGTCTGGAAGTATGGGCATCTACCTGTTGGGCTAACATGTCCAACGCACCAAGTGTTATTACACTTCCTTACTTTCTTTACAAAAAACATGCTCTATCCTCTCTCCTCTCCTTTTTCTTTTCCTCACACCTTTTTTTTCCATTTCCTTCCCCATTTTCTACTAGGTCGGGTGGGCCGCATGATCCTCAGACACCTACCCACATCAATGGCCCCTCTGAACATACTCTCCCTTAATGTTAAGGGACTCAACTCCCCAAATAAAAGGGTTAAGGCCTTTCGTACCTTCGCACACCTGAAAGCCAGCGTAGTAGCCCTACAGGAAACACACTTTTCAATCCAGGCAACCCCTAAATACTTCAGTTCTAAATATCCCCAAGTGTTCTCCGCCTCGGCTGCCACTAAACAACGTGGCGTCCTCATTGCATTTCACCGCACCCTTCCATTCACCCTAACAAAAGAAATTAAAGACCCTGAAGGTCGCTATATTATTTTAGTTGGTCATTTGCAAGACGTGATGTCCACTATAGTCTCCTACTATGCCCCCCATAACAATCCTAATCCCTTCTTCAAACATCTCCTACAAGTAATACGAACACATTGCAAGGGCTCCCTTTTTATATGCGGTGATTCCAATCAAGTGCTACATCCGCACCTTGACAAATCTCCTTATACCCCTGAACAATACTCCCCCTCTATATTATTTCGCAAGCTATTCCAGCAAGCCTCTTTATTAGACACATGGAGAGAATGTAACCCAGCCAAGAAAAACCTTACTTTTTATTCATACCCACACAAATCCTTTTCAAGGATCGATCATATCTTTATACCTGTTGCATCCTCACCAACCCTACTCCACTCAAACATTATTCCAATTACCTGGTCAGACCACTGTGCAGTGATCACAACTGTCTCTGCCCTGATCCCTCAGTCTAGAGACCGTACATGGTGTATAAATGAGGCATACTTAACTAACCAATCATACTGTTTTGATATAGAACTGGCTCTTAAAGAATACATAAAACATAATTCCACTCCTGACATCTCACCAGTCCTATTATGGGAGGCACACAAACCCGTAATTAGAGGGACCTGCATATCTGTATCTACTCACCTCAAAAGAGATAAAAAACTTAGAATCCAGCAATTGGAAGCAGATTTTCACCGCCTCTTCCTCCAATTCCAATCCACTCCAACTGAACCTCACAGAATTCTGTTAGAAAAGACGAAAACAGAGTTGGACCTGCTCTTGGCAGAATCAGCAGACAAAGCCATTCGCAGATCCAACCACACAATTTATAATAAAGCCAATAAGCCAGATACTTTCCTCGCATTGAGACTACGTCAACCGGAAAGAATACACAACCCCATTAGACTCAAATTGGCCAAAGATAATTTCACGAGCAATCCAGTGAAGGTGCTTTCTGAATTTCGCAGAAAGTTAGCTGAACTATATACCCCAACACGTACCTTCTCGGCGACACAAGCTGAGGTATTGTTTCAAAACGTTACACTCCCGAAGTTGTCGGAGGCCAATAAAGAGTCTATGGAATGTCCCATCACGTCCGAAGAAGTTCTTATTGCTATAAAGTCTCTTAAACCACACAAAAGACCGGGCCCCGATGGTCTTTCTGCTTCATATTTTAAAAAATTTGCTCCCATTCTAGCCCCCCTTCTCACTAACACTTTTAACGCTCTCCTTAAACAACACTCCTTTGGTTGGGACACGTTGACAGCCATTATCTCTATGATACCTAAACCTAACTCAGACAATTCTCTGTGGTCAAATTACAGGCCTATATCCCTACTTAATCTAGATATAAAGATTCTAGCCAAAATTATGGCGTTACGCCTCAACCCAATTATAGGTGGCCTTATACACAAAGACCAAGTAGGCTTCATTCCAAAACGTCAGGCCAGTGATAATATCCGTCGTGTCATCCTGCTCCAACACCTAGCCCGAACACGCCGAATCCCTATGCATCTCCTCTCTCTTGACATTCGTAAGGCATTCGACACTGTTTCTTGGCCTTACCTCCACTATATACTACAAAGATGGGGATTTGGCCCTAACTTTTTACAATGGGTAGACTCCCTTTACAACCAACCACGAGCATATGTTAAATATTCAGGATACCGTTCGGACTACTTTCAAATACAACGAGGCACAAGACAAGGGTGCCCCCTCTCCCCTCTAGTGTTCGCATTAGCGATCGAACCACTAGCAGCTCTCCTTAGAGCAAACCCAAATATTAAAGGTTTAGAGGTAGCCTCTACATCACATAAATTATGCCTATTTGCCGACGATGCACTATTATTTGTCACATCCCCACGAACCACACTTCCGAATCTAATTCACCTTCTAGATAAATTTGCGCTAATATCTGGATTGGAAGTCAATCAATCTAAATCTAAGGCCCTCAACGTGTCCCTACCACATTCAGAATTAGAACATTTACGAGAACTCTTCCCTTTCACCTGGTCAACAACCACAATTGCCTACCTTGGTATCAAGCTAACTAGCGACCCAAACCACCTGTTTCGAGCCAACTACCTCCCTATGTTAAAACACATAACCAGTTTATTAGAATCTTGGCGCCCACTATGTATCTCATGGTTAGGCCGGATTGCGGCTGTAAAAATGTCTATGCTACCAAAACTACTTTATTTATATAGAGTCCTTCCGATTCCTATTCCCTCATACTACCACCGCATCATTCAGACAAAAGTGTCCAAATATATATGGGGCTCTACTAGACCTAGAGTAGCTAAAGCTATATTACTTCGTAGTAAACTCAAGGGAGGGTTGGGTCTGCCTAACTTTGTGGGATACTATCACGCAGCTCAGCTAGCCCAGATAACTCTATATCATGCAAAAAGTGAAACTCCACTCTGGGTTAGTTTGGAAGCCATTGACCTTCACCCCCTTAAAGTGTTTAACATATTATGGCTGCCCCCTTCAACGCGAGGCCCAGTCAGTAACCCCATTACAGGACACTCTCTTAAATTGTGGGACAAACTCCGAGGTCCATTTAAATTACAATCCGCTCACTCCCCGTTACTCTCGTTCCTAGACCACCCAAAATTTTATCCAGCCCAAACCAATCCAAGATCGTTTCAAATCTGGCTTAGGGCGGGACTATATCGTGTGTGCGATCTTACCACTGGATCTACCATTAAGACATTTACCTTGCTACAAAACAATGCTGACATTCCCCCTACAGAAATATTTAGATATTTACAGATAACCCACTTTATTCGTACAACTATAGGCACACATACCTCACTAGATGATCTGTCTGTTTTTGAAGGAATCTGCAACTCTGACCCACATGCACCGGGACTGATTTCCCTCCTATATACTTACCTGACCTCTACCCCAACCAACCTTCCCTCTTACGCTGTAAAGTGGTCCACAGACCTCTCATTAGATCTTAATCCAGAGGACTGGTCTGATATCTGGTCCAATACGAAAATATCATCCCACAACATAATAGCTCAAGAAGCGAACTACAAAGTACTCATGAGATGGTACTTAGTCCCGGCCAGGATCTCCAGATTTCTTCCAAGCTATCCTGATACCTGTTTCCGTGGCTGTAACGAACGGGGTACCCATGTACACATATGGTGGACATGCCCAATAGTACAGGAATTTTGGGCTGCAATATTCCGTATGGCTTCCACCTTATTTCAACATCCCTTTGACCCTGATCCGGCTCTTGCATTGCTGAATCTTATCCCCTCAGGTTTCACCAGATCCCAGACCCGCCTTCTCCTTCAGCTCACGACAGCAGCCAAACAGACGATTGCCAGGGCCTGGAAAACCCCAAAACTCGCCCTAGCCGAAGTTACCAATAGGGTCACACAAGCCATGATCCACAGTAAAATAGAAGCAACAATCCTCGATAAAATTCCCCAACATCTTAAAATCTGGAACTCCTGGGCCGAACACTTCTTACCCCCGGACTTCGACAAACAACTCCTTGAACCATAGATAGGTCACAACAACATTAGACAGACTTAATGGTGCTTCTTTGGTTTGTGCGACCCCCCCGACCACCCCTCCCTCTTCCACTCCTTATTCCTACTCTCTCTCTAACTATCCTATCCCTGTCACTATTTTCACTCTACATTTTCTACTTTATATTTCTCCTCCGGATACATCACTGGTAATGTTTTCTACAATTTACGAAACAACTGCCAGATTTTGACTATGCATATACTCGCAGATGCTCATTTCGAGCAAACAAATAAAACTTTAATTTTTTGTTATTTTTCCAATACCCCTCTAGTTATTAATAGAAACAGATATGTTACGTCCACAGATATCTCTGCGAGGAATATCCTCTGGACATTTTATTTCTGATATGTATTTGTTACCTACTGTAATGCACATGTCGCAGAACAGAAACCTGTATAATTCTTACTACTACATGTCATATAAATATTGCCTGTTGTAATTCATGTCTGCTTTTCAATAAAAAACTTTGAATACGAAAGTAGTGCGGGCGATTTGAATAGGTGCCATTGAAAAGAATGGTTAGATAGTAACTGTATCAGCACAGAGTGGTACTGTGGATACTATATGGGTAAACAATGTCATGTCCCATTTAATTTTAGAATAATTTGGAGAAAAAAGGCTTGGACTTTTTAGGCATGGCCAGACAGTAATTGTAAAATTATATACTTTTATTATACATATAGAAAATTAAATATTAAAATCCACATTAATAAATTAAATACAAATACTAATTAAAAGAATGCAACTGTATATAACAGATGATAAACTGACCAAGTGCCTTGTGCTTCTATAGGAGCATCAAAATGACTACGCGTTGCTAGTCATTTTGATGCTCCCAAAGAAGCGCAAGGCGCGTATCATGTAGAGCAAAGACCAAGTCTACATTGCTGTACTGCAATATAACCATACTCTTGGATCCACTGCCACTATGGAATGATATTCTCATCTTCCAGATTCCATTTAGTTGTTAATTGGTTATATACAGCTGCATTTTTCTAATTAGTATTTGTATTTTATTTATTAGCCACTTCAGCCCCGGAAGGATTTACCCTCTTCCTGACCAAGCCCTTTTTTGTGATACAGCACTGCATCACTTTAACTGACAATTGCGCGTTTATGTGACGTTGTAACCAAGCAAAATTGACGTCCTTTTTTTCTCACAAATAGAGCTTTCTTTTGGTGGTATTTGATCACCTCTGCGGTTTTTATTTTTTGCGCTATATACAGAAAAAAAAAGACAGATAATTTTCAATCAATGCAAAAATAGAAGTGTATCATAACACGGAGTGGCACCGTGGATACACACAAAAAGTAGACCTGTGCCACGTCCTATCAAATTTTCAAGAAACAAACAAGAGGGACTTTTGGACTTTCTAGGCACAACTACAACAAACTGGTTATATAAAATAACATTTTATTTACTAAGAAAAATACATAGCAAAAAGGACATTGCTTAAAAACCACAACATGTGTATAGATTAAAGTGCTCGCTATACAACACCATCTAAAGTATACAGTTATTTGGACGTCTGGGTAAGCACTCCACATATAGATCAGTCCGAAGAGATGGCTCGATAGCAAATCCATAGTCAATTCATGTCACATAAATCTTTGATGCTCGACATGTTTCGCGTGTCATCACGCTTCTTCAAGAGCGACACAGCATATGTTGTGGCTATCAGAGTACATAACATAGCAATATATAATTAATATATATATCCATCAAGAACAGACATCTATAATGAAGCCACATACATTGTATTTAAAAAAAGGGGGGGGGCGTGGTTAGCCTCGAGAGAAAATGGCTGCCTAATACTCAGGCTCCTGCTCACCACAGCCGTTAATCAGCCTAAACCGGGGATCACCGACATTATTTGGCCACCCATTATGGGAACTTCTTCCCGCGGAAGCTCGCAGTCTCGATCCCGCTCCCCGAGAGAAATAGCCGGCCGCACGAACCACACTATCCCAGAGATATTCCGCACCCAGCGGCCTAACATGGCGGCTCCTCTTCCCGCCTCGTTTCCTCCTCAGGAACAATCAGAGATCATCCCTACCGACCATCACATTCCACCTCTGGAAACCGACAGCACTGCACTCCGTCAACCGAGCCTAAGAGATCTCCAGGCAGTGGCGGCTGACATAAAGGACACCCTGTTCACGGCCATATCTGACCTACGACATGAACTGCAAGCCATCACAGGGAGAATACAGCGTGTAGAGGAAGGAGCGGCACTACAAAGCTCAGAAGTGAAATCCATTCATTACAAAGTAGACTCCCACACCATGCAACTCAGAGATCTTCAGCGACATGTTGAAGATCTCGATAACAGGGGTCGCAGGCACAACCTAAGGGTGAGAGGCCTGCCCGAATCTGTGGAACAAGACCAGCTTCTCCCAACTGTCACAGACCTCTTCAACCGCTTACTCGATAGGCCTAGGCAAACACCACTGGCAATGGAACGTATCCACAGAGCGCTTCGCCCCAGAGGCAGAGACACAGATCCCCCGAGGGACATTGTATGCTACATCAATGATTTTACTATAAAAGAAGACATACTCAAGAAAACTCGTGATAAATCACAATTGGAATATGATGGATGCCGTATCTATATCTACCAGGACCTGTCAGCAATTACACTGAAAAATCGTAAAGATCTCCGGCCGCTATTAGATGTCCTGCGGACCGAAGGAATCCGCTACCGATGGAAATTTCCTTTCGGTTTATCTGCCTCCCACCAGGGCCGCTCTGCACTACTGAGAGTTCCAGAGGAACTTGATGCATTCTGCCGCACCTTAGACATACCATATGTAGAGGTCCCAAACTGGTATGCGGAATTTAATGTCTCACCTCCTGCCAGACATCCACTTGCTGAGGAACCAATGGATGCCCACAATACCAGTTTCCGTAGACGCAGATCGCCGTCTCCTGTCAGACCCAACTCTTCACCGGGACTCCGACATCCGCCTCCAAGCCCCATGACAGCGCCCCTGCCTCGCAGAGCTCGCCGGGATCGTTGATCATCTGTGCCCTCAAGTAAGATGTCACTCTCCACGTAATCCTCTCACCTTCTCCTCTACACTCGCATTCGAATCACTGAATGCTGCCTCTATTATACCTACTGACACCCGCCAGACATAGTACCGTATCACCCGAACGCTTTGCAGTATCACCCGCAGTCAAGACCTGCTATCCGATCCCTTCCACCTCCACACTGATCTGGACGACCACCCAAGAGACTGCACACTGATCTCTCTACTCCTCATCCCAGCCAAAACCTCCGCGCTGCAGACATCACTCACTAACGTGCCATAGACTACTCCTATGGATCACCCCATCTCTCTCCTGTACTGCTAAAAGTAGACGCAACAACACAGTTTCGACATCTAGAACCTCAGCGTATGTTTTACCAGACATACTACCCGCTGATCTGCTACCTAAGAAACACCCGAAGGGTAAAATGTAAAATGTACAATGTTAGACTATTGTTATAAGTTATGTTTTTAAGCTGTGGTTACCTCCCGTATTGGGAAGACACGATTACACCTCACCACACACTGATAACGTATGTGTCAAATCTCTCTTGCTATAACCATAATGCCAATTTAATCCCCATCCATCCTATTGGACCTCTCTGCCACTGTCAGTTATATGAACTACTGCCCTCTGCTGACGTTTGGTTCATATCACAATCACCTCCACATACACTGTTCCCTCAGTCACCCACACGCACTGCAAAAAATAAATAGATAAATAAATAAATAAATAACAAAAAAAATAATAATAATATAAACAAATAAAAAATAAATAAATAAATGAATAAAATTATAAAAAAAAAAAAAAAAAAAAACATTTGTATGCATTCAGTGCTTCATACCAGACTGACACCTCTCACCACCCTTACTACGTACTGGCATTACATTTACCACAATTCAACACGAAAACACATACTTATCCGCACGACTGATTAGAATCTCATACCTTTCTTACCCTACACACGTTGAATTCACTTTATTTTCTAATTGATATCAGTTTCTTACATACATGTATAGCTATATTATGATTAACGACTGTTATTTCACCTGGCTTACTGCTTTATTTGCTCTGCATTATGCTGTCATATCGCATCACCCTGCTACCTAGCTTTACTTCCTACTTTCTACGATAGCAAGGGACTGTTATTGATATCCCCTCATGGTGACCCGCACTACATTCATGTGTCCTTATCCTAAAACCACATATTAGACGAAAGCTCCACCTTTCCAGATTGCTCACATAATAACTGCTGATTATAACACTCTGCTAAACCTCTCCCTGTCACGAATTACCCGAATCTTAACTGCACCTATAGACTCATTACACCACACATCCTGGCCTACGTATTATATACATATCCCCTATCTCTCGCCGCTTCTATACACCAAGGCTGCTGGTGAGTATGACCTCCCTAATCGATCTTTTCACTTTTGTAACTACCTCTCGATTGCCGGACCAACCCCCACGCAGTGGTTAAGCACACTTTACTGAATCTCTCGTATTCACTAACATTGAACGACCACTGACCCAAACCGGTTAGTAAATTCTTGTGACTCTACTCACCTACTTAGGTGATAGAGACATCAATTATCGCCGGTGTCCTTCATTCACCCTCCCCCAAATTCTCTGATTTACCTCACCAATCCACATACATCCTCCGCTTCAACCCATCACACTCACTGCCACAGCTCCTGTTCTCCTATCTAGTACATACAAACTCTCACACAATGACAAACTCATCCAGCAACATAAATAGCTCCTTGCTCAAAATAGTTTCACTCAATGCAAAAGGCCTTAACACACCGGAGAAACGCTCTAAGCTCCTCCTCACCATGTACCGAAGCAAGGCCGATATTATATTTCTCCAGGAAACTCACTTTCGCTCTAACGCCACTCCAAAGTTACAGAACTACCGCTACCCCACAGCGTATCACGCTACCAACCCGTTACACAAATCAAAGGGCGTCTCCATTCTTATTGCAAGATCCTGCCCCTTCCAAATCACTGATTCACTAATAGATGTGGAAGGCAGATACTTAATTTTAAAAGGGTCTCTTCTCAATAGAAAATTTACTTTGGCTAACATATACGCCCCCAACCTCCGTCAGGTACCCTTCTTCAAAAAGATTACGAATACACTCACGACCTTTCAAGAAGGAACCCTTATCTTAGGGGGAGACTTCAACGTCCCACTTAACCCTATACAAGACACATCCACCGGCTCTTCTTCACTCCCGTACTCGGCCCTTAAGGCAATTAAATCTTCATTCAAACGGCTACTGCTCCATGATACATGGCGAACTCTGAATCCCAACGACAAAGACTACACCTTCTACTCTGCACCGCACGACCGATATTCAAGAATAGACTACATTTTTATGACACAGCAAGATCTCTCTCTACTCCACCAAGCCTCCATTGACCCCATGCTCATTTCGGACCATCACCCCATCTCTCTCACACTTAAACTCCCGACCACAACGCCTCGATCACACACTTGGAAATTAGACCCATCATTATTAACTGACCCCTCCATTGCGGCTGAGGTAGAATCCAGTCTCAAACACTTCTTCCAGGAGAATAATTCCATAGATACCTCACCGCTTACTAATTGGGAAGCACATAAATGTGTTATTCGGGGAGTCCTGCTTGCGGCGGCTGCTAAACGAAATCGCGAACGAAAAAAACGCTACTCGGAATTGCTGAACAAAATACATAGACTTGAAGGCACACACAAGCATACACAAGCTTTATCCACCATGGAAGAACTACTCCAAACTAGAAAAGAACTATTAGACATGTTAGACACACAAATCCGACGCAACTACATCCTCTCTAAGAAAACATTTTATGAGTATGGCAACAAGGCCAGTAAACTACTTGCACGAACCTTACAAGCAACAAAAGCCACTACAACAATTCATTCCATTACTGACCCGTCGGGCTGCAAACTTACCAAAACCCCAGACATTGCTCGACAATTTGTCCAATATTATAGCAAGCTATATAACCTTCATCCACCTGATCACCCCGCAAATGAAAACGCAAGAAAAGAAATGATCGCAGACTTTCTGAAACAATATGGTCCAACTCCTATATCTGACTCCACGGCTCAAACACTAGCTTCCCCCCTTACAAGAGAAGAAATAGACATAGCCCTAAAACAATTAAAATCAGGTAAAAGTCCCGGTCCTGATGGCCTAACAGTTGGGTATTATAAAACATACGCAGATATTCTCACCCCCTTTTTCATAACAGCCTTTAATTCTTTCGCAACTCCCACACCACCGCCTCGGGACCTTCTGACTGCCCACATAGCTGTTATTCCTAAACCAGACAAAGACCCTTCCCTAGTAACCAATTATAGACCAATTTCGCTTCTTAATGTTGACCTTAAATGGTATGCAAAAACTCTAGCGAACCGAATCCTACCCTTCTTGCCCCAACTTATAAATCTTGATCAGGTTGGCTTTGTCCCGGGGAGAGAGGCGAGAGATAACACTCTCAAAGCTCTCAATATCCACCATTGGCTCACGTCCAGTAGCTCACGAGGATTTATGCTTTCTCTCGACGCGGAGAAGGCGTTCGACAGGGTGGCATGGGACTATATGTTAGAAACCTTACGAACTATTGGCCTTCCCCCAACAATGCTAAACTTCATATCAGCCCTCTACTCTAACCCTACTGCCAAAGTCCGAGTAAACGGCCATCTGTCGGACGCCTTCTCCGTGTCGAATGGAACTCGCCAGGGTTGCCCACTTTCCCCCTTAATTTTTATCCTATCACTAGAACCCTTCCTGAGACGCATAAGAGCCAATCACGACATTAAGGGAATCAATATTAAACAACGCACTTATAAACTAGCTGCCTTTGCGGACGACATACTCCTCTTTCTTACAGATCCGCTCACAACAATACCCAACCTCCTCAAGGATTTTCAAACCTTTCATGTCATTTCCAACCTTCAAATAAACTTCTCGAAATCGACAGCCCTCAACATCTCACTTACCTCTGAAACCTGTCAACAATGCCAACTCAACTTTCCATTTTCATGGAATAATCGGGCAATCCCATACTTAGGTATCTACCTACCAACCTCCTTAAATGACCTATACTCCTTGAATCACGCCACAATCCTACAAAAAATACAATCAGACTTAAAAAAATGGTCCACAGGACTTTTTTCTTGGTTCGGCAGAGCCGCAATCATCAAGATGAACATCTTACCCAGAATCTTATATATTCTACAAACTATTCCAATTAAACTCCCACAGACGTTCTTCTCAACTTACCAAAAAGCGTGTACAAAATTCATTTGGGGTAAATTGCGACCGCGACTAAGTTTCCAACGACTGACCACCCCCAAACTATTAGGAGGCATTGGTCTACCAGACATACGCAAATATCACCAAGCGTGCCATCTCACGAGAATTATAGATTGGAATGTACATTCTAAACACAAAGATTGGGTTCATTTAGAACAATCATTCTCTGACCTTCCACTACCTAATCTTCCCTGGATCACTACACTTAACATCCCCCCTGAATATAAACATCACCCTCTAATTAACCCAACACTGACCTCATTCCGTACATCCTGTAACCACCACAAGATCTCCTCACTTAACGGACCAATGACCCCACTCCGCCTAAATCCAGACTTTTCACCAGGAATGCACATATCCTTCTTAGCAGACCTTTGGCCCCACTCTACCGTTAGAGCAGCACATTTCTATGACGGAAATCATCTCTTATCCCAACCAGAGTTGGCATCCAAATTGAACACAGATTCTTTCCCATTCTGGACATACGTCCAATTAAGAAATTTTTTTACCAAACCTATACCCAAACCTGAATGGTCCAGACAAACCACCACGTTTGAAAACCTATGTTTAAGCAACGAACCTCAAAAGCACCTGATATCACAAACATATGCCCTCTTATTCACCACCCGCACTCCAACGAAACACTGGACCACCCAACAATGGGAACAAGACCTCTCTGTAAACCTTACTGACCTGGAATGGGAAAAAATCTACACTCTGACCCACAAAGGTTCCATTAATGTACAAATACAGGAAAACGCGTTTAAACTTCTTTCCAGATGGTACAGAACACCACTTATATTACACCATATAAATCCAACCCTTTCCCAAACTTGTTGGAGATGTAAAAAGGAGACTGGCTCGCTTCTACATATCTGGTGGACATGTACCAAAATCCAACCCTTCTGGAAAGAAGTCCACAACTTAATAGGCCAAATAACTACGTATATATTAGATTTCAACCCTGCAGTATTCCTGCTCCACCACTCTACGACACCATTACCGACCTACTTTCGTTCTTTAGCCATGCACTTGGTAAACGCTGCTAAAATGTGTATCCCCCTCAAATGGCGCTCTACCGAACCGCCAACTATAGCAGACTGGTTCACACGCACACAGAAAACAATGGTCATGGAAGACCTCATACATCAGTCCAAAGAAACACCAACTAAATTCATCAAAACATGGACATGCTGGATACACTTTACTACCACTGATAATTATAAAAAATACTTCGACTGAGGGGAGTGTAGGGGCTGTGGCGGAAACTAAACTAAAACATTATATAACTACTTCTTCCCTCCTCTCCATTAATTCCCCTTCTCTCCTTTATACCAAGAACAACTAATAGAGCTCGTCACACTCACGATGTTATTCACAATATACACGCCCCTTAATGATCTGACCCACTACAACCCCCCCTTCTGTATCCCTCCAGATTACCCCCTATTAACCCCCGTCCCCCTTACCTGTCCACGGGTAACACCATTTGAACTAATCTTAATATCAAACATGAAAGAAAAAAAAAATCAAGACTGGATGACTTTCCTTCCTGCCCAACTCACATTAATCATTACCCATGAAAACTTGTAAAGATAGGCTACTACCACTTAGTAACGTAATTGCTATCATACTCAATATTTACTACACAATAAACTATATACTCGTGATGTGATATCAGCCTTTACAGTTTCTGTATAATATCTTTATTTCTACTCACATTGCTAGCGGCTGCGTCCGCAAGTCTATATTTCAATATCTTTGCATTATCTTTATACTTTTTTCCTGTTACCTGTTGTTTAAAACTTAATAAAATATATTAACAAAAAAAAAAAAAAAAGATGTATACTGGTTCAAACAGAGCGGTGATGAGTGCGCAAGCCACAGGGGTGATGAAAGGCTGCTATGGGGGCGTACACAACATAATCTAATATGATACTTCAAAGGTGTGTTGCAATAAAGGAGGTTCATGAAGTAAATAAAGATTTTGTATTCCCAATACCTGGAACAGGGGGAAAAGAAGGGGAAGGGAAAGGAGGGGGAGGGACAAAAGAAGAGAGAGCAGAGAAAAGAAGGAAAAGGAGAAGAAGAACTGAAAGGAAGAGAAAAAGGGGGGATGATGGGAAGAGTCGGGGGGGAAGGGGGGGGGGAGGGAAAGGGAGGGGGGAGGAGGGAAAGGGAGGGGGGGGAAAGGGAAAGGGAAAAGAGAAGAAACCGTAGAAATAAAAGAAAGGAAACAAGAAGAGGAAAGAAGGAATGGGAAATAAAAAAGAAGAAAGTCAAGAAAGAGAAAAGGGAGGGAGGGAGGGAAGGGAAAGGGGGGGAGGGGGGAAGAGAAGGAAAGAAAAGGAGGGAAGGGGGGAGGGAAGAAAGGGGGCGGGAAAAGAAGGGGAGGAAGGAAAAGAAGAAAGATATAGGGAGAAAGAGAATGGAGGAATATTATCTATCTAAAGGAAATACTTACATTGTAGAATATATATAAAATCATGAAAGAAGTAATAGTCCGCAAGCCCAGAAGAACCGGAAAACCGGCAATTTAATATACCTATGCACGTCGGGGTGGATGTAAACTGGTACTAGCTTGTTGCATAGGCCTATTCCTAAAAGAAAAACAATTGATTTAAAATAAGAAGATAAGGATGTGTATATATAGGTTTCTGGTGAAACCAATAGGCGTCGCCGATTGGATGACGATGGACGGGACATGCACACAAATAGGACGGCGTCCTATCACAGTGTCCATTCCGCTCCAGCCATAGGACGACATCGCACGTCGCAGGTCTCCCTCCTACCACATTCAGGTACCCTTTTCTGTTCTAGCACTGGCTATCAGGAATCTGCCACTACTGGATGCCTGTATTATAATTCAGTTACTAGCTTACCCTTCCCCCCTTTTGCTTGTTCATATTCTAGGACAAAGTATTGGTAGACCACCTTTGATGATACTGTGCCATTTGGCACCTGTTTTCTATGACTGCCTGAGCCCTACTGCGGAACCCAGGTGCACATAGAACATAGAATAACATCTCTAAAACCAACACTGGTGAGTGTTCTATACCATGGCGGGGGCCATGTCACCAGAAACCTATATATACACATCCTTATCTTCTTATTTTAAATCAATTGTTTTTCTTTTAGGAATAGGCCTATGCAACAAGCTAGTACCAGTTTACATCCACCCCGATGTGCATAGGTATATTAAATTGCCGGTTTTCCGGTTCTTCTGGGCTTGCAGACTATTACTTCTTTCATGATTTTATATATATTCTACAATGTAAGTATTTCCTTTAGATAGATAATATTCCTCCGTTCTCTTTCTCCCTATATCTTTCTTCTTTTCCTTCCTCCCCTTCTTTTCCCGCCCCCTTTCTTACCTCCCCCCTTCCCTCCTTTTCTTTCCTTCTCTTCCCCCCTCCCCCCCTTTCCCTTTCCCTTCCCTCCCTCCCTCCCTTTTCTCCTTCTTGACTTTCTTCTTTTTTATTTCCCATTCCTTCTTTCCTCTTCTTGTTTCCTTTCTTTTCTTTCTACGGTTTCTTCTCTTTTCCCTTTCCCCTTCCCCCCCTCCCTTTTCCTCCTCCCCCCTTCCCCCCCCGACTCTTCCCATCATCCCCCCTTTTTCTCTTCCTTTCAGTTCTTCTTCTCCTTTTCCTTCTTTTCTCTGCTCTCTCTTCTTTTGTCCCTCCCCCTCCTTTCCCTTCCCCTTCTTTTCCCCCCTGTTCCAGGTATTAGGAATACAAAATCTTTATTTACTTCATGAACCTCCTTTATTGCGACACACCTTTGAAGTATCATATTAGATTATGTTGTGTACGCCCCCATAGCAGCCTTTCATCACCCCTGTGGCTTGCGCACTCATCACCGCTCTGTTTGAACCAGTATACATCTTTTTTTTAAATACAATGTATGTGGCGTCATTATAGATGTCTGTTCTTGATGGATATATATATTAATTATATATTGCTATGTTATGTATTCTGATAGCCACAACATATGCTGTGTCGCTCTTGAAGTAGCGTGATGACACGCGAAACATGTCAAGCATCAAAGATTTACGTGACATGAATTGACTACGAATTTGCTATCGAGCCATCTCTTCGGACTGATCTTTATGTGGAGTGCTTACCCAGACGTCCGAATAACTGTATACTTTAGATGGTGTTGTATAGCGAGCACTTTAATCTATACACATGTTGTGGTTTTTAAGCAATGTCCTTTTTGCTATGTATTTTTCTAAGTAAATAAAATGTTATTTTATATAACCAGTTTGTTGTAGTTGTGCCTAGAAAGTCCAAAAGTCCCTCTTGTTTGTTTCTAGACAATTTTCAGTATTTTTTACTTTTACTTTTTGCTATAACAAATATCCCCAAAAAATAAATAAAAAAACAAATTTCTTCCACAGTTTAGGCCAATATGTATTCTTCTACATATTTTTGGTAAAAAAAAATCGCAATAAGCGTATATTGATTGGTTCGCGCAAAAGTTATTGCGTCTACAAAATAGAGGATAGATTTATGGCATTTTTATTAATATTTTTTTATTAGTAATGGTGGCAATCTGCGATTTCTATTATGACTGACATTGCCATGGACAGATCGGACACTTTTGACACTATTTTGGGACCATTGGCATTTATACAGCGATCAGTGCTATAAAAATGCACTGATTACTGTGTAAATGTCACTGGCAGGGAAGAGGTTAAACACCAGGGGCGATCAAGGGGTTAACTGTGTTCCCTCAGCATGTTCTAACTGTAGGGGGATGGACTCACTAGAACATGACAGAGATCACTGCTCCCGATCACTGGGAGCAGTAGATCCCTGTCATGTTGCTAGGCAGATCAGGGAAATGCCTTGTTTACATCAGCCCGTTCTGCCTCTCCGTGCCACAATCGCAGGCCACTGGCAGACATCGATGCAGCGACGTACAGGTACATTGTTTTGCGGGACCCTTGCCACTTTGCCGACATATATCAGCGTGAGCCGGTCGGCAAGTGGTTAATGTGGATTTTAATATATAAATTTTCTATATGTTTAATAAAAGTATATTTTTCTACAATTACTGTCTGGCCATGCCAAAAAAAGTCCAAGCCTTTTTTCTCCAAATTCTTCTAAAATTGAAAAGAATGGATTGCAACTTCTCATACAACTTTGATGTCCAAACTCACAGGACAAGTGTGAATAGAGTCTTAATGAATTATTGGTGTCAAGAAGTCTGTTAAAGTATAAGCATATATGTTAAGAAGGCCAATCACTAAAAATCCTATGTATATCTAGGGCACAAAACACCAAGTTAAATCTGTACTCCAGGCAACCACTTATGCCCTGTACACATGATCGGACATTGAGACAACAAAATCCACAGATTTTTTCCGACGGATGTTGGCTCAAACTTGCTTTGCATATGCACAGTCGCACAAAGTTGTTTTACGCGGTGACGTAAAACACGTACGTCGGGACTATAAACGGGGCAGTAGCCAATAGCTTTCATCTCCTAATTTATTCTGAGCATGCGTGGCACTTTGTGCGTCGGATTTGTGTACACACGATCGGAATTTAACCGATCAGATTTTGTTGTCGGAAAATTTTATAGCCTGCTCTCAAACTTTGTGTGTCGGTAATTCCGACGGAAAAAGTCCGATAGAACCCACGCACGATCTGAATTTCCAACAACTCAATCCGATCGCACTTTTTCCATCGGAAAATCCGACCGTGTGTGTATAGGGCATACGTGGTTGCCTGAAGTACAGATTTAACACCCAGATGCAATACATATTATTATTTGTTTTTTAGTCAGTTTTAGTCAATTCAGTTTTGAGACTTATGCCGCGTACACACGAGCGGACTTTACGGCAGACTTGGTCCGGCGTACTGGATTCCATCGGACAATTCGATCGTGTGTGGGCTCCAGCGGACTTTGTTTGCTCAAAAGTTGGACGGACTTAGATTTGAAACATGTTTTAAATTTATCCGACGGACTCTTCATTCTAGCGGACAAACCGATCATCTGTGTGCTAGTCCGACGAGCTCAAACTGACGCATGCTCTGAAGCACTTACAAGACGGAAGCGCTCGGTCTGGTAAAACTAGCCTTCGTCTTGAAGCTAGCACATTCCTCTTCTGTGGTCTTTTAATACATCCTTTTTTTAGGATTGATAATGCGAGGGGAATGAAGTTGTTTTTCTGCTTTATATTCACACAGAGTTCTCACAAACTACTTTCTTCATGATTTATCCTCCTGCCATGACTAATATAATATTTTGAAAAAGCCAGATCTCCATTAATTCTAAAAATTAAATTCAATTTTGGACTCATTTTTTTTTTTATTTCAACACTTATCTATTTTACAATGTGTGTTAAATGAGAACCACATTTTTTGGGTGTTTTGGGTCAACCCCATAGTCTTTCTGACCTGTACCTGCCTACTCCCAAAGAAAATGGTGTTTTTTAATCAAAACACATAGGCAATAATGTAAGGTAACTAAAATTTTTTTTTTTTTTCTACCAAAAATTAGGAAGGCAACACTGGAGACACTTTTAGAATCTGGGAAGCCTTTCGTCCCCCAGGACACACATCAAGTTTGAGGACAAGAAAATTGGTATCTTGCGACTACAGGGAGCACAGGGAGCACAGTCAGACCAGACAGAAGCCACGCAATCACTTTCGACTCTTCCGTGGAGCCTTCCCTCCACGCTTCTCTGCAGCCTTCCATCCACGCTTCTCTGCAGCCTTCCTTGGAGGTTGTGCCTCTGGTGGTGTACTTGGGGCAGGAGGAGGAGGAGGAGTGGCTTCATCTGCCAGATATGTGGTAGCAGTAAGCTCCCCTCTCAAAACCTTCTGGTAAGCCTCAAAAATCAGACCCTCACAGAGGAGGCGTTGGCCCTTTTCCAACTCCAGCAATCTGCTGGCTATATAGGTGCCATATGCCTCCTCGGCATTGGGTGGTTTGCTGAGGATGAGGCTTGCTTCCCGTATGAGGGCTAGGGATTCCTGCTCAGTTGGTGTCATTCTCCTGGGCCTTTTGTGGAGAATGCGGAGGGGAGGCACCTGACACTCTGTGCGGCTTTGACTTGGCCCAGCCACAGCCTCCTCCTCTCTCCCACTGGGCAAGGCCTCCTCCTGGCTGAGGTCATCCTGTGTAAAAAAAAGGGACATAGTTGTAATTTTGTGTTATGCAATCACACACAATTTTCAGCTCATGACTTTCAAATATAATTACACAAAATAGTAAAGGCTATCTATTTGACACCACCATTATTTCAGCTGATCAACAAGATCTGAAGTTAAAGTATATTTTTGGCCACTACTGTCTAGTGATATGTCTACATATTAATCTTTGTGCAGAAGTCATTTTTTATGAAGCACTTTCAAAATTAACACGTTAACATTATTAATACCATTTACACAATCACAAATTTTCAAAAAAAGGATACCTGGCTGAAGCTGGGCGCATCAACTTCATCAATGCTGAAAAGGCCCAGTTCATCCTGGGACTCTTCAGCTGGGGTGGAGGTGGATGGAAGGCTGGAGGGAAGAGTGGAGGGAAGTCTGGAGGGAAGGGTGGGGGGAAGGGTGGAAAGTGATTGCCTGGCTTCTGTCTGGTCATCCAGGAATCGCAGTTTGTTGTAGTACCACAACTTGGGTACATATACTTGGTCAGCTGCTGCACCGGATCTGAGCGACTCCTGGATTTTATTGTGTTCCCGCTTATACATGTTTCGCAAGATAACAATTTTCTTGTCCACAAACTTGAGGTCTGCCTGGGGGAGTCAAGTCTTCACAAACTCTAAAAGTGTGCCCAGTGTTGCCTTCCTAACATCCCTATTATAATATAGGGGGTGTTTGACCTCCCACAGGTTTTTCTTGTCCTGATAGAGCTCAATAAATTGGCACAAAAATTCTTCCTCTTTAAAGGGATTCATTTTTTCTGCAAGACAAGACAGAAGATCCAAACTAATGTCAGTCACAAATCACAGGATTAGTCTTGGTTGTAATCTAGGGGACACATACATACATACATACATACACACACACACTTTAATCTTACCTTCATTTCTGACGCTCGCTACTTCCGCACGGACATACGTAGGCCATCGTAATAGCTTTATATACACTGCGCATGTGTCATGCTCCGCCTGCATCGCCCGCCCCTGACGTTCGTAAGTACGATTTGGCCCCGCCCCTTCACTCTTCGTTGCGCAGTGGGAGTAGATAACAAAAGATGGCGGAGAGAATCAGTGGAAGTAGCGCGGAGGAAAGCCCGGAGCTCCAAACTTCCACATCCCGGAGGAGATATAAGGCCACCAACATGGCTTTTGAAGAGATGGTGGAGAT
This sequence comes from Lithobates clamitans, assembly GCA_037952925.1. Classification (NCBI taxonomy): domain Eukaryota; kingdom Metazoa; phylum Chordata; class Amphibia; order Anura; family Ranidae; genus Lithobates; species Lithobates clamitans. The sequence continues at coordinate 12,131,355 of JBBGZY010000304.1, read as the reverse complement.
GGTGTCCATATTGAGAAGGGAGGACTACGATGGCAAAAAAGGACCGTACACACGACCGAATATGCAGAAGGACAAAATAATGTCCTCAGTTGTCACCGCTCTGGAAGAAAAATTTGGCACAAAACGGTCGAGAGAACAATTGAGGAAACGGTGGTCTGACATCAAAAGTCGGGAGCCAGAACAATATTGGCGAATAAAGAAGCTGCTTAAAAAAAGTAAGTACTTGTTGTGTTTTACTATTGAGATACTTAACTTGCATGCTGATCCTTATTTTTGGACTTTATACAGCATCGTTCGTAAAGACCGTTCTTTGTAAAATATATATGATACTTTAGAAAATGACGTTATTTTTTCGCCAAATACGATCGGACAGGGTTGGACATACATTTATGTCTTGATAATTTGTCAAATTCCCACAATTTGTTGATGTGGTGTAGATGTGTTTGAAAATATAATGCTTCTTCAAAAATGATTCAGTGTAATGTAGGGACAGGACACAGCAGCTGTTTCCACATCTGGACTCACGAGCACTATAGTGTACTATGTGACCATAAAGACATTTTAGAGGGGTAATACACATAGGAGAGCATTGAGGTGTCTGCATCTGTGAAACTTGCCAGAAAATGTGCATTGTTTATAATTGTTGTTCAGAGGGAATGTTCATCCTGTCTTCAAAATTTATTATGATGAAAAAAGGCAATTGGCCACAACTCATAACCAACATTTAAGTTTATTTATTAAAATCTAAAATCTCACTGTGTTTTAACTATACCTTTTGTTAAATTCTCATAGGGGAGAAAAGACTCAGACAACAGCCCAAGGATCCCAGGACCCCCCCAAGTCACCAGCCTGAGGCAGAAGATACCCCAAGCCCCAGCCCAAGACCACGCCCACCCTATGACCTGGAGGAAGGAGAGGTGGAGGAAGTGTGCGAGGTTTCAAGCCCACCAAGTGAGTGACTGACACCCCAGCTTGAGTTAATGTATTTTGGCGTGCATATTGTAAACCTTGTTTTTATTCACTCATTTTAGGTGAGTTTCTGATTGTGGAAGGCCAGCGGCAGAGCCCTTCACCACAGACAGTGCGCAAAGACTGATTGGCCAGATAATGCTGTGGAATGGCCAAATCGATAAATTGCGTGACCAAATTCACAGCATGCAACTTCGCCTGGACTCCCTGCAACAGGAAATGAAGAACATGATTGATGTTTTGGGCTGAATATAATCACGTTTGGCCTAAAAACATCAATCATGTTCTTCATTTCCTTGGGAAGTTTGTTTTTTTCCCAAAATGTTTTTTGAATTTTTGGGGTATCCCCAAATTTACATTGTGATGCACACGGTGTGTCATCATGTGCTATCTTCCATCATGGGTTATCAATGTACTTGTTTTGTGTTTGCAACCCCTTCATCCTGAAAATTTTTTGGTGGTGATAGCAACCAAAAAAGGGATTGCACACACAAAACAAGTACATTGCTCACCCATGATAGGAGATAGCACATGTTGACTTGACCCTTTTGTAAAGCTCAATTTTGAGCATATTCTAAATGAACGATTTCCAAGGGTGACAACACATGCCCCGTTCTCTAAATGTTGAACTTTGTAAGTTCTTTAATCTTTTTTTTTGTTTATAAAAACACTGTTGTGTATGTCAATCTTTTTAGAAAGGTCTAAATATTTGCTAAAATATGCCTTTAATAATTTTGTAAACAAACAATTTTTTACACAACGTAAAAGATTTTAAACAAAAAAAACATAAAAAAAAAAAATGCACCTTTTAATGTGCACAAAGTAAAATTTTGTTCAGAATACAGGCTGATTAATGAAGTCAAATTTTTTTGTTTGTTTTTGTGGGCCTGATTAACTAAAGCTAAATGCACTTGACACTACTACAAGTGCACTAGGAGACAGACATAACTAAATGCAAACAAGAACAAAAACAAGATATTTTTTAAAAATATTATTTTTTTAATTTTTGTAAGAAAATTACAGCTGCTGCTGAATAGCAATGGCCCCCCGACCATTAAAATAATTGACATAACGGTCACACACTTGACGTGCGGTTCGGGGGGCCAAGCAAATACGGCCAATTTCTAGGCCTGTCAAAGTGGTATCCTGTTCCAGTCCGGCCTCAGGCCCAACAGAGGATATATATGTTGCTGAATGTCTCCTTAAAAAGTTATGCAAGATGCAGCAAGCAAGGATGACGTAGTTTAGTTTATAGTCTGCCAAATGAATTGAAGAAAGGAATAAACGGAACCGGCTGGCCAGAATCCCAAAAGCATTCTCCTCAACTCTTCTTGCTCTGGCCAGCCGGTAACTAAATACCATCCTATCAGGGGTGAGTGTCCTTTGGGGGAACGGCCTCATCAAGTGCTCACCAAGAGCAAACGCTTCATCAGCAATAAAAACAGAGGGGAGTCCATCCACATTCTCGTCATCAGGTGGCAATTCAAGGGCACCGGTCTGGAGACGATGGCAGAGCTCGGTCTGTGCAAAGACTCCTCCATCAGACATCCGGCCGTTCTTCCCCACATCCACAAACAGAAAGTCCAAATGTGCCGAGACCACCGCCATCAAAACTACACTATGGAACCCCTTGTAGTTATAGAAATAAGACCCCGAATGCGGTGGGGGCACAATCCGGACATGCTTCCCGTCAATCGCACCGACACAGTTGGGAAAGTCCCAACGGTCAGCGAACTGGGAGGCCACAGTCTGCCATTCCTGTGTACTTGAAGGAAACTGTGGAGTGCAAAAAAGAAAAAAAAATAAGATAAGGACTTTAAAAACAAAATTGGATATCAGATTACACCAAAACATTAGTGAACAACAGCAGTCAAACATTATTAAGATGTGTGTTTGTAATTGAAATGTTCAAAAACATAAGGCACACTTATAAGATTAATCACCCGCTCTGATGGCCCATTGATACATTTGAATGTGCAGGGAGGGGTTCTAATTAGGTTAACAAACACACCTGACTGGTTCAAACATTTGTGGGGTGGGGGAGGGGTTCTAATTAGGTTAACAAACACACCTGACTGGTTCAAACATTTGTGGGGTGGGGGAGGGGTTCTAATTAGGTTAACAAACACACTTGACTGGTTCAAACATTTGTGGGGTGGGGGAGGGGTTCTAATTAGGTTAACAAACACACCTGACTGGTTCAAACATTTGTGGGGTGGGAGAGGGGTTCTAATTAGGTTAACAAACACACCTGACTGGTTCAAACATTTGTGGGGTGGGGGAGGGTCAAACAAGACAATGGAGCAGACAATATACATTGTTCAAGGGACTATAGGCTAGAGATATAAAAGGACCCAGGATTGCATGATGGGGAGGTAAATGAAGGAAAATATGCATGTTGGTCAATAAATGATTAATGTCCAAAAACAGGCATGCATGAAGATAAAGGGGACATTCACAGCATATTGAAAGCATGGCAATTAGGTAAGGAGGACAGTTATACAATACCTCAAAAAACATTTAAGACATATCATGTAATGTTAAAGGATAAAACTTACCTTCATATAGTCCTTTTGCAGGACCTGAATAATAGCAGAACAGGTCTCTGGGATTATGATCCCCAGAGCCTGGGGGGAGATGCCAGACGAGAACTTCAAGTCCTGAAGACTTCTCCCTGTCGCCAAGTAACGTAACGTGGCAACTAGCCTCTGCTCCGCACTGATGGCTTGCCTCATGCAGGTATCCTGCCTGCTGATATAGGGGGTCAGCATAGCCAGCAGACGCTCAAAGATGGGGTCCCTCATCTGGAGATAATTCCTGAAATCCTCAGGATTATTCTCACAGATCTCACGGAGCAAAGGCATGTGCGAGAATTGGTCACGCTGGCGAAACCAATTCTTCATCCATGAACTCCTCCCCACCCTGTTCATGGACTGGACTCGGGTCAAAGTATTAACCCCAACACCAAGTCCCCACGCAGCACGAACTCGAGAATGAGAACGTCCACGCGACATGGCTTTAAAACGGTCGGCTGGTCAAACAAACTTATAACAAACGCACTGAAGAACAGCAAGGCCTATGAAGAACGACCTGAAAATCAGGAACGAGCGGACCAGAACGGTCTGCAAGGCAGGGTACGAACTGACCAACACGCACTGAAAGGCAGATACAAACCTCACAAGCACAAACTGAACCGCAGAAAACGATCGAAATAAGCTGAAGTGTGATAAGCTCGAATCGTCTCTAACCAAACTTCTACTAACACGAGATAAACACGAGATTAGCAGAAGGAGCCCAAAGGGTGCCGTAGTGGGGCTTGAACTTCCTTTTTATAGTCCCGTTGTACGTGCTATACGTCACCGCGTTCCAAAACAGCGGACTTTTGCAGTGAGCGTGTGTGGCTAAGTCCGTCCGTTTTTAAGTCCGGCGCAAGGAGCCAACAAAGTCCGGTGAAAAGTCTGCCGGGCAAAGTCTGCCGTAAAGTCCGCTCGTGTGTACGCGGCATTACACAGCTCTACCACACAGCACATCCATTTTCCAGTAGGGCAAAATACCTGCTTTTATTCTGCTGCAGTTTTAATAACAAATACAGATCTTGGTAATTGTGTAAATTGCTGCTCTAAAATGTGATAATGTACAAGGTGACTCAATTAAAATGAGATATAACATACAAAATATAAAACAAACATAGGTATATGTAAGTGAAAAAAAGTCCAGATTAGGTCTTAAAAAACACTGCAGTGAAAGATGAAAATGGCCACCCGACCTGAACCAGCTAGCAGCAGGCCTTAGGATCAAGGTCAGCAATGCATATCTGTCTCAAACAGTATTCCCTGTATTCTAAGATTCTAAAAGCCATCCAAGCTTTGTTTTGAAAAATGAAAAAGGCCGGTGGGAGGAGGCGGATCCTAGCAGAGCAGACATGCATTGTTAGAGCTCCACACCGCTGAGGAGAGAAGAGAAGGACAAAGCGGAGCCTGCAGGCTCAAAAGGTATCCATTTGAACCCAGGGAACAAACTGTGAAAGTTTGGGCAGGAAATATGGTACCAGTAATATTATTACAATTTGAAAAGATGCTTCATAAGGCTTTAAAACAAACCTCAGACCAAATAACAAAAAGCCTAACCAAAGAAATAAGAGAGCTGGGAAACCGCACCGCAGCCTTAGAAATAAAAATGGATGAAATTGAAATTACAACCCAAGAAAATATTACAGAATTGGAACAATTAAAAAAAGAGAATTTAATACTTCAAACTAAGCTCGAAGATTACGAAAATAGAGCCAGACGTTCAAACTTGCGCATAAGGGGTGTAAGGAGATTCTATATTACATTTCATTATTGATTAATTGATTAATTGTTGATTTTCACTCTGTTTATGATATGTTCAGAGTTTTGCTTTAAATCAGATGTTGCTTGTTTAATCAGAAAAATATGAGTATATTTTTTGATTAAAGTCAGGCTGTCTTGTGATCTTACTAAAATATACCAGACTGACCATTTTCCTCTTTTCTGTGTTCATCAGAGGAAGCATCTGTTTGCGGTTTTATTTCTGTACTTTTTGTCGGGCATTAGGCTTTTTTAGGGAAGCTGTGGTCACCCAAATGGACAATGACAGAGGGTAGGGAATGTTTTGACCTATTAACTTGAAAAACAGGGGTCACCAGTTTTTGATATCACAAGATGTATTAATGTATTAATGTTTGGAAATTACCGAATATGCTAATATGTATCATCATTTTGATTGGCCCCAAAATTGTGGGCAGAGTCTTGTAAAGACAGCATAAAAACGCGAATCTAAAAATAAAGACTTGTAATCATTTCAGCATACCTATGTGTGTATGTGTCATTGATTAACCGCCGGCGAGGACCTCCACTGAGCCACATCCAAGAGCCTAGGCCACAAGGAGAAGACGAAGCACCTAACAGTTTTTGGTACCAGGAAGTGGTGGGGTGTTTTGAACAGGTAAGACATTTTTTATACCTTTTTGCCTATTTTTTGGTAACTGGTATTGATGCTTGCCTTGTTCAAATAGCCTTGTATGTCCACCCACTTACATAAACTGTGCCTTCGCAACGGGCTGTAGCCCCTTGGAGGGTTAGAAGGGCTCGCAGAGGTTTTTTTTGGTTTTTTGAGTAGTCTGACTAGGTTGGTCTGACTGGATTGAGTAGATATATATATGTGTGTTTAAATAAAAACTCGGGAAGTATAGAATACGCCCGTAGTATAAGGAGTGGCTTAGTGGACGCCCAATTTTTGGGGAAGATATTGAAAAGTGCACTTATTATACTTATTATAACATGTTCATATAATGTAACTTTATAACTTTATCTTGCCACTGTATATATAAGATTTTGCTTGTTTTCTTGCTTGTTTTGCTTCTAGGTAACACCGTAAGTATTTAGAGTGTATAGAGTATTAGAGAATTAGAGATAAGTGTATGATAATATATGTGTATGACAACTGAATTTAAAGTACTGTATTGATTTAGAGGGATTTTGTTGATATTGTATTACACATATATGTACTAAATGAACAACCTAGGACAGGAGCCTGATTGTAGTGAGATAGCGCCCGCCTGCCCACGTTGCACCTTTGGTCTACTGTTCCTTAGTGTTGACAGGACGTGGATCCTGCTCACTACCAGACCAACCGGATTTTCATACCGGCTTGGTGCAAGGGGGGTCTATCCCACCACAAGGAGGGGCACTGTACGCCGGGTACTAAGAGTTAATCTTCATAGCTATTTCAGCCCCAGTGCCATAAGAGACCAAGGGACTTACTCCCAAGTCAGGGAACAGATTATAGCACAAACAGGTTGCTTTCATCTCTGTCCCTGTACTAGTCATACCCTTCCAAGGTTGTTAGATGGGGAATTCTGCGGCAACCCAGACCATGGCCAATCCATCTCCCTATGAGTATGTTAAAAACACACTACCGGGATCACAGGTAGAACCGTTTTGGACACAGGTCAGAGACAGGTGCCAACAGCTGGGGATACATGACCCAGGGCCAGTGGGACCCTGTTCTGAGGATGAGTGGAAGGAAGTGAGCAAGGTGTGTCAGGTACACAAGCACTCCTACCCACCTGGGAAATGGGAAGACATCCAGTATATGAAAAATTGTTACAAAATATGGAATAAATGCCTAGCCAAATATAAAACAGAGTATGTAACTAAAGCCCCCACACCAAAATCTGTAAATTCACCCACCCTTTCACAACAACCCGAAGCACCCCCCCCTTATGTGATGGTTAAACAGGAGGATGGAACATTGGGTCCATGTCTTCAGCTGTACCCATCTTTGGATCCAGCAGTATTAGCTACCATGGTATATAGTGCAGCTGATCAGGCGCAGGTTACACGATGGGAAAACGAAAGTAGAAATAGGAAAGAGGAAGTCCGGACAGAAGGTATACGTAGGAGAGAAGAAGAGAGGATTGGGAAGTTAGATCCGAAGGAAAGGGAATTAGAAGAGAAGTTAAAAGAGCTCAAGGAAAGGGAGAAAGAGTTAGAACGTTACAAAAGAGAGCTAGATAAGAGGGATGGTGAGATGAGAGAGTATTCTGTGATAGCTAAGGAAGAAAGGGATGGAATGTCCCTGGAAAAGGGAGAAGAGGAAGGAGTCAGGAAGTTAAGCCCCAGGGAAAAGGAATGGGAGGAGAAACAGAAAGAATTTAATAAGAGACAGCAGGAAGAGGAAGAAAGGATACAGAGGAAAAGGGAAGATTTAGAGGCATACGAGAAGAAACTGGAGAAAAAGGCGAGAAGGATTAAGGAAGCTGAAGAAAAGATAATTTCACAGCCATCCACCACACTCAGAAGCCAGAAACCCCCACAGGAGGAAAGGGAGCAGGGTGAATCCTCTACTGAGGAAAGAGAAATGGAGGTGGAACAGGAAACTCTAGGTGCCACCTTTAAAGCACCACTCATGCATATAGGGGAGACAGAAGTCCATATTCCCTTACCCCTAGGCACACTGTCAAAAATAAAGGAGTTATGCCCCAGCCCAAAGAAAAGCCCTAGGGAGGCTGGTGCTTTCCTTGCAAAATACAGTGCAGGGACAAGCCTGGATAAGGAAGATATAGCAGGGATTCTTAGTATAGTTGACCCTGACAGCCCAGAGGGGCATCCCGTAGAGGCCTTATGGACAGCCCACATAGAAGAGAATAAAGATTGGGTGTCTTTTTGGAAAGGTATGGGGAATCATTGGTCTGCTATATACAAGGGTTCATCTGCACTTCAGGAACTTGTCCTAGCAAAACAGGGACCGAAGGAAAAGTTCTATGAATTTTGTACCCGGGTATATAGTCTGTGGAAAGCAGTAGATAACGCCAACCCCCAATTGTTCACCACCACCATTATGGCTGGTGGCGATACGAAGGTGACACAGTTGCTTAAATTCACTAATCCAAAGTGGGCAGAACAACCCCCAGATGAATTTATGAAAGATGCTAGGTCACGAGAAACATCAGGGGTATTTGAACAGAAGGGTGGCATTTTTCCCTCCTTAACACCAACCCAGACTCTGCCAACTGGTGGGACTCCGCCCACCCACATAATGACAATGCAACCTTATCCACCAATGCAATCTTATCCCCCAGACCAGGTTTACCCACCAGACCAGGGGTGCTTTAACTGTGGGGAACTGGGGCACTGGAAGTCCCAATGTCCCTACAGAATTAGAACAAACGCCCAGAGAGGAAGAGGTAGGAATCTTAACACCGGCCCCCGTCGCCTTCAGGATATCAGATATCCTCACCCACCACAACCCCAACCACCCCTACCACAACCCCAACCACCCCCACCACAACCCCAATACCAGCCTCAACCTCACAGACCACCCCCACGCATTCCGATGCAGTGGCCATCCGCTCGGCGGACACCACAATAGGGATGCCAAGAGTATGTCCCGTCCCTCAGCCTTGTGTGTTATAATCCATCGTGGAAAAGTCTTCCACAGGTACTATTGCGGGTAGACAATCACCTGATATGTCTACTTCTGGATTCAGGGGCTACATTCAGTAGTCTGAATGATGCCATATATGACACACCGCACTGCACTGAGGGAAACTCTATTGGTATAAATGGGACATCAGTTACCTACCCCATCACTCCACCATTGCCCGTGGCTACTCCAGAAGGGCAGGAACTGTGCACTCAGAGTTTTGCTGTCCTTGTGGATTGCCCAGTATCTTTAATGGGGAGGGACCTACTCTCAAAACTGAATATCACCATTAAATTTGACAGAGGGGGCTCCCTCACTGCCAACTCACCGTTCTGTGATTTACATGCCCCAAAGAGACACACTTTCAGGGGACTCTTTGCATCATTGCCACCCACTCTAGAAACACATGCTATATGGGCAGACAACAAAGGGAGTGTGGGTTTTATCAACTGTACACCCTACACACCACAAATGCGTCCAGACGCTGTAGTACAGTATCACAAGCAATACCCCCTGCCACTTGAAAAAATTGAAGGCATCACACCATTAATCAATGATTACATAGCAAAAGGGATTCTGAAACACATCATAAGCCCCTGGAATACACCAATCTACCCTGTGAAAAAGGCAAATGGGGAATGGAGGCTTGTACAGGACCTAAGGGCCGTGAACAAGCAGGTTATACCTCTGCCACCTTTGGTGGCAGATATTTCTTTCATCTTTTTAAAAATACCTGCTGATTCCCTTTGCTACACAGTAGTAGACCTGGCGAACGCGTATTTTAGCATCCCGATCGATGATGGGGTATCGCCCATGTTCTCATTCTCATGGGGGGGGAAAAAGCAGTTGACCTGGTCAAGATTACCTCAGGGGTATGTGGACAGTCCCGCAGCCTTCTCCATGGTCCTTAATGAGACAATTAAGTCATGGACTGCTGAGCGCGGGTCGGTGCTAATACAGTATGTGGACGACTTGCTCCTGTGCAGTCGATCTGCTGAAGATTGTGCGGTCGATTCCACATCTCTGTTACATCACCTGGCCAGGTCTGGCCACCTAGCATCGAAAAGGAAAATACAATGGTGTCAAAGTCAGGTAGAATACCTGGGATGCATTCTGAAGGAGGGAACCAGGCTGGTATCCCCCAAACGTGCCGCAGCCCTGCAGGCTCTCAGTCCTCCAAGAGACAAAGCAACTTTGCTCTCATTCTTGGGCGCAATTGTATATTGCCGCCAATGGATCCCAGATTGTTCATATTATGATGGCATTCTGAGGGAGGCTACCTTGTCCACCGCCCCAGAGACAGTAGATTGGACAACAGAGAGGCTCTGTGCATTTCAGGCCTTGTTAAAAAGTTTGACATGGCAGTTTTAAGCACAATTGTGTTGAACAGGTTGCAGCAATAACCAGCCCTCACCCAGATCTCACTGACATTCCCTTACCAGGAGTACAGGACGTCTTCATAGATGGCAGTTGTACTCGCCCCTCTGATGCAACATTCCTGACAGGGTATGCCATTGTCCAACTACCTGATGTGGTGTTGGAAGCAAAAGCCTTACCACCCTCCTCTGCACAGGTAGCAGAATTGGAGGCACTCACAAGAGCCATAACTCTTGACAATGTCATAAGAAAAAGTCCCAATAAGCCCCTCAGTTTTCAAATTGTGGGCAGGAGCCACGCTCCAGATTGGTGTTTCATACTGGGAAACATTTCCAGGGGAGCTGAGGTGTGCAAACGGTCAAAACTTAATGTCTCCATGGCTTCCCTTACCGACAGCTCACTTTTTCACACCTCAGACCCTGTGATAAATGCTACCATCTATGACCTTTTTAATTCTAGTTCCCACTCCATGGTCGCACAATTATTGGCTCTGCTGATGGCATCTGGTCATTCAAAGGGTGCAAGGACCGTTGTTAGTCAGCGACCTTTGGCATTAGGTAACACAACGTACATCTGTTGTGGTAAACTGCTTTGTTACCCATGGATTCCTGAAGAACCTCAGGGATGGTGCTACCTTGCTAAAATAGTTCCTATAATGGGAGTAGTTGGAGACAATGGGCAAGGACACCTACTTAAAGCTAGCACCCACCCAAGATACCCTCTAAAACATCTTGGAAAGAGAGAAATATTCCTAGAGAAAGATATGACCTGGGCTTGGTTCCCTTCCTGGACAGGTTGGGGAATAGATTTGATGAAGAGACTAAATAACTACACCTCAATCATTGATGAGATCTTGGAGAAGGACTCTGATGACATCTCAAAATTAAACCTAGAAACCAGAGCTATTAGAAAACAATTGGAGCTTCATGACCTTGCTATAGAAAGCATGAGCGCAGCCCTCACAGGCCTCTGTGAAATTACTGAGGACTATGAATGCTGCACTTGGATACACAACACCAGTATCGAGATCCCTGATTACTATGACATCATTACACAACACAGAAAAGAGGTAAACAAGCTACAACAGGATGCAAGGGATATTGGGAAAACATGGGACCCTTTCTCTACCGGGTTCAGTTTTGGAGGTCTCACTTCATGGTTTAAGAACACTGCAATGACAATTTTTACCATACTGCTTTTCATATTGTTCTTGTATGCATGCTTCACGTTACTCAAATGCCTCTACCAAAAGGGTAGCAAAGCACCTTCCGAAACCATGAAGCTGACTTCCATTACCAGAGATCCCACGGTATGGTACGAGAACCAGGGAAATGAGGCCGAGGAATATGAATCCTTGAGGCGTGATGGACAGGTAGCTGAGGAATATGACTCCTTGAGGCGTGATGAAAAGGTAGAATGACCATTTCGATGATATCGAATGGTCAAAGGGAGGATTGTAAGGAGATTCTATATTACATTTCATTATTGATTAATTGATTAATTGTTGATTTTCACTCTGTTTATGATATGTTCAGAGTTTTGCTTTAAATCAGATGTTGCTTGTTTAATCAGAAAAATATGAGTATATTTTTTGATTAAAGTCAGGCTGTCTTGTGATCTTACTAAAATATACCAGACTGACCATTTTCCTCTTTTCTGTGTTCATCAGAGGAAGCATCTGTTTGCGGTTTTATTTCTGTACTTTTTGTCGGGCATTAGGCTTTTTTAGGGAAGCTGTGGTCACCCAAATGGACAATGACAGAGGGTAGGGAATGTTTTGACCTATTAACTTGAAAAACAGGGGTTACCAGTTTTTGATATCACAAGATGTATTAATGTATTAATGTTTGGAAATTACCGAATATGCTAATATGTATCATCATTTTGATTGGCCCCAAAATTGTGGGCAGAGTCTTGTAAAGACAGCATAAAAACGCGAATCTAAAAATAAAGACTTGTAATCATTTCAGCATACCTATGTGTGTATGTGTCATTGATTAACCGCCGGCGAGGACCTCCACTGAGCCACATCCAAGAGCCTAGGCCACAAGGAGAAGACGAAGCACCTAACAAGGGGAATACCTAAAACTGTGACAGACCTACAATCTACTATTACTGCTCTATTACAAGAACTAAAGCCAGATATCCCTATTGAACGTTTAGAACTGGACAGAGTACACAGAGTCCTCACAGCCAAAAAGAAAGATGGACCCCCACGTGATATAATCACAAAATTTCATTATTACAGAACGAAAGAACAAATACTAATTGCTGCAAGAGAAAAAAAGGAACTTAATTTTCAAGGACACAATTATCAAATTTTTGCTGACCTATCCCAACTTACTATTACTTAAAGACGATCCATGAAACCCCAACTAATGGAACTGCAACGCCACAACATTATGTATCAATGGGGCTTCCCCTTTTCAGTCAGATTTAACTACCAAGGTACAATTTACAGAAGCAGATCAGCAGATGAACTACAACAAACCCTTTTAAAATTAAATCTGACAGAACCCACAAGCAGCAACTCTCCCACACGCAGAAGAATGGCGTCATCTTCACCTTCAGGCAGCACCCAGAAAATTTCAGAACAAAATGGGAATCATCATTCTCACAAAAGAGGCCGTTATGCCACATCATCCATGGACCAAGAAGATTCAATGGACTGACATCCTAATTCCTGTTATCTCTTCATTTATTATACTAAGAGATGGTTCTCTATAAAAAACCTATATTTATAACTGAATGTAACTGCATTCTGAGTCACACACTGTGTGGGATCATGTTACATTCCAGTTATATTTCTTATTACTTCTGATTCATATAGCCTTAGGATATATAAGTGAAATAAGGAAATTCTTGTTCAGTTATATATTATCAGGTAATAACAATAGATTTATTACTTTTTAGGACAAATATGTTCAATAATCCAGAAGTAATGGAAGCTTTTTCTTTCTTTTCTTAAAACAAATATATTATTACCTAACTAGTTCCTAGAATTATGTTTTTGTTTATTCTAATCTGAAGCAATACAACCTCAATTTTATGAGTTAACATATCTAAACAGTTACATATGAATAAAATATGTAATTGTTTACAAATAATTCAAACTATCTTCATCAATACCAAAGTTATTAACAGTACCTTTCTAACTGAATTATTTAGCCTAGGGCAAGACTAACCATATACAACCACGCTGGAATAAATAATTTCAACAAAAACTATATTCTGCACTCCAATTAATGAAACATCATTTTGATGTCTTTTGACATAGCACTTCTCTCCTGTAAGCGGAAGATCCCTGTACCCCCATTAGCCCTCCTCATTCTCCCAACCATATTATGTGGGAGTGTGATGAAGGCACTTATTCCCCTGAGAGAGATATTTATTCTCTTTCACGGGTAAATTGTGATTACTTGCAAAAAATAATTTATACAATGTATCATCTAATCTCATATGTTTTTTGTTTACTCTTTACTCCAGAATTCACTGGTTTCTTTTCTATCTATTCATCTCTTCAGTCCACACAGGTTGATCTGCGCAGTCAGCTCTGCATAACAAAAAGTAAGTCAAAACTATTTGATCTATTGCCATGGCACCACTGAATATACTTTCCCTGAATGTTCAGGGAATAAATGTCCCTCAAAAAAGGACCAAAGCCTTCCGTACTTTCCATAACAAGAAGGCTCACATAGTATGCCTCCAAGAAACACACTTCACCAAAGATTCTACTCCAAAATATATTTCTCCTTTTTATCAACAAATTTACACGGCTTCTGCCTGAACCAAGCAAAGGGGAACTCTAATTGCATTTCACCGATCCACACCATTCACCTTATCATCAGAAATTAAAGACCCAGAAGGTAGATACCTGATACTCATGGGTTATATAATGGATACAGCAATCACGGTGATTTCCTACTACGCTCCTAACAAACAACCTACACCATTCCTCTCACATATATTACAAGTGATTAATACACACAAAATAGGAACAGTGATAATGTGTGGGGATTCGCACCAGGTCCTCCTCCCATTTCTAGATAAATCACCTTTTACACCATCCAAAATAACCTCTAGATTACCTTTTTCTCAACTTCTTTCCAAATACAATCTGGTAGATTCATGGAGAGAAAGTAACCCAATGAAAAAGAAATTCACTTATTTCTCACACCCTCATCAAACCTTCACCAGAATAGATCATATTTTTCTAACAATAGGAATGATACCAGAAATTATTGCATCAGATATAATTCCGATTCCGTGGTCTGACCATAATGCAGTATACACTACTATAGCCTCAGCCATACCAAAAGCGCATGACCCAACGTGGTACTTACCGGACATAATGCTCAAACACCCACTACATCAGATGGCCATTGAACAAGCTTTAAAGGAATACATATCAATTAATAATACAACAGACATCTCCCCAATAACACTGTGGGAAGCTCATAAGCCTGTCTTGCGTGGTACAATACAAAGACAAATGGCACTATTTAAACGGGACGCAAAAATCTAGCAAAAAAACTAGAATTCAATTTTATTGCAGCCTACCTATCATTTCAAGATAATCCATCTCAGAGTACAAAATCTCATCTGGAAAAATCTAGATTGGAATACGATCTATTTCTCACTGAGTCAGTTGATAAATCCCTCAAACGCTCCAAACACAATTTCTACATGAATACAAACAAAACAGGTACATATTTGGCTTGGGCATTAAATTCAACTAACAAATCTTTCAAACCAATACGTTTGAAATTATCAAAAAATGTTTACACTTGTAATCCAGTTAAAATAGTCCATAAATTTCACTCACATCTCGCAACTTTATACAAGACAAACAATGAATTTAATCCTACAGAAGCTGAATCCTTCTTCTCAAAAATAACCTTACCTGAGTTATCTCAGAATCAAAAAAGCAGTTTGGATGAGCCTATAACTATAGATGAAGTTGCTAACGCCATAAAAGACCTAAAACTTAACAAAAGACCAGGCCCAGACGGCTACTCGGCTTTATACTATAAAACATTCTCAGAAATACTCTCTCCCATTCTCACTGAAATTTTTAACAAACTTCTAGATGGACATTCTTTTCGGCAAGAAACACTAATGGCAATTGTTTGTATGATCCCAAAACCCCTTTCTGATGATACTTCCTGTGTGAATTATCGGCCTATCTCTCTGTTAAACCTCGATATTAAATTATTAGCAAAAATAATAGCAAAACGCCTCAATAGCATTATAGGAAAATTAATACATAGAGATCAAGTAGGCTTCATGCCAAATAGACAGGCAGGCGATAATATACGCAGGGCAGTGTTATTGGCACATATTGCTAAAAAATGGAAAATCCCTTTATGTTTTCTATCTCTCGATGTTAAGAGGGCATTTGACACAGTATCCTGGCAATATATGCAATATTCATTACAAAAATGGGGTTTTGGACCCCTCTTTTTAACATGGATCAAGGCATTATATAATAAACCCAAAGCCTATATAAAATATGCTGGATACAAATCTGAAGCCTTTAATATCGAAAGAGGTACCCGACAGGGTTGCCCATTATCTCTCTTATTATTTGCCCTTATACTCGAACCCATGGCCCAATATATCAGAACAAACCAAACTATAACTGGCATTGAAGTAGGAGGTATTACACACAAATTATGTATATTTGCAGACGATATATTACTTTTTCTATCATCACCACAGGTCTCTGGTCCTAACTTAATACCAGCTCTTGATGGATTTGCAGCCCTATCCGGCCTTATGATTAATCCTAAGAAATGCCTAGTGCTTAATATTTCACTCACAAACATGGAATTGATCCAGGCTAGGGCTGCACTCCCATTCACATGGGCAGAAAAATCAATCCCATATCTTGGAATTCATTTAACAGCATCTCATTCTGACTTATTCTCAACCAATTATCCTCCTGTATTAAGACAGATCACAAATCTAATAAAACAATGGTCGCAACTTCCTTTATCCTGGATAGGGAAGATTAATGCAATCAAAATGACTATTCTACCCAAATTGCTTTATCTATTCAGAGTCCTCCCTATTCCAATTCCTTCCTATTTTTTGAGAATAGTACAAAAAAGAGCAACTTCGTTTATATGGGGCTCTTCTAAACCACGTATACCTATACACACACTACATCTTCCCAAAAATAAAGGAGGCCTGGGATACCCTAATTTTACTAACTACTACAGAGCAGCACATTTGGCCAGTCTGTCCAAATACCATGCAAAACAGGAAATCCCATTATGGGTATTTATAGAGGCTTCAGAAAATGACCCTCTATTAATATCAAATTTATTATGGCTTGATCCTAAAGACCGTGTAAAATCCCATAACTAAACACTTCTTATCTCTCTGGGATAAACTAAAAACCAAATATCAGTTACAATCTCCACACAATCCTCTCCTTTCTTTTATCAGAAATCCGGCCTTTTATCCGGCATGGATCTACCCAAATTCTTTTAAAGCTTGGACAACATCAGGCATTCAGACACTAAATGACTTCATAGCATCTAAATCATTCCTTTCATTCCCATCGCTTAGAGAAAAATATGATCTACCAAACTCTGAGATATTTAGATATCTCCAAATCAAAAATTTCTATACACCATTCCTAAAGGGGGATACACCATTATCCCAATTATCCATTTTTGAATCAATCTGTACAAAAGATCCATTTGCTAAAGGTACAATTTCATCACTTTATAATCAATTATATGGAGTAGCAAATCTTAATAGACCCTCTTACATTCAGAGGTGGGAGGAGGACCTGGGACAAACTTTAGAAGACACGGACTGGTCTAACATATGGCTCACATCTAAGTCATCTTCCCCAACATCTTAGCACTGGAGACAAATTATAAAGTCCTAACTCGCTGGTACCTTGTACCCGCTAGAGTGGCAAAATATTCACCTAATACCTCAACTCTTTGTTTTCGAGGATGCCCAGAAATAGGCACATATTTACACATATGGTGGACGTGCCCAGTAATCCAAACCTTCTGGAAGGAAGTCTTCGTGATTGCATCTAAAATATTTAAAAAAATAATACAACCAGATCCATATTTAACTTTACTTAATCTAAAACTGGAATGGTTAACACTCTCTCAATTCAAACTTATGATCCAACTAATAATGGCTGCAAAACAAACAGTGGCCAAGGCATGGAAATCTCCTACATTGGTACTAGCAGAAACAATTCACAGAATGAATAATACAATGTCCCATGCTAAGATGGTAGCCATCGATCAAAATCAAATTCCAAAATTTGAAAAACTTTGGCATCCTTGGATAAAACAACAGTTCCTGTCAAACTTCAATGACTCTGTCCTGTTGCCATGGTAACAGATTAAATGACTTACAGAGACACCCATTCTAAGGCTTCAAAGAGAACTAAAAAGAATAATAAACTGACGAGCGGGACAACCTTGTGGACCATACCTCTACCTTTCAACCCTTTTTCTTCTTTCTCTTTCCTTTTCTCCACCTTACGATTAAAGCTCATTATCAGAATTTATTTGACCTATATACACTCTACTTGTAAACAATATGTATAGTAGGTATAAATCATTTAAATACCTACAAAAGTAACTAAGGAAATGATATATATCTTTAATTTAGGTTTACGTGAACCCAATGTTTAATATTTGAAATTTCATGATATTTACCTATATAAACCCTACTGTAAAACAATGAGCTTACTTTATAGATCCTTGTAAACTTACTTTATGTATCTTTATAACATTGTATACTCAATAAACTTCTTTTGACAAGGAAAAATGAAAAAGGCCAGATAGCACATAGCCTCACGATCAAGTCCAAGATGGCCAATGGACCAAAACTAACTTGGCATCATTATCAATATAAAGATGGCCGGTGGATCAACCACCATGCCTCGGCTCCAGTCTTGCATTACCCAGCCAAAACCAAGCCTCAATTGTAATCAAGAAATTGGCCTCAAATGAAAATAAATATGTAAATGTTATATAATACCGAAAAAAGCCAAAAACTGCCCTAAAAACTCCTGTGCGCCCCTGCTGTGCCTGGGGCGATCAGATTCATTGCAGAACCAATCAGTCTTCAGGTCCAGGCCAATGATTTCTGGCCTGGACCTGCTGAATGCCTCCTCTGCCCGTGTAATGTAAAGCGGTGGCCAGTGTTTTGTTACTGTTCGTAAATTTGGGTTGGGGACACACTGGACACCTTTGCTGCCATTGTGCTCTTGCTGGGTGTCCAGTGTGCTCCTGCCCCTTTAAGGGGGCTTGGGCCGCCTCCAGGCTCACCTGTCTCACACCTATCCATTCAATGCATGTGCTTCCACTGTGGAGACACTTATAAATTTAGTAGTGTTAGGACTGCAAGTAATACAGGGTGCCTTGACGAGGCCTTGCAGCTTTCACATGCGTTTGCAAATGTGTGCTAACTAAACCCCTGCTTTTAACAGACGGTTAGACAGGCTAATTTGGTTGGTCAGCAGACTGGTTGGTGAGTTGAGCTATGGAATTGTCTTTGTCTTACATGTATATGCCCTCCATGTGCTCCTTACTGTGAAGGCCAGTTATGGGTGTCGGCGGTGGCCAGTGTTTTGTTAGAGGAAGTGATGTCACCTTTTGTCCTGGAATTCTTTTCGGTTCCAGAGCGCTGAGAGAGGACATCTAAAAGTGAGTTGTACAAACACTACGGTGACACAGTACACGTAGGCACATATTTCACCCCTGATCAGCCCCCGATCGCCCCTCCAGTTAACCCCTTCACTCCCTGTCACCAATTGCAGTTTTCAGATTTTTCACTGATCACTGCATTGGTGTCACCTGTGACACTAATCAGCGTTAGGGTAGCTAGTAGTAGACCCAGGTAGCTTTAGGGTACCCCATTAACCCCCTAATAAAGGTTTAACCTTTTGATCCTCCCAGTTAACCCTTTCACCCCCTGTCCCCAGTGTCACTAGTAGATTTATTTTCTGATCACTGTATTAGTGTCATGGGTGATGCTAGTTAGCCAGTTGGTTGGTTAGTTTCACTGCCAGGTGTTTTATAGCATCAGGGTACCCCCATATATTACCTAATGAAGGTTTCAAGTCCCTAATTGCCCCCTAGTTAACCCTTTCACCCCCTGTCACTAGTGATCACCTTATTAGTGTCACGGGTAACGCTGGTTAGTTAGTTCATTTTTTATAGTGTCAGGGTAACTGCTGTATATTACCTAATAAAGGTTTAACCCCCTGATCACCCAGCAGGTGACATCAGTTAGGTTTTAGTGTCAGTTAGGGTCAATGTCAGTCCCAAGCAGCGTCATATTAGTGCCAGTAGCGCTAACACCCACGCACGCACCATACACCTCATACACCATACAGTCTCTGAATGGATCAATATCTTTGATCTGATCAGATCTATACTAGCGTCCTCTGAAGTTTAGGGATCTCAAAAAGTTTTTTTGGCAGCGATTGAAGCAGTCGCTGACAACCAGTTGTTCTTTTTTCTTGTGAGTCGCACTAGTTGTACCTGTAAATTTAGAGGCCAAATATCCAGAGTAGGGATGAGCTTCGTGTGCGAGTCGAACCCATGTTCGACTCGAACATCGGCTGTTCAGTCGTTCGCCGAATTGCGAACGATATGGGCCGTTCGCGCCAAATTCGTGTGGCGCGTCACGGCCCATAATTCACTGCGGCATCGCAGTGCATTGCTTGCTGATGATTGGCCAAGCATGCACTATGACCCGCATGCTTGGCCAATCACAGCGCCGCCTGAACAGAGAGCCGTAATTGGCCAAAGCCAATTATGGCGGCCCTGTGCAGTGTGTTCCGGTGTGCTTAGAGAGAGAGAGAGACAGTGTCATTTTATTTGAGTTAGCTAGATTAGACAGGACAGTCAGTCAGTTAGCTGCACTTAAAGTGTATTGTATATATATGCATCCCAGGTGTTGCATATATATATATACACTGTATTCAGTTTAGCTAGATCCGTTCCTGTTATCTTCTAGACTATTTACATTTAGTGCAGTGCGTCCTGCTCACAGTGTTCAGCTAGATCCGTTCCTGTTATCTTCCTACTGACAGGCAGGCTTGTCTTGTTACAGTATATAAAGCTACCTGAAGAAAATTACTGGTGTTCTTTTGATCCTATTAGTACCACGGTCAGGCAGCTAGACTATTTACATTTAGTACAGTGCGTCCTGCTCACAGTGTTCAGCTAGATCCGTTCCTGTTATCTTCCTACTGACAGGCAGGCTTGTCTTGTTACAGTATATAAAGCTACCTGAAGAAAATGACTGGTGTTCTTTTGATCCTATTAGTACCACGGTCAGGCAGCTAGACTATTTACATTTAGTGCAGTGCGTCCTGCTCACAGTGTTCAGCTAGATCCGTTCCTGTTATCTTCCTACTGACAGGCAGGCTTGTCTTGTTACAGTATATAAAGCTACCTGAAGAAAATTACTGGTGTTCTTTTGATCCTATTAGTACCACGGTCAGGCAGCTAGACTATTTACATTTAGTGCAGTGCGTCCTGCTCACAGTGTTCAGCTATATCCGTTCCTGTTATCTTCCTACTGACAGGCAGGCTTGTCTTGTTACAGTATATAAAGCTACCTGAAGAAAATTACTGGTGTTCTTTTGATCCTATTAGTACCACGGTCAGGCAGCTAGACTATTTACATTTAGTGCAGTGCGTCCTGCTCACAGTGTTCAGCTAAACCTACAAGTTAGTGGGGTGCGTCCACCTCACAGTGTTCGGCTAAAGCTACCTGTAGAAGGTTGGTGGTGTTCTCATACTACAGGCAGGCAGTTGATTTTGCTAGCTGCAGTATATATATATATATATCTCCCAGCTTAGTGCAGCTACAGGCCATTAGTATGTCTGGAAGGCCAAGAAGGAGAGGCAGACAGTCACAAGCCAATAAGAGAGGGCAAGCAGGCTCTGTGTCTAGTGCTTGTCGTGGAGACGGTGCATCCTCATCAGCACGTGGCCATGGGACATGCTTGGCCTTTTTTTCGGCAGCTGGCCGTGTTGAGCCGCAACATGCTGAAGACTTGGTCGAGTGGATGACCAAGCCGTCCTCATCCTCCTCATCCTCTCTCACCCATGCCCAGGGTGCTTTGTCTGGCAAAGCAGCGGCCTCTTCCCTCGGCTCAATGTCATCAGTGACTCCTTCCCTAGCTCCACCATGTCCTCCTGAGGAGTCCCTCGAACTGTTTGACCACAATGTTGGGTACATGCTCCAGGAGGATGCCCAGCGTTTGGAAGGCTCTGATGATGATACTGAGCTTGATGAAGGCAGTAACATGAGCACGGACAGAGGGGGTGCCCAAGAAGGACAGCAATCTGGCAGTCATGCTCCCCCTGCTGCAGCATACTGCCAGGTTTGCTCCAGTGATGAGGAGGGAGGGGATGATGAGGTCACTGACTCAACGTGGGTGCCTGATAGGAGAGAGGAGGAGGAGGAGGAGGCGGCACATCACCAACGAGGCAGGATGCCCTCCAGGGGCCAGCCAAAGGGCAGCACATTGACTGCATCACATGTGCAGGGCGCTGCAGTCTCTGCGCGTTATTCAAAAAGTTCTTTGGTGTGGGCCTTTTTTGAGACGAGTGCATCAGATCGCACCGCTGCTATTTGCAACATATGTCTCAAGCGTATCTCACGTGGCCAAAACATCTCCCGCTTGTTTACCACATGCTTGACCAGACATATGTTGACCTGCCATGCAGTTCGTTGGCAAGCGCATCTAAAAGACCCACACCAAAGAACAAAGAGGACCTCTCCTTGCTCCTCATCAGCTGAGATTTCCAACCCCACTAGACCTTCAGTCCTCTCTGAGACCTGCACTGAGAGGAATGAAGGTGTAGAATTAGGTGTGTCACAGCCAAGTACTTGTGGGCAATCTGCTTTTGGTACACCGACGTCAGATTGTACCAGGCAAATTTCCCTGCCCCAGCTGCTGCACCGCCGAAAGAAGTTTGCTCCCAGCCATCCACATGCCCAGCGGTTGAATGCTAGCTTGGCAAAATTACTAGCACTTCAACTGCTGCCTTTTCAGTTGGTAGACTCTGCCCCCTTCCGTGAGTTTGTGGAATGTGCGGTTCCTCAGTGGCAGGTACCCAAACGCCACTTTTTCTCACGGAAGGCGATTCCGGCTCTCTACCGGCATGTGGAAGGCAATGTCCATGCCTCGCTGGACAGGGCGGTCAGCGGTAAGGTGCATATTACCGCTGACTCATGGTCCAGCAGGCATGGACAGGGACGTTACCTAAGTTTCACGGCGCATTGGGTGACTCTGCTGGCAGCTGGGAAGGATGCAGGACAAGGTGCAGTAGTGTTGGAGGTTGTTCCGCCACCACGCCTCCAAAATGCTAATGATTGTGACACACCTCTCTCCTCCACCCCCTCCTCTTCTTCTTCCTCCATGGCCTCTTCCTCGGAACCAGTGGTGCTCCATAGTCGTTCAAGGGGCTACGCAAGTACGCAGGCCAAAAGATGCCATGCGGTGCTTGAGCTGGTGTGCTTGGGGGACAGGAGCCACACTGGGGCAGAGGTTCTGTCAGCTCTGCAGGGGCAGGTTCAGAGGTGGTTGACGCCACGCCAACTTAAGGCAGGAATAGTGGTTTGCGACAATGGCACCAACCTCCTCTCTGCCCTCCGACAGGGACAAATGACCCATGTGCCCTGTTTGGCTCACGTCCTTAACTTGGTGGTGCAGCGGTTCTTGGGCAGGTACCCGGGCTTACAGGATGTCCTGAGGCAGGCCAGGAAAGTCTGTGTGCATTTCCGCCGGTCATATAATGCCAGTGCTCGGCTGACGGACCTCCAAAAGGAGTTTAACCTGCCCAAGAACCGCCTAATCTGTGACATGCCCACAAGGTGGAACTCAACGTTGGCCATGCTGCAGCGGCTGCACACGCAGCAGAGGGCCATCAATGAGTACCTGTGCGACTATGGCACCAGGACAGGGTCAGGGGAGCTTGTTTTTTTTCCCCACGCCAGTGGGCCATGATCAGGGATGCATGCACTGTCCTGTCACCATTTGAGGAGGCCACGAGGATGGTGAGCAGTGACAGTGCATGCATCAGTGACACTGTCCCCCTTGTCCACCTGTTGGAGCACACGCTGCGTGGAATAATGGACAGGGCACTTGAGGCAGAACAGAGGCAGGAAGAGGAGGACTTCCTTAGCTCTCAAGGCCCCCTTTATCCAGACAGTGTTCCTGCGTGCCCGCCGATCACACAGGAAGAGGACGAGGAGGAGGAGGAAGATTGTGTCAGTATGGAGGTGGAGCCTGGCACTCAGCATCAGCAGCAGTCTTTAAGGGATCAGTCCCAAGAAACACATGGACTTGTACGTGGCTGGGAGGAGGTGGCTGCGGACCATGTCGTCCTTAGTGACCCAGAGGACTCCGGACCGAATGCCTCAGCAAACCTACGCTGCATGGCCTCCCTGATCCTGCAAAGCCTGCGTAAGGATCCTCGTATTCGTGGTATCAAGGAGAAGGACCAATACTGGCTGGCAACCCTCCTTGATCCACGTTACAAGGGTAAGGTTGCGGACCTTATCTTGCCATCGCAGAGGGAGCAGAGGATGAAACATCTTCGGGAGGCCTTGCAGAAAGGTCTGTGCAACGCGTTCCCAGAGACTGGGAGGTTACAAACTCCTGTTTCTGGACAACGTGTTGCTGAGGCTTCGGTCAGTCAAAGAAGGAGCGGTGGAGAAGGTGGCCGTCTGACCGATGCGTTCAGACAATTTTTTGATCTGCAGCCCCAAGGTATGATCGGTTCCAGCAACCATCGCCAGCGTCTGTTTTACATGGTGCAGGAATACCTAGGGGCAAGATCAGACATGGACACCTTTCCCACCGAAAATCCTCTGGGTTACTGGGTCTTGAGGATGGATCACTGGCCAGAGCTTGCACAGTATGCAATTGAGCTACTGGCCTGTCCTGTATCCAGCGTTCTTTCGGAACGCACATTCAGTGCTGCTGGAGGCGTGGTAACCGATCACAGGGTGCGTCTGTCCACCGACTCGGTCGATCGACTGACCTTCATAAAAATGAATCAGTCTTGGATCACCACCAGCTACCAAGCACCTGATGCTGATGTAACCGAATAATTTTTTTTGAAATCTCAGATTCCTTCAAAGACTGCCTATGCTGATGCTGAGTGACTATCCCTGAGTAATTATCCTCTTCCTCCTCAATCATCACGCTGATAGCTTGTAAGAACATTTTTGGTTCTGGGCGCCACCACCAGTGCCTAAGGCACAATTTTTCAGCCCCTGTTTAACAGGGGCGTGTAATTACAATTTTTGATGTAATACTTTGCAGCAGGGCTCGTTCCTGCATTCCAACTAGAGTGTCTGTGAGGGGTTGCAGTGTTGTGGCACCAGCACCAGTGCCCAAGGCCCAATTTTTCTGCTCCTGTCTAACAGGGGCATGTAATTACAATTTTTGATGTAATACTTTGCAGCAGGGCTCGTTCCTGCATTCCAACTAGAGTGTCTGTGAGGGGTTGCAGTGTTGTGGCACCAGCACCAGTGCCCAAGGCCCAATTTTTTTGCTCCTGTCTAACAGGGGCGTGTAATTACAATTTTTGATGCAATACTTTGCAGCAGGGCTCGTTCCTGCGTTCCAACTAGAGTGTTTGTAAGGGGTTGCAGTGTTGTGGCACCAGCACCAGTGCCTAAGGCCTAATTTTTCAGCTCCTGTTCAACAGGGGCATGTAATTACAATTCTTGATCTAATATTTCACAGCAGGGCCCTGTGAGGGCTTACAGTGTTGTGGCCACAGCAACACCTAAGGCCCAAATTTCTGCTGAGTATATAGGGCAGGCCCCTACTTTCAAACATCTAACTTACAAACGACTCCTACTTGCAAACGGAAGGAGACAACAGGAAGTGAGATGAAATCTACCCCTAGGAAGGGAAATTCTCTCCTGTAAGAGTTAATATGGGAAAAAATATTCTCCTTTCCACTGATGCTTTCCAATCCTTGTTCCACAAAAAAACCCAAATTTTCAAAAAACATTTTTCATTGGGACAAAAAGTGAGGTGAAATCTTCTGAAGAGGAGGAAAGACAGCAAAACAAATGTCACAGGGGTGATAACCCTTCCCTATGTTTTCCAAAAAGCTTAAAAAAGATTTTTTGATTGGAGCTAAACACGTTAAAAATGTACCCGTTCAAAAGTACTAACAGATTCTACTTACCAACAAACCTACAGTCCCTGTCTTGTTTGCACCACCTGTATACTGCTGTTCAGAGTATATAGGGCCTGGTGGCCCCACACCTTTCCTTATTTTAATTTGGGTGCGGGGTTCCCCTTAATATCCATACAAGACCCAAAGGGCCTGGTAATGGACTGGGGGGTACCCATGCCGTTTGTCTCACTGATTTTCATCCATATTGCTAGGACCCGACATTACATTAAACCCGCAAGCAGTTTTAAATGAGATTTTGTCCTTTAAAAATGACATTTTGTGCAGGGACTGTTCTAAACACGGGAAACACGCGTCACTTTACAGGCATACTATAGTCACCCCCCAGGTACGATATTTAAAGGAATATTTCACTTTTTTTTTTTACTTTAAGCATCATTAAAATCACTGCTCCCGAAAAAACGGCCGTTTTAAAAGTTTTTTTTGCATTGATACATGTCCCCTGGGATAGGACCCGGGTCCCCAAACCCTTTTTAGGACAATACCATGCAAATTAGCCTTTAAAATGAGCACTTTTGATTTCGAACGTTCGAGTCCCATAGACGTCAATGGGGTTCTAACGTTCGTGCGAACTTTCGGTCCGTTCGCAGGTTCTGGTGCGAACCGAACCGGGGGGTGTTCGGCTCATCCCTAATCCAGAGGTACACTAGTGAAGAGGCCTACATGTTTCTGAGCATGACAGATGAAAGTGAAGAGGAAGTCACCCATCTGTCAGATTCAGGCTCAGAATATGAACCAGTAGACAGCAGCGGCACCCTGACAGATAGCTCTGATGACGGAGTAGTGGTACCTGCTAAGGTCAGGCATTTCTAACCCTGTTCTTCTGTTGTTGAGGTACTAAAACTGAAGGGCTCTCGTATGGAGCAGAGAGCCAGTACTAGTGGTGCTCATCCTTCTGGTGAACTGGCAATCCCAGCGGCCTAGTACACCCTGGTTGTACATCCAGCACTGCAGTATCAGGTGGTGACATGGCGAGTCCCATAAGTGCAGTTCAAGCTGGTACGGTAGCTAGCACAAGTAGTGTCCTGCAACTACCAAGAAGACAAATACAGGCCCATTGATCCCATAGTGCCCTTCCTGCTGCATATGCCAATCCTAATTGGGAGCCCACCACTTATGTAGCACCCGTACTTCCCCTATTCACTGGCCAACCCGGAATTCAGGTGGAAACAGTTGATTTTACGTCACTTGATGTTTATTTGCTGTTTTTCATGGAAAATCTCCATAGATCTATTGTTGACCAAAGCAATATGTATGCTGGTCAATTCATCACCGCTAATCCCCAGTTGACCCTTGCCAGAGATTGGAAACATATTACAGTTTCCGAATTTAAGACCTTTCTGGGCCTATCCCTCCTCATGGGCATAACTAATAAAGTGAGTTGCAGTCATATTGGTCCACTGACCCAATTCACCATTTGCCCGTGTTCTCTGCTTCCATGACCAGGGCTAGATATGAGCAGATCTTGCAGTTCATGCATTTTAATGACAATCAACTCTGTCATCCTCGGGGTGACCTTGAATTTGATCAGCTTTACAAAATTCAGGCCCTCGTAAACCACTTCAATCAAGTTTGCAGCCTTGTTTATTCCCAATCAAGTTGTCTGCGTTGATGAGTCTCTGATTAAATTTTGTGGCCACTTGTCTTTCAAACAGTATCTTCTCAGCAAGCATGCCAGATATGGGGTTAAGTTGTATAAACTCTGTGACAGGGCAACAGACTATACAGTTGTGTGAAAAAGTATTTGCCCCTTCCTGATTTTTTTTTTGCCTATTTCTCACACTTAAATGATTCAGATCACCAAACTAATTTTAATATTATGGAAAGATAACCCGAGTAAATCCAAGATGCAGTTTTTAAATTATTATTTCATTTATTAAGGGAAAAAGGCCGTTCAAACCTGCCTGGCCCTGTGTGAAAAAGTAAACGCCCCCCCCCCCCATGCTGAATCATGAATGAACTGTGATTAACCACAGTTTTTTGGAAAGATGAGTTAAATTCCACTTGCCACATCCAGGCCTGATTACTGTCAGACCTGTTGAATCAAGAAATCACATAAATAGAAGCTGTTTGACAAAGTGAAGCAAGCTAACAGATCACAAAAAGCCACACTTAATTGCCACAATCTAAAAAAATTAAAGAACAGATTAGAAACAAAATAATTTACATGTATCAGTCTAGGAAGGGTTCAAAGCCATGTCTAAGGCTTTGAAACTTCCGTGAATGGGGAGAGCCATTATCCACAAATATAGATACCTTGGAACAGTGGTGAACCTTCCCAGGAGTGGCCGGCCTACAAAAATTACTCTAAGAGCATGACGACGACTCATCCAAGGGGTCATAAAAGAACCCAAAACAACATCTAAAGAACTGCAGGCCTTACTTGCCTCAGGTAAGATACATGCTCATGATTCAACAATAAGAAAGAGACTGGGCAAAAATGGCATTCATGGGAAAGTTCCAAGGCCAAAGCCACTGCTGACCAAAAGAACACAAAGGCCCATCTCACATTTACCAAAAAACATCTTTATTATCCCCAAGACTTTTAGACAAATATTCTGTGGACTGATGAGACAAAAATGTAACTTTCTGGAAGGTGTGCGCCCCGTTACATCTGGCATAAAACTGATACAGCATTTCATAACAAGAACATCAAACTAACAGTCAGACATTATGGTGGTAGCGTGATGGTCTGGGACTGCTTTGCAGCTTCAGGACCTGGATGACTTACCATAATTGATGGAACCATGAATTCTGAGCTCTACCAGAAAATCCTAAAGGAGAATGTCTGGCCATCAGTTAGTGACCTCAAGCTCAAGTGCACTTGGGTAATGCAGCAGGACAATGATCCGAAACACAACAGCAGCTCCACCTTCAAATGGTTCAAACAAAGCAAAATTTAGGAGTGGAGTAGTCAAAGCCCAGACTTAAATCCAATTGAGATGCGTTCATGCTGGAAAACACTTCAATGTGGCTGAATTAAAACAATTCTGCAAAGAATAGTGGGCCAAAATAGCTTCATAGCAATGTGAAAGACTTATTGTCAGTTATCGCAAATGCTTGATTGCAGATGTTGCTGCCAAGGGTGGCACAACCAATTATTAGTTTTAGGGGGAAATTACTTTTTCACCTAAAGCCAGGCAGGTTTGGACAGCTTTTTTGCCCTAATAAATGAAGCAATCATTTAAAAACTGCATTTGTATCTGCTCGGGTTATCTTTGTGTAATAATAACATTTGTTTGATGATCTGAGTCATTCAAGTGTGACAAATATGCAAAAAAAAATAAAAATCAGAAAGGGGCAAATAATTTTTCACACAATTGTACATAAAGTTTTATGGTTTAAGAGGGAAAAGATAGTCACAGGGAGCCCGAGAACTGCCCAGACTACATAGTGTCAGGTCACCTGAGGCCAGGTGACATATGCACCCCGTTGAGGTCAGGAGCTCACTGCTGAGGTAGTGGACCCTACGGCTGACTGCTGCGGATGGAGCTCTGGGTGGTTTAGGAAAGCAGAAATAGTTACCACTACTCCAGGCAAACCAGGCTCAAGTCTCCTATCTTCCACTGTGCAAAAAGGTGAGAGTTCCAGGTGCTGGCAGTTGCTGATGCAATTGTATATGTGCAGGAAAAATCTGGACAGCCGCACACAGGAATGAGCAAATAAAATCTTCTTTATTCAAGACGTGGCATAAAATCAGTACATGACACCGCTGGAGCAATACAGCTTAGCCGCTAACGCGTTTCACGCTCTTGCAGAGCGCTTACTCATAGCTGGCTTACATAAGAGTGATTACCACTTTTATACATAAAACATGCACATCACATGACCCAGCATTAATGAGATAATGCTGGGCAGCTGAAGGCTAGCTGCATGAGATCTCAGCGCTAATTAGCTAGGTTGATGACATGCGGTGGAATCACATTTAATACAAATGTAGAATATGAAAAAACAAGCGTCAATAAATGAACATCAAAATAAAATTAAAATTAAAAATCAAAATAATAAAAGTGAATAACTTATGTGAATTGCTTGTTATTGGGATGGAGTCATAACAAATAATGAAGTGAAGTAATGAAAAATTATATATAAAAGTATATATAGAGTGTGACCGGCGTGACACTAACACATCTAAAAGGATTTTCAATGTAAATATATATGTATAAACACACCTGTGTAAAGTGCATGAATAAATAAATAAATAAGTGCACTTGTATAAAGGGCATCCGTGTCATTAGTAAATTTAGTAAACATGACAGATATATATATATATATATATATATATATATATATATATATATATATATATATATATATGTATGTTCAGTGTATGTAAATATAATGATGATACAATAACCTGGCCCTATAAAAATATATGTACGTGTGTGATTATAATATACTGTAATGTAACCTACTTGTGAGGTATACTAAATATTATAAGTGAAAAACAAATTAATATTTGTGAATATGTATGTATGAATAAAAATAAGGAATAGAAAACATAAGGAAATATAATGCAATAAGCTGAGTGTAAAAAGAAAAAGAAAAAGAAAAAACGAGTACATATAAGGTGTATATAGGAACTAAATAATATTCAAGAGACTATTGTGATGGGGAAATAAACTGCGATTGACATCTGCATTGTCTCAGTGAAACCCGACCAACAGCACCAAGATCTCAAGCAGCAAATGTATGCATAAGCATCGGACGATCGGTCTGTGCATGTGTGGTCTTTGATCACTGATCACAAAGTCTAAAAACAAGAAACATAAACAGAGCACATATCAATACCCTCAAAGAGCTAGTTAGTATATATGCATAAGTAAATAGTTCCTCATAACATCAATGTATTTTCTTGAGCTCGAAGCTCAAAGCTGTTAGTACTTTAAATCGATCACACAATAAGAATTACTACATGATTAGACAATTTTGAAAAAATAAAAATAAAATAAAATGAATAGAACCTGAATTCCAAACCTACATCATGATTATTTCTGTTATAAGGTGTGGCAGTGAAATAAGTAAAATAAATGGGACCACTCCACACCTAACAGACCGGTACTCCCTAAAATGATTTTTAATATAGACAGTAAAAGTGGAAATTTGTTATACTTGTAAATGAACCATAGTATATGACAGAAATGCCCAAACATTTGTATGGCACCCGCTAAAAGACAATGGCCTGTTGACTTCATTAAGAAAAAGATATAGAGACAAAAAGAAGGGAAAAAGATTTGTCAAGTGAAATCAAATTTATGAATTACAATCCTATCCAAGTATATATGTGTGTATGGTTTATATGGAGGGTCCAAACCATAGATCCATGAAACATCCACACACATAGATAGTTTGAAAGGATATAAAACCCTTGGACATGACAAACTATGAGAAATTATGCTAAATGGTTTATTCATAATAATGGGAAACATCCCATTCAAAGTTTAACCCCGACGGGATCCTGGTGACTAATAGAAAAATCCAAAGGACTTCACGCTTGCACAGTGTTTGAAATCTGTCACCTCCTCTCACTGGCGTCGTGACCCTATCAATACCTTGGATGACCAGACTGGATGTATCTTTATAATGTGTAAAAATCCAGTGTTTCACTACATTAGTCAAGTTGTCTTTTTCAATGTCATGCAAGTGGTCATACAACCGATCCCTGAGGCGGCGTGTTGTGCGACCAACGTACTGTATCTGACAGATAGTGCATGTGATGACATATGTGACAAACTTAGTGTTGCAGTTTATAAAGGTTGAAATTTGAAACTCTTTCTTATTGCTGCAAGATTTAATTTATTTGCCTGTTTTTTTTTTTTTTTTTTTTGTTAAATGTTTTTATTGGTTTTTACACAAAAGTAACAATAGCCAATACAGAGAAGGGAGATAAAAGTACAAGAGTAAGTAAAAGTAAAATAAAATACAGTTCTGTATGTTGTTGCGGACGCAGCCGCTGAACGCTTTAGCAAGAAAAGTAAATCATTATATTTAAATTGTAATATCAGATCATATAGTGAGGGGGAAAGGTATACTTAAAAAAAACTACGTAAGTATTGTCAGCAGAGAGTAATATTCTTGTAATTGTCAGTTTGATTTTGGGGGTATGGGGAATCTTCAATAACAGAGGGGAAAGTGAAAGGAACAGTATTTATCCAGGGTAAGGAAATAAGCATTATGTTAGTCTTTATCACGAAGACCGTGGTGTTATGTAAAATATTTTTTGTATTCGTCAGTGGTGGTGAAGTGAATCCAGCATGTCCATGTTTTGATGAACTTAGGTTGTGTTTCTTTGGCCTGATGTATAAGGTCTTCCATGACCATCGTTTTTTGTATGCGTGTGAACCAGTCTGTGATGGATGGTTGGTCTGTGGAGCGCCATTTGAGAGGGATACAAAGCTTAGCTGCGTTCACCATGTGCATGGCCAGAGATCGGAGGTAGGTTGACAGTGGCAATTTGGAGTGATGGAGCAGGAGTGTTGCAGGGTTGAATTCTAGCGTGTAAGTTGTTATCTTGCTGATTAGTTTGTGCACTTCTACCCAGAAGGGTTGAATTTTCGTGCAGGACCACCAGACATGTAGGAACGATCCAATTTCAGATTTGCATCTCCAACATGTTTGGGTAATTGACGGGTCAATAAGATGTAATGTCAGAGGTGATCTGTACCATCTTGATACTATTTTAAAGGCATTTTCCTGTACTTGCACATTAATTGATCCTTTGTGGGCCAAGGTATATATTTTTTCCCATTCTGTGTCGGTGAGAGTTATTGAGAGGTCTTGTTCCCATTGTCTGGTAGTCCAGTGTTTCGACGGTGTATGGGTTGTGAATAGGAGTGCATATGTCTGGGATATCAGATGTTTTTGGGGGCCTTCACTTTCGCATAATTTTTCAAATGTGGTGGTAGGTCTGGACCAGTCCGGTTTAGGTTTAGGTTTATCAAAGAAGTGTCTCAGTTGGACGTACGTCCAGAACGGGAAAGAGTTCAAGTTCATTTTTGAGGCTAGCGCTGTTTGGGACAAGAATTGTTTTCCATCGAAAAAATGTTTAGCTTTTACAGTAGGGTGAGGCCAGCGATCTGCTAAGAAGGTGGAATGCATTCCCGGCAGAAAGTCTGGGTTCATCCGTAATGGGGTCAATGGGCCCTTAAGTGAGGAGATTTTATGTAATTTACAAGACGTGTGGAAGGTGGCTAGAGTGGGGTTAATTAATGGGTGACGTTTGAGTTCAGGAGAGATCTTGGAGTTGGAGATCCAGGGGAGATGAGACAGAGGGAGATCTGAGAATGATTGCTCTATGTGAGTCCAGTCTTTATGTGTAGAGTGTATGTTCCAGTCAATTATTCTTGTAAGATGGCTCGCTTGCTGGTATTTGCGTAGATCGGGAAGGCCAATGCCTCCTATAATTTTGGGGGCAGTCAGTCTCTGGAAGCTTAATCTCGGTCGTAGTTTGGCCCATATAAATGACGTGCATGTTTTTTGATAAGTGGAGAAGAATGTCTTCGGGAGCTTGATGGGAATAGTTTGCAAAATATATAGAAGTCGGGGTAAGATATTCATTTTGATTATTGCGGCCCTGCCGAACCAGGAAAACAGTCCTGAGGACCATTTTTTTAAATCTAATTGTATTTTTTGTAAGATTGCTGCATGATTTAGGGTGTATAGGTCGTTCAAGGAGGTCGGTAATAGAATGCCTAGGTATTGAATTGCTTTATCATTCCACGAGAACGGGTAGTTGAGTTGGCATTGGCGGCATATCTTAGGGTCGATGGTAATATTCAGGGCTGTCGATTTCGAGTAATTTATTTGAAGGTTAGATAGGGTATGAAACGTGTTAAAGTCTTTGAGTAGGTTGGGTATCGTCGTGAGGGGGTCGGTGAGAAATAAGAGTATGTCGTCCGCAAAGGCAGCTACTTTGTATGTGCGTTTTTTGATGGTAATTCCCTTGATGTCTTGATTGGCTCTCAGACGTCGCAGGAAAGGTTCTAGGGATAGGATAAAAATTAAGGGGGAGAGTGGGCAACCCTGGCGAGTTCCATTCGACACGGAGAAGGCGTCCGACAGGTGGCCGTTTACTTGGACCTTGGCAGTAGGTATTGAGTAGAGGGCTGAAATGAAGTTAAGCATCATTGGGGGAAGACCGATCATCCGCAGTGTTTCTAACATATAGTCCCAGGCCACCCTGTCAAACGCCTTCTCCGCGTCGAGAGAAAGCATAAATCCGCCAGAGCGGTTGGACGTGAGCCAGTGATGGATATTAAGAGCTTTTAGAGTATTATCCCTTGCTTCTCTTCCTGGAACGAAGCCGACTTGGTCTAGAGCAATAAGTTGGGGTAAAAGTGGTAAGATACGGTTGGCTAAAGTTTTTGCATACCATTTCAGGTCCACATTGAGAAGCGAGATAGGTCTGTAGTTGGTGACAAGGGAAGGGTCTTTGTTCGGCTTTGGAATTACCGCTATATGAGCAGTTAAAAGGTCTCGAGGCGGTGTCGTAGGGGTTGCGAAGGAGTTGAAGGCTTTTAGGAAGAAGGGGGTGAGTATTTCTGCATAAGTTTTGTAATATCCTACTGTCATGCCGTCGGGGCCGGGGGATTTACCTGAGTTTAGTTGTTTTAAAGCTAGGTCTACTTCTTCTTTGGTGAGGGGGGATGCTAGATCTTTGGCAGTTGAGTCCGAGATAGGGGTGGGGCCATATTGTCGTAGAAAGTCTGATATCATTCCCGTTCGTTTGTTTTTGTCAGCGGAAGAGTTAGAGGGGTGGAGATTATATAGTTTACTATAGTATTGTACAAACTGTTGTGCTATATCTGGGGTTTTGGTAAGTTTGTTTCCCTTGGGATCATTGATGGAGTGAATCGTTGTGTGAGCTCTTGTCACTTGTAAGGCCCGGGCTAACATTTTGCTGGCTTTATTGCCATGTTCATAGAACGTTTTTTTGGAAAGGATATATTTACGTCGGATTTGGGTGTCTAGTATGTTTAATAGATCCTTTCTAGCTTGAAGTAGTTCTGTCATAGTGGAGAGGGCATGGGTGTGTTTATGAGCATTTTCTAGTCGATGGATTTTATTAATGAGATCTGAGTATTGTTTTCTACGTGTTCGGTTGCGTTTAGCCGCCGCTGCGATTAAAATGCCCCTGATTACACATTTGTGTGTTTCCCAAACAGTAAGTGGGGACACGTCCGATGAGACATTCTCTTGAAAGAAATGCTTGAGGTTTGATTCGACTTCAGTCATGATGGACGGGTCATTCAGTAGTGATGGGTCTAGTTTCCATGTTTGTGAGCGAGGTGTCGTGTTTGGGATTTGAAGTGTGAGAGAAGTGGGGTGATGGTCGGAGAGGAGCATTGGGTCAACTGAGGCGTGGTGGATTAGAGATAAGTCGTTTTGTGTTAGAAAGATGTAGTCTATTCTTGAATATTTGTCGTGGGGGGCAGAGTAAAATGTGAAGTCTTTAACGTTTGGGTTCAGGGTACGCCATGAGTCATGTAGTAATAGTTGATTGAGCAAAGACTTAATTGTTTTGAGGGCCGAATACGGGAGGGAGGAGGAGCCGGTGGAGGTGTCGTGGATCGGATTGAGTGGAATATTGAAGTCTCCCCCGAGGATGAGGGTACCTTCTTGAAAGGTAGTAAGAGTCTCTGTGATTTTTCGAAAGAAAGGAACCTGACCACAATTTGGGGCGTATATGTTCGCTAAGGTGAACTTCCTATTGAGGAGGGAGCCTTTAAGAAAAAGGTATCTGCCGTTCTCATCTATTAGAGACTCCGTGATTTGAATGGGGCATGATTTGGCGATAAGTATGGAGACTCCTTTTGTTTTGTGTAACGGGTTGGTAGCGTGGTATACCGTGGGGTATCGGTGGTTTTGTAATTTTGGAGTAGAGTCTGATCTAAAGTGTGTTTCTTGAAGGAAAACGATATCAGCTTTGTTTTGGTGCATTGTGAGGAGTAGTTTGGAGCGTTTTTCTGGTATGTTGAGGCCTTTTATGTTTAGTGATATAAGTTTGAGGTTGGTGCCATGGGTTTTTGTGGACGGATTCGTCATTTTAGTGGTGTGTGGGTGTATTTAGGAGGGTAGTACTTGTTGCTCTGAAGGAAGTAATAGGATGGGTTGAGAGATATTTACGTGCTGGTAGGGAGGATCAGGAGACAGGGGTTCGGGAGAGTGAGCAGTGCCGGTAATGAGTGTGTCCTCAATCACCGAAGTCAGTGACAAGGGACACAATAATTTACTAACCGGATAAGGTCAGTGGTGTGTGTAGATTTGTGTGTGTGATGTGCTGTTTAAGATTCGCTTGACCACTGTGTGGGAGTTGGTTTATCTATCAAGAGATGTCTACTATTGGTGGAAGGAAAAAAAAATCTGTCAGAGCAGTCCAGCCCACCATCAGCCTTATTTTATAAATGTGGTGGAGCGGGAGAGACAAGTATGTAGAGCTTATGTTGGGAAATTAGGAAGAATGAGGTCATTGGGGAGATAGGGAGATGAGTAAGTATTGGTGGGGCGATTTTCAGTTAGTTTCTTATATCGGTGTATATGTATACTTTAGATTGAATGGGGGCGGATGAATTTGCGAAGGGTTTTTATGAGTGCGGTCTTATCGGAGATGAGGAAAAGTCACAGAGAGAGAAAACCTTAAAAAACATTAATTCATTATCAAATAAACATCTATAACTAGATATCTGATCAATATAGTAGGCTTGCCTAAGTCTGAGTAAGCAAGGTAATCTAGTATGTGTGGTGACACTCTCGTTTAATAACATAACTATGTTTGAGTAGAATGGTAATCAAAAGACAACTTAACTAGCTTATTCCGTTGGGTGCGTGTATGTAGGCAGAGGAAGTAAGTCTATGCAAAAACAATATTACAGAGTTATAATAATCTAGAAATTGTTCATGTGTGTATATCCGTAAAGGGTTGACGGGGTTTGCTGAGTGCCCCATTGGGTGTATTCCTCTGGTGTTTTATAGGCTACATTGAAATGTTATGTGGTATGTTGGTGGTGTTGTCAGTCTTGTTTGTACAGGTCTACGATAGTAAATGAGGTTTTACAATTGTGGAGAATGTTTGTACAAAGCCAGTAGGTGGCAGGCAAGAGCCCATTCTTTAAAGAGTCGTCATTGCAGAAGAGTGGATTTGGTAGTAGATTTATGTAAGAAATCCTCATCATCTCTTGTGTTATTAGTGTGTGTTCTCATGTGCTTATGACAGGAGCCTATGTATATGTGGCGGTTTCAGGTACAAGCAGCAGAGTGAGGGTGGAGCAATTCCCTGCTGTTATGTGAGCCTATTCACGGAGGAGAGGAACCAATTATGATATTGATAGTGATAAATGTCATATCTTGATGCACTCAATCTGCTGGTAAGGGTTAGGAGTGTATGCCTTAATCTGTATTGAGTTTTGTCTGTGATTGCGTAAGAGGTGTAGTGGGGTATAGGGTTTAGCATAGTACAAGCATTTTGGCCTAATGGCCAGTAGATGGTAGTAGAGTATTAAACAGCAGAGAGTGTGTTGTGGCTTAAGGAACTACGAGGTGCCTTGAAAAAGTTTGGATAATGGTTGTGTCTGAGATGTGTGTTTGTTATAACGTCAGTGTGTGGAGAAGTGTAATTGTGTCTTCCTGAAACAGGAAGCAGTAACCACTTATAACTTAAAATTTCTAACATAAACTTCTAACATCTAATATGTTACCCTTCGGTTTGTGCTCAGATGTACAGAACAGTTGTACTGGTTAATTGTTGCAGAGACCTTGTCGTAGGTCACGGACTCGAGGCATAATAACAGTGTGTGCCAGAATCTTTGATGAGCACCGGAGGTATGTGTCATGGGGCTTAAACGGGCTGTGGTGAGGAACGGAATCTGCAGTCGCCCCGGACTGGCGGTCTCTCAAGGAAGATGAACCACAAAGGGGGACATGGTAAAGCGTCTCAGTTCAGTGTCTGTCAAATGTCCTTAATCTTTTGCAGGCCTCAGCCGAGGCAGGTAATGCGTATCTGTGAAAGATCCGTGCGGGAAGGAAGGTCGGATCTCGGGTGATACTGCACAGCAGTCTGGTGAGGCGGTCATTCCATGGTAGAGTGTCGGTAAATGCAGGAGAGGTAGTCGATACAGGGTCAGGAGTCTGTAAAAAGGAGAAGGTGGTAGAGGTGTAGTAGTGGCTGTACGCGGTAGTGTCTGGGAAGGAAATTGTGTTGCAGGGGCCTAGAGCTGTGTTAATGATCACGGCGGGCTCTTCTAGGCAGAGGCGCTGTCATGGGGCTGGGAGGCGGATGCCGGGATCCTCCGGAAGGGCTTGGTCTGACCGGTGAGGGTGATCTGCGTCTTCGGAAGCTGGTGCTGTGGGCATCCATTGGTTCTTCTGCAGGAGAGTGGCGGTTGGGAGGTAAGATGTTGAATTCCTCATACCAATGCGGGACCGACACCAACGGAATGTCTAAGGTGCGGCAGAATCCCTCGAGGTCCTCTGGTACTCTTAGTAGGGCAGAGCGGCCTTGATGGGAGGCAGAGAGGCCGAACGGAAACTTCCATCGGTAGCGGATTCCGTTGTTTCGCAGGACATCTAGTAAGGGTCGGAGGTCTTTGCGGTGTCTCAGCGTGATCGCTGAAAGATCTTGATAGATCTGTATATGGTGATCTTCATATACCAGCCTCGATTTTTCTCTGGTATTCCTGAGTATTTCTTCTTTGAGTGTGTAGTCATTCACAAAGCAGATGACATCCCGTGGGGGGTCTGCTTCTCTGCCCTTGGGACGGAGCGCCCTGTGTATTCGCTCCATGGCCACTGGAGTGTGTTGAGGCCTATCTAGGAGTTTGTTGAATAGGCCTGTGACAACTTGGAGAAGACGGTCCTGTTCCACAGACTCGGGTAGGCCTCTCACCCTAAGGTTATGTCTTCTGCCCCGATTGTCGAGATCTTCCACATGTCGCTGAAGATCTCTAAGTTGCATAGTGTGTGAGTTCACTGCATATTGAATCGCTGTCGTTGCTGAGCCTTGTAGTGCCACATCGTCCTCGACACGCTGCACTCTCCCTGAAATAGCTTGTAGTTCGTGGCGTAGGTCCGAAATGGCGGAGAAGAGAGTGTCCTTAATGTCAGTTGCCACAGCTTGGAGGTCTCTTAGACTCGGTTGACGGAGCGAAGTGCTGTCGTTCTCTATTTGTGAGTTGTGAGGTATTGTTGGGGTGAGAAGAATACCAGTCAATTCCTGAGAAGGATTTGAGGTGGGATGAGGAGCCGCCATGTTAGGCCTCTGGGTGCGGAATATCTCCGGAATAGTGTGATTCGTGCGGCCGGTAAGTTCTCTCGGAGATCGGGAACGTGACTGCGAAGTTCCACGGGAGGAAGTTCCCATAGTGGGTAGTCAGAAAATAGTGGATGTCTCTAGTATTTGCTGATGTAAAGGCTGTGGTGAGCAGGAGCTGAGGGATCAAGCAGCCATCTTCTCTCAAGGCAAACCACGCCCCCTACCTGCCTGTTTTAATGTAACCACAATAGTTACAGGTTTTGATTCCATACCTAAAGTTACCAGTAAAACTGAGCCAATTAGGTTTGGATCGATTGGTCATAAACAGGCTAGGAGAAAGGGAACGACCTAAAGTGGGTGCTCTATGGGAGACTACTTTAATTCCTTTAGAAAGAATGTTGTTATAGGTAGGATCATTGTATAGAACAGGAAGATGCTTAATTATAATCTTTTTAATTTTAGTAAATTCTGAACTATACCATGTTGAGAAAACTGGAACATGAGGGAAAGTATTAACTTTTCGTAAGGTTTTCTTATATAACTCTTTTTTCAAAAGCGAAGATTTAGGGATAGATCTTACCGTATCAAGCGCTTTATGAATGAGTGTTTCTGTATAATCTCGGGCTCTGAATCTGTGTGCCATATTGTTGGCTTCAGTTTAAAAAACCTCTGGGGAACTACACAGACATTTTAACCTTAAAAACTGTCCATATGGTATCCCTCTAATCGTGTGGCTGGGATGTGCAGAATCGGCCCTGAGTAAAGTATTTCCACTAATGGGTTTTCTATGAAGACTAGATTGAATTATGTCTTCCACACCCACTAATTTCACATCTAAGAAGTCAATAGAATTAACTTGTAGATTACCTGTGAACTTCAGATTTAGCAGATTGTCATTAAGATATGAGAGCCAGACATTTAAATTTGCATTTAAATTTTTTATTTCGTCTATAAAACGACAGAAAAAGATTGTGTCCATACGACGGGGGCTATCTGGTCCAAAGATGCGACCTCTCCCACCAACCCATATATAGGTTGGCCAGTGAGGGCGATAATTTTGCTCCCATGGAGGCCCCGCACCTTTGGAGATAATAGTCCCCAAACATAAAAAAGTTATGTGTCAAAAAATATTCTAAAGCCTGCAAAAAAAAAATTCCCGAAGAACTAAAGAAAACTTGCCTGCTTTCTTGAGGAAGTAAGAAACTGCTTGAATACCTAAGTGGTGTGGAATGCTGGAATATAAGCTGGTAACATCACAGCTAATCCACCTGAAATTATCCTCCCATTTCATATCTTGAAGTTTGCTCAGCAGATGATTGGTATCTCTTATGTAACTAGGTAGGCTGGTTGTTAAGGGTTGTAATTGGGAATCTATCCATTCTCCTAAACGCTCATTTAACGAGCCTATGCCAGCCACAATTGGTAGCCCCGTAAGGGGATTTAACCACTTGTGGATTTTAGGCAAATGATGAAATACCGGTGTTATAGGATGTTCCGGAATAAATGATTCCTTATCCTTAGATGTAAATATCCCTGCTTGCACTACTCATTCTAATAGTGCCAGAAGTTCTTTCTTAAAGGAGGTAGTAGGGTTAGATGACAACCGTTGATATGTGTGTGTATCCGATAATTGACGTAAGGCCTTTTCTTTGTATACCTCTGCGTCTAATACTGTGACTATCCCACCTTTGTCAGCATTCCTAATGACAATCTGATCATCTGTTGACAGACCTTTAAGCGCTTGTCTCTCCTTGATGGTCAGATTGTCCTGTGTTAACTTCTCCTTGTTACAGCTGCGAGCCAGGTGCACTAAGTCCCCTTCCACCATTTTTTGGAATAAGTCAAGATCTTTCCCCCTGGATGCTACCGGGTAAAAGTCCGATCTACCCTTGACTGGAATCTCATGCTGTATATCGGTGGGATCCAGAGGGGATTGATCAGATTCCTCGGCCAAATCAATTAAATCCTGTAAAGCACAGTTTTCAATAAATAATTTGGGTGAAGGTAAAGACTTACCTGTGTCGCAGCTGTCTGTGGACCTATTAATCTCATCTGATGAGCAATCAAAGAAATGTTTCCTAAGGGTTAAAGATCGTGAAAACTTGTTAATGTCCAAGATTGTTTCAAAAAGGTTGAAGTGTCTGCTGGGACAAAAGTTCAAACCTCTTGCCAAAAGGCTAATTTCATCAGGGTTAAGTGGCCTTTTGGAGAGGTTTAGGAAAGCAGGTACTCTGGAACACCAACACGGATCACACTGGGAGCTAGAGCATGAGATTTCCCGGGGTGCTGAAGCTAAGAGACAGCGGGTGTTCACCAGGGCCCCTGATGGTGGGGATGGACTTCGCTGCAGTCTGGCTCCAGGTTGTGGCCCCCAGGGTCTTCCAGATCATGCTCATGGTAGACTACTGGAGGATAGAAAGGAAGCAGCAGATTGGGACAACAAGGATAGTTAGGAGATAAGCCAAAAGGTCAGGGCAACAAGCAGATAGGGATAGTCAAAGAACACGCCAAAGGTCAGGATATGAAGCAGACGAGGACAGACAAGAACAAGCTAAGGTCAGTAAACAGGATCACACGTAGGGCACACAGCAATGAGCACACGGAAGCCAAACACACAATATTTATTAGCAAGGCTTGGCTTGCAGTGCACAGGTAATATATTGTTCCTAATTAGAGGCTGGGGTGGAGCCATGCTTGAGGGAAGATTACTTAAGCATACAGGTGAACAGCGACTGGCCTCTAAGCTGAACACAACAGAAAGCTGAGCAAACAGACAAGAACACTACTGCAGAGTCATGACACATAGGGAGTGCCGGCAGGATTGTTTGGGACTTGGTGTCACCCTTATTCAGAAAGGGGTACCACTTGTACGTGGACAATTATTACACCTGAATGCTATTTTTTAGTCACTTGTTTGATCATGGAATTGGTGCATGTGGCATTGTGTGATCTAATCACCGAGGCCTCCCCCAACGGCTTGTAGAATCCCAACTTAGACTGGGTGAGAGATCCTGCTTGAAGTGAAATAATTTGCCTGCAGTGAAGTGGGGGAATAATCAGAATGTTTTCGTTCTGCCCTCCCTTCATGCAGATACGACGTCCAAATTCCAACGGCAACTGGTGTTGTGGAGAAATCCCTCTGTATCCACGAATAAAACCTTAATATGGGAGGAGTGAACCTCAAC
This sequence comes from Lithobates clamitans, assembly GCA_037952925.1. Lineage (NCBI taxonomy): Eukaryota > Metazoa > Chordata > Amphibia > Anura > Ranidae > Lithobates > Lithobates clamitans. The sequence goes on along the minus strand of JBBGZY010000304.1, from coordinate 12,089,401 downwards.
GATCAGTTGATGGTGTCATACTTAATTGCTCATAAGGCCATGGCCATGTGCAATGACTTATATTGGCATGGGGTGGGGCCACCTGATGACGTAAGTTAGAGGCAATGTCTCTTGTGACGTCATCACCCCTTCATGCACCAGGTGGTGATGTCACAAGGGGCATGGCCTCCAATTTACGTCATCAGGTGACCCCGCCCCATGCCAATATAAGTCATTGCATACATCGGACCCAGCATTACATCAGTAGATCGCATTGAGTCATCAGAAGAAGAACAGAGGGGGAAAACCCAGCAAAAGAGCAAAAAGACCCTGCAAAGGAGCAAGAAAATAGTGGACAGAGAGGACAGTGCAGAGAGGAAAAGAACCAGAGAGGGGAGAAGAACCAGGGAGGGGAGAAGAGACGGAGAGTGGAGAAAAGCCGGAGAGGGGAGAAGAGCCAGAGAGGGGAGAAGACGTCGCCAGAAGAGGAGCTGCCTTAATAAAATACATTAAAAACCTGTGTAGTGTGTTTATTTTTGACACTTTTTTAGGTGAATGGGTAAGGGTACCATGTACCCCATACTCATTCACCTAGGGTGGGGGGCCAAGATCTGGGGCTCCTTTGTTAAAGGGGGCTTCCAGATTCCGATAAGTCCCTGTCCGCAGACCCTGACAACCACTGGGCAAGGGATGTTGGGAAAAGACCCTTGTCTTCATCAACATGGGAACAAGGTGCTTTGGGTTGGGGGGGGCAGGGCCCCCCCGCCCCAAAGCACCAAATCCCCCACGTTGAGGGCATGTGGCCTGGTATGGTCCAGGAGGGGGGCTCTCGCTTGTCCCCTCCTTTCCTGACTTGCCAGGCTGCATGCCCGGATAAGGTATGGTTTTTTTGGCAGGGTTAACCTCCAAGATTCTCAGCACACAAGTCACACCGCAAGTCGGATCATCTTGATCCAACTTCTGGCGCAACTTCTATTCAAATTAATGGGCTCCTATAGGGAACCACAAATTTTAAATAAAGACAGAGAAACGCTGTACAAGGCTTAAATTGCGTTTAATACCTTTTACCAGCATCTGCCATTTTTAGAGCTCTAGCGCTGAAGCCTCAGAACGTGCTGGTCCTGGGTTTTTTAGAGCTTAAAAACGCCTATACCACTTACAGCTCATAAATGCCTTGGTGGGCATGAGGCCTGAAAAACGCTCCTAAAAGCGTCTGTAAAAGCGTCAGTGGGCATGAGGCCTTAGAAGAGAGAAGTAAAGAACAACTAAAAGACTGTCCTGCTCCTGAAGCATGAATATGTATAAATAAATATAGCTAATTAAAGTGTTACTAAACCCAGGACCCTGCATTCAGTATATCTGGTCTCCCACAGTACACAGAACATGAAAATGCAATTATTTCAGTAAATATAAACTGCTAAACACCTTTTCTCATCAGCAGTATATAGCAGTCTTCTGACTTCTATCAGTTCCTGGTTAAAGTTTGTAGGAGTTTTCATACTGCATTGAGCTGTCCTATCAGAATTCAGGACCCCTGACCCTCTGTCCAGACAGTGCTGATTGGCCCTGTGCTGATCACATGCACCCTCCCAAGAAAAAAATAAAACTCTCTAGCAATACGCACCAAACTGAGCATGTGCAGCCTGACTCCAGTAACTATGTCTAATCTGAACCTGTTCTGGAGTCAGTGGAAGAGGATGATCTGTGCATACAAAAAGCCTTTTTACGCAATGCAGAGGATGAGTATAACAAGCAAGCTTTCCTGCATATATAGACTGATTTTACTGTTGTAGGTTTAGTAACACTTTAATGTAGATTTTGTTTTTGTTTTTTTACCACCATTGTACTGTCATGACCTTGCAGTAATACATTCATGACCTGTCTGTCTCTTACCTGGTCTGTGTATCAGCCTTGAGGCTTGTACTCTCACACCTGCATGCTTAAGTAATCTTCCCTATGTGTGGCTCTACCCTAGCCTCAACAGGAACCACTATTTAACACTGTATTCTCCAAGCCTGCCTTGCCGTGCAATATTGTGTGTTTGGCTTCCTGTTTGCCGTGTGCTCTAAGTTTGTCTCTGTCTCTGTTACCGATCCTGGCGTGTTCTCGACTATCCCTGTCTGCTTGTGAACCTGACCTTTGGTGCATTCTCGACTATCCCTGTTTGCCTGTGACCCTGACTTTTGGCATGTTCTCTGTTATCCTTGTCTGCTAGTCGCCCCGACATTTGGCTACCTCCTTACTATTCCTTGCTGTCCTGGGCTGCTGTTTCCTCTCCATCCTCCTGTAGCCTACCGTGAGCATGAGCTGGTAGACCCTGGGGGCCGCGACCTGGAGCCAGTTGCAGCCCAGTCCATCCTCACCACTAGAGGCTCTGGTGAACATCTTAGACTCCGCGCCCTGGGGAATCTATGCTTTAACTCACTGTGGGATCTGTGTTGGTGCTCCAGGGGACCTGCCTTCCTGAACCACCCCGAGTTCCATCTGCAGCAGTCAGCCTTAGGGTCCACTATCATAGCGGTGCACTCCTGACCCCAACGGGGTGCATCGGTCACCTGGATACAGGTGACCTGACATGTACATAAAGAACAGTTTTTTGTTTCAGTCTCAAGAGGCCCATAACTTTAACATGAGTGCTGAGTGATGTGGCTGTATTATTACAATGTACAGAATCAAACTTTAGGCATTCTTGTGCTTGGTAAAAACTTACCAGCCACAACACTAGTGGTTAATTCAATATATAAATATTTTTTTTAATCAAATACTTTTTTTTTTGCAAAAAACATAAACAAATAACAAATGAGTCCATACCATATCATAAATAGGGATGAGCCGAAGACCCCCCTGTTCGGTGCGCACCAGAACATGCGAACAGGAAAAAAGTTTGTTCGAACACGCGAACACCGTTAAAGTCTATGGGACACAAACATGAATAATCAAAAGTGCTAATTTTAAAGGCTAATATGCAAGTTATTGTCATAAAAAGTGTTTGGGGACCTGGGTCCTGCCCCAGGGGACATGGATCAATGCAAAAAAAAGTTTTAAAAACGGCCGTTTTTTCAGGAGCAGTGATTTAATTAATGCTTAAAGTCAAACGATAAAAGTGTAATATCTCTTTAAATTTCCTAGCTGGGGGGTGTCTATAGTATGCCTGTAAAGGGGCGCATGTTTCCCGTGTTTAGAGCAGTCTGACAGCAAAATGACATTTCGAAGGAAAAAAAGCCATTTAAAACTACCCGCGGCTATTGCATTACCGACAATACACATAGAAGTTCATTGATAAAAACTGCATGGGAATCCCCCACAGGGCAACCCCGAACCAAAATTAAAAAAAAAAAAATGACGTGGGAGTCCCCCTAAATTCCATACAAGGCCCTTCAGGTCTGGTATGGATATTAAGGGGAACCCCGGCCAAAATTAAAAAAAAAAATGACATGGGGTTCCCCCTAAATTCCATACCAGACCCTTCAGGTCTGGTATGGATTTTAAGGGGAACCCCGCGCCAAAAAAAAAAACGCATGGGGTCCCCCCAAAAATTCATACCAGACCCTTATCCGAGCACGCAACCTGGCAGGCCGCAGGAAAAGATGGGGGGACAAGAGTGCGCCCCCCCTCCTGAACTGTACCAGGCCACATGCCCTCAACATTGGGAGGGTGCTTTGGGGTAGCCCCCAAAACACCTTGTCCCCATGTTGATGAGGACAAGGGCCTCATCCCCACAACCCTGGCCTGTGGTTGTGGAGGTCTGTGGGTGGGGGGCTTATCGGAATCTGGAAGCCCCCTTTAACAAGGGGACCCCCAGATCCCGGCCCCCCCTGTGTGAAATGGTAAGGGGGTACTTACCCCTTCCATTTCACTAAAAAACTGTCAAAAATGTTAAAAATGACAGTTTTTGACAATTCCTTTATTTAAATGCTTCTTCTTTCTTCTATCTTCCTTCATCTTCTTCTTCTGGTTCTTCTGGCTCTTCTGGTTCTTCCTCCAGCGTTCTCGTCCAGCATCTCCTCTGCGGCGTCTTCTATCTTCATCTCCTTAGGCCGCTCCGCACCCATGGCATGGGGGGAGGCTCTTGCTCTTCTCTTCATCTTCTTCTTCTTCTCTTCTTCCTTCTTCTCTTCTTCATTTTCTTCTCCGGGCCGCTCCGCATCCATGCTGGCATGGAGGGAGGCTCCCGTGGTGTGACGGCGTCTCCTCGTCTGACAGTTCTTAAATAACGGGGGCGGGGCCTCCCAGTGACCCCGCCCCCCTCTGACGCACGGGACATGACGGGACTTCCCTGTGGCATTCCCCGTGACGTCACAGGGAAGTCCCTCAAGTCACCGTGCGTCAGAGGGGGGCGAGGTCACTGGGTGGCCCCGCCCCCCGTTATTTAAGAACAGACGAAGAGACGCCGTCACACAGCGGGAGCCTCCCTCCATGCCAGCATGGGTGCGAAGCGGCCCGGAGAAGAAAATGAAGAAGAGAAGAAGAGAAGAAGAGAAGAAGGAAGAAGAGAAGAAGATGAAGAGAAGAGCGGGAGCCTCCCCCCATGCCATGGGTGCGGAGTGGCCCAAGGAGAAGAAGATAGAAGACGCCGCAGAGGAGATGCTGGACGAGAACGCCGGAGGAAGAACCAGAAGAGCCAGAAGAACCAGAAGAAGAAGATGAAGGAAGAAAGAAGAAGCATTTAAATAAAGGAATTGTCAAAAATTGTCTCTTGTCATTTTTAACATTTTTGACAGTTTTTTAGTGAAATGGTAGGGGTAAGTACTCCCTTACCATTTCACACAGGGGGGGCCAGGATCTGGGGGTCCCCTTGTTAAAGGGGGCTTCCAGATTCCGATAAGCCCCCCGCCCGCAGACCCCCACCACCACCGGCCAGGGTTGTGAGGATGAGGCCCTTGTCCTCATCAACATGGGGACAAGGTGTTTTGGGGGGCTACCCCAAAGCACCCTCCCAATGTTGAGGGCATGTGGCCTGGTATGGTTGAGGAGGGGGGGCCGCACTCTCGCCCCCCTCTTTTCCTGCGGCCTGCCAGGTTGCATGCTCGGATAAGGGTCTGGTATGGATTTTTGGGGGGACCCCACGCCGTTTTTTTGTTGTTGCGGGGTTCCCCTTAAAATCCATACCAGACCTGAAGGGTCTGGTATGGAATTTAGGGGGAACCCCACGTCATTTTTTTAAAAAAATTTTGGCCGGGGTTCCCCTTAATATCCATACCAGATCTGAAGGGCCTTGTATGGAATTTAGGGGGACTCCCACGTCATTTTTTTTTTAAATTTTGGTTCGGGGTTGCCCTGTGGGGAATTCCCATGCCGTTTTTATCAATATACTTCTATGTGTATTGTCGGCAATGCAATAGCCGTGGGTAGTTTTAAATGGCTTTTTTTCCTTCAAAATGTCATTTTGCTGTCAGACTGTTCTAAACACGGGAAACATGCGCCCCTTTACAGGCATATTATAGACACCCCCCAGCTACGAAATTTAAAGGGATATTACACTTTTATTGTTTGACTTTAAGCATTATTAAAATCACTGCTCCTGAAAAAACGGCCGTTTTTAAAACTTTTTTTGCATTGATCCATGTCCCCTGGGGCAGGACCCAGGTCCCCAAACACTTTTTATGACAATAACTTGCATATAAGCCTTTAAAATTAGCACTTTTGATTTCTCCCATAGACTTTTAAAGGGTGTTCCGTGGCATTCGAATTTGCCGCAAACACCCCAAATTGTTCGCTGTTCGGCGAACTTGCGAACAACCAATGTTCGTGTCAAACATGAGTTCGACTCGAACTCGAAGCTCATCCCTAATCATAAAGTAAAAAGTCAAATAGAAACTAAACAAAGACATAAAGCAAACATACTTTGTACCTCTCGGAGTGACTTAGCATATCATGAATAGAACTTACTAAAATTTTTAAGTACACTCTGCAAATCAGCCTGAATTCCCTCAGTGTCAAACTTCAAGTTATAGCCATTTCCTCCAAGCAGCAACAAGTTGTCTTTCTTTTACACCCTCTATGCCTCTCTTTTCTACCACTATTCCTTATGCCGCATACAGACGACCGGACTTTACGGCATACCTTGCCCGGCGGACTTTTCGACGGACTTTACGACGGACTTTCCGAATGAACGGACTTGCCTACACATGATCAACCAAAGTCCGAGGGATTTGTACGTGATGACGTACGACCAGACTAAAACAAGGAAGTTCATAGCCAGTAGCCAAAAGCTGCCCTAGCGTCGGTTTTTGTCCATCGGACTAGCATACAGACGAGCGGACTTTTCGACTGGACTCGAGTCTGTTGGAAAGATTTGAAACATGTTTCAAATCTAAGTCCGTCAAACTTTTGAGAAAACAAAGTCCGCTGGAGCCCACACACAATCAAATTGTCCGGCGAAATCCGGTACGCCGGACCAAGTATGCCGTAAAGTCCGATCGTGTGTGCGCGGCATTACTTCTGTCTATCTCCTCTACCTTCACTCCTCTCTACAAGACAAACCATCATATAATTAATTAGTAGGTTCTATCCAATGTAACCATGTTTTATTAAATCTTTGGAGTGTGCCTCTATGTTTGTATGTTAATTTTTCTCTTTTAAGTATATAATTGAGTTTCTCAATCCATTGTTTCTGGGTTGGAGAATCAGTGGATGTTCATTTTTGTAGAATAACTTTACGTGCTAAGTATAGGGATCTTATCCACATTATATGCATTTCTACTGGTAATACTCCATCAGGTATTATACCCAGTAGTGCCAGTTTGGGCGTTCTTATTATCTCAGTTGAGTATACTAAGTTTAAGGATATAAATACTTTTTCCCAATAATGATGAAACTTTGGACATCGACAGAGCATATGGATAAGGGAACCATTAAATAGAGAGCATCATGGACATAGTGGTGTTATATATTTTCCCCAGGCATGAAGTTTTTTGTGGAGTATAATGAGCCCTACGTATAATAAAAAACTGAGATAGCTTTTGAGACAGCGAGATTCAATATTACATTTCAATGATAGATGTCTTGTGTGAGTCATTGTTTACATCCACCTTTATTCCAAATTTTCAACTTTTATGTTTAAAGTATATGCAAGCCCATAAAATAAACTTTATTTATGTAATTGCAAAGTAATTTTCAACAGTGTTATATCAGGAATTCATTTAAAAAATACCCAGTGATCTTGTCATGTAGGTTTCTGTTCTGACCCTTTCATTCATAAGGTGAAAATGCTCTGTTTATCTCTGATTGACAGCACTGAGTGGCACTGATTTGCAGCACTGATGGGCACTGATTGGCATCACTGATGGGCACTGATTGGCATGGATAGGCAGCACTGATGGGCACTGTTGGGGCTGCACTGATATCAGGACACTGATTGACAGTGCCCTGATTATCAGTGCAGATGTCCCCTTTCACACTAGCCAGTTACCGGCTCTCTCCTCTCCTCATGCTGTAACAGCATGAGGAAAGGAATGCTGATAACCGACAAGTGTGTTTACATCATGATCAGCTGTTATTGGACATGATCATGTGATAAAGAGCCACTGTGATTGGCTCTTTAGCCTGATCTGTGATCAGCTGTGTCTGAATGACAACGCATTCATGGAGCACACTGGGTGTGTGCTGCAGAAGGCGTGGGGGGGGCACAAACACGGTGGGCATTATATGATACCTTCCCCGAACTGGCTGACCTTGCTGTAGCTTTCATTTTTCTATAGCGCAGTCAGCAAGTGGTTAACATACATTGCGTAGGCAAGGTTCACTGTTGTAACCCCCAGGAAACCCTCGAAGAGAAATCCCATGCAGACACATCTTGAGTACATGGAGGCAGAAAGTTGCCACAAAATGACTTCAGGAGATCAACTGCACTAAGATGCAACAAAGAATGAAATGAAAGGTGAAAACATGCATTTTATTTTTATTATATAGCAATTGTTTTATGAAGTACAGGGCTTTAGCAAACTGAATGTTATTCAGTTCAGGTTTGCATATAAAAAATATTTTAATATATTTTAAAGCAGGATTCCAGGCAAATCATTTGTTATTTGGGGACAGAATGGGGAAATAGTCTCTATCTGTGTGTCTTTAGGGGGGATTTAGTCCTACATCAGTTTTAATTTTTAATTATTAAAAAATGTATATATGAATTACAAGACTGAGACCCTTTTTTAGTTTAATAATTTTAAGTTTTTCACATCATATTGTAGGCTTGATAAAGGGGTGATGTGTGGCCACCAAAACACATTGTTTGCACTCATTATAGGTTTAGAATAAAACCACATTTAGAACTAGAACAAGACGTATTCTGAGAATTCTGTGGCAGTTCCTCCATTCATGGAAGCAGCCCACACATCACCCAGAAGCTCCATTGGGATACCACCAGCATGGTTCCAAATTCTGTATAAGTGCCAGTGGTACAGGACCAAGGTGTGAAAGAATTTTCTCCAATGGGAGCAAACAATGAAATACTTTTTTTTAATGTAGACAAGAGTTAAAATATTTGTCTTGGTTTAAAAGATTGCAACTTACTTCCTGTTCCTAAGTCCGTGGGACAAAAAGTGATTTTAAAATAGAGCAAATCTGAAATCCATTAGATAGATTTATGACATGTTATTTTACATTTCCTGAAATTACTTTTCTTTCTATAAAAACACTATTTTATATAGTACAGCATAATTATCCATCACATTTAATGGTGCAATGTCTATTTCTGTGGGAATAACAGACTAAGCAATATATGAAAGATAAACATCAGCTTGAAGCATGTTGATACACCACACCTTATGTAGATAATCACAGTAGGTTAGACCCTGGGACAGCAAAATGCTTTTAGAAGATTGACTAAGGTGACCTGCATAATATTTCCTTACAGTCAGTAGTTGCTGGGGCATCTGTTTCCAAGCTTAATAAAGTAATCCCTAATATCTACAATATGTTATGCATTGCAGACTAAAATATATTTACACATTTCATTTTGTAAACATGTGTGAATGTTGTGACATGTTTTTCTTTCATTTGCATTTCCTTAATTCCTTAATGGACAGAACAACCCTGTTTTTAGTACATCAATTCAAATCTGCCCAATAATATTTGCAGTTATCTGCCCAATAATGAAATCAATAGCTTATTCACTACAATGTTTGCTACGCCAAGGTAACTGCACTCACTCCAAACTTCTACATATTTTAAAATGAGATATTACATACTTTTTACACACTTTTTATTTATTTAACTTTGTTGCTGGGCCTCATGCACAATGCAGCTTATAAACTCACTTTTTTGTGAGTTTGGGTGCTTTTTTTTAATAGCCCTTAAACTCCTCTCTATGTTATCCTATGTGTCCATGTACACATGGAAGTTTTTTAGCAGAGGAGTTTATTGGACATGTGCACACTGAAATATTTAGTTTGGGAATTTCGCTTTCGTCCGAAAAAAAAAATGTATTTAGTTACTCTCGAAATTTGTTTTTATTTATTTAGTTTTTCGTTAAATATTGCATTCGTCCGAAAATCCAAATTAAGGTCGAATCTGTCATTGAAGGCTTATGGTGTCTGTCGAATGTTCAAAGAAGATTCCATGGAGCAGCTAAACTGTAAGATGCCGTATAGTTTACCTGCTCCATCGAATCTTCTTAGAGCTTTCAACAGACACTATAAGTCAAAGTATGTGTGTTCTTAGTTCTAGCTATTTTACTGCTCCTCCTGTTTGGTTACAATCAGCCAATAACATTCATCATCATCATTATTTTTATTTATCTTTTCTCCCCTATGTCGAATCTTTTCTCCCCTACGTCGAATCTTTTCTCCCTACGTCGAATCTTTTCTCCCTTAGTAGAATAATCTTGGACTAATAGAGTTAAGGTTAGGCACATTCGACCACAGGTTTGATGGACACAGATTGTTATTGTCATCATCATGTTGAATCTCCTATCTATATCGAACTGTTGTAGCACGAAAACGAAAATAAAGCATTTGTTTATGTCGGATCTTTCCTTTTTCGGATCCTGCACTTTCGTTATCGTTTGTTAAAACGATAACGAAAATACCTGAAATTCGGACGAAAATGCATTTGGACGAAAACGAATGCACATGTCTAGAGTTTATGAACTTTTGTCTCAACACCCTAAAATCACAATCAAGAGCAGTTCTTCGGACCACAAAAACTGCTGAATGCTAAAAAACGCTGGAAAAACATGCATAAATGCATATAAAAAATGTTGTTAAAAGCATGTTTTTAAAGCAGCGTTTTCCTGCCAGCAATCAGACGTCAATACTTTTTTGAACATCTTGTGTGCATGGAGTCTTAAAAGAAAATTTGTCTCACATGCCTGGCAAATATGTTGTTACTATTGTGTTACTGTGGCCAAAGGCAACTGTGGAAGGGATTTGAGAGAAATTAAAATAACATTGAATTGTATACTGTAATATAAACTTTATGTATATTAGACACCTGTTTTTAAAGTTTTACACATATAAAAAATATGGTTAAACAGACCAAGAAATCAGTCTGAATAGAGCAATTTTGCTGCACACAGTGCAGCAGCCCCAAACAATCAGATTTTATTTTTGTTATATTAGATCAGCAAGAATACTAAAAGATAACTAATCCTGGATTCTATAGGTCACTAGTTTCTGTACAATACTTTACTAACCATCATTATATGGGCAGTCAAAACATAAAAAAAAGTTTGATTTTCTTCTGTGACCAGAAAAGGACATGTTTATTTCCTTTGACATCACTGCAATTACTAATTACTACATATGCTTCAGATCGCATAATTTCAGTGAAAGACAAATTCATAACAAAATATTTACCTAATTTAAAACAAGCATTTGATTTCATTTACTTGTTACCTTTTCCTAAAACATTCACCAATGCTTGTTAACATCTGCAATGTATTCAAATTTTCAAGGTAAAATTCTGTGATGTATAACATATATAAAGCAACAATTTTTACTATATAAATATTAAAATTTGCTACTCCGAACTTTGTGAATCCAGGCATTGGATAATTGTGATCTCTATGTAAAGCTGATTGTTTTGCTGTAAATTTGCACATATTTGTCTAATATTTTCATTCACATTTTGTCAGCATATATTCTTTGCATTTTTCACTGTTGACTTTCATGTATGTTTCCAGTTGATGCTAGGGAGTATTTGTTAAATATGCCAGGACAGGTGAAACCTAAATTGGTAGGCCCTATTGCAATGCAAAACATAACCCACAGCAGATTTATGAAATTGTGTGCTCAGCTTTCTATTTAACAAACCAGAAGATGACAGCTGTTAAAATAATTTTTTTAAACAGCACGGTAAAAGTGTGAGCTGGTGGGCAATTCCCAGCAATTCACAACAATCATTTCAGCTAGATAGAACTGAAAATCCTTCAATAAACTGTTTCCAACTGGAGTTTTAAATATATTTTCAAATATATGTAAGCAATAATGCAAACTGTAGACCATGCCTAAAATGAGAGCAAAGAAACAAATGTATTCTTTTGGTCAAACACAGTAATCCATACCTACATACCGTATTTATCGGCGTATAACGTGCACTTTTTTCCCCTTAAAATCAGGGGAAAATCGTGGGTGCGTGTTATACGCCAATCCCCGCTAATTGTGATCTATCGGCGGCGATTGTGGCGATCGCCGCCGACATTCACATAGCGTGTAGTTTTAAATATGGTGCCGCGAAGTTCGAAGGGACTCGGTGGAGCTGAACGAGCGCCGCCGAGATCACAGTGACTGGGCGGAGCCGAGATACACATAGCCGAGTGTTCTCGGCTCTTTCCGGCACCGCTCACAGTCACTCCCAGTCCCGGCGATGGACCTATGTTATGTCCATCATAGGGTGGGACTGGGCATGACTGTGAGCAGCAACGAGAAGAGCCTAGTACACTCAGCTATGTGTATCTCGGCTCCGCCCAGTCACTAAGTCCCTCCGAACTCCGCGGCGCCATATTTAAAACTACACGCTTTGTGTATGTCGGCAGCGATCATGTAATGGACACTGGGGCAAGGCTGCACTGACCACTGGGGCAAGGCTGCACTGGGGCAAGGCTGCACTGACCACTGGGGAAAGGCTGCACTGGGGCAAGGCTGCACTGACAAGGCTGTACTGGGTCAAAGCTGCACTGACAAGGCTGCACTGACAAGGCTGCACTGGGGCAAAGCTGCACTGACAAGGCTGCACTGGGGCAAAGCTGCACTGACAAGGCTGCAATGGACACTGGGGCAAGGCTGCACTGACACTGACAAGGCTGCAGATGGACACGATAACACTGCATTGATGGGCATTTAAATGTAAGTTTTTTCCCTTAAACTTCCCACCTAAAAGTTTTCTTCCTTAAAATTCCCTCCTAAACTTGGGGTGCGTGTTATACGCTGGCGCATGTTATACGCCGATAAATAAGGTAATGTAATAGCTGATTTTCAAAAGGCCCTAAGGATCAAAGGATAACCAAACTCAAGATCAAAAATGCAATATGTTGCAGCTTACAGTCCTGAGATGTTGTGGTTGCGTTAGTTATCTATCTTTTTTTTTTTCAAGATAAGACCTTTTTTCTAGGAAATACAGAAAACACCGGGTATTTTTGCAAGATCTGTAGTGTCCTTGTCACTTCTTGTGAGCCAAACATGTTTTTATCTCCTTGTTTCCATTACATAGAGGGCAGGGCAAATTGTAATTTAGAGAAGATAACTAGGAAGAAAGATATTCTTCCTTCCTAGCTATCTTCTCTAAACTACAAACTGCCCTGCCCTCTAGGTAATGGAAACAAGGAGATAAAAACATGTTTGGAGTACATATCAGGGGGGCAGCATAGGGTAACATCCATGGCTTCCTCCATTGATACAGTGGAGGAGTGATTTACCCACGCAGGGACATGAAGTGTGTTATTTGCAGAATTACCAGGTAAAAATCACACAAAAAAGCTTAAAAAATTGAAAAAGAAAACAAATGCATCCAACACTCCAAGGGCTAGTAATCTTCAATATAGACTGAGCAAAATTATATAACACTTTTGTGTTTGCCCTTATTTATCATGAGCTGAATGCAAAGATCTATGACTTTTTCTATGTACACAAAAGGCCTATTTCTCTCAAATATTATCCACAAATCTGTCTAAATCTGTGTTAGTGAGCACTTCTTCTTTGCCGAGATAATGCATCCACCTCACAAGTGTGGCATCACACAGTACAATGCCACAGATGTTGCAAGTTTTGAGGGAGCGTGCAATTGGCATGCTGACTGCAGGAATGTCCACCAGAGCTGTTGCTCTTGAATTGAATGTTCATTTCTCTACCATAAGCTGTCTCCAAAGGCGTATCAGAGAATTTTGCAGTGCATCCAACAGGCCTCACAACCGTAGACCACATGTAACCACACCAGCCCAGGACATCCAAATCCAGCATCTTCACCTCCAAGATCGTCTGAGACCAGCCACCCGGACAGTTACTGCAACAATCGGTTTGCATAACCAAAGAATTTCTGCACAAACTGTTATAAACCGTCTCAGGGAAACTTATTTGCATGCTTTTCGTCCTCATCGGGGGCCCCAACCTGACTGCAGTTTGTCGTTATAGCCAACTCACATTTGATAGCATCTGTCACTTTACAGAGGTGTTCTCTTCATGGATGAATTACGTTTTTCACTATACAGAGCAGATAGTAGACAGCGTGTATGGCGTCATGTAGGTGAGCGGTTTGACAATGTCACCATTGTGGATCAAGTGGCCCGTGGCGGCGGTGAGGTTATGGTATGGGCAGGTGCATGCTATGGACATTGAACACAGGTGCATTTTATTGATGGCATTTTGAATGCACAGAGATATCGTTATGAGAACAACCATCACCTCATCTTGCAGCATGATAATGCACGGCTTCATGTTGCAAGGTGGGGGGTGCAAGCAAAATTGGGTGAATTAAGCGCACTCTGGGTAGGGGTGCAATGTTTAAGAGGGCAGACATGTTTTAAAAAGTCCATGGTGAAACATCCATATTAACAGTGCAAGAACTAGTATCTGAGAAGGCTGCCTGCTTGCAGATAGAAGTGGATCTGAAACATAGACAAGGAAAAATCGGCGCCTTCTAAGCGTAGTGGATTAATAATTTTAATAGGTTTGATGTATAATAATCACAGATGCACTCACAAACAGACGATGGAGAAAGGCATGTGACATAGGAGTCATCCGCACTTGTCCAGAAGGAGCAGACTGTTTCCAGTGTAAGCCGTAAAACCGTCCCTTGTAACGACTGCAGTGGTGGAGTCCAACGCTGTCCATATCCGGGGAAGAGGATCTGCAGACACCGGAACGTAGTACTGTGATGTCGTCACTTCCGGGTACAAGGTCAGTGGGAGGGTGCGCGCGTTCGAAGCATGCGTGCTTCTTCCTCAGACTCTAGTGGGGCCATCTTTGAAAGGGTATGTATTATACTGAACTCAGTGTCACCTGATTGGCCAAGGGGTAACACTGGACATTGCTGGAAATCGGACCAAATGTATCACAATCAAAAGTATGCTTAGAAGGCGCCGCTTTTTTCCTTGTCTATGTTTTAGATCCACTTCTATCTGCAAGCAGGCAGCCTTCTCAGATACTAGTTCTTGCACTGTTAATATGAACGTTTCACCATGGACTTTTTAAAAATATGTCTGCCCTTCTTAAACATTGCACCCCTACCCAGAGTGCTCTTAATTCACCCAATTTTGCTTGCATTGTTTGTTTTTTAAGTTACTTTTTGAGCAGCCACTGGGTATAGAGGTGTGCACTTCTTAATCCTTGTTCTATATACCGTGTATATGTCTCTATGCATGTAAGTATATTTATGCCATTTTATTTTCAGATACATTCCGTTATTGTGCCAATATATACATCTTCTGTTATATGTTCTTTATGACTCTCTAAGCTCAGTATTTCTATCTTTCCCCACCCTGTTGGGGTACTGTGATATTATGGAAATTATACTAGATATTGAATCTGCAAAATACGCTGTTCTCGATGAAATCTATTCTTTGTTTCCGAATAATTTCTTTTCATCTGCCACATCAGTCCCACGATCCAGATATAGATTAATACAGTATGTGCCAGATTTCAGAATATTGAAGATAATATCATATCAGCCAACCACCAGTGGTGGGATAAGTTTTTTCTTGAAACATATCTCAAATACAAGATTTCCCCCAGAGGTCTCAGAAACATCAAAACATGTTTTTTTCTGGGTGCAGACGTCGCCCATGAGTATGTGAACATCTCCGAATTCTGCACCCAGAAATGGATGGGTATCATTGCCAAACAAAGAGCCGTACAGTATACTACTCTTTTATCCAAAATAACTAATCTTATACATTCCTCCAATCACTCATTACATCCTTGCCTCATTCTTGGTAAAGAAAACTCAAACTGAACACCAAGTTCCAAGAGGACCACCTCATTGGAACTAAACTACAAAAGATTAGTCGGGACTTTGACGATTATAATACCAATCGTGTGTTCTGTTGGAAGAAACCCAGAATCGCCAACCCATCCTCCTCTACACATGATAATGAAAATGATAGCTGCTCTAGGCCCGATAGCCTCATGCCTCTTATGGAGTGTATACCCAGATCTACCCTAAGACCCGCCTTGAATCAACGTTTTTCACCATTGATTAAGCATAGACATCGCTCTTCCATCCGATTGTCTAGACCTGGTCCAAACTCTACGACACGAAAAGATCACATTCTTGCTGCGAATGCTTCAATCACTACCAGACCTCTGACCCTACCAACTATTAAAAAGGCACAACCCTTACCACAACCAAACCTTCTACTAATGTCAACCAATACTAAGGACATAGTTCCACTAAGCCCCAGATTACCACTCGCCCAGACCCCTATCCTTTCCCTCAATATTGCACATGATTCCTCCAGACCATGTCCTCCACTTTCCAAATCTGATTCTTCATCTGAGACATTATCTAATTGTCTGGAGACATCCCATGGCTCCAGTGCTCATTCAAGCACTTCGGTCATGATGCCTGAACCTGCATCCACCTCCAATAGCATTGTCCCAGTCACATCCGCTAATGAATCCACATCACTCTCTCTTTCCTCCTCTTTTTCTGTTGCTGCCCCGTCTTGCCCAAAAAGAAAGTACACCATCCAGGCAGGAGAGAGGGAAGATGCAGGCACAGAAAGGAGGGGGAAACAGCGAAAACTATAAAGATCTTTAATCTGTCCAAACACCCTTTGTCCAAGCCTGAAGAAACCCTACTCACTCGAGGTCTCACTTTTGCTCCCACCGTGCCCCCTAACCCCTTTACATTATTCTTGTAACTTAACCAATTCATTAGGAACATCACTGTGAAATGTTTCTTCAACCTTAAGGAGCAGAATAACTCTGGTATTGAACGAGATCCAAGTTCCAGTCTGCCCTATCCCAGTTCCCCAATAGACAATTTTCAAGATTGCAGTGTACCAGAAAGAATGGCTCTTGACCACCTAGAATTATTGTATACTGAGGATTTGGATGATTATGTGGAATTGCTCACGCAACATCTGTCTTCCTCACCGCCCATCCAGAAAACTAGATTTCGACTGAAATCCATCTTTTATCCTACCTTTGCCAAAGGCTCTTACATTCAAAGCTTTTATCAGGTGATATATACAGAAATTCTACACATGTGCCAACAAACTCCCATACATACTAGGTTACCATCTAATTTCTTGAGAGCTGAAACTCTTGCCCTGAATCAGCTAACTGATGACAACACTTTAGTCATCAGGTCAGCTGACAAGGGAGGAGGGATAGTAGTACAAGATCTTGAAGATTACCAGCTGGAAAGCCGTCGGCTTCTCTCTGACAGTCCCACTCATCGTAAACTCACCAGTGATCCATTACCTATATTCTCCAAGGAGGCACATGACCTTGTTAATAAAGCCCACATTGAGGGACTTCTTACTATGACAGAAGTGGCTTTTCTCATATACGATTTTTACAAAAGGCCTTATTTCTACCATCTTCCTAAAGTCCACAAGGACTCAAATAATCCACCAGGGAGGCCCATTGTCGCGGCCATGGAAAGCGTTACCAGCTACTTTTCAATCTACATTGACCACTTCCTACAGGCTTTGGTTCACAATCTTCCTTCATACATTAAAGATGGTATACAATTACTAAAGACCCTACAACAATATCAGTGGGAACCATCACCTTTCCCATCATTGCAGCCTCGCCAGTGTTGGATTATCCCTGCGACCTCTGAGGGAAGAGGAGGAGCAAGCCCCGCTGAATTACACAGAGCCGCGATCTCCTGTGTACCTGGTGCTCCGTAACTCACAGCCATGCCTCCTGGCCCTGTTCATATGATAGACAGAACAGTGGCCCAATGCGGGGCCAGGAGGCGTGGCTGTAAGTGACAGAGCGCCGGGTACACAGAAGATTGCGGCTCTATGTAAGTCAGCGGCACTTGCTCCTCTTCCCTCAGAGACAGCAGGGATCAGTGTATAACACGCACCCACAATTTCCCCTGATTTTTTTGGGGGAAAGTGCGTGTTATACGCCAATAAATACAGTATTTATTTGTATTGATTTACAAAATGTGAGTGAACAGAAGAAACATTTAAATCAAATCAATATTTGGTGTGACTACCATTTGGCTTCAAACCAGAATCAATTCCTACTAAGTCAGGAATGATGATAATCAATTTTATATGTAAGTTAAAACATGGTCATTAAGTGAAACAGAAATGGTTGTGTAGGAGGCCTAAAACTGGGTGATGAACAGCCATACCCTGCTACTAAGGCGAGGTTGTGGAAAACATGTCACAGGTATTACACCATGGCAAAACTGAGCACAGCAGCAAGACACAAGGTAGTTATACTGCATCAGCAAAGTCTGTCCCAGGCAAAGACTTCAAAGCAGACTGGGGTGCAAAGATGTGTTGTTCAAGTTCTTCTGAAGAAGCACAAAGAACCAGGCAACATTGGGGACTGTAGATGCCATTGTCACCAAAGGAAACTTAATGCAGCAGATGAAGGGGAATAATGCTTATTTCCCTTTGACATCGGAAGATGTCAAGCAGCATCATCAGCACAGAACAGGTGGGAACCAGTGGGACCCAGGTAATCTACTGTCTGGAGAATTCTGGCCAGAAATAGTAGAAGCCATACCTCTGAAATGGAAGCTAAGCCAAATGAATCAAGTATGCGCAAAAACATAGGCAGGAAAATTGCAGCAGGTGCTCTGGAAATTTAACCACTTCCCGATGACTTCGCGATGACCGCCGGCCACGAGCGATTGCGGGCATGAGAGGCAGAACAGGGACGTAAACACACACATCCCAGGTCTGTGAGGAGAGGAGAGAGAGATTGTGAGTTTCTACGAGCTGGGAACCAATGTTCTATCATCTTCTATAGTCAGTCCCATCCTGGACAGTTATAACACACACATAGGGAACATAGTTAACCCCTTGATCGCCCCCTAGCGTTAACCCCTTCCCTGCCAGTGACATTCATACAGTAATCAGTGCATTTTTTATCACTGATCGCTGTATAATTGTCAATCAACCCAAAAATGTGTCAAACGTGTCCGATGTGTCCGCCATAATGTCGCAGTCTCCATAAAAATCGCTGCCATTACTAGGAAAAAAAATATAATAATAAAAATGCCATAAATCTATCCCCTATTTTGTAGACGCTATAACTTTTTCGCAAACCAATCAATATACACTTTTTGCAATTTTTATTATTATTATTATTATTATTATTATTATACAGGATTTATATAGCGCCAACAGTTTGCGCAGCGCTTTACAACATGGGGCAGACAGTACACTTACAATACAAATCAATACAGGAGGGATCAGAGGGCCCTGCTCGTTAGAGCTTACAATCTAGAAGGGAGGGTCAAGTGGAGACGAAAGGTAATAACTGTGGGGGATGAGCTGATGGGAAAAAAAAAAAAAAGTACAGTTGTTAGGTGTGGGTAGGATAGGCTTCTCTGAAGAGAAGTGTTTTCAGAGATCTTCTGAAAGCTAGTAAAGTAGGAGATAAGCGGACAGATTGGGGTAAGGAGTTCCATAGAATTGGAGAGGCTTTGGAAAAGGCCTGGAGGCGAGCATGGGAGGAGGTGACAAGGGAGCTAGAGAGCAGGAGGTCTTGAGAGGAACGAAGAGAGCGAGTAGGTTGGTATTTAGAGACTAAGCAAGTGATGTAGCTGGGGGCGAAATTGTGGATGGCTTTGTACGTAGTTGCTAGAATTTTGAATTTAATTCTTTGGCCGAGCGGAAGCCAGTGGAGGGATTGACATAGAGGAGTGGCAGACACAGAGCGACTGGTAAGGTGGATGAGTCTGGCAGCGGCATTCATAATGGATTGAAGAGGTGATAGACTATGTAGAGGTAAGCCAATGAGAAGGGAGTTGCAGTAGTCAAGGCGAGAGATGACCAGCGAGTGAATTAAGAGCTTTGTTGTGTCATTGGTTAGAAAGGGGCGTATTTTGGAGATGTTGCGGAGGTTGAGGCGGCAGGATTTGGACAGTGATTGGATGTGTTGCTTGAAGGAGAGTTCAGAGTCTAGGACTACACCTAGAACCTTGGCATGTGGGGATGGGCTTATAGTCGTGCCATCGATTTTGACAGAGAGATCAGGGGAAGAGGCATAGGGGGGAGGGAAAATTAGAAGTTCGGTTTTGGCTAGATTGAGCTTAAGGAAGTGGTGAGACATCCAGACTGATATATCTGAGAGTAAATTACTGATACGTGAGGAGACAGAGGGAGTGAGCTGAGGGGTAGAGAAATAGATTTGGGTGTCATCAGCGTAGAGGTGGTATTGGAAGCCATGGGAGGCTATCAGTTGACCCAGGGAGGCAGTGTAGATTGAAAATAGTAGAGGTCCAAGAACAGAACCCTGAGGGACCCCAACAGAGAAAGGAAGAGGAGAGGAGGAAGTAGAGTTATAAGAAACGCTAAAGGTGCGGTTGGATAAGTAGGAAGAGAACCAGCGAAGTGTACAGTCACGGAGACCAAAGGCGTGTAGTTTTTTGAGGAGGAGGGGGTGGTCAACCGTATCAAAGGCAGCAGAGAGGTCCAGGAGTAGGAGTACAGAATAGTGTCGATTGGTTTTGGCCATTAGTAGATCGTTTGTTAGTTTTAGGAGAGCAGTTTCTGTGGAGTGTTGAGGATGAAATCCAGACTGAAGGGGATCTAGAAGGCCATTATCAGCGAGGTGGACGCTCAGTCGGTTGTAGACCAGACGTTCGAGGAGTTTGGATAAGAAGGGGAGCAAGGAGATAGGGCGTAGGTTGTTAAGATTGGATGGGTTCAGTGAGAGCTTTTTAAGTATGGGTCTGACAAGTGCATGTTTTAGAGAGTTAGGGAAGATGCCAGAAGAGAGGGAGAGATTGAAGATGTGGGTTAGAGAGTGTAGTATAGGGCCAGAGGGTGAACGTAGCATTTGTGAGGGAACAGGATCCAGAGGGCAGGTGGTAAGGTGGACATTAGCAAGTAGATTACCAAAAATATGTAGAAGAATACATATCGGCCTAAACTGAGGAAAAAATTTGCTTTTCTTAAAAAAATTGGGGCTATTTATTACAGCAAAAAGTACAAAATATTGTGTTTTTTTTTACAAAATTGTCGCTCTTTTTTTTTTAAAGCGCAAAAAATAAAAAACGCAGAGATGATCAAATACCACCAAAAGAAAGCTCTATTTGTGGGAAAAAAGGACGTCAATTTTGTTTGGGTACAGCATTGCATGACCGCACAATTGTCAGTTAAAGGGACGCAGTGCCATATTGCAAAAAAATGGCCTGGTTATTGAGCAGCCATTTCTTCCGGGGCTGAAGTGGTTAAATATTTGGCTGTAGCAGGAGGCAGTTTGTTCACTGGAGGGCTGGAGTTGTACAATAACGAGTGTCAACAGGCAACAGTGAAACATGATGGAGCTTCCTTGCAAGTTTGGGTCTACATTTCTGCAAATGGAGTTAGAGATTAGGTCAGAATCAATGATGTCCTGTTCACACAACCCATGCTATATTTTGAAAGCACGTATATGGTCACCATTCGGGTATTTAAACAGCAGCAGTGTGTAAACGCCTGCACTTCTATAGTTTCTAAAAACTGCTTACCCAAAATTCAAAGAAGCTAATTTAGGCTGGGTTTACACATATGCGAATTAGGTGCAGGTGCGGGTCTGGTTTACACAGGTCTGGGGCAGCCATGGTCTACATTCAAAAAGGGTCCTGTGCGTCTTTGGGTGTCATTCAGGTGTGAATTCAGGCAAACATTCAGGCCTGAATTGCACCTGTACCGGTGCACAGGGTTGCACTGGACCCCAGGCACGGACTTGCGGCCGAACATATGTGAACTCGGCCTTACATGTTTTATTTACCTGTTAACAGGTGATAATTTCTTTATATTCAGCTTTAGACAAGTTTAGGCTGTGTACTGTTTGTGTGTGTGTATTCATGTATGTGTGTGGAATTCAATTTTAAAGTTGAACACAAAAAAAAGTTGTCAAAGTTTATTATTTGATGAGTATGTAAAGTTGACTTCTACATTGATTTGTTATTTATTTTTCTACAATAGCACAGGAAAACTATTGTATAAAGCTTTTAAGAACATGATGTTTTACGGTCTAAAAGAGTCAGAAAGATCTTCAAATGGAATGGAAATTCTCCGTCATCTATTTTAAGGAATTGCATTATCATGCATCAAGGGTTGTTTGTTATTCTTTGTGATAAATTGCAGAAAAATAATTCTTTAAATACACCACAGTACTGAACATTTGATATGTGAGATAGATCATCTCTTTGTATACAGGTTCCATCAAAAACAGTTAAACAAGTAAACCTTTTACAAAAGAGCTTTGATATTAGTGGAAAAAAACATAAAAAGCATAAAAACATATTGCCATTTTGTATGATGTACCCTATGTTCTGTTTGAGCAATCTTAATCCAGAAACAATCAGGAAATGAACGTTGAGGAGACTTTTAAGGTGGGAAAATCTCTCAAAAAAATAAAGAAACATAAATATACATAAAATATTGATCTTTATTTATAACTGGTCACAGGGCCTATAGCCCCTAACACTAAAACCACAGACTGCATAGCATATCATAACGAAAGAATTATAAATATCAAAGCACACTCACAAAATGTCCCATCACAGCTGTATGGGTTCCTGTATATTAAATCAAGCCACACACTGCCTTTCTTCAGGGGATGGTGGATAGCCATATTCCCCCTAGATGGAAACAGAAAATGTGTGGAGAAATCTGCTGTACCAGTAATAGGGCTACCAAATGCTCAGCATATCATTGGGCATGTACTGAGGCCAATAACAAAGATAGAACTGCACATGCTCAATTGTGGACATCTGGTCATCACAACAAACATAGCTCTACTGGTGCTTTCTTAGATCCCTACAAGTGCGTCTCCTGCAACAGTATGATATGAGGTTTGTATTGTTTTATGAAGTCAAAGATGAGAGATCTCTTAATCTTGGAGTTCATACCATGCACATTCCATGACAACAACGTTATCTTACCCTATACATTCACATGTATAAAAAAGCAATTGCAGGGTATCCAGGAATAATAGTTTGCAAGTCTTATTCCGAATGGATAGATCCCCTGTGGGGAGAGAACAAAGCACACCAGCAGCACACAGCACAAACCAACATTGAACAGTAGCCCCTTCCCCCCCTCCCTGCACACACACCCAACTCGTTGTGTGCCTGTCTCCCATAACAAAAAGTCAGAAGAATTAAAGTGACCTCAGGGGGTCACAGTTCTCTAAGAAGAACAGCGTCACAACATAATCAAAAAGGGAAAAAAGAAAAAAAGAAAAAAAACCTGATACAGTTCAAGCAGGGGGTATCGCCCTATTGATGACAAGGAAAGGAGATATGATTGAAGAGATGAGAAGAAAAATAGTTATAATATAAAAAATAACAACTCAATGGAGGAGCAAAATCTCCTTTTTTTTTCTCCAATAGTTCTTATTTCCCCCTCTCACTCTGATATCAGGAACAGTTCAGGTAAATGATGATATATATTGTATGTCGAACCAGGCAGGACGCTGTGCCATGGTATTGCAATGACAGATATTATCATAAGCATGGTCACCTCTACACCCTGGTATAGGGTGCTCTGTAATAATCATCATGTGTATTCAGAATTATCTCCTTACACAGCTACCGGTGATCGTTTGGGCTGCGACGTCCTCTGGTATCCAACCATCTCGAGGCCTCCATGGGATTATTAAAGAACGGCACTTTTCCCCCATCTACCACTCTTAGTTTTGCCGGGTACAACATGCTGTAAGAAAGTTGTAAGTATCAAAGTCTCTTTTTAACATAAATGAAGCTGGCTCTCTGTTTCTGCGTAGCTGCAGAAAAGTTGGGATAAATGGATATACGGTTCATATTATATTGCAATTCACCTCCAGTGCGTGCTGCTCTAAGTATGCTTTCACGGTCCCTGAAGTGCAAAATGCGTGCAATCATAGGGAGCGGATGTGCTCCAGGAGGAGGAGGTTTAGAAGGAATCCTGTGTGCCCTTTCTATAGCGAATAAGCGGGAGAAAGTAGTATCAGCCATATTATCTTTAAGCCAAAGTTCCAAAAAATCTTCCAGCTGCGTTCCCTCAGCTTTTTAAGGGAAACCTACAAAACTGACATTGTTCCTCCTTTGTCTGTCTTCCATGTCTCCCAGCTTATCTGTGTGTGCATTTATTTCTCTATGTAGATATTGAACTTTATCCTCCATAGGCCGCACCACATCCTCCATGTCACCAATTCTTTGCTCGGCTTCGGAGGCCCTCTCTCTAATGGTCTGCACATCCTGCTTCAGAAAGGACATTTCTGCCCTCATCCCATCAATATGCTCAGTCAAAGTAGTTTGGCATGTGTAAAATCCAGGGATAATCCTCTTTTTTTACCCGGAGATCTGCGAGGCAGCGGGCTTACGTTCCCAGGCTGTGGGGATGTTCTGTCAGCTCCGCTCCGCTGTATGCTGCTGGGGCCTTGTTCCACCGCCTCATGTGCGCCGCCATCTTGGCTTCCCCAGGCATAGCAGGACAGACACTCCGCAGCTGGTTCCATGGACGCCAGCCCATATTTAACCATACCCAAATGATCTATAGGGTCCGGTGAGTAAGGGGTGCCGGTATCATACAGGATCTGTGTCTCTGACACTCAGGATTAAGGCAGTATGTTGCGTCCCGGCCAGAGCTCCTGTGAAGAGCTGCTCACATGTCCGCTGCTAGCTGCGCCCCCCACTGGTGCTTTCTTGGTAGTTTGATTTGGAGTTGAACTGTGAGCCAACTTGTATTGTCATCATTGGACCTACTGTATGGGTGACTATATTATATTTTGGTAAATATTATTTTCACTACTTGGCCTTTAGAATGTTGGTTTTAATTGTTTGATGTGGATGTTCTGTGTCCCTTGTGTGTGCATGCATACAGCCTGTACATGTGTCCTGGTATATCAATATTATGTTGTCTTATTTGTGTTTTCTGATTCTGTTATAGCAAAATTCCTCTTCCCTTTCCCCTGAAAAAGCCATTTTGGTGAAATGCTTTGGGATTTTCCACCCATCTACAGCAGATTTCTCTGTGCATTTTCTGTTACTATCTAGAGGGGGTTATGGTTATCCACTGTTCCCTGTAGAAAAATGTTGTGTTGCTTGATTTAATAAACAGGAACCCATTAAGCTGTGATGGTTGTGCTTTGATATGTAATTTTAGAATTATGATATGCTGTTTCTGGTGGTTTTAAATACTATGTAGTCTGTAGCAATATGGACTATAGGCCCTGGGACCAGTTTTAAATAAATGTCAACATTTTATTGTATATTTATATTTCTTAAAGAGATTTGCCCACCTGAAAAGATCCATAAACATTTGTTTCCTGGTTGTTTCCGGGTTAACATTGCTTTAAGTTAATAGGGATAGTTAATAGGGATGTTATGGTAACTATTCAACTTTACCCCAGGCAAATTATTTATTTTCAGATGTGTGACAACTATTCCTTCTCAGCAGATCAAATTTGAGCACATCTGAACCAGAAAAATGCCTTCTTCTGTCTTGATGTAATGGCGAATGTTGAGTACATTCACAAGTCTGAATAAGGCACCTAGTACAAAGTCTGTGAATCAGGTGTTATCCCATTGCCAGTAAAGTAGGCAAAAGTATTTATTAGTAACACTTTGTGATTTAGTATACATCTTGACATCTTGCTTTACTGAAACAAATTTTCATCTGATAAAAATACAGATCAATATGCTTTCATGTGTCCTATAATGCTGTTTTTTTGTTTTGTTTTTTAGAATCGCTTTGTCTTTTATTGCAAAACAGTTCTTATATACTGTAGCCTTTTTATATGATCATCTGCTGCAATCCATATCATGCTAGTAGTGAAATAATTTTGTGCTTATTTATCAGATATTTGCCTTTTAGTGTTGTATTTATGTAGATGGTCCTTTCTGTTAAAGAATAACAGACAATCAGTCTATTGTTTTATTGCCATTCTGCTTGTCAGTTGTATTCTAAACAAATGATCTTAATTACATGCAATACATGGTACAGTTACGATGGAACACAAAAGGGAGAAAATGGAAATTAAATGATTTTTTTCAGCAATAAAAAGGGCATCTGTCTACTAAGCAGTAGTAAGATCCATAATAATATTTGTGATTAGCCCCACATCCTACAAACTGCTGGCAGTTTTTATTTTATATTATTGATATGTCAGTGAGTAGACAGAAATAAAAATGAACAAGCTATTACACTGACTGGAACCCAACTGTCATTTAATGGGGCACATAAGGGGGCCAGGAGAGTGGTAGGGAACATCAGGTGAAGTGGATGCAGCTCCTCTCAGATTAAGTCTTGAGATCCTAATGCACATATAAAAAAACAAACACAAGAGGGCGCCTCCATCTAGGTGTAGCTATTTATATTGAAAAAAGTATAAAAGACAATAAAAATGCACTCACTAGATAAAAGTAGATCAAGGCTTGTCATAAACCCATATAGACATCCATAGGATCACTGTGAGGCTGCAGATGGCTGCAGGCATGTGGCTATCTGAAGAAGAAGTACAGCTGTCAGGCTTAAGGCTGGAACATAAGCATCAGCAGCTTCCAGATGGCTGCGGCTCCAAACAGCACATCTCTTGGCTGGGTGATGAAAGGAAGTGGAGGGAATGTGGCCACATGTTTCATAGCCTATGGTTTGATAAAGGGGCTCTCCTAAAACATGTTGCCAGTAAGAGGAAACAAAAAAACAAGGCATGGGTCTTAAATTAGAGATCCCCAGAAGAATGGAGAACAATAACTTAAATTCATAGACAGCTAAATATGCCAGGAGCTCACCACAGCCCTCCCCATTTTCAAAAATCCTCTGCTGCTGAAAAATGAAGTATTTCTTGGCCTAAGCCTAGTGTATCATATAGTAACTTGAAGTTGTAATTTAAACGAATGTGTGTGGTGCAGAAATGGATTCTGAGCAACAGTGAAAGTCATAGTCACCATTCTGATCAGCCTGTTGTTCAGCAGCAAATGAAAAAATAAGTTCAGGACTAAGAAAGTGAGGAAAAAACTTTTGAGGTTAATGAGATATTATTGAGTATATAGTAAGTGCAACCGAATATTCACTGTGCTATGTGTAATTTAGAAAATTCAAAATGAATTGGTATATATATATTATCAAAAAAATGATAATGTATGACCATGAATGATTAAACGAGAAGAGTAATACATAAATTGACTTGTAAAACTGTGTGGCAATATAGTGAACAAGTGATGAAAAAGGTTCATGGTGCGATTTCTAGTCTTTTGTTTAGTTCTTCAATAGACACGAAATCACACCATGCACCTTTCTCCATGGTTCATGGGCTCTCTGGTCTTGCCGGGGGCTGGAACCAGAACAGACATTGTCAGGCTGGTGAGTTGGAAGACATCAAGGAACATCCATTCTCCAATGTCCTCTGCAAAGTGTGAACACCACATCACACTGGTGATCCCCCGAACACCCAAATCCCAGCTGAAAATCCTGGTAAACAGTAGATCAAGTGCACTCTGGGCTTGATCGGCTTGTGCAGTGGGAAGGTGAGACATTGGGGTCTTATATACCCCTGATGTCTCTATAAAGATTATCTGTCCCTTTCCCAATGCCATTACGATGGTGGGCTTATTAGCCTCCTGGTGATAGCAACAAGGTTTAGTGAACAAAAAAAAATTAAAAAGTGTTAAAAAATAGTTGTCCCATTTGCACACACATGAAGGCAAATGTATGTGTAGGGCATGTACATGTAAACAACAATTGCACAGCACATATTGCTGTTGAAGTGATGGAGATAATTCTAGGTTCCTCGTTTATGGTTAGCTCTAAACTGATGAACTAATGGGCATTTAAAGCATCACCTATTGAGAACTTTGGGTACTGTCATTTTTCAATGTTTCACAGGTCCACAGTTTTGAGGCTTGACCTATTTGGTATCCATTTATGCATCACAACCTCATCTTATTTTGTACAAACAAGAATAGGGGATTGTATTGTTTGTGTGCACTAAAAATCAGTTAAGTGTTTTTATTTTTTTTTTACTGAAAATATAGATTTGATAAACAGTTGAGCTAGTATCATGCATCATAAAAACTGAAGCCATTCTCTTTTTATTCTAAATGTTCTCTGCTTTAGATGCAGAAGTTTTAGGTAATTTTCTTGCAAATTTTTAATATGTGTGAGAAAAAATGTAAAATGTACACTAAGGGCAATTTGGTTAAAGTATTGTGGTGCATAATCATTATGCAATTTCTTTAATTGTAGTGATGACAAGAAAAAGATGCACACTCAATTTTTCCTCCATTCTCCAGTCTAGGGCTAGTTCTAACTTTCCACACTATCACATCTATTCACACCTTCAGTCACTAATCTGCAGGAATGGGTGTCCAGAGCCGTAGTACTCATTCATTTAATTGCAATAGAAACTATAGTCATCAAAGGAAAAAAAGGATATGATTCTTATCCCAATCATCAATACTGATCAAAATAATAAGTGATTTAGCTTTCATTTGGAAAAGTTACCAAATAGATGTCACTTTATGGAATATTATTTCTGACTACCTTTAAAAGATCAGGATGAAAAAAAAAATTAAGAATTCACAAATTACCCATCAAAATGTGCCGAGTACTTTTACTAATGGATAGTCATAAGCTGACAACACACACTCTACTTGTGTTCTTTATATTTATATTACCATTTATAGGACACATAGATGCTTTTCACAAGCACAGTCTATTTTTGCATTAAAAACAGACAGAATTTAGAAACACTATCTCTGAACAAAGTTGTATTTAAAATGTTGCATCAAAATATTATAGTGACTACATAAAAAGAACAAAAATGGTTATTCTTTAAAGCACACAATTATTTCAAGAGCTAACTTTGGTTCTGAATGTTGGTAATATTCTTTAAAGAACTTTGAGCATTTATCCTATAGCAAAAGACTGAGGGATCTGAGAAATCTTTTTTGATGTTGACGAGTTTTTGTGTTGAGAGACAGCCACCAGTATGTGTCTCCATAATTGGCAATTGTGGTCTAAACTTTATTTTTTGGCTCTGGAAGGCCGAACCTCTGAACTCTACTGCTAGAGCTGTTCTGTGCTTTGCAAGTGAGATGAGCGGTTGTGTACTAGGAAGCAATATGGTAAGTTTTTGGTCAACTACTGTCATTTCACTGTTTAATAGTGCAATTTATGTTAAAGTGTTTGTAAGCCTAAAAAAAAGAAAAAATATGTTGCTGTCTCTTTAAGGCACAATATACTGCAATACTGATCTTGCAATGTTACTTAATCATTTCAATGTAGTATAATGCCCTGTACACAAGGTCGGATTTTCAGACAGAAAATGTGCGATTGGAGCTTGTTGTCGGAAATTCCGACCGTGTGTGGGCTCCATCGGACTTTTTCAATAGGAATTTCCGACAGACAACAATTGAGAGCAGGCTATAAAATTTTCCAACAACAAAATACGTTCGTGTCAATTTCGACCGTGTGTGGACAATTCCGACGCACAAAGTGCCACACATGCTCAGAATAAATTCAGAGACGGAACTGCTCGGTCTGGTAAAATTAGCGTTTGTAATGGATATAGCACTTTCGCCATGCTGCAATGTTTTGTTTTGCTGCTCATATTCACACAGACTTCTCACAAACTTCTTTATTATTTATCGTGATTTCATCAATATAATATTTGTATTTGTCACATCTACCGAAAAAACATTTTTTTTGATGTTTTTGGATTAATTTTTTGTTTTGATTTTTTAAAATCCTGATCTTGTGTTATTTATTTATTTATTTATTTTAACTCCAGAATAGTTTTGGGTGTGTTTTGTGTGTCAAGTTCCCACAACACCATTATTATCTTGTATTATTTAATGTCAAGGAGATTGGTTGGTGTCTCTTGTTAATTTCACATTGTAGTTTTGAAATGTACCTGCCTCCTCACAATCAAACTGTCCGTTTTGAAGTAAAACACACATAGGTGAGTATAATAAAACAAACCAAAAATTTATTAGGGGTCCTAACAAAAGAAAGAGGGAGGCAACGCTGGAGAAACAGCAGAGATTGGCAAAGCCTTTGACCCCCAGGGCACAAATCAATTATTTTATTGCAAAATTGTTGGCCTGAGGGATCCATATATAAGGGAGTACAATCTGGTCCAGAAGTCCAAGAGATCATGAACAGCAGCAGATGACATACATGTCCCCAGGCTGTGGTCATACAAGAGCCTACATCTTTTGTCAGACCAGACTGTACCCAGGCCATCACTTTCTTGTCTTCCTTCCACTCTTCCTTCCACACTGTGTCTGTGGTGGTGGAGTTGTGGCAGGAGGAGGATGATGATGCAACTCACACAGGTGGGTATTGGGTGTGATTTCGCCCCTCAACCCCTTATTTAATGTTTTATAAATGATTTCCTCACACATGAGGTGTTGGCCCTCCTGCATGTCCTGCAGTTTTGTGGCAGCCCCTTCCCTTTTGTTTGGAAGGCAGAGGGAAGGAACCTGCGATTCTGTGAGGCTCCTACTGGGCCTGGCCACCTCCTGGCTGCCACTAACCGCTGCCTCCTCCTGTGTGCCACATTCCACAGCCTCCTCCTGTGTGCCACATTCCACAGCCTCCTCCTGGCTGAGGTCTTCCTGTGTATGAAAAGGGACATAGTTTTAGTTTTTTCTTAATCAATCACACACAATTTTCATCTCATGACTGTTGCAAATTGAATGTTAACACATATAAAAGACTATCATTCTGAGCCCAGCATTTTTCATTCTTGTCCCAATTATTTTTGCCCACTACTGTCTATTAATATGTAAACACCTTTATTAAATCAGCAATTAGTGATCAATAATAACTTCTGGTAAACATCATTTATTTATTGACAAGAAATCTGTAGAACAATGCTATACCTGGCTCAAGCTGGGCTCCTGCACTTCTTCCTGGCTGGAAGTCCCAGGTTGGACATCGGAAGCCTCAGGTGTGGTGGAAGATAGGGTGGAAGGAAGAGTGGAAAGAAGGGTTGAGAGGGACTCCCGGACTTTAGTCTGGTCTGACACAAATCGCAGTCTCTCATAGTAACACAACCTGGGGACATAAATGTCATAATGTCATCTGCTGCAGCTCCTGATCTCTGGGAATCCTGGACCTTCTTGCTCTCCCTAAGATAAGAGCTCCTCAGGCCACCAATTTTGGCTTTTAAATAGTCGATACAAATACAGCTCCCTGTATTTGTCTATGAACAGGGGGAGGAAGTTGTGGTCATTGAAGCCATCCATTTTATCTGCAATACACAAGACAAACCCTAATGCCAGGCTAAAGTCTCCTAATCTTGTCCCAATATAGGCCTCAATCTCTAAGCAGTATAGGCCCAAGTTTAAATGTTACCTTCGTTATCACGATCGGCGCTTCCTATACTCCTTCCTCCGCTCACGGATCGTACGTACGACACCCGTGTTACGCTTTAGATACACTGCGCATGTGTGAAATTCCACCCACCCCTGACATTCTTTCTAGTCTATTCCCCACCCCTTCTCGTTCGGCGCAGTGGGGAAGAGCACATGGTGGAGACAGAGCAGGTGCATGCTAATTACAGCAACGAGGGGGAGGAGGAAAGGCCGGAGCCAGAAACGTCACGATCCCAGAGGAGACGATTTAAGGCATCAAATATGGCCTTTGTGGAGATGGTGGAGATGGTTGACATCTTGAAGAGGGATGACTATGACGGGAAGTATGGACCTTACCCCAACCCCAATGTTAGAAAGGCCAAGATCATGGCAAAAGTTGTGAAGAGTCTGCACCGTAATTTTGGGGTACGTCGATCCAAGGATCAACTGAGGAAGTGGTGGTCGGACCTCAAAATCAGGGAGCACGATAAGTATAGAAGGATCAGGAGAGTGCTGCAAAAAAGTAAGTAGTTGTGCTGTGTTCCTATTCACTATTTTTAGAACGTTCGTGCTGCTCCATGTGCTTTTCTTTACTGTTGTACAGTTTAAAATGGCAACTTTCATGTTCATGGCCACATTATTCATTCGTAGGAAACATTGTTTGTTCGGCCAATAAAACACCATGTTTTGTCCAGATGCATTTCAATACATTTTTTCTGGCCTACTTCTCTTAAAATAAGTTTGTTGTCTAGATGGGTTTGTAACTAGAATGAATTGCAAACTAGATTCTGTGTAAAGAGAGGACACTCAGCAGCTGTTTACACATCTGGACACAGGAGCACTAGTGTGGGACAAAAGAACACCTTTTTATTAGGGGGCCCACATAGGTGCTCCAGTGTATACTATAGGGGTGACTCCATCTGTGAAGCTTGTACAAAACAGGTAAGTATTCAAGCTTGACAAAGGACAAAAATATTTCTTCATCTTGGAACTCTGCCAAAAGAGACAATTGTACCTCACTTCCAAGCAATGTTTCATATTCCTATTTCTGCCATCAAATATCTGTGTGCTAAGTATACCTATTTTTTTTACATAGGGGAGAAAAGACTCGGAGGACACCACTCATCAGAGGAGACAACAGACCCCCACTTCATGAAGAAGTGGAAATCCCCCAAACACAAGCAGAGGAGGAGGAGGGAGACGTGGGGGAAATTGTCACCACAACAGGTGAGTGTCTGCGACCACAGGCTCAGGTAAGAGATGGATGCTGGCATATTTATAATACATGGTGTGTTTTTTTATATATATTTTTAGGTGATCATGATGTTGTGGAAGAAGGTCATTTCACCAGTGAAAGTGCCCAGATCCTGATCGGGGAGATAATGGGGTATAATTGGGACTTGGAAAACATCAAGCAAAACATCAATGATGTTCAAAACAAAATGTAGAACATCATTGATGTTTTAGGATGAATTTAAAACCCCTAGAAATTCCTAACTTATTTGTACTTTGTGTTTTTGTTTTTCTGTCAATTTTGTGAAAATTTTGTGACATATTATAGAAAAGCCAAATTTTGAAGATGCACACACTGTGTCAAAATGTGCTATCTGCCATCACGGGAGATCAATGTACGCATTTTGTGTGTGCAACCCCATCCTCAATAATAAAGTAGCTGAGAGGAAGGGGTTGCACCCACAAAACACGTCCCTTGATCCCCCATGATGGCAGCTAGCACATGTTGACATTCAGCAATTTGTGTGCATCTTAAAAATTTGGCTTTTCCAGGGGTGTCTTCACCCCATCTGCTGAACGCAATATCAAACACAGTTTATAAATACTCATGTCTGATATTGCCTTCACTTTCTATAAAAGTTGAACTTTGGAAGTTCCAGAGTTGTGTATTTCTTTTTGATTTTAAACATGCCTGTTTTACCTTAAAAGGCAATTTCTACTTTTTAATGTGACCTAAAAAATTGTTATACAACAAACATGTTGGTTTGTTTTAAAAACCCTTTATAAATGCACATGTGATCGTGCTTTGATTAAAAAGATTGAGAATCAACAATGTGTGGCTTCTTCTTTCAATGCTCAAAAGCATTTTTTGTTGTAAAGTTTGTGTTTTCAGTGACAATCGGGGTTATTTACTAAAGGCAAATCCACTTTGCACTACAAGTGCAGTTTCAGTGCAGTCTCAAGTGCACTTGTAATGCAAAGTGTATTTTCCTTTAGTAAATAACACCCAACAGTGCTTTATAATTTTACACAATCACGCCATTTTTAGGACTCCCCAAATTTCAGTCATGGTCAGCTAAAAGAAAGCCAACCAGTAAATCTAAGCACATATTTGTTCAGTTTAAAATATATTTTTATTTAAAAAATGTCTCAGACATTGTCTGGCATATCGATGGACTTCGCGGGCACTCTGGGGGCCAAGCCAGGATGGCCAGCTTCAAGCGCCGTCAGGTTTGGTTCATTCATATTAATTCCAGCTTCAGGCCCAACTGAGCCAGCATAGTTCCAAGAATTTCTCCTTAAAACGTTGTGGAGAACACAGCAAGCCAGGATGATGTGATTGAGTTTATATTCCGCCATGTGTATCGGTGTCAGAAATAGGCGGAACCGGCTGGCCATTATTCCAAACGTGTTCTCCACCACTCTTCTGGCTCTTGCCAGCTAGTAACTAAAAACCCTCTGGTCCAGGGCGAGGGTCCTCATAGGGAATGGCCGCATAAGATGGTTCCCCAGCGCAAAAGCTTCATACGCAACAAAGGCAAATGGGAGTCCTTCCGCATTGTCTGCTGGAGGTGGCAACCCCAAGCTGCTATTCTGGAGACGCCTGTAGAACTCTGTGTGGGCGATGACTCTCACATATGACATCTGGCCATTCTTCCCCACATCCACATACAGGAACTCTTTAGTAGCCAACACCACCGCCAACATTATAATACTATTGAACCCCTTGTAGTTGTAATAGTATGACCCCGAGTTGGGTGGTGGGATGATGTGGACGTGTTTCCCATCAATTTCCCCTATGCAGTTAGGAAAGTCCCACCGCTGGGCAAAGTGGGAGGCCACAGTCTGCCATTCCTGTGGGTTGGAAGGAAACTGTGGAGTCAAACAAGAAAAATAAATTAATCATTTTGCACATAAACATGGAAAGCAGATTATACACAAAAATTCTTGGCCAACATCAGTATAACATTTATTTTAGGGAGTATTTAAAGACAAAGGTATAAGCTTCACCTATAAGATTCCCACCCTCTCATGGGCCATTTAAAAATTTTAGGGGGGAGATGTTTTGGCCAGGTAACCCTCTCAACTTCATTGAGAGATGAATGCCTAAATAATGTGTATTACTTTGGCCAGCCCCTCCTTACTTACACTATTGGCAGCCCAGTGGACAGGTAAGAAGTGTCATAATACAAAGAGATAAATACACACATTTTAGCACATTTTTACATTCTGCTATTACCTCTCAAGATAATAATAGGATACACAAACTTTTAACATTACCATTTGAAAGTATTCAGGCAGGCACTTGCACTACATGCTTTGGGGAATTCATCCATAAAAATGACCACAAAAGAGGTGGGTATAGTGTGTATGGGTTTGGCAAAGTCAGCAGATGTAGACGAGGTGGATATAGGCCCAGGAGAGCATGCTGGGGAGGTAAGTGAAGGCAAATATGTATGAAGGACAAAAAAACAAATAAAAGTAAATCCAACATGCATGAGGACAAAGGGGACATTCACAGCATATTACAATCATGGTAATTAGGGAATGAGGAAAGAAATACAATACATTAGCAAACATTAAACACAATAAAATGTGATGTAAAAGGATAAATCTTACCTTAATATACTCCTTCTGCAGGACCTGGATGATGGCAGAACAGGTCTCCGGGATAATGATCCCCAGAGCCTGGGGGGAGATGCCTGTTGAAAACTTGAGGTCCTGCAGGATTCCCCCCGTCGCCAAGTACCGCAGGGTGGCGACTAACCTCTGCTCCGCAGTGATGGCTTGCCTCATGCAGGTTTCCTGCCTGCTGATATAAGGGGTTAGCAAAGCCAGCAAATGTTGAAATACGGGGTCCGTCATCTGGAGAAAGTTCTTGAAATCATCAGGATTATTCTCACGGATCTCACGGAGCAAAGGCATGTGACAGAATTGGTCATGCTGGAACAACCAATTCTTAGTCCATGAACTTCTCCTCGCCCTGTTCATGGACTGGGCTTGTGTCAAAGTAAGGACCCCAACACCAAGCCCCCACACAGCATGAATTCTACGATGAGTACGTACACGCAACATGGCTAGAAAACGGTCGGCTGGTCAGAACGAAGTAAAAAAACGCACTGCAGAACAGCAAGGCCTGTGAAGAGCGACCTGAAAATCAGTAACAAACGGACAAGAACACAATGACAAGTCAATGGTAACTCGCTGCACACACTGAAGACCAGATACAAACCCACAAGCACAAACTGAACTGCAGAAATACGATCTGAATACCACTAGTCTGAAAAAGCATGAATCGTCTCTCACCAAACTTTTACTAACACGAGATTAGCAAAAGGAGCTCAAAAGGTGCCGTGCTTGGTACCGATCCGCCCTTTTATAGTCTTGTCGTACGTGGTGTACGTCACCGCGTTCTTGGCGTTCATGAATTCCGACAACTTTATGCGACCATGTGTATGCAAGACGAGTTTGAGCCAACATCCGTCAGAAAAAATCCATGGATTTTGTTGTCGGAATGTCCGATCAATGTCCGACTGCGTCTACAGGGCATAATACCGTTACATAGTTACATAATAACATCGTAGGTGAGGTTGAAAAAAGACATAAGTCCATCAAGTCCAACCTATGTGTGTGATTATATGTCAGTATTACATTGTATATCCCTGTATGTTGTGGTTGTTGAGGTGCTTATCTAATTGTTTTTTTAAACTATCGATGCTCCCCGCTGATACCACCGCCTGTGGAAGGGAATTCCACATCTTTGCTGCTCTTACAGTAAAGAACCCTCTACGTATTTTAAGGTTAAACCTCTCTTCTTCTAATTTTAACAAGTGGCCACGTGTCTTATTAAACTCCCTTCTGCGAAAAAGTTTTATCCCTATTGTGGGGTTACCAGTACAGTATTTGTAACATGAAATCATATCCCCTCTCAAGCGTCTCTTCTCCAGAGAGAATAAGTTCAGTGCTCGCAACCTTTCCTCATAACTAACATTCTCCAGACCCTTTATTAGCTTTTTAGCCCTTCTTTGTACTCGCTCCATTTGCAGTACATCCTTCTTGAGGACTGGTGCCCAGAACTGGACAGTATACTCTAGGTGCGGCCGGAGCAGAGTCTTGTAGAGCGGGAGAATCATAGTTTTATCTTTGGAGTTGATCCCCTTTTTAATGCATGCCAATATTCTGTTTGCTTTGTTAGCAGCAGCTTGGCATTGAATGCTATTGCTGAGCCTATCATCTACTATGACCCTTAGGTCCTTTTCCATTCTAGATTCCCCCAGAGGTTCCCCCCCCCACATTCCACATTGAACCTCATTTGCCATGTAATTTCCAACCCCATTAACCGGTTCCCAACTGGCTCACACAGATATACTGTGGCAAAATGGCTCTCCTGGGCGAAATCCTCTCTATATATACGGTTTTGCCCAGGAGAGCCACCAGAGGGCGCGTGAGCACCGCCAGAGTCACGCACGCACACACCCGCTGCACAGCGGGGGACCCGATGCGCGTGGCCGGCAGGTGCAATCGCTGCCAGCCATGTGCGATCGTGTGCACCAGAGCCAGCACGAGGATTTGTGTGTGTAAACACACAAATCCTTGTGCTGTCAGAGGAGAGAAGACAGATTGTGCGTTCCTACAAAATAGGGACAGCGGTCTGTCATCTCTCCTAGTTAGTCCCGTCCCCCTACAGTTAGAACACAGTGAGGAAACACACAGTTAACCCCTTGAGCGCCCCCTAGTGTTAACCCCTTCCCCACCAGTGAGATTTATACAGTAATCAGTGCATTTTTATAGCACTGATCGCTCTATAAATGTCAGTGGTCCCAAAAATGTGTCAAAAGTCTCCAATCTGTCCTTCGCAATACCGCTAAAAAATCGCAGATCACCGACATTACCACAAAAAAAAATTAAAAATAAAAACACCATAAAAATGCCATAAATCTTTCCCATAGTTTGTAGACGCTATAACTTTTGCACAAACCAATCAATATACGTGGTTATACGTGGTTACACGTGGTTACGTGATACGTGGTAATATTGCGTGTTTTTTTTTTACCAAAAATATGTAGAAAAGTACATATTGGCCTAAACTGATGAAGAGATTTGTTTTGTTTTTTTTTTTAAATTTGGGGGTTATTTATTATAGCAAAAAGTAAAAAAAATATATCTTTTTTTGTTAATAGCGCAAAAAAATAAAACCGCAGAGGTGATCAAATGCCACCAAAAGGAAGCTCTATTTGTGGGAAAAAAGGACGCAAAATTTGTTTGTTGTATAGTGTCACATGCAGGCCGCTGATAGGGGGGGACCACCAGCCCTGGTGTACGGGGCCCGATAACATAGGGGGGCCCACACAGGGAGGGGGATTAGTGACAGACAATTGTGTTTCTTTTCCTCCAGTAGATGAAAGCTGCTCTCCTCCCCTTTCCCTGCTGCCAGCTTTTATCTTCTAAGAAAGAGACAGTGGTCCTTTACTAATCCCCCTCCCTGTGTGGGCCCCATTTCTCAGCACTGGATTTTAAGGTTATTTCTGCTCCTGAGTTTATCTCTCTAACTTAGGCTCCATGCACACTGATTTAAAATTCACTGCTTCTACAGGAGTTTTGTGTTCTGTCTGTAGAAGCAGCTCAATGTTATCCTATGTGTCCATGCACAT
Source organism: Lithobates clamitans (assembly GCA_037952925.1). NCBI lineage: Eukaryota > Metazoa > Chordata > Amphibia > Anura > Ranidae > Lithobates > Lithobates clamitans. The sequence continues at coordinate 12,051,629 of JBBGZY010000304.1, read as the reverse complement.
TAGGACTTTTACAGGCTTATTTTGAGCTCAGCCTTTAGAGGCAGAAAAAAAAAACTTCTGGATTGCGTCTCTGATTGGAGATTACTGGCAGAAAAAAACGTAAAACTCTCCTAAACTCGTTTAAACTTTGTACAAAAAATGCTCTATTTTTTTCTGCTAGGTGGATTGGAGTTTTTTTTAAACCCAGTGTGCATAGAGCCTAACTTTGTTTCTCTCCCTCTGATCCCGCAGCCTGTATATTTTCTTTTCGATTTAGCAGGAATTCTATGAGTTATGTTGTATTTGTGTCTGCTAATAGTTTTATTGTATTTTTAGCGAAATATAGCTTTAATATTTTCTTGGGGGGGGCCCTGCCAGGTAGTCTGTACAGGGCCCCGCGATTTCTATCAGCAGCCCTGGTCGCATGACCGCACAATTGTCAGTTAAAGTGATGCAGTGCAAATTTGTAAAAAGTGCTCTAGTCAGGAAGGGGGTAAAATTTGTTCAGATCTTTTTGCAAGGTTTTCACATCCTGGAGAGAAGTTATTACCCTGCTTAGCTTAGTATCGTCTGCAAATTCTGGGATTGAACTGTTTACCCCATCCTCAAGGTCGTTTATGTACACATGAAATAGGATTGGTCTCAGCACGGAACTCTGGGGGACCCCACTACCCACCCTGACCATTCTGAGTACTCCCCATTTATCACCACCCTCTGAACTCGCCCTTGTAGCCAGTTTTCAATCCATGTACTCGCCCTATGGTCCATGCCAATGAACCTTATTTTGTACAGTAAACGTTTATGGGGAACTGTGTCAAATGCTTTTGCAAAATCCAGATACACCACGTCTACGGGCGTTTCTTTATCCCTTATCATCCCCTCCAAGAGCTTGCATACTAGTGATGTTAAGCTAACTGGTTTGTAATTCCCAGGGATGTATTTTGGGCCCTTTTTAAATATTGGTGCTACGTTGGCTTTTCTCCAATCAGCTGATACCATTCCACCCTTGGGTGCAAGCCATCTGGTCCCGGTGATTTATTAATGTTAAGTTTCCCAAGTCTAATTTTAATTCTGTCCTCTGTTAACCATGCAGGTGCTTCCTGTGATGTTTCATGAGGATAAACACTGCAGTTTTGGTTACTGAAGCCCCCCGATTCCCTCGTGAAGACTGAGGAGAAGAAAAAAATTCAATACCTTCTCCATCGCCCCATCCTTTGTAACCAGATGACCTTCCTCATTTTGCATACTTAAAGAATTTCTTGGGATTTTTTTTTGCTTTCCTCCGCTATGTGTCTTTCATGTTCTATCTTAGCCACCCTACTTGCACCCTTACATTTCTTGTTGCATTCCTTATAAAGTCTTAATGCTGATGATGATCCCTAAACTCTGTATTTTTTGAAGGCCTTCTCCTTTGCTTTTATATGCATTTTTACATTGGAATTAAGATCCAGGATTTGTGTTCGCTCTTTTAACCCCTTCCCGCCGACCGTACGCAGATATGCATACTCGGCTTTCCGGGGTTATACCGGGATGATGCCCGCAGCTGCAGGCATCATCCCGGTACCGTTGTTTAGAGCGGGCAATCGGCTACCCGTATATAACAACCGATGTAGCTAAAAGCCGCTCGGCTGTTATACCGGAGGAGCGGGAAGGGACATCCCCCCCTCCCGCCGCCTCCCGCCGCTCTTACCGGGCCTCCTGTGCGATCGGGAAGCCCGGTGTCCAATTGGCTGTCTCCGGCGGCTGTGGGCGGGCTGGCACAAAGCCATTTGTGGCTTCGTTCCAGCCTTCTCAATGTAAACGCGGAAGCGATGTCATGACGTCACTTCCCGTTTACTCGGCTGCCATTGGCGCCGAATTAAAAAAAATATACAGTGTTCAGAATTACCGTTTTTGGCGATCTGACGACATTGAAGTGCAGAGGAGGGATTGGGGGTCTTTTAGACCCCCGATCCCTCCATAAAGAGTACCTGTCACCACCTATGACTGTCACAAGGGATGTTTACATTCCTTGTGACAGCAATAAAAGTAAAAAAAACACATTTGTTTTAAAAACACAATTTATAAGTCTAAAAATAAATTTAAAAAAAAAAAAATTGAAAGCGCCCCCGTCTCCACGAGTTAGCGCAGCGAAGAAAACGCATACGGAAGTCGCGCCCGCATATGTAAACGGTGTTCAAATCACACATGTGAGGTATCGCCACGATCGTCAGAGTGAGAGCAATAATTCTAGCCCTAGACCTCCTCTGTAACTCTAACCTGGTAACCGTAAAAAAAATTTAAAGCGTCGCCTATGGAAATTCATAGCTACCACATTTTGGCGCCATTCCACGAGTGCGTGCAATTATAAAGCGTGACATGTTTGATATCTATTTACTCGGCATAACATCATCTTTCACATTATACAAAAAAAATGGGGTAACTTTACTGTTTGGATTTTTTAAAATTCATGGAAGTGTGCCTTTTCCAATAATTTGCGTTTAAAACACTGCTGCACAATAGAAAACTAAATGTACCACTGGCATCCTACGAATACCTAATCCCAAACTTCTCAGTCCAACCATGGAAATCCTCGGGAGACAACTTCACCACACCTGCTCCACCTCATCAAAATGCGATAGATAGATATAGAGAGTACCAATTACACCACTACAAGAGCAAAAACCCAATACGACAAATAGCTATACCACAGATTCTGTGGGACTTCCTCTTAAGCAAGACTTCTAATAAGCGTAAGGGTATATCGCTCTTTTACAAATTCACCACCCCCCTCTACCTACACTCCAAAACCCCAAGCATGATGAAATGGGAATTTGAATTACAAAAAGAATTTTCTATGCCTCAATGGCATGAAGCGATAAAATACAATCATAAATCATCAGCATGCGTAGATCACTGGGATAATGCACAAAAACTCTTACATAGATGGTACATTACTCCGCACAGATTAAACAAAATGAACCCTAGTATTACACCTCTCTGCTGGAGAAACTGCCAAGCTATTGGCAATATCCTCCATATATTCTGGAACTGTACAACTATAAAACCTTTCTGGCAAAAAATACAGTCACTAATTAGAAAGGTGACCAGCTCTGATTGTACCATCAACCCTGCTCTTGCTCTTCTAAGCTTAGGCATCGAAAACTATCCTCCTCTGAGGAGAAAGGTAGTCACCCACATTTTGTTTGCTGCACGTATAGCAATAGCCAAGGAATGGCGCTCTACTTCACCTCCAAAAATTGCAGAAGTCATATCAAGAGTGAATGCTCAATACACTATGGAAAAAATCCTAGCATATACAGAAAGAAGAACCCCGAGTTTCCACAAACATTGGGAAACTTGGAGTTCCTCTAAATATGCCTCCTCACATGTATGAAAACTATTCCTAATCCTCCACTACTGAAACACAACCATCAATGATCTAGTGGTACAATCCATTATTGGGTATGGTCATATATGATATGGTATTATACTAAGCACACAGCATAGCAACACTACGTGGTTTACCTGTTATCAAAAGAATGAGAAAGTCTAATTAAGATGAATCAGTCATTCTAAGTTTATTATTATTGGTTAACGACAAATTTACAGGGAACTTACGTGATAGTATATTTGAGGGAACCCTCAGTAAGGTCCTCTCAGGGCTAACTTTGAAAACTTAAGCAGAAAGTCTGTTTACAGTGTGTACCCACAAGGGGTGACAGGCTTGACAAATGTACAATGCTTCATTGAGGATATTTCTTAGTAACCCTACCAGGTAATCTGTTTTACTCTATTAATGTAGTAAGCTCCTGAATGGCAAACAATATGTACAAATGAGAAATGAGAAATCTGCTTGTATTTTGTATACTTTGGAAAAATACCAATAAAAATTTATTGTTTAAAAAAAAAAAAACACTGCTGCACAAATACCGTGTGGTATAAAATATTGCAACAATCTCCATTTTATTCTCTAGATTCTCTGCTAAAAAAATATATATAATGTTTGGGGGTTCTAAGTAATTTTCTAGCAAAAAATATGGATTTTAACTTGTAAACACCAAATTTCAAAAATAGGCTTAGTCATGAAAGGGTTAAATGTATTACCCAATGGGATGTATTGGCTAATGCCCTTATTTAATATGCTCTTAACCACTTGACGACCGCCTCACGCCGATGTACGTCGGCAAAGTGGCACGGACAGGCAAAATCACGTACAGGGTACGTGATTTGCCTTCCGCGGGTGGGGGGTCCGATCGGACCCCCCCCCGGTGCCCGAGGCGGTCGTCCTATGTCCAGCGGCGATCGGTGATGAGGGGGAGACCATCCGTTCGTGGCCCCCCCCTCGCGATCGCCGCCGGCCAATGAGAACACTCCTTTGCTGCTGTATGCTAAACAGCAGCAAAGGAAGTGATGTCATCTCCCCTCGGGTCGGTATTTTCCGTTCCGGCCCGAGGAGAGACGACAAGTATGTGAGTGCACAAACACTACACACACAGTAGAACATGCCAGGCACACAAATCACCCCGATCCCCCCCCCGATCGCCCCCCGATCCCCCCCCAATCACCCCCCCCCCCCTGTCACAAACTGACACCAGCAGTTTTTTTTTTTTTTTTTTTTTTTTTTTTCTGATTACTGCATGGTGTCAGTTTGTGACAGTTACTGTGTTGGGACAGGTACTGTTACCCCCCTTTAGGTCTAGGGTACCCCCCTAACCCCCCCTAATAAAGTTTTAACCCCTTGATCACCCCCCGTCACCAGTGTCGCTAAGCGATCATTTTTCTGATCGCTGTATTAGTGTCGCTGGTGACGCTAGTTAGTGAGGTAAATATTTAGGTTCGCCGTCAGCGTTTTATAGCGTCAGGGACCCCCATATACTACCTAATAAATGTTTTAACCCCTTGATTGCCCCCTAGTTAACCCTTTCACCACTGATCACCGTATAACCGTTACGGTTGACGCTGGTTAGTTCGTTTATTTTTTATAGTGTCAGGGCACCCGCCGTTTATTACCGAATAAAGGTTTAGCCCCTCGATCGCCCGGCGGTGATATGCGTCGCCCCAGGCAGCGTCAAATTAGCGCCAGTACCGCTAACACCCACGCACGCAGCATGCGTCTCCCTTAGTGGTATAGTATCTGAACGGATCAATATCTGATCCGATCAGATCTATACTAGCGTCCCCAGCAGTTTAGGGTTCCCAAAAACGCAGTGTTAGCGGGATCAGCCCAGATACCTGCTAGCACCTGCGTTTTGTGCCTCCGCCCAGCCCACCCAAGTGCAGTATCGATCGATCACTGTCACTTACAAGGCACTAAACGCATAACTGCAGCGTTCGCAGAGTCAGGCCTGATCCCTGCGATCGCTAACAGTTTTTTTGGTAGCATTTTGGTGAACTGGCAAGCACCAGCCCCAGGCGTCAGGTTAGCGCCAGTACCGCTAACACCCACGCACACACCGTACACCTCCCTTAGTGGTATAGTATCTGAACGGATCAATATCTGATCCGATCAGATCTATACTAGCGTCCCCAGCAGTTTAGGGTTCCCAAAAACGCAGTGTTAGCGGAATCAGCCCAGATACCTGCTAGCACCTGCGTTTTGCCCCTCCGCCCGGCCCAGCCCAGCCCACCCAAGTGCAGTATCGATCGATCACTGACACTTACAAAACACTAAACGCATAACTGCAGCGTTCGCAGAGTCAGGCCTGATCCCTGCGATCGCTAACAGTTTTTTTTGTAGCGTTTTGGTGAACTGGCAAGCACCAGCCCCAGGCAGCGTCAGATTAGCGCCAGTACCGCTAACACCCACGCACGCACTGTACACCTCCCTTAGTGGTATAGTATCTGATCGCATCAATATCTGATCCGATCAGATCTATACTAGCGTCACCAGCAGTTTAGGGTTCCCAAAAACGCAGTGTTAGCGGGATCAGCCCAGATACCTGCTAGCACCTGCGTTTTGCCCCTCCGCCCGGCCCAGCCCAGCCCACCCAAGTGCAGTATCGATCGATCACTGACACTTACAAAACACTAAACGCATAACTGCAGCGTTCGCAGAGTCAGGCCTGATCCCTGCGATCGCTAACAGTTTTTTGGTAGTGTTTTGGTGAACTGGCAAGCGCCAGCGGCCTAGTACACCCCGGTCGTAGTCAAACCAGCACTGCAGTAACACTTGGTGACGTGGCGAGTCCCATAAGTGCAGTTGAAGCTGGTGAGGTGGCAAGCACAAGTAGTGTCCCGCTGCCACCAAAAAGACAAACACAGGCCCGTCATGCCCATAATGCCCTTCCTGCTGCATTCGCCAATCCTAATTGGGAACCCACCGCTTCTGCAGCGCCCGTACTTCCCCCATTCACATCCCCAACCAAATGCAGTCGGCTGCATGAGAGGCATTTTTATGTCCTCCCGAGTACCCCTACCCAACGAACCCCCCAAAAAAGAGGTAGTGTCTGCAGCAAGCGCGGATATAGGCGTGACACCCGCTATTATTGTCCCTCCTGTCCTGACAATCCTGGTCTTTACATTGGTGAATGTTTTGAACGCTACCATGCACTAGTTGAGTATTAGCGTAGGGTACAGCATTGCACAGACTAGGCGCACTTTCACAGGGTCTCCCAAGATGCCATCGGATTTTGAGAGACCCGAACCTGGAACCGGTTACAGTTATAAAAGTTAGTTACAAAAAAAGTGTAAAAAAAAAAAAAAAAAATGAAATAAAAAAAAATAGTTGTTGTTTTATTGTTCTCTCTCTCTCTATTCTCTCTCTCTATTGTTCTGCTCTTTTTTACTGTATTCTATTCTGCAATGTTTTATTGTTATTGTTATTGTTATTATGTTTTATCATGTTTGTTTTTCAGGTGTGTAATTATTTACACTTTACTGTGCTTTATTGTTAACCATTGTTAACCATTTTTTTGTCTTCAGGTACGCCATTCACGACTTTGAGTGGTTATACCAGAATGATGCCTGCAGGTTTAGGTATCATCTTGGTATCATTCTTTTCAGCCAGCGGTCGGCTTTCATGTAAAAGCAATCCTAGCGGCTAATTAGCCTCTAGACTGCTTTTACAAGCCGTGGGAGGGAATGCCCCCCCCCCCCACCGTCTTCCGTGTTTTTCTCTGGCTCTCCTGTCTCAACAGGGAACCTGAGAATGCAGCCGGTGATTCAGCCAGCTGACCATAGAGCTGATCAGAGACCAGAGTGGCTCCAAACATCTCTATGGCCTAAGAAACCGGAAGCTACGAGTATTTCATGACTTAGATTTCGCCGGATGTAAATAGCGCCATTGGGAAATTGGGAAAGCATTTTATCACACCGATCTTGGTGTGGTCAGATGCTTTGAGGGCAGAGGAGAGATCTAGGGTCTAATAGACCACAATTTTTTCAAAAAAGAGTACCTGTCACTACCTATTGCTATCATAGGGGATATTTACATTCCCCGAGATAACAATAAAAATGATAAAAAAAAAAAATATGAAAGGAACAGTTTAAAAGTAAGATTAAAAAAGCAAAAAAATAATAAAGAAAAAAAAAAAAAAAAAAAACCACCCCTGTCGCCCCCTGCTCTCGCGCTAAGGCGAACGCAAGCGGCGGTCTGTCGTCAAACGTAAACAGCAATTGCACCATGCATGTGAGGTATCACCGCGAAGGCCAGATCGAGTGCAGTAATTTTTCCAGTAGACCTCCTCTGTAAATCTAAAGTGGTAACCTGTAAAGGCTTTTGAAGGCTTTTAAACATGTATTTATTTTGTTGCCACTGCACGTTTGTGCGCAATTTTAAAACATGTCATGTTTGGTATCCATGTACTTGGCCTGAGATCATCTTTTTTATTTCATCAAACATTTGGGCAATATAGCGTGTTTTAGTGCATTAAAATTAAAAAAAGTGTGTTTTTTCCCCAAAAAATGCGTTTGAAAAATCGCTGCGCAATTACTGTGTGAAAAAAAAAAATGAAACACCCACCATTTTAATCTGTAGGGCATTTGCTTTAAAAAAATATATAATGTTTGGGGGTTCAAAGTAATTTTTTTGCAAAAAAAAAAAACATTTTCATGTAAACAATAAGTGTCAGAAAGGGCTTTGTCTTCAAGTGGTTAGAAGAGTGGGTGATGTGTGACATAAGCTTCTAAATGTTGTGCATAAAATGCCAGGACAGTTCAAAACCCCCCCAAATGACCCCATTTTGGAAAGTAGACACCCCAAGCTATTTGCTGAGAGGCATGTCGAGTCCATGGAATATTTTATATTGCGACACAAGTTGCGGGAAAGAGACAAATTTTTTTTTTTTTTTTTTTTTTTGCACAAAGTTGTCACTAAATGATATATTGCTCAAACATGCCATGGAAATATATGAAATTACACCCCAAAATACATTCTGCTGCTTCTCCTGAGTACGGGGATACCACATGTGTGGGACTTTTTGGGAGCCTAGCCGCGTACGGGACCCCGAAAACCAAGCACCGCCTTCAGGCTTTCTAAGGGCGTGAATTTTTGATTTCACTCTTCACTGCCTATCACAGTTTCGGAGGCCATGGAATGCCCAGGTGGCACAAAACCCCCCCAAATGACCCCATTTTGGAAAGTAGACACCCCAAGCTATTTGCTGAGAGGTATAGTGAGTATTTTGCAGACCTCACTTTTTGTCACAAAGTTTTGAAAATTGAAAAAAGAAAAAAAAAAATGTTTTTTCTTGTCTTTCTTCATTTTCAAAAACAAATGAGAGCTGCAAAATACTCACCATGCCTTTCAGCAAATAGCTTGGGGTGTCTACTTTCCAAAATGGGGTCATTTGGGGGGGTTTTGTGCCACCTGGGCATTCCATGGCCTCCGAGACTGTGATAGGCAGTAAAGAGTGAAATCAAAAATTTTCACCCTTAGAAATCCTGAAGGCAGTGATTGGTTTTTGGGGTCCAGTACGCGGCTAGGCTCCCAAAAAGTCCCACACATGTGGTATCCCCATACTCAGGAGAAGCAGCTAAATGTATTTTGGGGTGCAATTCCACATATGCCCATGGCCTGTGTGAGCAATATATCATTTAGTGACAACTTTATGAAAAAAAAAAAAAAAAAAAAAGTGTCACTTTCCCGCAACTTGTGTCAAAATATAAAATATTCCATGGACTCAATATGCCTCTCAGCAAATAGCTTGGGGTGTCTACTTTCCAAAATGGGGTCATTTTGGGGGGTTTTGTGCCACCTGGGCATTCCATGGCCTCCGAAACTGTGATAGGCAGTGAAGAGTGAAAGCAAAAATTTACACCCTTAGAAATCCTGAAGGCGGTGATTGGTTTTCGGGGCCCCGTACGCGGCTAGGCTCCCAAAAAGTCCCACACATGTGGTATCCCCATACTCAGGAGAAGCAGCTAAATGTATTTTGGGGTGCAATTCCACATAGGCCCATGGCCTGTGTGAGCAATATATCATTTAGTGACGACTTTTTGTAAATATTTTTTTTTTTTTTTTTTTTTGTCATTTTTCAATCACTTGGGACAAAAAAAATAAATATTCAATGGGTTCAACATGCCTCTCAGCAATTTCCTTGGGGTGTCTACTTTCCAAAATGGGGTCATTTGGGGGGGTTTTGTACTGCCCTGCCATTTTAGCACCTCAAGAAATGACATAGGCAGTCATAAACTAAAAGCTGTGTAAATTCCAGAAAATGTACCCTAGTTTGTAGACGCTATAACTTTTGCGCAAACCAATAAATATACGCTTATTGACATTTTTTTTACCAAAGACATGTGGCCGAATACATTTTGGCCTAAATGTATGACTAAAATTTAGTTTATTGGATTTTTTTTATAACAAAAAGTAGAAAATATCATTTTTTTTCAAAATTTTCGGTCTTTTTCCGTTTATAGTGCAAAAAATAAAAACCGCAGAGGTGATCAAATACCATCAAAAGAAATCTCTATTTGTGGGAAGAAAAGGACGCAAATTTCGTTTGGGTACAGCATTGCATGACCGCGCAATTAGCAGTTAAAGCGACGCAGTGCCAAATTGGAAAAAGACCTCTGGTCCTTAGGCAGCATAATGGTCCGGGGCTCAAGTGGTTAAAGCAAACCCATCTCTCCTCCGTGCACTTTGTTCCTAAGATTTTATCCCAGTTCATGCCTTCTAGCAAGGTTCATAGTTTAAAGAACTTAGCTCTATTGAAATTCAGTGTCTTTGTATTCCCCTTATGTTCCCCGTTTGTGTGATTTATACTGAAGCCAATTGACCTGTGATCGCTGTTTCCTAAAGTGCCCCGTATCCATGATCAGGTCCGTATTGTTGGTAATCAATAGATCCAGTAATGCTTTATTTCTAGTTGGCGAGTCTACCATCTGAATCATGAAATTGTCCTGCAAGACATTTACTAACTGGCAAGCCTTAGACGAATACGTGGTTCCCTCCGCCCAGTCTATGTCTGGAAATGTAAAATCCCCCTTAATGATAACACTTCCCATCCTTGCTGCTAATCCAACTTGTAACAGGAGATCTGTCTCCCCCTCCTCCCTCAGATTAGCATACTCCCAGTATTATTTTCCCTGTAGCTTCATCCCTAGCACTCTACCCATAAAAATTCCACCTTATCCCTAGCTCCATTAGTGATGTCATATCTCACATTCACTTGTACATTGATCTTGATGTATAGGCATACCCTCCCCCTTTTTTACCCCCTCTAACCCTGCGATAAAGGGTATATCCTTGAATGGTTGCCAGCCAATAATGAGAGCTGTTGAACCAGGTCTCTGAAATTCCCACAAAATCCAAATCCTCCTCATACAACAGTATCTCTAGTTCACCCATCTTGTCTGCTAGGCTCCTGGCATTGGTGAACATGCCATGTAGTTTAGACCGGTCGCATACTATCCTCTTATTGGGTGTTTCGAGACTGCAACTAGGACTTGTTACTATACTTACCTTGGGTTTATGTGCATTATAGGGATTAGCCTGATGTTCGCCTGTTCGCCGAACATTATGTGGTGTTCGCGGCAAATTTGAAAGCCGTGGAACACTGTTAAGTCTATGGACATTAACATGAAAATCCAAAAGTGCTCATTCAAAGGCTTTTATGCAATTTATTGCCATAAAAAGTGTTTGGGAAGCTGGGTCCTGCCCCAGGAGACATGTATCAATGCAAAAAAAGTTTTAAAAATGGCTCTTTTTTCGGGAGCAGTGTTTTTAATAATGCTTAAAGTGGAACAATAAAAATGAAATATTCCTTTAAATATCGTGCCTGGGTGGTGTCTATAGTATGCTTGTAAAGTGGCGCAGATTTCCCATGTAAACAATACCACAGCAAAATGACAAGAAGGAAGAAAGTAATTTAAAACTGATTGCGGCTGTAATGACTTGTCGGGTCTCGACAATATGGATAAAACTCATTGAAAAAAATGGCATGGGTTCCCCCCAGTCCATCACCAGGCCCTTTGGGTCTGGTATGAATATTAAGGGGAACCCCGAGCCCAAATTTTTTTAAAAAAAATTGCGTTGGAGTCCCCCCAAAATCCATACCAGGCCCTTCAGGTCTGGTATGAATATTAAGGGGAACCCTGCCCCAAAATTAAAAAATAAATGGTGTAGGGGGAGGCTAGGATCTGGGGGTCCCCTTGTTAAAGGGGGCATCCAGATTCCGATAAGCCCCCCGCACATAGACCCCCACAACCACCGGGCAAGGGTTGTGGGGATAAGGCCCTTGTCCCCATCAACATGGGAACAAGGTGCTTTGGGGGGCTACTCCAAAGCACCCTCCCCATGTTGAGGGCATGTGGCCTGGTATGGTTCAGGAGGGGGGCACACTCTTGTCCCCCCTCTTTTCCTGCAACCTCCCAGGTTGCATGCTGAGATCAGGGTCTGGTATGGATTTTGGGGGGCCCCTATGCCATTTTTTTTTAAATTTTGGCACAGGGTTCCCCTTCAGGTCTGGTATGGATTTTGGGGGACCCCCTATGCCTTCTTTTTAATTTGGTGCAGGGTTTTCCTTAATTTCCATACCAGACCTTAAGGGTCATATAATATATAATATTATTTATATAATCCTGCTCCTGTACCCCACTGTACAATGTAATCACTAACCTTCTGTACCATTTCTGCGAATAAATGCCTTATTTTGGGGTCCGTTTTCCCCACTCCCTGTGCTTCTCTCCTATGGGTGACCTGTCTACAGCGCTGTTCTAAGGGTTGTCCCGTGCATGTGTGCTCACACCACTGGGACTACATCCCTGTGGGGAGATGCTGGCCGCGCTCGCAGACACAGGAGCTACCACTGTATATGATGCTGAAGCTCCGCCTCCCATGCCATTTGATTGGCATGGTAATCTTGAGCTCTGTACAGCAGCCCCGCCTGTTCTCCGCCCAGTGATTTTTGTGTATAGGACTAGCCAGCAGAATATGGGCGTGTTGGGAGGCATGAATGTTTGTGAATAATGGGAGGTGTCTGTGTACAGAAGGCTGTACTAGCTATAGAGAAGAAGGCTCATTCTCGTTCAAGTACACAGTGAAAAAGGGGCAATGCGCATACGCGATGCCGCAAAGCATGAGGGGAATTGTAGTTCACAATCACGGCAGGGAGCGTGATTCGAGAACCAGAAGCCGTGAGAAGCTAAAAGGAAATTGAAAGGAGGAGAGCAGATGTTTGTACAATATATACAAAAGAAAATACCTTTACAACCCCTTTAATCTGCCCTGCTGAGCTATTGTATTTTAACAGTAGGCGAATTTCCCCACCATTAGAATACTCACATCAGCACCACTGACTATAGCCTGCAGTGCCGATTGAGAGAACATTTTCCAACAGTCTGGTTGTACACAAGTTGATCAATAGATTGACTTCTGTACAACCCGCCTCCTCATTCATTTATTAAAATTCAGCCAGTCCCGAAGAACCAGCTGAATTTTATTCCATGTACTGGTCAGCTAAAGAGCAAGACATAAGGGGGAAGTGGATTTACTAAAACTGGTGCACACAGAATATGGTGCACCTTTGCACAATAACTAATATCAGCTTCTAACTTCAGCTTGTTCAATTAAGCGTTGACAATAAAATCTAGAAGCAGTTGTTTACTATGCACAGCTGCACCAGTTTTAGTGAATCTCCCCCAATATCTTATCATTTTATCTTTGTAGTAAATGAAAAATGTATACATTATAAACAGTAAAACATTATTTATTATTCACTTAAATATGTTCAGGGCCTTACGTAAATAGCATACATTAGCATGCATTTTTCTGTATGCCTATCCATGAATAATTAATTCTAGCAATCCTTGGCTTGGCCATTAATTAGCAGGAAATGAAGAATTGCAAAAGCAGGGTTTACTAAATGCTTAGGCTATGACATAACAAACGTGGTATTGTGCTACCTAATGACATGAAAACTCTTGTATATGAACCTTTTTCCAGATTAAATATCTTCACGTGAAGCTCGCTGATCTTCTCTGGTGCAGGTTCCATAAGCAAAACTGTCACAATGAAAACAATGTCTGTCATGTACACTTTCAGCAGATTTTCACATAAACAACAGAATGTTAACGCTAATAAACTAGGTTGTCATGGTAACTGAGATATAAAATAGAAATTCTGGAAAGGAATAACTACTATACAGTACAAGATTGTTTATAAAGGTTCATTATTCCTGGAAGCTAAAAGTAGAGCCTCCACCTCCAGGCCATGTTTGCTATGAAATATATCAGTGAGAGTTTGGGGCATTTAGCTGCCAAGTCTTTACAGAGTACTGTAGCTATAATATGCTTTAGTAACCTTTAACCTTTTACCAGACTGTGTTGAAATGAGCTGTCATATTTGAGAAATGTCAGTGCTTGGTCATTTGGTTCTGTCAAGATTCAAACCACCGAAAGGATTTAGGAAATGTGCCATCTGTAGTTACCTGTTACTCAGAATTTATAATTGACTATACTGGCATATATACAGAATGTAAAGTTTACTTTGTTTTTTCTCTTTTGATGGTTTTCAAACCAAAGTAAAAATTACCCAAAACTAACGAACCTTTGTTAAAATTGGAGTCAACCTGGCCATTAAGCCTATACGAGAACCTTCTGGTAGGCCCTAATCATAAGTAGCACAGTGATGCAACTAAAGCAGTGCCAAAAAAAAATACATTTAATTATCTGTTCTGTGGAGTATACATTATTTTACAGTCCTTCGCAACCTGATTTAGTGGCTACTGTATTGCAATTAAACACTGAGTAGAACTCTCTGCAAGTGGTCAGTATGCAGGGACAATCTATTTAAACCACCTAACAGTTAGAGAGGTCTTAAAAAAGGAAGCCAATTAGACCACCAATGATGAAACTGCTTATACAATGCAGACATCAGAATTCTACAATCTGGTATCTATCACAAGGTGATTAAGATGGCATATAGGAGAGTAATTACTGTAACTTGTTTGAGAAAGGGCCATCCAAACAATTGCTTTTGAATTGTGTGAGGTGGTTTGCAATGAGCAGTCAGGGGACAAGGAACCAATGCCTAACTTGCATATAATAAAAAGATCCATGGAATCAATTTAGTGGTGGTCTTGCAAGAAATCCCAGGATATAAGATCTGAATAGTGAATTAGATGATGTATGGCAGTGATACTATTATTAGACCACCTCTGAAAGGCTAATGAACTGAACAGTCACTGGAAGGCAGAAACATAAAATATACCAGGAAACTTAAAAGGGAAAGGTGACCAGCGAATAAAGATATGAAAAACTTGAGGATGTCCCAAACCAGTAAGGTATGTTTCAGAATGAGGCTGCAGAGATGAGAAAGGATGCAAGGAAGAGTAGAGTTTGGGATTTCTAGTAACACCCACAAAAGAGAATGCTTAGATATAATGTACACTATATTACCAAAAGTATTGGGATGCCTGCCTTAACACGCACATGAACGGTAATGGCATCCCAGTCTCAGCCTGTAGGGTTCAGTATTGAGTTGGCCCACCCTTTGCAGCTATAACAGCTTCAACTCTTCTAGGAAGGCTATCCACAAGGTTTTTGAGTGTGTCTATGGGAATGTTTGACCATTCTTCCAGAATCGCATTTGTGAGGTCAGGTACTGATCTGGACCAGAAGGCCTGTCTTGCAATCTCCACTCTAATTCATCCCAAAGGTGTTCTATTGGGTTGAGGTTTAGGACTCTGTGCAGGCCAGTGAAGTTCCTCTACCCCAAACTCGCTCATCCATGTCTTTATGGACCTTTGTGCACTGGTGCGCAGTCATGTTAAAACAGGAAGGGGCAATGCACAAACTGTTCCCACAAAGCTGAGAGCATGAAATTGTCCAAAATGTCCAAAATGTCTTGGTATGCCGATGCCCTAAGAGTTCCCTTCAGTGGAACTAGAGAGCCAAGCCCAACCCCAACCCCTGAAAAACAAGCCCACACCATAATCCCCCCTCCATCAAGCAAAGTCCATAAAGACATGGATGAGTGAGCTTGCAGTGGAGGAATTTAACTGGCCTGCACACAGTCCTGACCTCAACCCGATAGATCACCTTTGGAATGAATCAGAATGGAGACTGTGAGCCAGGCCTTCTCGTCCACATCAGTGCCTGACCTGACAAATGCGCTTCTTGTCCCATAGACAAACTCCCAGAAGAGTTGAAGCTGTTATAGCTGCAAAGGGTGGGCCAACTCAATACTGGGTTGCCATTATAATTCATTTGCGTATAAAGGCAGGCGTCCCAATACTTTTTGTAATATAGTGTATGTAAGGTGGTGTTGTGGGTAACATGGGTTGGTTGTTAAATAAAACTAGAAATGCCCAAACCTCCATCTTGCTTATGAACGAACATAGGTTTCCTAAAAATGCAGAGGAGTTTTTGACTGCAGATGAGGGGCATAACAGTGTGTTGGATTGCCTTAAAGTGATTGTAAATGATCATCTTGTAAAACAACCCATTTAGTTTAAAATAGAAATGAAAGGCAAAACATTTCTCTTTAGATATAAAAAAGGAAAACAAAGTTTTTTTTTATTATAAGTGATCACATTCCCTCTGTTCTCAGCTGCATAAGAGCTGGGGGGAGGAGAAGCACCAGCACGCTGAGCTTCCCAGTAAATGGCTGTGCAGTGCAGACATGTCAAGACAGGTCTGATCATTAGAAGAGAGCAGGCTGAGTTCCCAGCACAGCTAGAGAACTGACCACGGTGTGCTCTCCTGCTTTGTTTGGACATTTCTGCTTTTTTATAGGAAAGCAGAGGTAATGGCAGGATTACCAGTGATTTTACATAAAGGAAGCAATACAAAGAGAACAGGATACTTCCTCATATAAGTACATTGTACAGCAGCCACATATCAGGAATATGAAGTTTTGGGGTAACAAAAGCTTTAAGCACAAAGGACAGAATAGTTGCATAGTTAATTAGGCTAAACAATATCTAGTTCAACCATAGAAAAAAATAAATACATAGAAAACCTCGATATATAGATCCTAAACACACAGTTGATCCAGAAAAGGCAAAAAACCCTTCATCTTCTGGAGAGGTAGGAGCAACTCCCCTTTGCTGTGTAAGCAAAAGAGTGTTGGCACTCCTGTCTATCTCCCACAAAGGAATCACCTTTTACTTTTGTCTATGAATATTAAGTGGGCTCTAATTGACCATACTACAGTGAGTCGCAGTGTCCCTAGTGTCCAGATTGTTACAGCATTTGGAGCATTGGATTAAACTACAATAAGTTGGCACACGGCGAGTCGTTTATGTGCATACATTCATGGAGTACAGCTTGAGCTGAATAAATATTAAATACCCTTGAGCTGGGAAAGAAGGTCCAGGAAGACAACATAATTTCTGGAATAATGTAGGGTAATTAGCTAAGTAAAGTGAATCAAATGTACACAGAGCCCACTGGAAATGGAAATTCAGCTTTATCAAAACTAACCATGTCAGGATGGAGAGTGACATTTAACACAACCGATTTACATTGATTACATTAATGCACAATCCTGTGATAGCAGGAAATATTTGAGAAAGAAAGAGGCAAGGAATAATGGTGGCTGGGCAACAGTTCTGAAATGAGGGCTCCACTCTTCTAATGTTCGCATCATTGCTAATCAGCATGGTTAGAGGTTCTATAGCTAGTAAAAAGGACAGAGTAAAGATGTTAGTCTTGATGAATTCCGCAATATACCCCAATATTTTCAAATAAGAGCAAATATACATCCCACAAGGGGACTGGTAAAGAGTTCCAGGTATGAAGATTAGGACCTAAAAACCAACAAATCTAGACATAGTGTAAGAAATCCCGCATGACTGTACCGAAAGCTTTGAAAATATCTAGCTAATACAAAAATCCCAGAATGCTTTTCTGGTGGATAAGATGAATCAGTTGAGTGACTTTACAAACATAATTGCTGGCCTGGGGAAGGGAACAAATGCAACCTGTGGTTTAGGGCGTACAGGAAATGATTGGCGTTGGGTTGCCAGTATTTTGTTAGTGATTTCATTTCCAAGTTTATCAAAGAGATTGGAAGATAGTTTGAAATATCAGTTGTATTTTTGTCAGGTTTCAAAATCATTGTGCTAGTCACAGATAAAGAAAAAAAGATACAAGTTATTAACTTTTTAAAGAAAATTAAGAACTATATTTTATCATCTCATTACTTTTTACAAGCCACAGACAGACTAAAAGGATCCCCCTCAACACTGGTTTGTGCGCCACACAGGGGGGATAGGGGAAGAGACTGACTGTGTTGATTCGAACCTAGGTCCTGTTGGCCTTGTGGGTTTTTAAATGAGAATCATATAAAGTTACTTAGAAGAGATTGATGGAGCCACCAATTAAATTGAGGTTGGGGTAGTAAAAAAGAGATTAGCACTCAAACAAAGAATGGCCAGGCCAGGGAAGGGAAGATTAAGGCCCTGGAGAAAGACAGAAAAATATTGTCAATAAATAAAGACATGGTCTTTACCATTTCTTTTCATGCAGTAAATCTACACACTGCATCCAACCAAGCAGAATGAGGCAATATGCCAGGAACAAAGAAACAGAAAAATGCTAGGGAGGTCAGGAGAAATCTCCCTGGGGATCAGGGAAGCAAAGATCCCATGCTCAAATCACAGGACAAGAAGAAGCAGTGGATTTGAGGGAGGTAACTCTCTTCCATATCAGCGAGAGACAAGAAGACCTTGTCTATGTATAGGAGCCACCTCTGCTGGAACATCTGAAGGTAATAGCTGCAGAAACTCCAGTGTCCTGTAGACCTCATAAAGAGAAGTGATAATATGGGATTTGCCTTTGTATTGGAAAACCAACATAAAGGGGAAAATACCAGGTGTACTTGAAAGGACGGGTCTTCATGGTTGAAAGACAGGGTTGAAGAAGTAAAAATTAACATGGGAATCCTGTTCTGCTAATTAGTAACACTGCACTGAATCAGGATTTAGGAATGCAGGTCAAACTGAGTGAGAATAGAAGTGCCAAACATTGTGCAGATGGAACAAGTTGCCCCTATTATCTATTACACTGTTATCCCAATCAAATTTGAATCATAGCTTAGTGTCCCGGACCCTTAAGCCTAGTACACTCCTCTAGCTCAGGTCAGAGCCGCTGTACTAACAATCTGATGTTAGTATAGCAATCTCCCCTGTTGTTCTATTGTGTTCTAACAGGGGGACGGCCCTTCTGCCAGAACACCCCAGTTAGTAGTGGTCATGAATGAGGTAAAACCTTCCGGAGATCGAGTGGTTAAACCTCTCCACGAGAATTTTAGTGCAGTTAAAATCTATTTTGCATGTTCTCTAGAAAAGCCTGCCTTTTCTAGAAACAGGGGAGAGCTTCTGAACTTCGGCAATTAATATTTGCTTTCAAGATTCTAAACTCAAACTCCTTCTTCAGAGGCTTTTACACTGAGCCAATTTCCAATATTCAGCCATCTAAACACATTTATGATAATACACACATAGACCTCACATAAAATTGATAGCCCAGCTGCCAAAGCTGACAAAAAGCTGTATTCTTGTGACAGGTTACAAGCCCACAATAAAGAGGCAGTCACTGACATGTTTCAAGGCTCCACCTCTTCCTCAGTTTTAGCGAGAATCTTTTTGCTCTTTTCTTAGCTGTTGGTCCACCTGAGATTAATGACATTATGCCTTAAATTTAAGCTTTCAATAAAATTGATTCTAGTGTTTTTCTATCTGTTCTATCATTTATATATGTAAATAAATGTCTAATCTGGTGTGCTTTGTGTTCTTTGTTGTTAATGTCTAGCCTTTCTTTGTCTGTGAGATTTATTTGTTATTATGAGTTATTCACCTTTAAAACGCTAAAATCTACATCTCTCTTATGAAATGGTGCCCACTACGGTATCTCTATTTAAGTTGTGACTTGTCTATGATTTTTAGAAAGGTTACAAATATAAATGCATTAGATAATTTTCTCCCACTTTTTTATTTGCAAAAATGTTACTTGTTTTTGCAGCTACTTCTAGATATTTAAAAACACTGCTTCTCAAATTTGGCTTTGTAACAGCTGTAGCAATTGGATGGAACCCAGTGGAAATAGATTTTAGGATGTTCCGCTTTCTCTGCAGCATCATTATGTTTTGACACTACCATTGTCCCTAGGTACAGTATATATTCAGATTTCCTGTTGTAATGTTAAAGGATATTTTGGTTAAAGATAGAGACTTAATTACAATTTGCAATGTTTTAAATATGTATTTTAGTCATGAAACATTTAATTCTTGAACTGGAAATTTAATTAGAAGGCTTTAATTTAACAAAAAGTTAAACGAAGGCTCAGTGATGGCTTCTGTTCTTTATATTTGCCCATACTTATTTATAAATCTTAAAAAATGTTCATTTACACAGAGTAATTTCTTCTTTCAGTTAAAGTTTGCCTTTAAGGTTGGAAACTAATTTGAAAGTTTGGCTGTACATTTATATTTGATTATCATGCTTAGTAAACTAAAGCATACAAAAAAAGACAGTTTTTCTTGAATAATACATTTTACTAAGAGTCATAAATTAATCTTTACTTCTGAAATGATATAAATATAAGCAATGACTTCTTCAAGACCAATGCATTGCTATGAATCTAAAAAAAAAATATTGTTTTCTGATAGCAGAGAAAGTGTGGTAAATTACTTGCATCACTGCAGTTCTGGGAAATGTAATTCTCTTCTTAAGCAATCATTTTTAAAAGCTACAGTTTGCCAGAGTGACTTGCTGATAGTTGTCACTTTCTCAAGATTGACCTAACTTACTTAGTTTTTTCTCAAAACATTTACCTAGCATGGATAAAAAGCTAGACATTGGACCCCCAATCTTTACAACTACAGCTGTTGTAAACATAATAATTTTGTGTACCTTTTCAACAACTTCTTCAGGGAAACTGTCTTTTTTTAACTGTGTAAGGGGTCGATCTTTGGTGTGTTCTCACTGTGCATTTTATTTGTGATAGCAGATATCTGAAGTTATTAGGAGGATCTCTTTTCTTGCATTAGAAAGACTGTTTTTAAGTCAGGCAGTGACCTGCCTAATTTTATCAGGCTGGTGTTTGGAGAGGAAGGTGCTGTAAGGATGGCAGACTGTGAAAAGTAATTTAGCACATACTCTTGTGTAAAAGGCTTGGTGAGTGGCAGCAAAAAACTGGGAAAAGGCTTAAAGAGTATAAAAGTGCATGAGCCACTTTACATGACAACCTACTCTTTAAAGGAACTGTAGTTTATTTTGGTCATCAAATATTATGACTTACTCACTTTGAAGCAATGTTAATGAGATATTTCAAGTGTATGCGCCCTGTGCAATATTTTAATTATTCCATTGCAATTACAATTTTTTTAAATGCCCTCTCTAGCTAATAGTTTTGTCTAACCTTATGCAGTTAAACTTCTTGATTAAAATCTGAAGAAATAATATGTCAACTCTTTCACTGACTGCACAGCAGACTTCCACTATAATTGAGAGAAATTGCTACCCAAAGGATCTTTAGCATGAAACATTTGCAGTATTCCTGCTGCTTCTAGTGCTTCATCTTGATTACCCCTAAAAGGCTACTGTATCCTGTGACATGGGGTTCGATTGGAGGGGCCCCAAGTCTAGTGGAGGACTATAAGACTGATACTCCCAAAAAAGTCAATTTCTAAAGAGTCTTTGGACAAAAACATTTATCAGTGGTTTTATTTCAGTGAAAGGGTCACTTACTGAGCAAATATATTTGCGCCCTATACAGAAGTTTTATAAAAGATTAGCTCTCATTGATGACATGTTTAATTACATGGATCACTTTCACAAGCAGGTAAGCCAAAAATGAATAAAGTGTCAGGGCCTGGATCAACTGCTGGTGGTACCGTAGTTTCCAGAGCAGAATGGTGTAGTTCCAGTAGCCACCTGTGAGTGTCTCCCAGTAGTCAGCTGATCATAGTAATGAGTCTCACAGGAAGCTGCTGCTTGGAAAGTATAAAACTCTTTCCCAAACTTCCTTAACCAGTTCAGTGTTTTGCCTCTGTGCTTTCCTACCTGGGTTTTGATGTGCTGCACCTGACCTTGATCCTCATTTCTGCTGAGATTCTGCTCCAATATCTGCATTCTCTGCCCTGCTGCTTCATAACTGCTCCCCTTATTCCTGAATGCCAGTTCTAGCCTCCTTCCCTATCCATCTCCTTGCAGCTCCTGCTTTATCCTGTTATCCATGTACCCCTTTTGTATATATTGTATTATAGTTAGGTTGTTAGGTATTTTGTCACCTGGTTTATGGTTCATGTATATCTTCTCTTTTGCTGTGTATTACTTTTGCTGGTGTTGGATAGGTTTTGTTTCAATATAAATACATTTTACTTAAATCATACACAGTTTGGTTTTAGCTTCCTAAGCACAGCTACACTGAACTGGTCACCCCTGCTGTTGCTGGATACCTGCACTCAGTATCCCTTACATAAAGTTTCCTGCTATGTAAAAGGGTTGCTAGCACTACAGAAGCCTGCACTGTTTCCAAGTTGCTGCAATGCTGAGTACCTAATGCTTTGCGTCAGGTGGTAGCCAGTTAACCAGTCTTCTGCTGTTGCCTGATGCCTCATTAAAATGATTTATTTCTACAACATACCAATCTTTTTACCCAGGCAGACCCATAATTACCCTTCTGGTACAGTTGTGGCCACCATAAGCTTACTCTTTTATACAGCAGCCCCCAGAATCACTTCCGGCCATGAAGTAATATCCAAACATTCAGTGCCCAAAAGTTTAGGGTGGCTATTAGTTTAAAGCAAACCCCTTCAAAAGATGACACGTGTCCATTATATAAGGATATCACTGACAGTTATCAAGAACAGATGAGAAATATGTTGAGTATGGCAGAGTGGTGTGAGCCAAAGTATCAGTTTACTAAGTCACTGTCTTCTTGCAACCTCCAGTGAGTGAGAGTGCACTTGTGTATGCCAGAGTCCTGGAGAAACCATTGTGACTGGGGTGCCTCTAGCTAGGAGATTGTATTTTTTAAGCTCCTAGGTAAATTGTTTGTCTTAACTGAACAGTATTTTTATTTTACTGGCCCCAGGGTGAAGAGTAAGTTAACTGGCCTAGTGAAAGACCAGCCATGTGGTAACCCTATTTGTAGCAAAAACATCCCCACAAAACCTCACAGCAGTGCAAGCAATAATGATCTGCAAAGTTAAAAGTGCAATAACCCATAGCAACTGTCAATATTTCTACTTACAGTAGTCAGACCAGTAAATATATGAATTTCAATTACTTGCAGTGGGTTGCTGCACTTTGCTCATAATCATTGTGCTTTGCATGGTTTTTCCTTTTTAGCTCCCATAGAAGCATTGATACTGAATGAGGGATGAAAGAGAAGGAATATAAGAGAAAGTTAAAGCGGGGGTCCACCTATCTATCGTTTTTTTTTTTTTTTGAGTTCATTCACAAACTTTTCTTCTCAGCATTACATACTCACATATTGTGTGTAATATGTCCGCCTGTGTCAGAATTCGTCAGAAAGAATAACTTATATTATTCACTGCAGGCGGTTTCCATCTTCATTGTGGGCATTTAAAGCCCACAAGCATTTATTTCCTGGTTGTGGTGAATGCTGTGCTCCCAGCATTCACCGCTCGTTCCCGCACATGCTCAGTGGCATCCTGGGAAGCCTGAGACTAGCTCCCAGGAGTCTGGGAGAGGCTAGAAACACGCCTACCCCCACGGGAGGAGAACCAGGAAGTGCAAAGAAGAATAGAAAAATAAAAGGTAATTACGTCGATTTAAATTTTTTTTAAATGGCATGTCAGCATCTAGACAAGGAAGAGAATACATACAGATATTGTTCAAAATTTGGGTGGAACCCCGCTTTAAGTGCATAAAGCAGTAGAAAAAAGCAGTAGAAAAAATAGTGTTTAGTAAAGGAACTTGGGGTGAATATTTGGTATCCCATTTCCAGCAGGTCTGGTTTCTGTGGACCTACTGGTGCGGCAACTGTTCTTATATGCATCAAATGGTTCAGACTGATTAGAAAAATAATTGGACTTTTTCCACTTAGTTTAATTTTCCATTTGAATAAAAGTGGGAATGAAAGTGCTATCCACATGTATTAGAAGGTATATTGTAAACAAAACAATTTTTTCTATAATATATTGTAAAAAAAATATCAAATCGACTTTAGTTCAGATACTAAAAATGTAACATTTAATACCAAAGTTGAATTTTGTTTTCGAAACCAAGATCAGCATTGATAAATAGCACTCAATTAATCTAGTACTATTAAACAAGTATGTCATTTGTTAAAAGAAAACTACATGTATTATTACTTCACAATATTAATTCCATTTAAATGTCTGCCTCTAAATAAAGTATTTCATATTATGTTCCTGGCAAATTCATGTTCCTCTGCTGCCAAGAACAATACTTAACAATTCAAAAGGAAAAGAAAATTGAAAGTACTGTAAAAGCTTCGGCAGCACATACAACTTTATAAACAGCACAGAGTAAATAAACAACACATCTCCTTGCATCTAAAGTAATCATTTTCTAAATCCATGGATATTGCAATAGAATCAGAGGAATAAATACATAATGTTATACAGTATGTAAAGAGTTAAAGGACCTTTAAAATGAACCTTTACATTAAAGTTTATATATAGGCATTACACAAACTCACCCCAAACCTCCCTGTCCCCTCTAGATCATATTACAGCATTTTTTTCTTACCTTGCTTTTGTAGTGAAAAAAACTGTTTTTGTTAATTTCTAAAACATCATTACCAGGTTTGTAAAATTCTTACCAGGGCAATTCCTTTGCCTCCAAAACTGTATTTCCCAAGAGCCCTTTCCTACACACAGTGTGTGGGAGACTCTAAGGTTCACACTTCGGCATTTTAAATTGCTGGCAGATTTGCCGCAAATCTGCACGCGATTTGAAAGCACTGATGGGTGAATGATAGATTGCAGGACTCACATTTGAGATGTCATTCATTTGAATAACACCTCAATTCACGGGTCTGCCGCAATTGTCGTACGATAAATCATGCTGCAATCGTAGAAACATGCATTGCGGGAAGCTTGTCACCCAAAAAATTTCAGGAGCTACTTTTGGGCGACATGCTTCCTGCGATGTGTGTTGCCGCAATTGCAGCGCTATTTATCGCACACCAATCGTGGCAGACCTGTGCCGTGATTTGAGATGTCATTCAAATAAATGGCATCTCAAATGTGAGTCCGACGATTTGTCATTCACACATCAGCACTTTCAAATTGCGGGCAGATTTGTGGCAAAATCTGCAAGCGATTCAAAACACTCAAGTGTGAATGCAGCCTTAGGCCTCATGTAAACTGCAGCTGGTAAACTAAAGTTTAGGAGCAGTTGGGCGTTTTTTTCAGCAACCCCTGAACTCTCCTCAATGTTATCTTATCAGTACTTATACACTCAGTAGTTTATAGTAGTTTAGAGGCGGTGGAGAGCAGACCTCTGTAGCAGCTCCCTGAAGCAGCTCCGGCCATCCGGCCACTCAGCTCCGGCCATTCGGCCATCCATCTTGGACCCTTGGATCCTCCTGATCCCCTTGAAGCGGCCACCGCCCCCCCCGGCCTACATCCGAGGGCCACATCCAGCCAGCCGGCCGGCCGCTTAGGATACCGCGGCCCCGGCCAGCTCCTCTGCTAACCGGTATCTCACCACCGCCTCTCCTCCGATTATCCGACCACCAGCACCACCAGCTCCGGCATCCTATCACCCTTCCGGGAATCCTCGTACGCTTCTCCGGAATCCCTCCTCCCACCTTCTCCGGGTGCTGCACTCAGCCAGCAGGCCAGCCGCTCAGGACCCTCTGCGGCCCGGCATAACTCCAGCGGCTAGCTCGGCAGGACATCACTACCACCCACACTTCAGCCTCGGTCTACCGGCCTCCCAGCCCGGCATCCAGCCACCTATCCCCGGTTCCAGTCTCAGCCGCCGCTCCTTCTAGCGGTACACTAGGATTCCCCCCCCCACTGACCTCCTCCGGGCGCTGCACTTAGCCAGTCCGGCCGGCCGCTCAGGACAATCCGTGGCTCCGGCGCAGCTCTGGCTGCCTGCCGGCAGCACATTCACTGCCGCTCCTCACACCACCGCCTGGTAGCTCGTCCGGCGGACCCGCGCCCCCCTCCTGCCAGCCTATCCACCGGTTCCACCCGCCCACTACAGCAGAAGGGCCCGGGTAACCACGCTAGAACAGCCCGCGGCTTGGGCCTAGCCGGCGGCCATCTTAGTACTCCTATTGCCGGCCTGTTCACCGCTCGGGCCTAGTCGGCGGCCATCTTGCTACACCTAGGCTGAATGATACAGCCTCTGGGCCTCCCTCCCTAGGCCGCAAGCACTCCGGCCGCATCACCTCCTGACTTGACCCCCCCTCCCCCGGACACCTCCGCAGCTGCTGTCTAGGGATGAGCCGAACACCCCCCGGTTCGGTTCGCACCAGAACCCGCGAACGGACCGCAAGTTCGCACGAACGTTAGAACCCCATTGACGTCTATGGGACTCGAACGTTCGAAATCAAAAGTGCTCATTTTAAAGGCTAATTTGCATGGTATTGTCCTAAAAAGGGTTTGGGGACCCGGGTCCTACCCCAGGGGACATGTATCAATGCAAAAAAAACTTTTAAAAACGGCCGTTTTTTCGGGAGCAGTGATTTTAATGATGCTTAAAGTAAAAAAAAAAAAGTGAAATATTCCTTTAAATATCGTACCTGGGGGGTGTCTATAGTATGCCTGTAAAGTGACGCGTGTTTCCCATGTTTAGAACAGTCCCTGCACCAAATGTCATTTTTAAAGGAAAAAATCTCATTTAAAACTGCTTGCGGGTTTAATGTCATGTCGGGTCATGGCAATATGGATGAAAATCAGTGAGACAAACGGCATGGGTACCCCCCAGTCCATTACCAGGCCCTTTGGGTCTTGTATGGATATTAAGGGGAACCCCGCACCCAAATTAAAATAAGGAAAGGTCCCTATATACTCTGAACAGCAGTATTCAGGCGGTGCAAACAAGACAGGGACTGTAGGTTTGTTGTTAAGTAGAATCTGTTTGTAATTTTGAACATTTTTAATGTGTTTAGCTCCAGCCAAAAAATCTTTTCTAAGCTTTTTGGAAAACATAGGGAAGGGTTATCACCCCTGTGACATTTGTTTTGCGTCTTTCCTCCTCTTCAGAAGATTTCACCTCACTTTTTTGTCCCAATGAAAAATGTTTTTTGAAAATTTGGGTTTTTTTGTGGAACAAGGATTGGAAAGCATCAGTGGAAAGGAGAAATTGTTTTCCCATATTAACTCTTACAGGAGAGAATTTCCCTTCCTTAGGGGTAGATTTCATCTCACTTCCTGTTGTCTCCTTCCGTTTGCAAGTAGGAGTCGTTTGTAAGTTAGATGTTTGAAAGTAGGGTCCTGCCCTATATACTCAGCAGAAATTTGGGCCTTAGGTGTTGCTGTGGCCAAAACACTGTAAGCCCTCACAGGGCCCTGCTGTGAAATATTAGATCAAGAATTGTAATTACATGCCCCTGTTGAACAGGAGCTGAAAAATTAGGCCTTAGGCACTGGTGCTGGTGCCACAACACTGCAACCCCTCACAGACACTCTAGTTGGAACGCAGGAACGAGCCCTGCTGCAAAGTATTGCATCAAAAATTGTAATTACACGCCCCTGTTAGACAGGGGCAGAAAAATTGGGCCTTAGGCACTGGTGCTGGTGCCACAACACTGCAACCCCTCACAGACACTCTAGTTGGAACGCAGGAACGAGCCCTGCTGCAAAGTATTGCATCAAAAATTGTAATTACACGCCCCTGTTAGACAGGGGCAGAAAAATTGGGTCTTAGGCACTGGTGCTGGTGCCACAACACTGCAACCCCTCACAGACACTCTAGTTGAAACGCAGGAACAAGCCCTGCTGCAAAGTATTGCATCAAAAATTGTAATTACACGCCCCTGTTAGACAGGGGCTGAAAAATTGGGTCTTAGGCACTGGTGCTGGTGCCACAACACTGCAACCCCTCACAGACACTCTAGTTGGAACGCAGGAACGAGCCCTGCTGCAAAGTATTGCATCAAAAATTGTAATTACACGCCCCTGTTAGACAGGGGCAGAAAAATTGGGTCTTAGGCACTGGTGCTGGTGCCACAACACTGCAACCCCTCACAGACACTCTAGTTGAAACGCAGGAACAAGCCCTGCTGCAAAGTATTGCATCAAAAATTGTAATTACACGCCCCTGTTAGACAGGGGCTGAAAAATTGGGTCTTAGGCACTGGTGCTGGTGCCACAACACTGCAACCCCTCACAGACACTCTAGTTGGAATGCAGGAACGAGCCCTGCTGCAAAGTATTACATCAAAAATTGTAATTACACGCCCCTGTTAAACAGGGGCTGAAAAATTGTGCCTTAGGCACTGGTGGTGGCGCCCAGAACCAAAAATGTTCTTACAAGCTATCAGCGTGATGATTGAGGAGGAAGAGGATAATTACTCAGGGATAGTCACTCAGCATCAGCATAGGCAGTCTTTGAAGGGATCTGAGATTTCAAAAAAAATTATTCGGTTACATCTGCATCAGGTGCTTGGTAGCTGGTGGTGATCCAAGACTGATTCATTTTTATGAAGGTCAGCCGATCGACCGAGTCGGTGGACAGACGCACCCTGTGATCGGTTACCACGCCTCCAGCAGCACTGAATGTGAGTTCCGAAAGAACGCTGGATGCAGGACAGGCCAGTAGCTCAATTGCATACTGTGCAAGCTCTGGCCAGTGATCCATCCTCAAGACCCAGTAACCCAGAGGATTTTCGGTGGGAAAGGTGTCCAAGTCTGATCTTGCCCCTAGGTATTCCTGCACCATGTAAAACAGACGCTGGCGATGGTTGCTGGAACCGATCATACCTTGGGGCTGCGGACCAAAAAATTGTCTGAACGCATCGGTCAGACGGCCACCTTCTCCACCGCTCCTTCTTTGACTGACCGAAGCCTCAGCAACACGTTGTCCAGAAACAGGAGTTTGTAACCTCCCAGTCTCTGGGAACGCGTTGCACAGACCTTTCTGCAAGGCCTCCCGAAGATGTTTCATCCTCTGCTCCCTCTGCGATGGCAAGATAAGGTCCGCAACCTTACCCTTGTAACGTGGATCAAGGAGGGTTGCCAGCCAGTATTGGTCCTTCTCCTTGATACCACGAATACGAGGATCCTTACGCAGGCTTTGCAGGATCAGGGAGGCCATGCAGCGTAGGTTTGCTGAGGCATTCGGTCCGGAGTCCTCTGGGTCACTAAGGACAACAACGTCCGCAGCCACCTCCTCCCAGCCACGTACAAGTCCATGTGTTCCTTGGGACTGATCCCTTAAAGACTGCTGATGCTGAGTGCCAGGCTCCACCTCCATACTGACACAATCTTCCTCCTCCTCCTCCTCCTCGTCCTCTTCCTGTGTGATCGGCGGGCACGCAGGAACACTGTCTGGATAAAGGGGGCCTGGAGAGCTAAGGAAGTCCTCCTCTTCCTGCCTCTGTTCTGCCTCAAGTGCCCTGTCCATTATTCCACGCAGCGTGTGCTCCAACAGGTGGACAAGGGGGACAGTGTCACTGATGCATGCACTGTCAGTGCTCACCATCCTCGTGGCCTCCTCGAATGGTGACAGGACAGTGCATGCATCCCTGATCATGGCCCACTGGCGTGGGGAAAAAAAACCAAGGTCCCCTGACCCTGTCCTGGTGCCATAGTTGCACAGGTACTCATTGATGGCCCTCTGCTGCGTGTGCAGCCGCTGCAGCATGGCCAACGTCGAGTTCCACCTGGTGGGCATGTCACAGATTAGGCGGTTCTTGGGCAGGTTAAACTCCTTGTGGAGGTCCGTCAGCCGAGCACTGGCATTATATGACCGGCGGAAATGCACAGAGACTTTCCTGGCCTGCCTCAGGACATCCTTTAAGCCCGGGTACCTGCCCAAGAACCGCTGCACCACCAAGTTAAGGACGTGAGCCAAACAGGGCACATGGGTCAGTTGTCCCTGTCGGAGGGCAGAGAGGAGGTTGGTGCCATTGTCGCAAACCACCATTCCTGCCTTAAGTTGGCGTGGCGTCAACCACCTCTGAACCTGCCCCTGCAGAGCTGACAGAACCTCTGCCCCAGTGTGGCTCCTGTCCCCCAAGCACACCAGCTCAAGCACCGCATGGCATCTTTTGGCCTGCGTACTTGCGTAGCCCCTTGAACGCCTACGGAGCACCGCTGGTTCCGAGGAAGAGGCCATGGAGGAAGAAGAAGAGGAGGGGGTGGAGGAGAGAGGTGTGTCACAATCAGCATTTTGGAGGCGTGGTGGCGGAACAACCTCCAACACTACTGCACCTTGTCCTGCATCCTTCCCAGCTGCCAGCAGAGTCACCCAATGCGCCGTGAAACTTAAGTAACGTCCCTGTCCATGCCTGCTGGACCATGAGTCAGCGGTAATATGCACCTTACCGCTGACCGCCCTGTCCAGCGAGGCATGGACATTGCCTTCCACATGCCGGTAGAGAGCCGGAATCGCCTTCCGTGAGAAAAAGTGGCGTTTGGGTACCTGCCACTGAGGAACCGCACATTCCACAAACTCACGGAAGGGGGCAGAGTCTACCAACTGAAAAGGCAGCAGTTGAAGTGCTAGCAATTTTGCCAAGCTAGCATTCAACCGCTGGGCATGTGGATGGCTGGGAGCAAACTTCTTTCGGCGGTGCAGCAGCTGGGGCAGGGAAATTTGCCTGGTACAATCTGACGTCGGTGTACCAAAAGCAGATTGCCCACAAGTACTTGGCTGTGACACACCTAATTCTACACCTTCATTCCTCTCACTGCAGGTCTCAGAGAGGACTGAAGGTCTAGTGGGGTTGGAAATCTCAGCTGATGAGGAGCAAGGAGAGATCGTCTTTGTTCTTTGGTGTGGGTCTTTTAGATACGCTTGCCAACAAACTGCATGGCAGGTCAACATATGTCTGGTCAAGCATGTGGTACCCAAGCGGGAGATGTTTTGGCCACGCGAGATACGCTTGAGACATATGTTGCAAATAGCAGCGGTGCGATCTGATGCACTCGTCTCAAAAAAGGCCCACACCAAAGAACTTTTTGAATAACGCGCAGAGACTGCAGCGCCCTGCACATGTGGAGCTTTGGGGTGTGATGCAGTCAATGTGCTGCCCTTAGGCTGGCCCCTGGAGGGCATCCTGCCTAGTTGGTGATGTGCCACCTCCTCCTCCTCCTCCTCCTCCTCCTCTCTCCTATCAGGCACCCACGTTGAGTCAGTGACCTCATCATCCCCTCCCTCCTCATCACTGGAGCA
Organism: Lithobates clamitans; assembly: GCA_037952925.1. NCBI lineage: Eukaryota > Metazoa > Chordata > Amphibia > Anura > Ranidae > Lithobates > Lithobates clamitans. The sequence goes on along the minus strand of JBBGZY010000304.1, from coordinate 12,020,931 downwards.
AACCTGGCAGTATGCTGCAGCAGGGGGAGCATGACTGCCAGATTGCTGTCCTTCTTGGGCACCCCCTCTGTCCGTGCTCATGTTACTGCCTTCATTGAGCTCAGTATCATCATCAGAGCCTTCCAAACGCTGGGCATCCTCCTGGAGCATGTACCCAACACTGTGGTCAAACAGTTCGAGGGAATCCTCATGAGGACATGGTGGAGCTAGGGAAGGAGTCACTGATGACATTGAGCTGAGGGAAGAGGCCGCTGCTTTGCCAGACAAAGCACCCTGGGCATGGGTGAGAGAGGATGAGGAGGATGAGGACGGCTTGGTCATCCACTCGACCAAGTCTTCCGCATGTTGCGGCTCAACACGGCCAGCTGCCGAAAAAAAGGCCAAGCGTGTCCCATGGCCACGTGCTGATGAGGATGCACCGTCTCCACGACCAGCACTAGACACAGAGCCTGCTTGCCCTCTCTTATTGGCTTGTGACTGTCTGCCTCTCCTTCTTGGCCTTCCAGACATACTAATGGCCTGTAGCTGCACTAAGCTGGGATAGAACACCTGTAATTTTCTTAAGGTAGCTTTATATACTGTAACCAGACAAGCCTGCCTGTCAGTAGGAAGATAACAGGAACGGATCTAGCTGAACACTGTGAGCAGGACGCACTGTACTAAATGTAAATAGTCTAGCTGCCTGACCGTGGTACTAATAGGATCAAAAAGAACACCTGTAATTTTCTTAAGGTAGCTTTATATACTGTAACCAGACAAGCCTGCCTGTCAGTAGGAAGATAACAGGAACGGATCTAGCTGAACACTGTGAGCAGGACGTACTGCACTAAATGTATATAGCAGGAACGGATCTAGCTGAACACTGTGAGCAGGACGCACTGCACTGAATGTAAATAGCAGGAACGGATCTAGCTGAACACTGTGAGCAGGACGCACTGCACTAAATGTAAATAGCAGGAACGGATCTAGCTGAACACTGTGAGCAGGACGCACTGCACTGAATGTAAATAGCAAGAACGGATCTAGCTGAACACTGTGAGCAGGACGCACTGTACTAAATGTAAATAGTCTAGCTGCCTGACCGTGGTACTAATAGGATCAAAAAGAACACCTGTAATTTTCTTAAGGTAGCTTTATATACTGTAACCAGACAAGCCTGCCTGTCAGTAGGAAGATAACAGGAACGGATCTAGCTGAACACTGTGAGCAGGACACACTGTACTAAATGTAAATAGTCTAGCTGCCTGACCGTGGTACTAATAGGATCAAAAAGAACACCTGTAATTTTCTTCAGGTAGCTTTATATACTGTGACCAGACAAGCCTGCCTGTCAGTAGGAAGATAACAGGAACGGATCTAGCTGAACACTGTGAGCAGGACGCACTGTACTAAATGTAAATAGTCTAGCTGCCTGACCGTGGTACTAATAGGATCAAAAAGAACACCTGTAATTTTCTTAAGGTAGCTTTATATACTGTAACCAGACAAGCCTGCCTGTCAGTAGGAAGATAACAGGAACGGATCTAGCTGAACACTGTGAGCAGGACACACTGTACTAAATGTAAATAGTCTAGCTGCCTGACCGTGGTACTAATAGGATCAAAAAGAACACCTGTAATTTTCTTAAGGTAGCTTTATATACTGTAACCAGACAAGCCTGCCTGTCAGTAGGAAGATAACAGGAACGGATCTAGCTGAACACTGTGAGCAGGACGTACTGCACTAAATGTATATAGCAGGAACGGATCTAGCTGAACACTGTGAGCAGGACGCACTGCACTGAATGTAAATAGCAGGAACGGATCTAGCTGAACACTGTGAGCAGGACGCACTGCACTAAATGTAAATACCAGGAACGGATCTAGCTGAACACTGTGAGCAGGACGCACTGCACTGAATGTAAATAGCAAGAACGGATCTAGCTGAACACTGTGAGCAGGACGCACTGTACTAAATGTAAATAGTCTAGCTGCCTGACCGTGGTACTAATAGGATCAAAAAGAACACCTGTAATTTTCTTAAGGTAGCTTTATATACTGTAACCAGACAAGCCTGCCTGTCAGTAGGAAGATAACAGGAACGGATCTAGCTGAACACTGTGAGCAGGACACACTGTACTAAATGTAAATAGTCTAGCTGCCTGACCGTGGTACTAATAGGATCAAAAAGAACACCTGTAATTTTCTTCAGGTAGCTTTATATACTGTAACCAGACAAGCCTGCCTGTCAGTAGGAAGATAACAGGAACGGATCTAGCTGAACACTGTGAGCAGGACGCACTGTACTAAATGTAAATAGTCTAGCTGCCTGACCGTGGTACTAATAGGATCAAAAAGAACACCTGTAATTTTCTTCAGGTAGCTTTATATACTGTAACCAGACAAGCCTGCCTGTCAGTAGGAAGATAACAGGAACGGATCTAGCTGAACACTGTGAGCAGGACGTACTGCACTAAATGTATATAGCAGGAACGGATCTAGCTGAACACTGTGAGCAGGACGCACTGCACTGAATGTAAATAGCAGGAACGGATCTAGCTGAACACTGTGAGCAGGACGCACTGCACTAAATGTAAATACCAGGAACGGATCTAGCTGAACACTGTGAGCAGGACGCACTGCACTGAATGTAAATAGCAGGAACGGATCTAGCTGAACACTGTGAGCAGGACGCACTGCACTGAATGTAAATAGCAGGAACGGATCTAGCTGAACACTGTGAGCAGGACGCACTGCACTGAATGTAAATAGCAGGAACGGATGTAGCTGAACACTGTGAGCAGGACGCACTGCACTAAATGTAAATACCAGGAACGGATCTAGCTGAACACTGTGAGCAGGACGCACTGCACTGAATGTAAATAGCAGGAACGGATCTAGCTGAACACTGTGAGCAGGACGCACTGCACTGAATGTAAATAGCAGGAACGGATCTAGCTGAACACTGTGAGCAGGATGCACTGCACTGAATGTAAATAGCAGGAACGGATCTAGCTGAACACTGTGAGCAGGACGCACTGCACTAAATGTAAATACCAGGAACGGATCTAGCTGAACACTGTGAGCAGGACGCACTGCACTGAATGTAAATAGCAGGAACGGATCTAGCTGAACACTGTGAGCAGGACGCACTGCACTAAATGTAAATACCAGGAACGGATCTAGCTGAACACTGTGAGCAGGACGCACTGCACTGAATGTAAATAGCAGGAACGGATCTAGCTGAACACTGTGAGCAGGACGCACTGCACTGAATGTAAATAGCAGGAACGGATCTAGCTGAACACTGTGAGCAGGACGCACTGCACTAAATGTAAATAGCAGGAACGGATCTAGCTGAACACTGTGAGCAGGACGCACTGCACTGAATGTAAATAGCAGGAACGGATCTAGCTGAACACTGTGAGCAGGACGCACTGCACTAAATGTAAATACCAGGAACGGATCTAGCTGAACACTGTGAGCAGGACGCACTGCACTGAATGTAAATAGCAGGAACGGATCTAGCTGAACACTGTGAGCAGGACGCACTGCACTGAATGTAAATAGCAGGAACGGATCTAGCTGAACACTGTGAGCAGGACGCACTGCACTAAATGTAAATACCAGGAACGGATCTAGCTGAACACTGTGAGCAGGACGCACTGCACTGAATGTAAATAGCAGGAACAGATCTAGCTGAACACTGTGAGCAGGACGCACTGCACTAAATGTAAATACCAGGAACGGATCTAGCTGAACACTGTGAGCAGGACACACTGCACTGAATGTAAATAGCAGGAACGGATCTAGCTGAACACTGTGAGCAGGACACACTGCACTAAATGTAAATAGTCTAGATAGAAGATAACAGGAACGGATCTAGCTAAACTGAATACAGTGTATATATATATATGCAACACCTGGGATGCATATATATACACAATACACTGTAAGTGCAGCTAACTGACTGACTGTTCTGCCTAATCTATCTAACTCAAATCAAATGACACTGTCTCTCTCTCTCTCTATCTCTCAGCACACCGGAACACACACTACACAGGGCCGCCGTGCAGGCGGCCTTATATAGTGTGGGGTGTGTACTAAATCCCCTGAGCCATAATTGGCCAAAGCCACCCTGGCTTTGGCCAATTACAGCTCTCTCTACTGACGGCGCTGTGATTGGCCAAGCATGCGGGTCATAGTGCATGCTTGGCCAATCATCAGCCAGCAATGCACTGCGATGCCGCAGTGAATTATGGGCCGTGACGCGCCACACGAATTTGGCGCGAACGGCCCATATCGTTCGCAATTCGGCGAACGACCGAACAGCCGATGTTCGAGTCGAACATGGGTTCGACTCGAACACGAAGCTCATCCCTACTGCTGTCTAGCCACCCCGATCCAGCCGCTAGGTTGGTGGGACAGACCACGGCTGCGGCCCAGCCCCAGCAGCCACACACCCCCTCACCCTCTTCCAACAGAGCCTGTCCCCCTCCACACCTGGAACACCCCCCCGCTACTGGACCTCACCGCAGAGGGCACTGGTGACTGGTGATTTACCTGATCCCAATCCACCGCAGATCGCCCTAGATGCAGCCACCGCACCACCCACCATCCTACAGGTAAGCACTGAGCTCACTAGCAGTTGATCCAGGGGCCGAGTCCGATCGCCCCTCGGGGGGTCAGGAAGGAATTTTTTCCTCTGCTGCACTAATGGTTATCGCAGCAGAGGTTTTTTGCCTTCCTCTGGATCAACACCTCCGCCAGGACCTCCGCACCACATTAACCCATCACCCATACCACTCCAGAAGCAGTGGTGACCATCCGATCCCGAAATCCTCCCGCAAGCTCGTCATCGCTACATCAGTATCATCATCATCATTAGATCAACCTTCCTTCAACAACTCTGCCTCCTCTTCATGTGCAACTTCAAATACACAGCAGACGCCCTTCACAGGCTAAGAAACGCTGCCTCAATCTTGCCAACCGTCACTCAAAAAAGACTGAAAAGAGAACAATTACTAAGGAACAAGCCACAATCAACCATCGAAAACAGGGAGACATCGATCGAACCACAACAACTAGCATGTGCCATGATCAACACCAGATCTGCAGTCAAGCACAGGCTAGAACTTTACGACTTTATCATCGAAAACAACATTGACTGCCTCTTCATTACAGAAAGCTGGCTAACTCCGGACTGCAATCCTAGCTGAATTGGTGCCCAAAAACTACAGTATCCTACCTGAGCATAGAATAGGAAAAAAAGGAGGAGGCCTAGCAGTGATTTTCAAATTGCACCTTGGGTTCACCAAACCAGCGTCACAGAACTCAGTGCCCTTCATGGAAACTCTCTCACTGCATCTTCAAGCAACACCTCAAGACACCATTCACATACTACTATGCTACAGACCACCAGGACCAAAGACCAATCTCCTTACTCCACTCACCGAATTCTTCTCAATACACACCCTGAAAACCAAAAACCTGCTGGTACTTGGGGATTTTAACCTCTGGGCAAACTCTGCCCAAGACTGTATCGCAACCGCCTGCGTCAACCAAATGGAAGAACTGGGCCTGCAACAACTGATAAACGCTCCCACACACGGTTCAGGACACACTCTAGACCTCATCTTCAAACAGAATATGGACATCAACATACTGGACAACACTCCACTACCATGGACAGACCACCACGCTATCAAATTCAAAATCACCATCAACACCACCTCCCAAAAACAGAAACGGACAACAACAAACTGGAAAAGATCCCAGAAGAAACTACACTCCGAACTCTTCAAAACCACATTATCAAAAAAATATTTCTGCTAAACTCAAACCTATCAATGGAACAAACACTCAACTTCATAAACAAGGAAATACTACAAACAGCAGACTCAGTGGCGCCAAAATGGAAAACACCTATCCGCAATAAAAACTCGAGATGGTTTAATGCCACGCTCACCCTACTCAAGCAGGAACGTAGAAGAGCTGAAAGAGCATAGAGAAGAAATCCCACCAAGGAAAACCGTACCAACTACAAAGAACTTACTGTGAAATACCACAAGGCAATCTTCAAAGCCAAAAAAGAACATTTCTCGGACACCATCTCAACTGCCCTAAATCGTCCGCGAGAACTTTTCAAACTAGTCACTCAGTCAATGAACCCGACTTGCTTAGAGCCCCCCGGAAACAATACTCAAGAATTCTGCAATGAATTATCAGATTACTTCATCGACAAAATCGACAACATTCGGAAATCGATTCATCAGAAAAGAACAACCAACCTCATTCAACCAAAGCAAAAAGAAGATATTAACACGAACATCACGCAACCACCAAATTTTTCTTTGTCGCCTATCACCGCTGACACGACTATAAACATCATCAGAAGCCTTCGAGACAGCACATCCCCAAACGACATCATTCCCACTAAACTCCTTAAAGAATGTTCCGACATCCTGGCCCCTACTCTTACACACCTCATAAATCAATCATTTAAAGAAGGGACTGTACCAATCTCCCTCAAGCAAGGCTTCGTCAAACCTCTGCTGAAGAAACCCAATCTTGACCCTAAGGACCCCAACTGCTGCAGACCAATAACAAGCCTCAACACCATTTCCAAGATTATGGAGAAAGCAGTAGTACTGCAACTACAACGCCGCCTGGACACACACCAACTCCTGGACCCACTGCAATCAGGCTTCCGCCCGGGCCACGGCACAGAAGCAGCACTCCTCAAAATATGGGATGATGCCCTTGAAGCAGCAGATGACGGAGAATCTAGTCTCCTGGTACTGTTGGACCTCAGCACAGCATTTGATACAGTGAACCACAATACCTTACTTGTCTGCCTCTCAGAAGTGGCAGGGGCCACAGGTCCGGCGCTAAAATGGCTTGCATCCTTCCTAGAGAATCGCTCTCAGACAGTGAAACTAGGAACTTTCACCTCGGAAACCCGGGCAGTCTCCTGCGGAGTTCCCCAGGGCTCACCCCTGTCACCAGTGCTATTCAACATCTACATCCGCCCACTTCTCAATATCATCAGGAAAATGGACCTCTGTTTCCACTCATACGCCGATGACACCCAACTCTACTTTCGCATCACCGGACAAAAAAACCATCATCAACAATTAGGAGAATGCCTCAGTCCAATTGATGACTGGATGACCATCAGCTCCCTCAAACTTAACGGTTCAAAAACAGAACTTCTTCTCCTACATGCCAACAAAAATTCCAAAATGAAGACCCCGTGGACACCCCCCACCATCCACGGACAGACCATCGCTCCAAGCCTCAAAGCCAAGAGTCTCGGAGTCATCTTTGACTCAGGAATGACAATGGATGCTCAAATAGGATCAGTGGTGAGCAGATCTCACCATCTCCTCCGCCTCCTACGCAGACTCATCCCCTTCATCCCAGAAGAAGACAAACCGGCAGTTGTGGGAACAATCATCAACTCCCGACTCGACTACGCAAATTCGCTCTACATAGGACTACCCCAATATCAGCTTGCGCGCTTACAACTCATTCAAAACACAGCGGCAAGACTGTTAACAGGAAAAAAAACCCTGGGAATCTATTTCACCATCCCTAAAGTGCCTACACTGGCTAACCGTAAAGAATCGGATCAAATTCAAGACCCTCTGCTTCACCCACAAATGCATACAAGGAAACGCTCCGCTATATCTTCAGGAGAAAATAAAACACTACACACCCAATCGCAGCCTTCGATCAGCTAACCAAAACCTCCTCATCATTCCAAAATATTGTTACAAAGCAAAGGGAGAACGAAGATTCGCAGTCCAAGGACCTCGACTATGGAACGCTCTTCCGACCCACATCCGCATGGAAGAAAACCATCAGGCCTTCAGGAAAAAACTAAAGACCTTCCTCTTCTAAGAAGCTGGCAACAGAGAACGCATTCTAGCGCCTTGAGGCAATTTAGTTTTCATTTTCAGCGCTCTACAAATCCTTCATTCATTCATTCATTCATTCATTCATTCATTCATTCAGGCAGTTGAGGTTACAGGCATTTTTGTGAAAGCAGAAAAATCACGTTAAGGACTGTAGTTTACTGGCATTTCAAATGCCAAATGCTTGTAACTGCTTGTAACCATGCGTAACCATGGTAAACCATGTTTATGCTCATTTGCGTTTATAAACGTTTTTAAAGGGAAAAACATTTCTGATAATATTTGAACATAATAAAATGTTGAACAAAAATGCACATTTAACTACATGCTGTTCCCTGCATCAATGGATGAGTCCAGTAGCAACAAACTCTGGTCCTCTCATGCACTTTTCTATGTCTTCGGAGCCTCAACAACAGCAACATCAGGAGCATTTCCTCACACGTGCTCATGATGGGATCCAAAGTTATAGCACAAAAAATAAGATAGCGATCTACAAGCACACTGCTCTCTCTGCTGCTGCTCTTCTCTCACAGAATGGAATGTGGGCATAGTTAATAATTTACTTGTTTTTCATGCATTGTGGGCATTTGGGAGGGTCTCCTGAGGTTATCTTTAAAAAACGCTTCTAAACTCAAATGTTTTATAACTGCAGCTAAATTTGTTCGGTATGTAAAAGCTGTAAAACGGACATTTTTCACCATAGGTTTCCAGCGTTCAGAAGAGGTTTTCAACTGCCCTGTTTACATGAGTCTTATGCCCCGTACACACAGTCGGACATTGATCGGACATTCCGACAACAAGATCCTAGGATTTTTTCCGACGGATGTTGGCTCAAACTTGTCTTGCATACACCCGGTCAAACAAAGTTGTCGGAAAATCTGATCATTCTAAATGAGGTGATGTAAAGCACGTATGTCGGAACTATAAATGGGGCAGTAGCCAATAGCTGTCATCTCTTTATTTATTCTGAGCATGCGTGGCACTTTGTGCGTCGGACTTGTGTACACACGATCGGAAATTCCGACAACGGATTTTGTTGTTGGAAAATTTTATAGCCTGCTCTCAAACTTTGTGTGTCGGAAAATCCGATGGAAAATGTGTGATGGAGCCTACACACGGTCAGAATTTCCGACAACAGGGTCCTATCACACATTTTCAATCGGAAAATGGGCATTAAGGAGTCAAAGTAGCAACATTGTTTTTGCTGGAAAAGAAGTGACTGCACACATGTTGAGAGGGATGGGGTTGGGGGTGGGGGGGTTATAGGATAGGCAGAGTCTGTATTGAAGTAGGCAGGGCTTGCATTTCTGCTAGAGCAATGTTTTTTCTGTACTTGCAGACTTTTAAAGGGATAAAACATTGGAAAATATACATGGATTGCAGAGATTCTTTTTTAGCCACTTCCCACCCGCCATAAAGCAAAATTTTGGCCGGAAAGTGCTTGTATTATCCTGATGTTCAGCAGGATAAGCCACTAGCGCACACCCACGGGGGCACGCAGAGTGGCAATTGGTGGTGTGGTGTGTCAGTCTGACACACTGCATCACAATCTAGGTAAAGAGTCTATGATGTAGGCTCTTTACCATGAGATCAGCTGTGTCCAATCACAGCTGATCACAGTGTAAACAGGAAGAGGCGTTTATCGGCTTTTCCTCCACTCGCACTGACAGATGCGAGTAGTGGAGAGCCAATCAGCTGCTCTCCTGACAGGGGGGTCTGCACTGATAATCAGCGCATTGATTATCAGTGCAGACCCATCAAGGATGACCACTGGAGACCACCAGGGATGCCCACTGGAGACCATCAGGTAAGCCCACCAGGGATGCCAATCAGTGACATTCAGTACCCATTAGGAAGGCACTCTGTGCCCATCAGTGATTGCCCATTAGTGCCACCCATCAGTGCCACCTATCAGTGCCACCTATGAGTGCCCATCAGTGCCACCTATGAGTGCATCAGTGCCGCCTATCAGTGCCCATCAGTGCTGCATATCAGTGCCCATCAGTGCTACTTATCAGTGCCACCTATCAGTGCCCATCAGTGCTGCAAATAAGTGCCTCATCATCAGTGCCCACTCATCAGTGCCAATCAGTGCCCTATCCTACCCACACCTAACAACTGTATTTTAATTCTCTCCATCAGCTCATCCCCAAAGTTATTACCTTTTGTTCCACTTGACCCTCCCTTCTAGATTGTAAGCTCTAATGAGCAGGGCCCTCTAAACCCTCCTGCATTGATTTGTTTTGTAACTGTACTGTCTGCCTCCATGTTGTAAAGCACTGTGCAAACTGTTGGCGCTATATATATCCTGTGTAATAATAATAATAATAATAATAATCAGTGCCCATCAGTGCAGCCTCATCAGTGCTCATCAGTGAAGGACAAAACTTACTTATTTACAAAGTTTGTAACAGAAACAAAGAAAAACTTTTTTTTTCAATATTTTCAGTCTTTTTTTTATTTTGAGCGCAAAAAATAGAAACCCCAGTAGTAATCAGATACCACCAAAAGAAATCTCTATTTGTGGGAAAAAATGATACCAATTTCGTTTGGGTATAGTGTTGCATGACCGTGCAATTGTCATTCAAAATGCAACAGTGCTGAAAGCTGAATATTAGACTGGACAGGAAGGGGATGAAAGTGCCCTGTATTGAAGTGGTTAATCATTATATGTACCTTTGCCAGCCCAGGAGGATAAATACATACTGTCTACCCGGATCCAGCAATATTCACTATTCAGTTCCACTCAGAGGTCTGCAGGCTTTTGTCCAAAAAAAGTCCTACTCTGTGCACTTCATAATGTGTACAGTGCCTTGAAAAAGGATTAATACCACTTGAAATTTTCCACATGTTGTCATGTTACAACCAAAAACATAAATGTATTTTATTGGGATTTTATGTGATAGACTAACACAGAGTGGCACATAATTGTAAAGTGGAAGGAAAATGATAAATGGTTTTCAATTTTTTTTACAAACAAATATGTAATAAATTGTGGCGCTCATTTGTATTCAGCTTCCTTTACTCTGATACCCCTAAATAAACTTTAGTGGAACCAATTGTCTTCAGAAGTCGCCTAATTAGTAAATAGAGTCCACCTGTGTGTAATTTAATCTCAGTATAAATACATAAACTCTGACCAGCTTCCCTGTACCTGCTGAAGAAAAGCATCCCCACAACATGATAATGCCACCACCATGTTTCACGGTGTGTATGGTGTGTTCAAGGTTATGTGCAGTGTTAGTTTTTTGCCGCACATAGCATTTTGCATTTAGGCCAAAAAGTTCAAGTTTGGTCTCATCTGACCAAAGCACCTTCAACATGTTTGTTGTGTCCCCCACATGGCTTCTCACAAACAGCAAATGGGACTTCCTATGGCTTTCTTTCAACAATGGCTTTCTTCTTGCCACTCTTTAATAAAAGGCCAGATTTGTGGCGTGCATGACTAATAGTTGTCCTGTAGACAGGTTCTCCCACCTGAGCTGTGGATCTCTGCAGATCCTCCAGGGTTGCCATGGGCCTCTTGGCTGCTTCTCTGATTAATGCACTCTTTGCCCGGCCTGTCAGTTTAGGTGGACGGTCATGTCTTGGTAGGTTTGCATTTGTGCCATAAGCTTACCATTTTCAGATGATGGATTGACCAGTGCTCCATTGAGATGTTCAAAGCTTGAGATTTTTTTATAACCTAACCCTGCCTTTAAACTTCTCCACAACTTTATCCCTGACCTGTCTTGTGTGTTCCCTGGCCTTTATGATGCTGTTTGTTCACAAAGGTTCTCTAACAAACCTCTGAGGGCTTCACAGAACAGTTGTGAACAACTGGGCAGAGAGGCAGAGGTCACTGGCACTGATCATCAGAGGCGTGCAGCAGCACAGGATGTTTCCTTTCCTTTCTCCATTCAGTGACAGTCGGCTGGGACACACACAGACACAGTCCTCACTCAGTCCTCACTGCACTGCGCCTCCGTGACTCACAAGTTCTGTCCATGCTGCTAAACCCCAAGTATTCCAATGCTCTAATAGTTTCACTGCAACTGCTGAGTGTATCCAAATCCTTGTGACAAACTGCTCTACCCTGTGTTTTTTATTATTTCACATGCACGGTGTCAGACAGCTAGGTGTATGTTTAGTGGACACCTTCCAGTATATTGGTAGGCAAACCTGTTTATTGTAATAAAGTTTATATGCAGCTCCTGTCGTTGTATAACTAGTTTTAGCTTAGGGCTGGATAACCAGCATGGCTTAGAACCAAGTTAGGCTTTCAGTGGCCAGTGGGGGATCATTAGTTAGAGGTCCAGTTGCATGTTAGAGTAGAAGGCTAATTATGAGTTCCAGTGTCACACCACAGTTCCTCCTGGTGAGAAGCTGCATTCCAAACTGGTTTTATTTCCCAGGAAAGGAATCTCCTATGTTCAGAGAGACCCTGTCTTGGGTGGAGGTTTTGCCAACGTTTTTATAAAACCCACTCTTCTACTGATTGAATGTTCTTGTTCTCATATTTGCCTACAGGTAAATAAGAGAGGGACATTTCTAATAACCCCCCTCCCCCTCCCCCCAAAAAAAGGGCTACACTAATATGGTAAAACCTCATTGTGACAGGCAAAGCTACTGATGATGCAAAAGCCTGCACAAACCTTCGTATCTCCTGACCATTCTTATTGGCCATTGAGGTTGCATATCAAAATGGTGGGCCAGTATAAAATGTAACAGTAAGGTTTAGTGGCAAGCACAACTTAGATGCCTGCACTTTATACCGCCAGCAGTTTTCTCACTTTGATCCCAATAATAAGATCTCCTTAAGTATATGCATACAGTGTCTATAATACTATTTACAATGCAAAAGTAAAGGTATGCATTAAGCTAAAATTACTATTTATTCCAGATAACTTTTATTTCATACTACCTATTACTATAATCTATTGTGGTCATAAAATTCTATGAAATGGTGTATTATAATATTTGGTTTTAATACGATTATATCACTTTTATTTAATTTTTTAAGATTTATTTGAATCTCAATGGTAAAAGATCCTTTGGGTGTAAGAACAGGTTAGCAAATACCAACAGAAGCAATGCTTTTACTTTAAAGGCTACATTACCAAGATTACTGTTATCTTCTCTTTAATGACCTTTCCACATAGCCATATAGCATTTTTATACTTCCAAAGAGAAATTATAATGATCTTTTGTATTATATTAATGCCCTTGATGATGTATGTTTTAGCCAAACATTTACCACTTGTATTGCAAAAATAATTGCCAGAATTCCGTTGGAATCATAAATACATTCTATATCAGTAATTCATCTCTTTACTGTCATCATAGGCTCAAGAAGATGGAGTTTTTACTGTAATCATATGTAGATCATGCAGAGATTGTTTAAAAATGGTTTGTGAGTAACACCTCCTGTACATAGTATTCTTAAGCTTGTATATCTGTCAGGCAAGTGTGCAGTAGCTACTACAATGAAACAGTTATTTGTTCCCAGCAACAGCTCCAGCATCCTCAGTTATTTGAGACAACGGAGGGTGTGAGGAGGGCAGGCATGCCGAGACAGACAGGGTGATTTGATAATCTGCACTCTCCCACAGGAAACTTGAATAATAATGAAAAAGAATAAAATATGCAAAGGTTGGGAGAAAGCATATGAAACATATTTTCATTAGTTAGAGATGGTAGTCCCCAGGCTATTTCTCTTAGAATGTGAACCTTGTTATGCACAGTGTGTGAGCATTCAGTGTAAACACATGGGATAGTAGAACATATTAATGCACAGTGAGGACAGCAAGACAGTTTGCTAACAACAACTCTCTGCCAGACATGTAACTGTTAGAGTACATTATTGCCTTTGAAATTCTACATCATTGGCATCATTTGAATTCAGTAACACACGTCTGCTGTGCCAGCTGCCAAATGTAGCAAGACTCTAAATTACGGATGATTGTGATTCATGGTTCAATTCAAGTTCCATGTTGTAGGCAATGCTAAGCATATAAAGAAATCATTTCTATAGTTGCTATACTCTCATGTAATATGCATTATGTGAAAAACAGCTTTGGGTTTGCAGGAAAACCATTCAGACCTTGATGTGCAATATTTCTGGTGGTAAGATGTCAATTGTTTCATTACTTCATCAATTTTTAATTTCATTATCCAATAGTACAGTATTCAGAAGAAGTAACACTTTTAGTTACACATGTTTTAGTTACTTAGAGTTATAGTAAATGTTACTATCCGACAACAAAATCCATGGATTTTTCCGACGGATGTTGGCTCAAACTTGTCTTGCATACACACGGTCACACAAAGTTGTCGGAAAATCTGATCGTTCTGAACGCGGTGACGTAAAACACGTACGTCGGGACTGTAAATGGGGCAGTAGCCAATAGCTTTCATCTCTTAACTTATTCTGAGCATGCGTGGTACTTTGTGTGTCGGATTTGTGTACACAACGGATTTTGTTGTCAGAAAATTTTATAGCAAGCTCTCAAACTTTGTGTGTCGTAAATTCCCATGGAAAATGTGTGATGGAGCCTATACACGGTCGGAATTTCTGACAACAAGGTCCTATCACACATTTTCCATAGGAAAATCCTATCTTGTGTACAGGGCATAACTGTTCCTAAAAATGTTCCCTTCCCCCTCCTCTTACCTTGTCTACACCCTTGTTGGTATTTGTATTTTGTCAAGCGTCGGAGAGCCACAGTTGAAAGATGTGTAAACATTTCACTATAGGTCAAGTTTGTAGGTATTCAAGAATATACTGTACATAACAGGTTGATTATTAAAGAGGGTTATTTGTGGTAAAAGGATTACTGCTCCTGTCTAAGGCGGCTGACTGCTATAGTAAAACCTGCATATGCCTTATCATTATAAGGCACACGTGAGTGGATTGAAGTTTGCCTGTGTACCTTGGTATCCTAACTATTGCACAATGATTGGTTTTTTCTCTTATCTGCCTGTCAAATGAGATCTGTTTATGATTCTCACATTGGCTGTGAACAGAAGCAAAAGAAACATTGTTACTATAAAGGTCAATGAGCACCTTAATTAAGCAAGTGTTTTTAAACAGCTTTGCTAGTGGGACCGGATCAAAGCTCTATACCAATCTGATTCCACACTTGTATAATTGAACCTTCTGAATACATCCCTATATATTTATTATTTATTTTTATGTGGATTTTTTATGTGGATTTTTTTACACATTTGGTGTCACTAATTTTTTTATAATTTTACACTATTTTGATTGCTGGATTTTTTAGGAATTTTTACTCACTGCTGGATTTATTTGAGTATTTATATTTATTCATATATATTCATTTTTATGCACATTGTGAAGCGCTTCAAATATCATTATTTATTAAAAGGATTACCTTGATTTGTGTTATGTAGGTAATAAGGAAGGAAACCCTGGACCAGTACATGCTCACTTCTGGACACTGCCACCATACAGTATATTAAACACTGATCCCATCTACCCACAGTTAAGATAACATAGTGAAAAACATCAAGGAATCATATGTAGTTTTTCTGGTACCATGCATTATCTTGAAAGTACCTTATTGTTAACGTCAGTTATAAATGTGTTTATAAAGTAGCTTAAAGTGGTTGTAAAGTTTTTTTTTATCTTAATGCATTCCATGCAGCAGCTCCTCTCAGCCCCCCTAATACGTACCTAAGCTCCATCTGAATCCAGTGATGTTACATGAGAGACTCAGTTGTTTGGGACTCCCCACCTCATTGGCTGAGACAGCAGAGTCAGTTTGCCAATAAGGAGAGAAAGGCGGCGGGATGGGGCCTGGGCCATGGCTCCGTGTCTGAATAGACACACAGCACAGCGGCTTGGCTTGTGTGCCCCTGTAGCAAGCTGCTTCCTGTGGGGGAACTCAACAGGAGAGAGGGGCCAGGAGCAACGAAGTGGGACCAGAGAAGAGGAGGATCAGGGCTTCTCTGTACAAAACCACTGCACAGGGCAGGCAAGTATAATGTGTTTGTTTTTTTAACAAAACAAAAACAGACTTTAGTATCACTTTGAGGTTCTGTTGGCCCAAAATAGCCAGTTTCTAACCAACAGGGTGCCCTCTAATGGGGAATGACACATTGTGAATGACAAATTGAATGAATGACAAGACATGGCATTACATGCAGTATATATACAGTATATATATATATTTTTTTTTCATATGCAGTATACCATATATACAGTATATTAGTAATATGTCATTCACTCATCATCACTAATTAACATAACTGGTCTGCCATACTACTTTTCTATTTGTATATTTCTTCGTTATGTCAATGTAGACCACCTTTCGGGGTACAAAACTACAAACATAAAAAAGTAAGATTGCAGGTGGCTGTAAATTGGGCCTTCACATTTTTGAAGATTAACACAAGAGAAAAGGGTAACCGCTTAAAGCGGTTTCCGACTCCCCCATTTTTTTCCCACTTACATGTAGTGCTGTAGTTCTCCTCAAATACATACTCATCCACACAGCAAATCCAGCATTGTCCCACTGTGTTCCACTATCCAGGTGCCACACAGTGGGTCTCACACTGCCATCTTGGCCCTCTTCAGTTGGCTGCCTCTTCTGGTTGTTGGCAGCCACCCCTGATGATGCACAAGAATCCCTCCCCAGATAGCCATCTGGACTAGCACTTTTGATTTCTCCCATAGACTTTTAAAGGGTGTTCCACGGCTTTTGAATTTGCCACGAACACCCCAAATTGTTTGCTATTCGGCGAACATACCTATCGGTTAGTAATGGCCTCATAACAACCCTATTTTGCTAATAAATATATATATTAAATAAATATTATTTCCTGCTTTATCCTGTGCTGGGGTGAAAAAACACCTATGATCCTCCATTTTTAAAACTATATTTGATGCCGAAAGATCATAGTTCTGTAATAATACAGGGCCAAATGACTGTCTAAGAAGTTAGTAAATGCCTATTCTACCATAGATCCAAACATTTTACATCACATGCTAGCTGTCTGTCTGGATGCTGTGTGTCATCCAAATTTCCTTTTGAAGGTCAATCCTGCTATTCTTCAAGACAGTTGATGCTTTTCTATGTGTGGATGAGAACATTGTATTGGACAACATTCCCTCCTTCATTACTGCCCTGTGTATGATGTCTGGGAATGATTATTGGTCAATCCATTATCCATCAGAGCTGCCATCCACCCCAGTGTTCCTGCAGAGACTCTTTCTATCTCAATCTCGGCCATTACCACAATCCAATCTCTCCACCGGCTATCCCGTTTGGATCTGACCTCAAGTGGGAATTAGCCCCAGTTAGTGTATTCTTAATGGGTCAATGGGTGCATAGTGTTGCACTGGGATCATTCATCCTGACAGACCAGATGAAATTTTAGATGTAGGCGGTGCCCTGATGAAGCATTTTGCCAAAACATGTTGGCAACACCTACATATCAACACATCAAATTTCATATATCAAGTACCTATTTACGCTCTACAAATATACTATGTGTCAGGAGCCAGGGAGCGTCTCTGCTCGCCGGGCTCCGGTGCGCATGTGCACGGGATTGGCGCTTCGCCGCACACCCGTCTGCGGCCTGGTGGTGCGGCGCGCGCGGGTGCACGGCGGACCTCGTGTGCGCGCCGTCGCCCGTGCGGGTGCCCGGTAGTGCGTCACACTGACGCGCTCGCCGGGCAGGGAGACTATATCTGACGGCTCCAGCGCCCAGTCGGGTTGCTGGTTTTTCGTCAGCTCTCCCTGTTTCCTGTGCTTATTTAAACCCTGATACCTGCCTGACTTGTGTACTGAACCTTGGCTTGTCTGAAATACTACTCTCCCGGATTGCCCTTAACCTATCTGCCTGATCTATGTACTGAACCCTGGACTGTTAACCACTACTCTGCTGGACTATCCTAAATACCTGCCTGATCTGTGTACCAAACCCCTGGCCTGTTTAACCACTACTCTGCTGGACTATCCTAAATACCTGCCTGATCTGTGTACCAAACCCCTGGCCTGTTTAACCACTACTCTGCTGGACTGTCCCAAATACCTGCTTGATCTGTGTACCAAACCCCTGGCCTGTTTAACCACTATTCTGCTGGACTGTCCCAAATACCTGCCTGATCTGTGTACCGAACCCTGGCCTGTTAACCACTACTCTGCTGGACTACCTGATACCCTGATAACCACCTGCTAGATACCTAACCTCTGCTTGTTATTCCAGTCCTGCTTCTGCCTTACTCCGCCCTGAAGTCCGGTCCCTCCTGCGGATCCCAGGACACCCGCTTCCAGTCTAGGAACCTGCTTTCTACCAGAAGCCCGTGCCTCCGCGTGCCCTCAGCCTCCTGTACCCATTTCGGGGGTCTAAGTGCGCGTGGTCGTAAGGGCGAGCCGCTCTCGGCATCTCGGCCTCGGTGAGTATTAGTCCGTGACAGTACAAACCAGCCAGATGTCCGAGGCCGACAGAGCGCGCTCTCCTCTGGAGATCCTGTGCCAACAAGTATCTACCCTCGCTGACTCAGTACAGAAATTACAAGAAGGTTATACACAAATCGATAACCGTCTTCAGCAGATCACTGGGTCGCTACCTTCCGCAGCCGCAGCTCCTGCACCCAGCAGTGGGGGTTCGCTCCCTCAAGCTCCTGCCAACCCCACTGTCGTCATGGCACTTCCTGAACCCAGGGTCCCTACACCTGAACGGTTCTCGGGGGACCGCAAGAAGTTTAGGGCCTTTAAAAACGCATGTTCCCTCTACTTCGCTCTACAACCGAGAACTTTCTCCTCAGAAATCGTCAAGGTGGGATTTGCGATTTCCTTACTATCCGAAGAACCCCAGGCTTGGGCCCACGGCTTGATGGAACAGAGCAGTCCTGTCCTGAACACTATCGAGGCCTTCTTTGAGAGCATGACCCAGCTCTACGATGACCCGCAGCGTATGGCTACAGCTGAGGCTATCCTGCACCATCTGTCCCAAGGAAGAAGACCTATTGAGGACTATACTGTGGAATTCCGTAAGTGGGCGGCCGATACAAACTGGAACGAGCCGGCCCTATGTTATCAATACCGCCAAGGCTTGTCCGAGTTACTCAAGGACGACTTAGCTAGGATGGAAACCCCTGCTTCACTAGAGGAACTCATTCAAGCGGCTACGAAGCTAGATAGGCGACTTCGGGAGCGACGCTCAGAACGGTTCCAGGTGCCACGCCCCACCTGGGCGTCGCCAAGACCCCACTCCGCACAAACCCCGACCTCATCTTCAGCTGCTGCTGCACCAGTCCCTGAGGTCGAACCAATGCAGCTCGGCTTGGTCCGAGGTCCGTTAACCTCCGAAGAGAAGCAACGCAGGCGACAGTCTAACCTATGTCTCTACTGCGGAGGAACCGGACATTTCCTGCGCAGCTGTCCGATCAGGCCCAGTAGGTTTCCTCAGCCAAATGTATTGAACTATCCAAACAATAACATTCCCAAGGCTTACAAGATGTTGTTTATTTCCCTACAGCTTCCGGAAAGGGAGACTCGCTTGCAGGCCATCATTGATTCCGGAGCATGCAGTTGTTTCATAGACTTGGCGCACAGTTTGAATATTCCTCTACAAACTAAAGAGCAGGATCTACGAATACATTTGGCCAACGGATCCCTTCCTCGCTCAGGTCCCATCACCCAGGAGACCCAACCTATTCCATTAATCACTGATTCCGGCCACCGGGAGTTCTTACGGCTCGACTTGATTCATTCACCAATCTTTCCCGTCATACTTGGCCTACCCTGGTTACAGGCTCACGATCCACAGATTAGATGGAGTACCAAGACAGTATCCTTCTCCTCTCAGTACTGCTCTCAGCACTGCCTGCTCCCGGATCCCAAAGTTTGCGCCACAATGGTGGCGCCATCAGGCAATCTCCAACATGTTCCCTCCGAGTACCTTGAGTTTCAAGAGGTCTTCAGTAAACAGATGGCTGACCGCCTACCACCTCATCGGGCCTAAGAATGTCCAATCGACCTCCTTCCTGGATCCGAGATTCCATTCGGCCGGATATTTCCTCTCTCAGAAACCGAGCTGGAGGCTCTTAAAAAATATATAGACGAAAACCTCGAGAAGGGCTTCATCCGCCCTTCATCTTCACCCGCCGGAGCGGGTATCTTTTTCGTTGGAAAGAAAGACGGTACCTTAAGACCCTGCGTAGATTATCGACAGCTTAATAACATCATAATTAAGAACCGGTATCCGTTACCACTCATTCCCGAGTTATTCCAGAGGTTCCGATCAGCTAAGGTGTTCTCTAAACTTGATCTCCGAGGGGCCTACAATCTTGTCAGGATCAGGGCTGGAGACGAATGGAAGACGGCATTTAGATCCAGATTCGGGCACTTTGAGTATTTAGTGATGCCATTCGGACTCTGCAACGCTCCAGCCACCTTTCAACACCTGGTGAATGACATATTCCGACAATACTTAGATGACTTCCTTGTTGTATATCTGGACGATATTCTTATCTTCTCCCCTACGCTAGAGATACACAAGAGGCACGTTAAAAAGGTTCTTGCCATACTTCAACAGCACAAGCTATACCTGAAAGCTGAAAAGTGCAAATTTGAAAAATCAACCATACAGTTCCTGGGATTCATACTTTCAACCAATGGGGTCGCAATGGACCCACAGAAGATTCAGGCAATTCAAGAATGGCCGGCCCCATCTAACAAGAAAGGAGTACAGAGGTTTATAGGATTCGCCAATTTCTATCGGAAATTTATTGTTGGATTCTCAGCCATCGTGGCACCTATTACCCAATTAACTCGGCAACACAGTTCTTTTCAGTGGTCCGCAGCCGCTCAAGAGGCTTTCCTTAAGTTAAAGAAATTGTTCAGTTCCGCTCCAATTCTCTGCCATCCTGACCCGACTCAACCCTTCATACTAGAGGTGGACGCATCGGAAATCGCAACTGGAGCAATTCTCTCCCAGAGACAGGGACCGAAGGCCATTCTACACCCGGTAGCTTTCGCCTCTAGGAAACTCAGTCCACCGGAACTCAACTACGATGTGGGTGACAGGGAGCTGCTGGCTATAAAGTTCGCTTTAGAGGAGTGGAGGTATTTGCTGGAAGGGGCAGTACACCCGGTCATGATCTTTACGGATCACAAGAATCTCGAGTACCTCCGAACAGCAAGGCGATTAAAACCCCGTCAAGCCTGTTGGGCCCCCTTCTTTTCACGCTTCAATTTTCATATAGCCTACAGACCTGGGGCAAAGAACGGGAAGGCCGATGCTCTTTCGCGGATGTTCTCCGCAGACTCTCAAATATCAACACCCAGCACGATCCTCTCTCCTCAAAATTTCCTCGGATTAACTCAGGCAGACTTAATGTCATCTATCAAATCCTCATCAGGCGTATGCACAGAACCAGTAGTGCATTCCTTGAAAAGATATGAAGATCTCTTCTGGATTAAAGGGAAAATATTTGTACCACAAGTGACTCGGCCCTTAGCTCTTCAGATGTGTCACGATCATAAGATGGCAGGACACTTCGGGAATAAGAAAACGGCTTAACTTCTTTCTCGTTCTTTTTGGTGGCCAGGATGGAGAAGGGACTGTAAAGAATATGTGGCGTCCTGTTCTCTGTGCCAGCGGAACAAGGGCCCAAACACCAAATCCTGGGGTCTGCTCAGACCTTTGCCCATCCCGGAACGGCCATGGGCTGATGTGTCCATGGATTTTATTGTTGACCTACCCATCTCAGAAAATTTTTCCACCATCCTTGTCGTTGTCGACCGCCTTTCCAAGATGGCCCATTTTTTGCCTATGAGGGGTACTCCCTCTGCCGTAGACACAGCCAGCGTCTTTCTAAAAGAGGTTGTTAGGCTCCATGGGATACCAAGAAGCATTGTGTCAGATAGAGGCGTCCAATTAACGTCCAAATTCTGGAGGGAACTCTGCAAGGCCCTGGGTATCAACATTTGTCTCTCTTCGGCCTATCATCCCCAAAGCAATGGCCAGACAGAGAGGACCAACCAGACGTTGGAGCAATACCTCCGCTGCTTCTGCTTGGGTTCTCAGGATGATTGGGCGAGCCTCCTCTCCTACGCTGAATTTGCGTACAACAATTCAATTCATGCCTCTACCAACCAGACTCCCTTCTGGGCCAATTGCGGGTTCCATCCCACGTCCTTTGCTAACAACATTCCTGAAATGGCAGTTCCTGCTGTCCAGGATAGGATAACTTCGTTGCAATCTAACTTTCAGAAGATTCAAGACAGTTTACGCAAAGCACAGGAGGACTACAAGAAACAGTACGATCGGGGCAGAAAGGCAAACCCAAAGTTTGACTTAGGAGATGAGGTCTGGCTGTCCACCATTAATCTTAGATTACCATTGCCATCTCGAAAGCTTGGACCTAAGTTCATTGGGCCTTTTCAAGTCAAGAGGATCATCAACCCTGTGGCTGTTGAGCTGGCACTTCCCAAGACATATCGGATTCATCCTGTTTTCCATGTGTCACTATTGAAGCCTGTGGTGCCTAGCCCTTTTCCGGGAAGAAGAGAGCCTCCTCCTCCACCAGTCAGAATCGATGGCGAGAATGAATTTGAAGTGGAATCCATTCTAAGTTGTAGGAAGAAGGGCAGGCAGCTACAGTATCTGATTCAATGGAAGGGGTATCCACCTGAAGATAATTCTTGGGAGCCCGCTAGGAATCTGCACGCCCCACAGTTAATTCAAACTTTTCACCAAGATCATCCAGAATTGATGGCTAGCCTTGGCGTCCAGTGTCCGCCCTTAGGAGGGGGGCACTGTCAGGAGCCAGGGAGCGTCTCCGCTCGCCGGGCTCCGGTGCGCATGCGCACGGGATTGACGCTTCGCCGCACACCCGTCCGCGGCCTGATGGTGCGGCGCGCGCGGGTGCACGGCGGACCTCGTGTGCGCGCCGTCGCCCGTGCGGGTGCCCGGTAGCGCGTCACACTGACGCACTCGCCGGGCAGGGAGACTATATCTGACGGCTCCAGCGCCCAGTCGGGTTGCTGGTTTGTCGTCAGCTCTCCCTGTTTCCTGTGCTTATTTAAACCCTGATACCTGCCTGACTTGTGTACTGAACCTTGGCTTGTCTGAAATACTACTCTCCCGGATTGCCCTTAACCTATCTGCCTGATCTGTGTACTGAACCCTGGACTGTTAACCACTACTCTGCTGGACTATCCTAAATACCTGCCTGATCTGTGTACCAAACCCCTGGCCTGTTTAACCACTACTCTGCTGGACTGTCCCAAATACCTGCCTGATCTGTGTACCAAACCCCTGGCCTGTTTAACCACTACTCTGCTGGACTGTCCCAAATACCTGCCTGATCTGTGTACCAAACCCCTGGCCTGTTTAACCACTACTCTGCTGGACTGTCCCAAATACCTGCCTGATCTGTGTACCGAACCCTGGCCTGTTAACCACTACTCTGCTGGACTACCGGATACCCTGATAACCACCTGCTAGATACCTAACCTCTACTTGTTATTCCAGTCCTGCTTCTGCCAAACTCCGCCCTTATCTCCGGTCCCTCCTGCGGATCCCAGGACACCCGCTTCCAGTCTAGGAACCTGCTATCTACCGGAAGCCCGTGCCTCCGTGTGCCCTCAGCCTCCTGTACCCATTTCGGGGGTCTGGGTGCGCGTGGTCGTAAGGGCGAGCCGCTCTCGGCATCTCGGCCTCGGTGAGTATTAGTCCGTGATACTATGGCTGTGTTGTTTTTAATCTGATATTCTTTAATAAATTTATACTATTTTAATAAATTGCTGTTTTGGTGCTTACTTTATTAACAGACACACTATCTCTATACAAAAATCCCACTAATCTTTGAGAGAGCATTGCCTCTTACCTACTTTTTACCAATTACCAGGGATTGTGAGTATTTTGTCTGTTTCTGGAAACTGTCCAACTAATTTATCCATATATTTTACAAATATTTATAGGGTATCTTTGCTGTGCAGCTGAACCACTCAAATCAACACACAGCGCTTTCCAAGAGAACCAATAAACTCTAATAAAAAAAATCACTATTTTCTGCACCTGAAACATTGATTTAATACATTTGACTTAAAAGTAGGATAATATATCTAGATATTAGAAACTTAATATAGCATTTTTTAACAAGTATTTATAAAAAAAAATCTCCATAACATAGCCAGGGGCAGTGTTTTCATGGTAGAACATCTTGCACAAAACAACATGCAAAGATGATACTGCAATGGAAGTTTTTTCTTCACGTGAATTGAACAGAAGTCCTGTTGATTGAAAGCATGAGGCTACAAAAAGAAATGTAGATGATTACCAAACACATGTAAAAACAAAGAAGTCCTCTGATCGCATTCTAGAAACCCTTTTACAATTCTATTCTGAATGGTATTCTTCTTGAGCCCATTATACACCAGAGGATTTATTATTATTATTATATTGTCCCAAATACAGTACATCTCCCCTATCTCTCATTAGAGGACAGAAAATACTTGGATGGTCCTATCAACTTAATGGAGGAAATTGAAAAGACCCTAGGGCGTTTCGCTATACAAAACATCAGGATTGGATGGATTACCAATTGAGTGGTATATAGCTCACAAGGAGTATGTAGAGCCCTGTTTAAACATCATTTATGAATCTATTTTGGCAGCAAAAACCTTGCTGGATTCTATGCTGGAGGCGCTAATTGTTTTGATCCTGAAACCTAATAAGGACCTTCAGTAATGCGAAGCATTCTATCCAATCTCTTTGGTTCTAAGATCCTCTCCAAAATCCTTGCCATTCAAATAAACTCTATTGTATCCCCCCCAAGTCTAACAAAACCGGATTTATTCCTGATAGATCCATGCATATTATTCTGCAGAGGTTCTTCACTATCTTACAGGTGCCAAACCCCTCAAATGTAGCTAGAGCCTTGATGGCCTTAGATACCCACAAGGCATTCGATTTCATAGAATAGCCATATTTATTCCAGGTACTAAGGACATTTGGGTTCGGGGACACTTTTATTACGTATGTAAAAATCTTATATACTCAACCCCAGGCACGAGTAAGGGTTAACAATTGTTTTTCTTCTCCCTTTCCCATACAGAGGGGCACTCGGCAGGGGTGTCCACTTTCACCCCTACTGTTCGCTCCCATCGTTAAACCATTGGTGGAGATTTTCCTGACCTCCCGTTGATAAGAGTTATCCAGGTCAACCTGTTGGAGGAGAGAGTGTCCTTATATGTGAACAATATGCTGCTGTAGCTTTCTGACCCACAGAATAGCATCCTGGCGATATTGGACATGGCTCAGCATTTTGGCCAGTATTTGGGGTTCAAGGTTATATTCCCCTCAGATGCAGACCATTGCAGATCTCTTCTAAGTTCAAGTATTTGGGTATAGAGGTTGAATTACCATTAACTAAGTTTTATCATAATAGTTTTATTACCATGTATCTCCTCTTTTTGAACTAAGATATCACAATGGGTTACACTCCCTCTTAGTTTGATCGGCAGTGTAAACTTATTTAAAAAAAAAAAATTTACCCAAATTTCTATACAGTATATCCTTGCTAATACTTTATATCTTGAAGAAAATATTTCAGGAAATTAACTCCACCCTTTCCACCTTTTTTTGGCATCCTAAGGTACCCAGACTCTCCTTGGAGACTCTACAACTCCCTATCTCCAAGGGAGGCCTACCACTTCCTCCTAACCTTCAATTTTATTTTTCGCAGCTCAATTGGCCTACGTACACTGGTGGTTGTTCACGCAACTCAATAATGCTGCTACGACTGTAGAGGCCACTATAGTCTGTTTGTATGAAACTCTAGCCAATGTCATATATAGGCAATCCATTAATACTACCAGTGGTACCACGGCTCTCAAAACTTCTCTGCCGATTTATACTCAATGTCTGACTTTACTGGCAGAAAAAAATCATACTTTCTCACCCAACCAACCCCATTGGTGTAATCCCAGTTTACCTAATTTCCTTGATCTGCCTGGTGAACTGCTGTGGGCAAGATAGGGCCTGATGTATTCATACCAACTATACTAGGGGGGTGCCTTTAAATCCTTCTCACAATTGCAACAAGAGCTGAGAATCCCTGCTGGGTGGCATTTCAGGTATCTACAGCTTAGACACACAGCAGAAGCACAGTTAGGGCTTCAAAATGTAAGTCTCTTTAATTCCAAACTTGAACAGGTACTCCTCCAACCAGACCATACACAGCTTATCTCCACGCTTCTTCTACATGCTTCTCATAGATAGGCCATCACTGCAGCTTCTTAAAGTAGAGTCAAGGTGGTTAACGGATATTCCTGACCTTTCTCCCTAGAATTGGTTGTTTAACTCATACCCTGGCACAGTTATGTCTGCTAGGGACAAACTTATCCAACAACGGTACTTACTGTACAAAGAGCATACTATACACCAAAACTGCCATTCCATGTGCATAAACAAGACACGCCTCTATGTCATAAGTGTAAACAAGAGACCAGATACTTCATGCACACAGTTTGGGCCTGCAATAGGGTTAGGCCATTTTGGTCGGCAATTACCGCATTTCTTTCCGATAATTATTTCCCTGTGTGTAGCCCTAAATGGTGTCTGCTGGGTATTTTGCAGGATGTAGATATTTCTGCCACAGCCAAACAACTTCTTAGATTCTTACTATATTATGCTAGGAAAACCACAGCCTTGCAGTGGATTCACTCTGAACCCTTACATATTGATATGTGGAAAAGGCTAGTTAATCAGAACTTGTCTCTGTACAAATTGACGTATGGGGTTAGGAGATGCCCTGAGACCCTGGCTAGACACACAAGACACTAGTGACTCTCTCTTCTCTTTATTCACTGATCCTCCTCCATAGACTACCCCTATATTCTACTTCTTTTGTGTTCTGTATACTGCAATGCTCATAGCCGAGTACTTGATGTTGATGCTGAGAGAAACATAGCCATTCAGATATCTGCTACTCCTTTTCTGGATACATTTTTATTTAGTTTTTGGGTGAACAAATAGGTACTGTTTTCCTAATCCAAGTTTTGATGAGCTGTTTGCTCTTGTTCCCTATAGTTTGGTTCTCTCTTATAAAAATGCTGGTATCATTTATGTATACATTCGCTTGAGTGCATTGTGTTCTCTGATTTCTGTATTTTGTACGCTGGTATAATTCATGTATACATTTGAGTACAGCATGCTCACTGATTTTATGTATCTTGTATTTTTAGAATTTTGTGACAATGCCACTCTTGTCCACATTGCTATTTCCATGTTATAATTCATGGTATGTGAATGTCCTTTTCTTTGTACTCAATATTTACAATAAAACCAAGTTTAAAAAAATATGTATATTATGAAACTAAGGCTGTTGTATGTTTTTTAACTGACAGGACACATAAACCGAGTCTTGGCCTGTTGAATTTACAATGAATGAGTTTGGCCTTCTTGTAATTTTGTCATGTATAATGGATATACGTGGAATATAGCAGTGATCAGATCACAAACTAACAGTAAAATATATTAACTTGAACATAAATGCTAAGTATTAATGTAATGCGAGTATAAACTGTTCTTCTTGTATCTATATCTATCTGCTATCTCACCTCTCTCATAGCAGAGTACAGGGTGCAGTTTCTAAAAATACACTCCATGTAGGTGGGTACCTATATAATGTCATGACACCACACCTACAAAAATAAATCAACTTGATTTCAGAGTTTAAAGTAAAATTGTTTTCGTCCCTAATATAAAATCTTCAGCCCCCAATTACAGTATATCTCATACAACAATCTGATGGGTTCGGTTCACCTATTTAAAAAAAAAAAACAGAGCATAGTTGGCTCTTTAAAATAATAGAAATAATAATAAAAAGCTGAGTTACTAGCAACTCAAACAGCAAGTAATAGCAGAGTAACCATGTAGATGTGAAATTAAACAGAAATTCCATATTATACCATTCAGAATATTATGTGAGTACACAGATGGTAACTAAAGAATAAGTGAGTGTCATATACTGTATATATAAAAACCTTATGACCTCAAGAGCTCAGGAACAGCTGAAAGAACACCCTAGCATGAATACATGACTGACTGATTGATGATTTTAGATAAGCATAGTGCAAAATGTAAACTGAAAAGTTTGTTGTGGGCTCACATTTTCACATCTTAATGGTGGCCTTTAACACAATCATCTCGAAATATCTAGTTTTACAGCTACTAAAGAATACCATTAAGAACTACTTATTTTGATAATATCATCACAAGGAAAGCTTTAAAAATAAGATTAGCTATTCAGTAATCAAAAGGTGAACAGCTACCTTGACCAAAAGCATATTTACAGGTACCACTAAGAAAAAATAGAATTGCACCTGGTACAAATCGAGGTCATATAATCTGCACAGGTATTCAACATCCTCTTGACAGAATGTAGGGTTAACCGCTGGGCTGTATAATGCAGCAAATCTCAAGTGGAAGAATAACATTTGCATTCAGGAAAGGAAGGCAAAACTCTTCTCTAATCAGATTTCTACATTTGCTAACAGACAAATTACATACTTAAAATACCGGCATTATCTTGGGAATATGTCTCTAACAATGTGATTTATGGTATGCAGCATTCATATTAATATATGTTCATTTACTGTTCCTGTACCACACTGTGCAGCTATGAATATGCACCTGGCTAGTACTGATATCCATGTCTTGATTGTTATGTTTGTATCATTGCGGTTGCAGCTGTCAGATTCCAACAAAATTGATGGATTCTTTATTTTGTTTACCCATAGTCTCATGCTGTTTATTTTCAATATAGCACTTTTATTTGCCTAATTTATGTGTTTTTTTGACAAATAAATGGCAATATATTTTTTAACCCTGTTTTTAGTAAATCATGTGAATTGGGCCATGTGTGAATTGCAGACATTTATGAATGATGTCTTACATAAAACATCTCAATACAATGTTACCTCTTTTCAAATAAGCAGCTGCTACCAGCAATTCAGTCCAAGCTGACAATAGTGAAGTGTGCATTAGATAGGAAACCCAGATGTTCCTCAAGATGGTGCCACATCTCTTGTCACTGACTACCTCTTGAAAAAATCATTGCCAACTTAGACAACAAATAACACTGTCAATAGAACCACCATCAAACAACGCTGTTTCTTAGTGCCTCTCTTGACAGTTAACATTTTAATGTTACTTTTTTCTGCAACTTGTATGTAAATATTTGTGCTTTTAAAATGTCTCACAGCTTTGATAGTTAATATGTATCCCTAGCACCCAGTGTGCATCTCTAGCACCCAGCGTGCATTACAAGGCAATACCCCAAACTAGGAAATAAAATTAGAAGCTTTCAGTGTATGGAGCTGTTGGCAGAATCATGGGTAAAGCATGATAACACCTCTGGGTTCAGTGTTTGCATTTTATTTACATATTGTTTCTTTATTTATATGAATGGTCTTAGAATCATTTAAAGGGGTATTCAGTTTTTGATAGTGATAGACCTTTGACTCTGGTACCATATGGTGTGTAGCAGTAGAGATGGGTTTTATATATTTGATATGCTTTTATTGTTGCCAACCAGAACATTATATTATTGGTAAAACTGACACCAAATACTGTATGTGGCATTTCATTACAGCATAGCAAGGGTCTTTAGAAATTCTTGTAGAACTGTGGTTTAAAGACTACTAGTTTATTGAAGATCATAAGCAGCAAACTGTACAGCAAAGTAAGTTTTCCACTCCTCTTAATGGTCTGCTCTCCAGTCCAGAGGATAATTTTTTTACGGAGTTAAACTACAAGAAAATGAACATACTGCCCTCTGGCAGCGTACATTTTCCAGTGAATCTGTAGATGAAGTATTGTAATATAGGCTGCACATGTAAAGAGTGCTGTGCCTATAAGTGGTAATAGGCTATGGCTAATGCCCTGCACACACGATAGGATTTTCCGATGGAAAATGTGTGATAGGACCTTGTTGTTGGAAATTCCGACCGTGTGTAGGCTCCATCACACATTTTCCATAGGAATTTCCGACACACAAAGTTTGAGAGCTTGCTATAAAACTTTCCGACAACAAAATCCGTTGTCAGAAATTCCGATCGTGTGTACACAAATCCGACGCACAAAGTGCCACCCATGCTCAGAATAAATTAAGAGACGAAAGCCATTGACTACTGCCCCCGTTTATAGTCCACTGCGTTCAGAACGATCGGATTTTCCGACACTTTTGTGTGACCATGTGTATGCAAGGCAAGTTTGAGCCAACATCCATAGGAAAAAATCCATGGATTTTCTTGTCAGAATGTCCGATCAATGTCCGACCGTGTGTACAGGACATTAGAGTGGAAAAAGAATGGGGGGGGACTGAACCACTAAAAATGATGAGCAACTTTGGACAGCATTCTTGTACAGTATGGCAAATGTTCCTATATTTGCTCTGTCTATCCAGTGATAGCTTAGCACTCTACCTGAGCAACAGCTGTTGGTACCATCTCTGTGGAAGCTCCTCCAACTGCAGCGGTCTTTCTCTGTCACCCATTTGGCTCATCACTTTAAACAATGAACATAAATGTGCAAAGAAGATTAACTTGGTTAAATGAACAGCCACCAAACCCTTTGTAAGTTAACCCCTATGTATTCCATCCTGATGAAGGGCATTTTTCAACAGATATTTGAATTCTTTCATGGCTAACTTGCAACACTATTTTAATAGCCTGTGCACAAGGAGTCCCGGTTATGGACATGAAGAGGATTTGAGTGCCAAATCCAACCTATTAAAGGTAATGGAAATTGAATGTATAAAAAAAAACAGTAATGGACATTTTCTAGGCTAATAGGCAAAGCATGTTTAAACAGAAGACATGTCCAAGGGGACACGTACCAAACCAAAAACATGTTTTTTAAATTATTTTTGGTGGGTAGCAGTGATTTCAATAATTCTTTGTGGTAAACATTAAAAATGCAAAATTTCCTTAAATAACATGACTGGTGGTGCCTTTATCCTGCCTGTTATATGGCATATCTATATGGCATATGTATACAACCTACTTAATATTTACAATTAATACAATTTAATTTGCAAACAAATGAAGCTTTGGCTGCTTTACTTCTGTTTGAAAATAAAAGTTATGGGGATTCCCCTCATCTATACCTTACCCTTATGCTAGGTGAGGGTCTAATATAGATGTTATTAAGCGAATAAAAATGAATAAATAAATAAATAATACATACCCCTAAAAATACATACTAGATACTTCTCCTTAATGAAGGTCTGGTATAGTTGTCAAGGCAGACTACAAACAAAAACAACATAAATAAAAAATAACATTGTATGGTTTCTACTCAAATTTCATACCAGACTCTTCTGATATGAAGTTTACAAGGGAACCCACACAAAATGCTAAAGAAAATCATACCAGAATTCCATAAAACCTTTATCTTAGCATGCAGCCTGGAAGGCTAGAAAAGGACATGTGTACCCTCCTCTGAACTGTACCAGGCCACATGGCCTCAACATGGGGAGGGGAACCTTTCCAGGGGAACTCCCCTGAAAAAGCACCTTGCCCCCATGTTAATGAGGACAAGGGCCTCTTACCCACAACCCTGGCCCAGTGGTTGTGGGGTCCGTGGGTAGGGGGCTAATTGGAATCTGGAAGCCCCCTTAAAAATAAAGGGACTCCGGATACTGGCCCCCTATGTGAGTAAGGGATACATCGTACATAAATACTCAGTGCTGTCATGCTATCCCTGCCTCTTTGTCTACAGTGTCAGGGATACCTGGTCAGTAAATGAATGGGGCTGGGTTAAGTCACTGGTTGCTAAGGATATGGTGGGTACCATCACCCATGGCTTTTTTGCCACCATTGACAGGTAAGAAGCTGTTATAAATAGTAATGGTAAAAATACAACTATATATGATACTATAAATGATATGATACTGTATATGATAGATACTAGATATAATATAGCTGCCATAGGGCTAAAATTTTGGACCAAGCCTTAAGTCCATCCTTATAAGGCAGGGCTGACAACAGATTCTTTTAAATTCAAATCCAAAAATATCTTGAGGTTGATTTACTAAAGGAAAATAGACTGTTTACTTTGCAAGTTCAGTTTCACTCTGCAGGGGCATTTGCTCAGGAGCTTAGTAAATTAGGTGAAGCTTAAGTAAAGCTTCGCTTTGCAAAGAACACCCATTCACATGCAAGGAAAAAAAACAGCATTTTTGCTAGCACACGTAAGTCAACCCCACTATGTTGTCCTGTCAAAAAGAAAGAAGAAGCACGCTATGATTCTGTCACATAAATGATTATTTTTCTGTACTTGCAATGTGTTTAAAGAATCAAAACATGGACAACTGTGTGTGTATCACAGAAATGTACTTTTTTAAAATTTTGCTTTGACATATGCTTTAAATACTTTAAACCCCAATTTTAGCATGTTATGCATCACAAATTTAAGGCTTTCCTATTGTCATCCCATCTTTCATTACCTCATAAATACATGCTGGGAAAGCCTTATTTTTATAATAATACATAATAAATACTATAATACAAAAAAATTGTGATTTATAACTGTTAAGTATAAGTTAGCATGGTAATAAAATAACACATATTTACAAAAAAAAAGCTAAGTCTCACTGCTTAACTTCTTAAAACAAATATTATTTAAATAGTAATGACAGATGTGTACAATATTTTAGTATGTAAAGGCTCAAAGAATATTTATGGTTCCCAGACAAATTAAAACTTTCAGGAATGCTACCAAGAACTGATTTAAATGTTCCTCATAGCTGTTATATTTTATGAACAGGGACATTATTAAAAATAAAAGATCTCCACTGGCACATAAAAGAACACTGTTAAGAGATTAAATGTCAAGCAAAAGCCACATAAAGGCAGAATTTAGTGAGTTCCAAAAGGATTATCAGAGAACTTTTCTATGACCTGCATGTCACTTACAATAAAACCATCTGCACTGAAATAATGCAAAATTAAATGCATATTTAATTTCAAATGTAACAATAGAACAAAAAATAGCCAAAGGATTTATCTGTCATTTTGTATTCTGTTGCTTTTATGCTTTAGGGATAATGTCACAAAAACAAAGTAAGTGCCAGTATTAAAGGTCATGTCCTATACAAGTAAAATGGTCTTCAGCAGTCGTGTATGTTTGCATAACAGAAAAAAAAATTCATGTTGGAGGTTTCTCTTCAACAAGATCAGACTGAAGCATAATTATCCAACACATTCTCTGGTGCCATTTATAGAAAAGTGAACTGAGACAAAAATCAGGATAGTAGAGGAGACATTTTGAAAAAAAAATAAAAAGAGTAGCAGATTAAATCTAAACAAGAAAATGATATTACCTTCTACTATATCACTGACATTACCGAGCCTTGGAAGTTTGTTACCTGGGGAAACAAATACTTACAACTTTATTACTATTGTTTCCATGCAGGTCTTCCCTTTTCAGTTGTTTAAATCCCATCTCTGTGTAGAAATAACCCCCCCCCCCCCCTAACCCATTCACAATTTTTTTTTAAATACAGTTCTTTAGGCTGGATTCACACCTATGCATTTTTAGTGCTTTTTGCATTTTGCAGATTTGCACTACAGATCGTGTTCCATAGGAAACCATGTTAAATGGACTGCAGTGCAAATCTACGAAATGCAAAAAGCACTAAAAATGCATAGGTGTGAATCCAGCCTTACTCTAGAGGGCTGATTTACTAAAGGCAAACAGGTTGTTCACTTTGCAAGGGAAGTTGCATTTTGCAGGGGAAGTTTCCCCAGTGCTTAGTGGATGAGGTGAAGATCTGCTAACTTCCATCATACAGTCATGCGCAAACAAAAATCTATTTTTTTCTAAATTTCCTTGCAATTGGTCATTTTTGCAAAATGCAACCTCATCACATTCACTAAACTCTGGGGAAAATTCTCCTGCAAAGTGAACAGTCTATCTGCCTTTAGTAAATCAACCCATGTCCCTGGCCAGCACAACTCAAAGTATGTTTATGATTGGTCCAGTGCAGCAGCCTGTGCCAAATTCAACCAGACACCTCTTTGTGATGTCAACACATTGTGCAGTTTTTTGAAGCCCAAGAGAACCCCACTGCTGGACAGCCAAGTGTCTACCTCAACAGGTGATCTTTCTACTCTTCAGTAAACACAAGAGAAACCTCAGGAACTGGCACATCACACGATTCCAGAATGAGGTGGGTAAAATGTATTTATCATTAACATACAGTAGCAATAAGGGGGAGGGGGATGTTAATGTGCAGAGTTTTTTAAAGCCATCATATGTTTTCATTAGTTATGTATTTATATACATTTTATAATCAAGCGGTGTTTTTGAATTATATATTATGACCAAAGCTTGCTTAAAAGTAAAAGTATTCTTGTATATATAAAGAACACCAGTCTGCATTTATATAAAAAATCAAGTTTTGATAACCCTAGTGAAGCCATGATGCTTGTTAATTAGAAAAATGCTAATAAGGTAGATAAGTACAGAAACATAAAGGATTCAGAAAATTGCACTGTTTTACTAACAGTGTGATGAAAAGGCCATATGAGCTCACACAGGCTCACATTAACGCTCATAGACTAGCAGCCTAATTGTCATCCCAAGGGTGGGTATGGCTTATTCAGAGATATATGAACAAGCATTGTATATCTTTATTTATCAAAGGATAGAAAAATAAATATATAAAAATAATGCAGGTAAATGCAAAATATTCCAAAGTAATATTTTGAATTCTTATTTTCAGATGGCATGGGAACACTAGACTCGTTTTCACATATTTTTCAGGCTTTACTGCCCGCTTTACTGAAAACCTCTTTACAGAACTTGATAGCTTAGGTAAAAAAAATTACATAATGACTTATCAACTCTCCCTTACTTTCCCTCTGTATATCATTCTCTCCCCCTATTCAGGCTCTATCTACATTTCAGTGAGAAACAACTTCTGGTGTGCTTTCTCTTTGGAAAACTGAGTGTGTTTTCTGAATCCTGCATCATGAACACATCCAATATTAACCTCCCTGGCAGTATGATTATGTCAGATTTCTGATGCTGAAAGTGGTACAATTATATTGCATGGAAATTTGGCGTTTTTATATTGTAGACCTGTAATTCTTAGGAATAACTCACTTAAATCTGTCCAAACAAGAGTCTAGTAAACATTCCGGGTATGATAAAGTTTGAAACACAAAATCATAAATTATAATAAATAACTATAAATAATTATAACAAATAATAATAAAAAATATTTAATAATGTAATCAAATCAAAAACACTGAAATTTGCTCAGTTGTAGAATTGTCACTGCCATTACTTTCAGTGTTTGATGATGGATTTCCCCACAAATCACTATCGCTCAATTCTGCAAGTGATTATTATTTGATGTAAAGGGACGGTTTTGGTTGCTATGGACAATCTCCAGTTTCCAGGCAGAAAGAACAGTATTTATAATATAAAACTGCATGCAGGGCACTGTACAAACCACTAGGGACAAACGGGAGGTGAAATAAACTGATACAGTAATGTAATCTGTAAGATTACAGTGTACTGTATATGTATTGTGTTTTTTACCTTTTGAATACCGCGCCGTTCTCTGTCCCTGTGCGTCGCAGCGCTTGCAGGGAACGGAGCTCGGCTATGTGATGAATCGAGCGGAGACACGGCTCGCACACAGAGTGGGGAGGATCCTGGGGATAAGGTAAGTGAGCTGTACCTGGATTCTGTGATGCAATCCCGAGTGTGGCTCGGGGTTATTGCTTTTGGTGCTGAAAATCCCCCCCGAGCCACACTCGGGAATACCCTCAAGGAGGTTAAATTTTTTTTTTATAGCAAAGATTGCCCAGAAATAGTAATGCAGATATAAAGCATCTGCTTAAAAACATTAAATAAATTGTCCTACGCTTTTATTACAATATATAACAAATATCTAACAAATTTAGTTTACCAGGTAGTAATTGTCCTTGTCAATTGTTAGTAGATCCACTGATTCCTCTCTAATTCTGGAATTGCTGCACCTTTTCTCTTCTGTCACTAGGTGGCACTGTGGCTGGTGACATTAGATTGAAAATGGCTTTTCAAGGTCAGATTATAGATGTATGGACGTCTCAGCCTATTGGCAGGGGTTTCTTTAGTCCCTTGGCCTGCTGGGAGAGCCTATTTATTGGGTGAAGTCAGGTTATCGGGGTTCTGTGCCACATGGATGGCTGTCTGGTTGAATGCGTGTTATGTAGCCCCAAGCTGCAAGGCTGGAAGCCTGAGGCCTATCCCGGGGACACCTGGCTGCTAGGCTGCCCGAGGCCTAGCCAGGAGAAGGAGAAGCAGCTTATAGTTGGGACTGCAGGATTGGAGTCCAACCAAGTTGCAAAGGTTCAGCCGAACGAGGAACCAGTTGCGGTCGAAGGTAAAAGGGAAGCAGTCGATACTAAGGGACCATCCACCTTGTTACCGGAGACCACTGTGAGTAAGCTTGAGCAAGTAACCGAGCAGTATTCTCATCAGCTGGGGACGGTGAAGAAGTGGAAAAGCTTCAGTGAGTGCCAAGCCAGGGACAGCAGGTTAGCGGGGGTGACGCTTGAGGAGCATACAGCGGGATAGCTGCAGAAGAGCTCAGGAGATTCAGTGACCATTGGATCTGGAAGTCTAGTGAGAGACTGGGAGCTCAGAGAGTAAATATCTGCAGTGAGATACTGTGAGATAAGAGAATAACTATTCTGTGTTATCAAGAGTTATGTGCAAATACCTTTAGTGACTGTTACAAGTTCAGTTGCCATAGGAGACAGCGGTAATACCTATACAGATGTTTCATCCAGGTGGAGACCTGTATAGCTGTCTACCTATAGAGTCTTGGAGTCTGTCAATTATCCTTGTATCTACTCAAGGGTGTCCTGGCCCTAATTTGCTCTCCCACGGTTCTTGTTAAGAGACAATAAATCTCTTGTTCGCATTCAAAAAGTGACTGGCACCCATCATTTCATCTTGCATTACACCCACCATGCCTGTTAACCCACTCTACAAGGAAGGATGTCAGCTCACCCTAACTCTTGAAGTCGCCATTAGGCTTCTGGAGGCCTGGGACCTTGCTACAAGTGTATGCCTTTAAATAGTGTGTATATATAGTGTAAGATATTGCGGTGATTAAGCTCTAGTGGTGTATGCAGTTTTAGAAACATGTGTCAGTCCAGACTGTATTTGAAGGGCTTGGCAGCCCACTTTTATTTAAAAAAAAGAAAGTTCAAAGAAAATAACAGCAATTTCCCTCACAGGAGGTTCCAACATTACTGCATAGTTCAAACATTCAGCCTCCTGGCTTACTCACTTGCAGCATCTCTGTTTCAAACCTACGCCTAGGCTTTTGGGTTGCTCCTCAGAGCGCATGCTCACACTGCCAGCTGCAGCCTTTCTCCCCTAGGGAACATAGATGTCCTCCTGACAATCATACATAGACATCATGTCTGTAGGGCAGAGTCCTCCTGTCTCCAAGTGGGAGCTCTGAGCTCTAATTCTGGGAAGAATATAAAGCCAGCCCACAGATGTGCAATCAGTATGCCTGTATTTGTAAAAAACAGGCTGAAGGTGCTAATACACACAGTGAAAAGGGGTCGCCTCTCCACAATAGCCACAAAATAATATGTGTATATTGACACAAATGAACAACAAAACATCGAACAGCATCAATTAGTGAAAAATGTCTATCTGTTGTAACCCATCAATTCAACTGAAATGCTTCCAAACTTAAAAAAAATGTGTTTTCCCAAAGAGAAGGATCTCTAGCGAACCCCAAAAGGTGTCCCCCTCACCTTATAGTTGACCCTCATCACAAAGTTCAACTGCACTTAATAACAGTTTTAGAACCCAGATAACAACACAACTCCTCCAGGCAGCAGAGGTCTTCAGTCCAATTAAACTACCATCCACTGCTAAGTCTCCAAGAAAGCTCTTTGACACAGGCACAATAATTGGATCCCACAATTATGCCGTATAATCAAACCATAATGTTCTCTGTGTGCTATTTATTAAATAGAAAGTAAAACTGTACTTGCAAAGTATTGCAGATAGAATCACTTTGTATAGAAAGCCAGCAGGGCTGTACTAAAGATAAATTGCTCACAGCCAAGAGAAAAGATCACTCCACTCAGTAAACTGCCAGCTCTCCCTCAGACTCTCTGGGTCTGCCCAACATGTTTCTTCAATCGCGATGTCTTCAGCTGCATTGACACACCTTTTGAGGTTTGGTGGAGGTTCTTTTCTTTTGGAAAATACACTTTTTCTTGCATGTATTGTATATTTTTCACTTATTGTTGTTTGATGTTTTGCTGTTTATTTGTGGCAATAAACACATTTTTTGTGATTATATATACACACTATTTATAGCACAGGTGTCAAACACAAGGCCCGCGAGCCTTATCATGTGGCCCGCAGTGGCCTTCGACCGCCATCTCCGGCTCTCACCCGCTTTTCCTCCCGTCACTTGTAAACACAGGAACTTCTGTGTTTACAGTGACAGCTATGGTTTTGGTGAGTCCCGGTTCCAGTTACTGTGTATGCACTGGTTTCAGACTATACAAACTGAGCACGGAGATGCTGCAGCCAAACAGGCAGCTTACAAAAATTAACTCCTTACATCCGAGCGGTGGGCCGGACACACAGGCACAGGCTAGAACAGAGGACACACAGACTGGATGAACCACTTGAATGCCAAAAGTTGAGTGCTTATCCCTGGGGATTTTACAGGGGGGGTGGTCTGGTAGTGGGGGGGCAGTAGTGGGGTAGGTGGTGGTCTGCTAGTGGTGAGGTGCTGAGCGTTAGTTGGGGGTGGTGATTTGCCATTGATGGGGTTTTTCAGTGGTGAGTGGCAGGGCAGTAGTTGGGGGGGTTGGGGATCTGGTAGTGGAGGGGCGTTGGTGGCATGAGCTGAAGCCTGCACTGTGTCCATAGTGCAACCCGGAACCCTGTAATCTATCCACAGCGCAACCCTGAATCCTGCACTCTGTCCATAGTGCAACCCTGAACTCTACACTCTGTCCACAGTGCAACCCTGAACCCTGCACTCTGTCCACAGCACAACCCTGAACGCTGCACTCTGTCCACAGTGCAACCCTGTCCACAGCACAACCTCTGAACCCTGCATTCTGTCCACAGCACAGCCCAATTAACACTGCACTCTGTCTACAGCGCAAACCCCTGAACCCTGCGTTCTCTACATAACTCATTCCTGAACTCTGCATTCTGTATGTAGCGCAGCTCCCGGCCCCTGCCCTCTGTACACATCACAACCCTGAACTCTGAGCTAATTATTACTTAAGTTAAAAACCAGTTATAAATAAATATAGAGGCAATTATTCAATATGATAAAGAGTAGATGAATAGTATTAGATATACAACTGGCCCCTTGAGGACAACTATATTGCTGATGTGGCCCCCCGATGAATTTGAGTTTGACACCCCTGATTTATAGTCATACACTTATTGTGGTAAATACAGACACAGTTGGATAATATTCACACACATTTTATAATTTGTGATATTTTTGCAGCACAATTTGTTTATTGTTTCCTTGACTTGTTTGTCACAAGACTAGTACATGAAATATATTAAATGCCATAACTAGATATTTTGACCACTGATCCTCTCTGGAGACTCCTCCCTCCCTTCTCCCACCGCTATACCCAACTCTTCCCTTCCTTCTTAGTCTACCATTATGTTCAACTTCAGCAAGGGACACTAGGGATACATTGAGTCACTGATCTACTCTCCGGGATAAGCCAAGCCATAATGCCGGATCTCGGCCCTGATGAGGTCTAACAACCTTCCCTACTGTCCCTCAATAACTATACCTATCTTCCCATTGGCAACTCTGCCCCCTTCAAATATTTGTTTTAAGTTGTAGTTACAATGGTTATTTTTCAATGCCTATTATTAACACCTTCTGGAGTCACAGCCTATGATGATACCAACTGGAAATACATTGTATCACAATATTATCTTAATTGATTTCACTTGTTAACTCATTGTTCTTGGTGATGCTTAATTGCCTGTTCCTATTCTTATTGTACTACCACATATGTTACTAATTTACAAATCTTCTTGTACCTTGTAATACTGTTACAGTATTTTATGTTAAAAACATATACATATAAATGAATATAATAAAATTGACCCCAGAACCAATAAAGTCTCATGATAAAATAAAATTCATGTTATTTTAGGAGTGTACAAGATTAAAATTCGGTGGATGCAAGATTTGTGTATTTTAAAAATAAATATTTTTGTATTTTTTCATTTAAGCTAGGTAACTTTTTAAGGTTGGAAATAGTAGTCAATGGCTACAGGAAAGATTGTTGCATGAGCTGTTTTCAGTGCTGCAAACTTGTATAAAGGGCATCTGTCAATAAGAAAATATATTGGCTAAGATTTCTGGCCCTTTTCCAAAAATACCATTAGTCTGTTTATTTCTCGCATTAGTACTTTGCAGACCCATAGAAAACCTAAAGTTCCATATCTTTATACATGTTCCAAATCAGCAAGAGCAATATAGCCTGGCAACTACAAGTCACATTTAAATGTATGACAAACTGATTTGTATACATATATATTCATTTACTGTTTTGATTTTGTTATCAATAAATGTTAGTATTAACCTCTTGCTTACTGGCACTTAAACCCCCCTCTTGCCCAGACCAATTTTCAGCTTTCAGCGCTGTCGCACTTTGACAATGACAATTGCATGGTCATGCTACACTGTACTCAAATTAAATTTTTATAATTTTTTTTCACACAAATGGAGCTTTCTTTTGGTGGTATTTAATCACCATTTGGGTTTTTATTTTTTGCTAAACAAACAAAAAAGACAGAAATTTTTGAAAAAAAAAAACGTTTTATAGTTTGGTACAAAATTTTGCAAACGGGTATTTTTTCTCCTTCATTGATATTCGCTGATGAGGCTGCACTGATGGGCACTGATGGGCTGCACTGATGGGCACAGATAAGGCGACACTGATAGGCACAGATAAGACGACACTGATGGGCACTGATGGGTGGCACTAATGAGTGGCACTGATAGGTGATACTGAGGGCACTGATAGGTGACACTGTGGGCACTGATGGGTGGTACTGTGGGCACTGGTAGTTGGCACTGGTGGGCACTGGTAGGTGATGCTGGTGGGCACTGGTAGGTGATGCTGGTGACACCTCCACGATCGGGACCAATGTCCCTCTCGCAGCCGCCAGTGATCGGCTTTTTTTTTCCTCCTCACGCTATCAGCGTGAGGAGGAAAAATAGCCAATTACCGGCTCTGTTAACATCACATGATCAGCTGTCATTGGCTGACAGCTGATCACATGGTAAGGGGCCAGGATCGACCACTTACTATGATCTGTGATCAGGCGAGTCTCATAGACTTGCTGATCACAGAGCGCGCCACGCGCGCCCTTCAGGGGGCGCACAGGCCGCTCAAGCACGGGAG
Source organism: Lithobates clamitans (assembly GCA_037952925.1). Taxonomy (NCBI): domain Eukaryota; kingdom Metazoa; phylum Chordata; class Amphibia; order Anura; family Ranidae; genus Lithobates; species Lithobates clamitans. The sequence continues at coordinate 11,979,567 of JBBGZY010000304.1, read as the reverse complement.
GATGTTCAGGGACACACTCCCGACAAATTAAGTCCATAATGTAGCTGCCTTTCAGCTATAGCACGGACGACAAGTGGTTAAGGAACTGGTATCTAGTTGTAAATTTTGATTTTTTTTTTAACTAGCCACACACTGTATAATTATTATTGCATTCCCAATGTTATAACTCTAGAAGTATATTGTATTGGTTGAACTAGATGGACTTGTGTCTTTTTACAACCAGATTAACTATATAACTATATCAGAAAGGAAACCTGTTACAATTAGGACATACTGTATATAAATCTAACAGCCTAGCTGTAAATCAACCCCATTGATTACAGAGACTTAAGCTCCTGCTCCTAACCAGAGGTAAGCTAAACCCCCACTAGAACTCATATGGTATTCTCTTCTATTCATCAATCTAATGCCAAAGCCCTTATAGCTATATGAAGATCTGATTTTGGATTATTGCTTGGTAGAAGACTGGACTTAACTTATTAGGAGAACAAGTCCATCAAGTTCAGCTTATTCTATCTGTAATACTGGTCATTCTTCACTATTTCACTTCAGTGGTTGGCTCAATGCTATTCAAATTTGCCCAGAGCAACATGGGCAAAAAAAGATGACCTTCAAGGTACACCTTCAGAGTAATGTGAAACGAAACTCAAATTGTATTTTTACTGAGCCTCATGCTTTTTGTCGTTTATGTATTTCAATTAATATTATTCACATGAATCTTTTGGTAGATGAGAACTTGTATTTTTGTCAAACATTAAAATGACAGTAAAGTTTTTTTTCCCTAGTATATCAATTCTGAGATTTCTTTGGGTCTCTGTCTTAACCATCTCTGTATTCTGTTTACTGACTTTGTTGTTTATAATACTTAGAATCCATGATTATAAAGTTTTTAATGTCTTATCACCTTTTTACATTTTTCTTTTGAAATAAATTTAAAAACCCAGCGATTCATTATGCACTTATGAAGCTTTTTTAGACCCGGGAACAAAATTAATTAACTAGAGTAGTTATGTACATACAAACTTTTGAAAGTGTATATTAATTGATAGGCGAATAAGATTTTTTAGCATTAACAAGTAAACCCCCTTTAGTGGTTTGATTAGTGCATTTTTTGCTGCTTACCTCTACACTTAGTTAAATATGTATTACTATTTGATTAGAACAGGAGAGGTTGCTGTAGTAACATGTACACTTATGTCATTTAAAGAATGTTTATTATTAGCCAGCTGGCCTTTCCAGTGGCTTCAGTTTCAATGTATTACAGAAACAACCTTTTCACTCTCTCCACTGGTTGTATTCACTTTTGCTTCTATATAAGTTGGTCTACTTACCACCTCTTCCATTTAGCTTGCCAATTCTCCCATGCTCATGGCTTTTAACTGGTATTTTTTTTAATGTGCAAGGGCTAATTTTTTTACAGAAACAAATCAATATCTTAGATCACCACAAATACTCTGGATTTGAGTACATAATCGGATTTAAACTGTACTGTCCTTCAAGAAGTTACCCAGCATCAGAAAACTTTGATTGCATATTTTCATGGCCACAAAGAAAACCACAGTGCAGTCATAAAAAAACTACTATTACGTTTCCTGAAGTGAAAAGTAGAGTTACAGACATGATGGGGAATGAAAAATTAATTTCCACGCTTAATGATATTCACAGTAAATTCCTGAAAATGTGGCAACCCTGGAAGCTCTTATGTGACCCTCAGAGCTTTGACATACATTTGATGACCTCTTGATTGACTCTTAGGTATGGGAACAGGGTGGTTGCACTCTGAACTCTGCTCTTTCTATTTATTTTCTCTTCACAGATTCTTTTTCTGTTTCCCTCTTTCTTCCTTTTTCATGCCCCGCCCTTGTTTAGACACTTCCTCCTTTTCAGGTTTGCCCTCTTTTCCTTCCCCATACCTCATTATTATTTGACTTTTTTCTTATCAATCCATCAGTGGACAAACCTATCTGGTTCTTTGCTTCCTTTCTTTAAAAAGACAACAGTGGAACTGATGTTTTAGCCCTTTGAAATATCATCAACTTTATTATGTGGTTTTGTCAGAAAACTCACACATCAAGCACCCGTCTCCATGCAGCAGCTGCAAATCCTCATTCTGCTAATGCCAAGGTGCATGCATGGAACCATAGCCAGAGACAAATGAGATCCAGGGTGGGCATGCACAATAGCACCTCTATGCGAACGCTAACGTGCGCCCGCGAGTGCCAAAGCGCTAATGTGCTAATGCGCATGCGCCAATGTGCCAAGGTGCTAATGTGCTAACGCGCATTTGCCAATGTGCTAAGTTGCTAATGCGCATACGCACATACGCTGAATCCTGGCACACAGCACCCTTTATAAACAGAGAGTCTGCCTAGCATCAGTGCTGGATTGTCTTCAGCTTGTTCCTGTGTTCCTGTTGTTACTCTGCCTGATTGACCTTGTTCCTGAAAACCCGGCTATCTTCTGACCATTCTCTTGGATCTCCCCTGCCTGCTGAACCTGCCTCTACCTGCAATACTGACCTTGGCTTGAACTTATGATTACAGCTCTGCCTCCTGATTCTGGACCCTGCTGCCCGTCTGTTGCCAACCCCTTCCTGTTCCTAACTATGGTTTTGCCTTCTGACTTGGTACCCTGCTGCCAGCCTGTTGCCGACTCCTGCCTGTTCCTGATTCTGCATTTGATCCTGATCTGGCTCCCGCTGAACAAGTTTGGTGATCAGTTTCCACATCTCCTCAGCAGAGGTTCCTATATCTCCAAGTTCCAGCCTCCTGCCTGCAGGCACCTGCACCCTTTCGTTGCCCTCGCACTCCCTGTACCCACCACCAGGGGTGCTTGGACCGGAACCGTGCAAGAGGCCACCCTCATCATTTCGGGCTCTGCTGTAAGATACGTGACAAGTTTACTGGCTTTAATACAGGGTAAAGGCACAGATAATCTTGCTACAATGTACAAAAGAAACCCAGCATGTTCTCTGCACATGGAAATATGCTTCTTTGTTATATAACCATTGACTTTGTAATACTTCTGTTATAATCTGTAACACATATCATGTGTCTATGGATGATACACAGTCTCACAGTCTGCGTTCAACTTCAGACATTTTTTAAATGTATTTAAAATGTCTCTAAATCCCATTTTTTTATTTTTTGATGGTGGATAGTGTAGGGAATCATTAAAACCCATCAAACTATCTTTAAAAAGGAAACTGCTATGTCTAAAAAAGGAAATAATTCAAATGTTAGGGTTGATTTACTACAGGCAGATAGGCTGTTTTCTTTGCAAGTGAAGTAACCCCAGAGTTTACTGAATCTGGTAGAATTGCACTTTGTAAACAATTGCAGCCATGTGCAAGGAAAAAAGGCAGCAAAGTTTCACCCTACTCACTAAGCTCTGGGGAAGATTCCCTTGCAAATTGCAACTTTACATGAAAACCAAACAACCTATTTGCCTGTAGTAAATCAATCTTATTGTATTCTCACAGTTTCAGTAGTGCAATTCCAGCAGTTTTTTATTTTTTTTTTATTTAAATTAACCCTAAAGCCAAAACCCTTTTCATTTACTACAGGAACAGGAATAATTATTACGCTACTTTTTTTTACATCTATGTCCCATTTGGGAGATTTCCTTTTCCTTTCTGTCCTTCAGACACAAGGGCAAGTGAGAGGAAATTCATTCAAAGTGGGGAAAATTCCCTCTTAGACAGTTATCATCTGATTATTTAAAATCATTCAAAGTTTTAGCCTTTATTACTGTTCTGGAAACAATTACATTAATGGATTTCCCATAAAGTAAAGGCTTAGTGGCAATGGTTACCAGGGCAAGTAGAGAGGGTAAACCACAGACAAAAAAAATCCTCTCACCACTGCAGCCATTACTGAAAAGAGGGCTTTAGTTTTTAATACACTGTCTTGGTTCACTAATAATAGGTGACAGGTAAGGAGTAAAGGGAATTTTCCCCAATTGAGACACACTCAGCAGTAATAACTGGTAAGTGGAAGATATGAGCAACAGCTGAGAAAGATGGATTCAGTTTAACCAAGCTATGCATGAGGCACTGTACAGTGGCACCAAAAAATTAAGCCGGAGTTGTTTTTTCTCTGCCAGTGGCAGAACACCTTTCCAAAATCCAACTTGACTAGGAAGCACAAGATAACTCTGCTGATTCCCTCACCAACACCACTAAATCCAGGCCTAGGCATTTACTTCCTAAAGCTGAAGGACAGGAGATAGGCAACATTAACATTTTTTTTTTTTTTTTTAAAGCATAAACATTTTAGTGCAAATACAGAGACAGAAGTACAGCAATGTCACAAAAAAATGAATCCTTATGACAGGTGATATACTTCTGTATAAGGAAAAATACTATATATAAAAAAAAACAGAGAGAGCTGTCTCTTCATATAGTCAACCACATACATTATCAAATAATCAACATAGATTAGACATTGCTAAAACATATTAGGTTGTTCTCTGCTATTTACCCTTTATAAATTGACATGCGAGAATGGACAACACCTAAATTCAGTACCTAATCAGCAGACTATACAGGGCCAAAGTAATTATCTAGACAAGGCCTTTCAAACACCCTTCATTAAAACTGTCTCCACATCAAAAGAGGCTCTCTTTTGATATGCAGAGAGTATGGCCATCTGTTCAACAATAAACAATTTGTCCAGGATATGACCTTGCATAACTAATGCCCCATTCAAGAGAAGATGATGACTTGGCCTAATTAATTTCCCGGAAGAGAGAAGGTGCTAGTGAGGGGCTGAGTTAGGCTAGATCTAGGGGATGGGGAAATTGTCCAGTCCTGGATGAGATACACCCAATGGTAGGATTGGGGTAAGATAGTCCCACCAATTGGGATCGCCCTATGCAAGTCTATGAGAGATGGGTTTGTATTAGTTTAAGTTGTAAACAGAGATGAGAGGAGAAAGGAACCAACCTATACAGGGAGCCCTCATACAAAACCACTAGTTAATATCAGGACATCTCCTAGCACTTATCTGTATACATGCTTGTCCGATGTATTTTCCGTCTGGCTGTTTGTAGATTAATGATCTGAGTATTATACTACATTTCTTCATGTAATCCATGATGTTTATACCCTTTTTCTGTACAATAGATAGATTGTGGTGTATTAGTTTAGGCCTCCTTACTATTTACAAATTAATTTTGTTTTATTGTGTTAAAGCTTTTACTCATAGTCAAAGAACTTTCTTTAACCCAAATAATATCTGAGAGATATTAAATCTCCAAATATAACTTTTGGTTAACACCTGGAACACAGGTTTTTATAGGACTACTTGCAAGTAGCCCTAATGTATCTTGTCAAAGGGTATTTTCTGCATAGTAAATAACTAATTACAATGGACGTTAGGCAACCTCATCATTACTTAACCAATTGGCAAAGATTCCCTATATCCTTCTCTCCCACAAGCTACAATTGCCTCTAGGAATAAATTACTTGCCAGTACGAAGGCATTATAAAACCATAAAATTTCCTAAAGATGGGGGTACCCTTTAAAAACTACCATTACCAGAAATGGAAAACCATACATTATTTCCTCACTTGAAAGTGGCCTTATATTTCTTAAAAATGGGACATCACCCCAGACACTGCCAGCAGCTCCCTGCAAAAAATACCATCTGAATGGGAAAACTCATCTGAGTAAAATCTAATGACTGATACTACCTATATCAAGTAATCATTACCTTCTTTTATATTATATTATTCTCTATATATATACACACACGCAGTATCTCATAAAAGTGAGTACACCCCCCTTTTTGTAAATATTTTATTATATCTTTTCATGTGACAACACTGAAGAAATTACACTTTGCTACAATGTAAAGTAGTGAGTGTACAGCTTGTATAACAGTGTAAATTTGCTGTCCCTCAAAGTAACTCAACAGACAGCCATTAATGTCTAAACCGCTGGCAACAAAAGTGAGTACACCTTAAGTGAAAATTGGGCCCAAAGTGTCAATATTTTGTGTGGCCACCATTATTTTCCAGCACTGCCTTAACCCTCTTGGGCATTGAGAGCTTCAAAAGGTTGCCACTGGGGTCCTTTTCCACTCCTCTATGATGACATCACAGAGCTGGTGAATGTTATGCCGCGTACACATGAGCGGAATGTCCGACAGAAAAAGTCAGACAGAATCTTTTTATCATATAATCCGCTCGTGTGTATGCCTCATCAGACCTGTATGCTGTTCCAAATACTACGCATGCTCTGAAGCAAGTAAGAGATGTAAGCTGTTGGCTATTGTACTTCCTTTTTCTAGTCCCGTCGTGTTTTACATCACCTCGCTCTGGACAGGCGCACTTTGGTGGTGGAACTTCGTCGTACTCACTTTGGTGAGATACTATATATATATATATATATATATATATATATATATATATATATACCGTGTTTATCAGCCTATAACACGCACAGGCGTATAACACTCACCTTAATTTTAAGAGGGAAATTTCAGGAAAAAAATTAAATTTTAAATAAAGAATTTTGAAGCAAAATAACGGTCAGTGCACATCAATGCAGCCTTATCAGTGCCCATCTGCAGCCTTGTCCATCATTGCAGCCTAATCAGTGCCAATCTACAGCCTTGCCCATCATTGCATCCTAATCAGTGCCCATCTTCAGCCTTGCCCATCATTGCAGCGTGATCAGTGCCCATCTGCAGCCTTGCACATTATTGCAGCCTAATCAGTGCCCATCTGCAGCCTTGCCCATCATTACAGCCTAATCAGTGCCCATCTGCAGCCTTCTCCATAATTGCAGGCTAATCCGTGCCCATCTGCAGCCTTGTCATTGCCAGAGAAGACAGAGATGGATCTTCGGTGTACTTGGCTAGGCTCACAGTCCCGCCCAGTCCCGGCCAGTCCCACCCCTTGGCTCAGGTCCTATGATGGACATAACACCGGTCCAATGCCGACGCATCAACGCTAGGAGCCATCCAGGGGGCGGGACTGGGCATGACTGCGAGCCAAGCCAAGTACACATGAGATCACGGCTCTATATTTTGGCGGCGCTCACTCCCTCCTTCCCCTCTGAGGCAGCCCTATATCAGTGTATAACACGCACACACGATTTATCACAACTTTAAGGGGGGGAGTGTGTGTTATATGCTGATAAATATGATATATATATATATATATATATATATATATATATATATATATACAGTGGGGACGGAAAGTATTCAGACCCTCTTACATTTTTCACTCTTTGTTATATTGCAGCCATTTGCTAAAATCATTTAAGTTCATTTTTTTCCTTATTAATGTACACACAGCACCCCATATTGACAGAAAAACACAGAATTGTTGACATTTTTGCATATTTATTCAAAAAGAAAAACTGAAATAGCACATGGTCCTAAGTATTCAGACCATTTGCTCAGTGTTTAGTAGAAGCACCCTTTTGATCTAATACAGTCATGAGTCTTTTGGGGAAAGATGCAACAAGTTTTTCACACCTGGATTTGGGGATCCTCTGCCATTCCTCCTTGCAGATCCTCTCCAGTTCTGTCAGGTTGGATGGTAAACGTTGGTGAACAGACATTTTTAGGTCTCTCCAGAGATGCTCAATTGGGTTTAAGTCAGGGCTCTGACTGGGCCATTCAAGAACAGTCACGGAGTTGTTGTGAAGCCACTCCTTCGTTATTTTAGCTGTGTGCTTAGGGTCATTGTCTTGTTGGAAGGTAAACCTTCGGCCCAATCTGAGGTCCTGCAGTCCCTGAAATATGATCCTCCAGATCCTGCTTTTTTTTTTTTTTTATCACGGGCAAACACTTATACTGCAGCCCTGTCGGCAGATCCAGCTGATCAAGAAATCAGGGCTGCAGTAGGCAGGGTCGAGCCCTCACGTTGACGTCAGACGAGAGGAGGGGGAGAAAGATTTATGAATCATCTGTAATAAGGTGACACTTGGATAATAAGGAATCTGGATCCCATCACCTTCTATTGACCAACTATATGCCCATGCCTTATTGTCAAAACACGAGAGTGTGAGGCATATTGAGCTGGTGAGTGTTGAATTCAAGGGGAGAGGAATCACTGACACTGAGTGAATTGGTGGACTGTTTCCAGATACTGCACATTTCCTTCACGGTGTCTTGTCTATGGATTCTTTATGGACTAAATTACCCATTTTTCACTCTGGTTATTATTTTGCGATATAAATTGCTCTGTGTATGGTACACTTTCATAGGCACTGTCACGTTTTTTACTTGTACACCTATGAGAATTTTCATGATTGTTTCATGCATTATATATATATTTATATTTTTTGCTACAGCACTAGATCACCTTAGCCCATATTAGACAGTTTACACACTGTCACTCAGCGCCACTTTTATTGATTCACAAGGAACCGCTTTTGGGGCTCTTGGAAACAATAGAAATATTTGCACAGTTTACTTTAAAGTGGCAGCTTTGTATTAACTTTATTAGGACGTGTATTCACTTTTTTAGGGGGTAGCACCCCTGTGTTTGGCATTTGAGCGCAGTGGTGAAAACTCGAGAAGGGCGGATAGGTTTGAGTTTTCTCATTTGTCACAATCAACAGCATTGCCAGACAATCAGACACTTGTCTTTTAATTTCTAAAGCCATTCACCCTAAAGATTCATTCCTCAACACCTACCTTTGCTCAACATGGTATTCAAACTTCTAAATTGAGTTACTGCACTCAATTCACTAAGACTGGGTTCACACTGCTGTATGGAGCGGATGACAGCAGAGGTCCAGTGCATCCCTGTTCACTGTTTCAGTTCCAATTTCAGTCAGAATTTTTGGCTGAATTCGGACCTGAAACAGACCAGAAGATGAACATCACTCCTGTGCAATTGACTCCGCAGCCGTCCCTGAGCTGTCACAGGCTCCTGACATGCGAATTGGATGCAATTCGCAATAGTGTGAACCCAGAATATCTCATGAGATAATTAAATCACGTGACACATTATTTTCCAATTATCTTATGAGATAATGAAAATGTTAATTCACTATGACCTTATGAGGCATTTACCCCAAAAAGCAAAAACAATCAGTAAATACCTCATAAAATGGCATAGTCAATTCACTATATGAAATAAATAAATCCATGCTTGAGTTAAATAATTAGTGGTCCAGGCATGTGGCATTTAAGGAATGTAAAAATAAAATAACCAATTTGGATCAGTCTCTACCTTTTTGGATCAGTTTCACTAAGGCTGGGTTCGCACTGGGTAAGTTTGAAGAGAGACCATGCACACAGCGAGGAACTCCCAGTCCAATTTGCAAGATCCAGGTGCTCTGGCTCAGTGTGTCCTTACACACTACAACATAAACAAGTAAAAGGATTGAGCCAGCAGCTCTGTAGTCCATATAGTGAATAAAGAGGAAAGAGGAAGTTTATGTGCAGTGGCTGGGTGGGAAGTGGTTAAAGTACATATAAAGGCTAAAACATTTTGTTTAGTTTTGGAGGGAGTGAGAAGGAATTAGAACTCCTGTCAGGTTTTTATTGCTGTCCGTGTCCCTGTTAGGGAGATTTACCCTCTCTATTTGCTCTGTTTACTGTCATTATCAAAAGTGAAGGTAAAAGAAAGTCCCAAATTTAGGGTTGTCAGCAGAACAGGAATACAGGCAGTCCCCGAGTTACAAACAGGTTAGGGACTGTAGGTTTGTTCTTAAGTCGAATATGTTCGTAAGTCGGAACAGCATGGGCAGAATGGCAGATATGCAATTTTTTTGATCGAATGTGCCTACTGTTGAAAATGGTCCGTCGAATGTGCCCATCGAAAAGGGTCCATCGAATGTGCCCGCCATCGAAAAAGGGTCTGTCGAATGTGCCCGCCGTTGAAAAGGTTCAGTCGAATGTGCCTGCCATCGAAAATGTTCAGTCGAATGTGCCCACTGTGCCATAAACAGGAGTCGTTCGCAAGTCGGATGTTTGTAACTCGGGGACTTCATGTAGATGGGAAATCTTCCAATAGGGACACTAGTTCCAGTGACCTGGGAGTCCCCAAGGGATTCTTTTAATTTGTAAGGATTTCCTATCACTTCCTGTTTTGGCTATGGGACAGGAAGTGAAGGGCAACCTCCCCAATGAAAATGCCGTCATTTTTATGGGTGGAAGAAGGGTATTTATATTTTATTTTGTATTAATACATATGTTACAGGGACTGCATTGACTTAGTGCTGGCATATTTATATGGTTTAAACCATTTTACCTCTTTATTAGCAATAAAAACTGACAAGAGTTCTAATCCTTTTGCACTGTATCCATCCTACTGAATATCTCACTTTTGTGAGATACTGATTTTGGTAGGCTTGCTAATTGTACACCTGTGTGCTGGCTTCATATTCATCCCAGGAATAAAGGTCAGTGCTCAGACTTGGAGACAGCTCCGCGCCGCAGACAGGAAGTCTGGCCTGGGAGGTTGGGAGGGAACCAGTAGGAAACGGCTCAAACAGCACAAAGTTGACAGTGAGTAAGCCAGGAGGCTATAGTTTGTGTTTATACAGTGATGGTGGACCTGTATAGGCGAGGGAAGATTATTGTTTGTTTGAACTTTTTCGTTACCTTTAACCGCTTCAATACCGGGCCTATTCTGGCACTTCTCTACTTCATGTAAAAATTATAATTTTTTTGCTAGAAAATTACTCAGAACCCCCAAACATTATATATGTTTTTTTTAGCAGACAACCTAGGGAATAAAATGGCGGTCATTGCAACTTTTTATCTCACACGGTATTTGCGCAATAATTTTTCAAATTTTTCATGAATTAAAAAATAACAAAACAGTAAAGTCAGACCATTTTTTTGTATAATGTGAAAGATGATGTTACGCCGAGTAAATAGATACCTAACATGTCACGCTTTAAAATTGCGCACAATCATGGAATGGCGCCAAACTTCATTACTTAAAAATCTCCATAGGCGACACTTTAAAATTTTTTACAGGTTACCAGTTTAGAGTTACAGAGGAGGTCTAGTGCTAGAATTGTTGCACACGCCCTAACGCACGCGGCAATATCTCACATGTGTGATTTGAGCGGCGTTTACATATGTGGGCAGGACTTACGTGTGTGTTCGCTTCTGAGCGCGAGCTACCAAGGACAGGGGCGTTTTAATTTGTTTTTTTTTATTATTTTAATTTTTTTTACTTCATTTTTTTTTTTTGTACACTTTTTTTAACATTTTTTTTTTGATTACTTTTATTCCTATTACAAGAAATGTAAACACCCCTTGTAATAGGAATCTATGTGGCAGGTCCTCTATATGGAGAGATGTGGGGTCAATAAGACCCCACATCTCCCCTCTAGGCTGGAAAGCATGAGATCGGAAAAAAAATCACTGATCTCATGCTGACAGCCGCGATCACGGCTTCGGTTATTTCCGGGTACCCGGGCGTGACGTCATAACGACGCTCCCGGGCCTCCCACGGTCATAGAGATGACTGGTGACCATCTGTTCACCAGTCATCTCTATCGTCAACATCCGGCGCCGACCGATTCATTCTCCGGGTCCCCGATGGCACGGGAGAGCCCGGAGAAGCACCGGATGGCGGCGGGGGGGCGTCCCCTCCCGTCATCTATAAGAATGATCAATCGGCGGCACTGGCGCTATGATCATTCTTATCGTACACAGAATCGGCGGCTGAAAAGAATGATATCTGAATGATGCATCTAGCTGCAAGCATCATTCAGATATCACCCCACATAGTAGAGGATGTCATTTTACTATAGGCGGGTATTAAAGTGGTAGTCCCTAAAAACGCAGTCTGGAGTGGCACGTTTCTGGAAAACTGCATGCACCACTTGAACCTAATCTCCCTGGACCGTCACAATATATATTATATTTATATATTTTTTGTATATATATATATATATATATATATATATATATATATATATAGAGAGAGAGAGAGAGAGAGAGAGAGAGAGAGAGAGAGAGAGAGAGAGAGAGAGAGAGAGAGAGAGAGATTTATACACACACAGTATCTCATAAGAGTGAGTACACCCCTCACATTTTTGTAAATATTTTATTATATCTTTTCATGTGACAACTTTGAAGAAATTACACTTTGCTACAATATAAATTAGTAAGTGTACAGCTTGTATAACAGTGTCAATTTGCTATCCCCTAAAAATAACTCAACACACATCCATTAATGTTTAAACCGCTGGTAACAAAAGTGAGTACACCCCTAAGTGAAAATGTCCAAATTGGGCCCAAAGTGTCAGTATTTTGTGTGGCCACCATTACTTTCCAGAATTGCCTTAACCCTCTTGGGCATGGAGTTCACCAGACCTTCACAGGTTGCCACTGGAGTCCTCTTCCACTCCTCTACGATGACATCATGGAACTGGTGGATGTTAGAGACCTTGTGTCAGGAGACGCAGTTCCCCTCCGTCCGCCGGGCTGCGGGGCGCATGCGCAGGGGGCTAGTGTTGAGACCAGCACCCGTTCGCGGCCCGATTGTGCGGCGCGCGCGGGTGCACGGCGGTCCCCGTGTGCGCTCCGTCGCCCGTGCGGGTGCCCGGTAGCGCGTCGCGCTGACGCGCTCGCCGGTAGGCTACTTCAGACGACTCCAGCGCCCAGTCGGGTTGCTGGTTTGTCGTCAGCTGCTCCTGTGTACCTAGTCCTGAGAAAGTTCCTTGTTCCTGTCTGCCTGATACCCCTGACCTCTGCTTACCATAAGGATTACTCTGCCTGTTTGCCTGATACCCCTGACCTCGGCTTGTTAAAGGACCACTCTACCTGCCTGCCTGATACCCCTGATCTCTGTTTGTTAAAAGGGCTCTTCTATTTGCCTGCCTGATACCCCTGACCTCTGCTTGTTAAAGGACCACTCTACCTGCCTGCTTGATACCTCTGACCTCTGCTTGCCCTACAGACTTCCTGCTCTCAGTCTCACCGGTCCTGCACGGTACCCGCCGGTGCCTTCCTACACCTACTGTGAATCCTAGTCTACCTTCCTATTTCCTGCAACTACCGGAAGCCCGTGCCTCCGAGTGCTTCCAATCCCCTGTATCACCCTCGGGGGTTCGGGTGCGCGTGGTCGTAAGGGCGAGCCGCTCTCGGCATCTCGGCCTCGGTGAGTATTGACGTGACAGTACAAACCAGCCAGATGTCCGAAGCCGACAGAGCACGCTCCCCCTTGGAGATCCTGTGTCAGCAGGTCTCCACCCTGGCAGACTCAGTGCAGAGACTACAGGAGGGATATACGCAAATTGACAGCCGTCTCCAACAGCTGACGGGACCACTCCCTTCTGCCGCCGCAGCTCCTGCACCCAGCAGTGAAGGCCCGCTTCCCCAGGCTACCGCTAGTCCCACAGTTGTCATGGCACTTCCGGAACCTAGGGTCCCCACACTGGAACGGTTCTCAGGCGACCGTAAGAAATTTAGGGCTTTTAAGAATGCATGCTCTCTCTATTTTGCTCTTCAGCCCCAAACCTTCGCATCGGAAGTGGTTAAGGTGGGATTTGTGATCTCCCTGCTGTCTGAAGAACCTCAGACCTGGGCCCACGGCTTGATGGAGTCGGGAAGTCAGGTGCTTAATACAATCGATACGTTCTTCGAGAGTATGTCGCAGCTTTATGATGACCCACAGTGCATGGCTACGGCCGAAGCCATCCTGCACCACCTAGCCCAAGGAAGGAGACCAATTGAAGATTATACGGTGGAATTCCGTAAATGGGCGGCCGATACAAACTGGAACGAGCCAGCCCTACGCTATCAGTACCGTCAAGGCCTGTCCGAACTCCTCAAGGACGAGTTGGCCAGGATGGAGACCCCCGCATCTTTGGAGGAGTTAATCCAGGCAGCCACAAAGCTGGATAGACGTTTGCGGGAACGCCGTTCAGAACGGTTTCAAAGTCCACGCCCTGTGTGGACGACATCAAGACCCCAACCTATTCAAATACCGTCTCCTATGGCAGCCGGGTCTACTACCCTTCCCGATACCGAACCTATGCAGCTTGGTCTGGTACGGGCTCCACTGACCTCGGAAGAAAGGCAACGTAGACGGAAGTCCAACTTGTGTCTCTATTGCGGGGGAGCCGGACACATCCTACGCAACTGCCCGATAAGGCCCAGTAAGTTCTTTCAGCCAAAATCAACGAATTGCCAAGACAACAATGCTCCTAAATCTTACACCATGTTGTTTATTTCTCTACAGCTACCGGAAGGGGAGTCCCGCCTGCCAGCGATCATTGATTCGGGTGCATGTAGCTGCTTTATGGACGCTGCTCAGGCCCGGAACCTGCATGTACCCTTGCAAACCAAAGCTCAACATCTACGGGTTCACTTGGCTGATGGGTCTCTTCCCAGTTCAGGTCCAATTACCCAGGAGACCCAACCCATTCTAGTAACTACTGACTCCGGGCATCAAGAGCTCCTACGCCTAGACCTCATTCACTCTCCCATGTTTCCAGTCATTCTAGGCTTACCCTGGCTACAGGCTCACGATCCTCTGATCCAATGGATTACTAAGGCGGTTTCGTTTCCCTCTTCATACTGTTCTCAACATTGTCTTCCTTTGGAGCCCAAGATCTGTGCCACAGTTACTGCTCCTTCAGTTAACCTCCAACATGTTCCTCAGGAGTATCTTGAGTTCCAGGAGGTCTTCAGCAAACAAATGGCCGATTGCCTCCCGCCTCATCGACCTTATGACTGCCCAATCGACTTACTGCCAGGGTCAGAGATTCCATTTGGTCGTATATTTCCCCTCTCAGAAACGGAGGCTCTCAAACAATATATCGACGAAAACTTGAAGAAGGGGTTCATCCGTCCTTCATCTTCACCCGCTGGAGCAGGTATATTCTTTGTCGGGAAGAAGGACGGCTCCCTTAGACCCTGTGTGGATTACCGGCAGTTAAATAACATCACCATCAAGAATAGGTATCCATTGCCGCTCATTCCAGAGCTGTTCCAACAGTTCCGATCAGCTAGAGTATTTTCCAAATTAGATCTCCGGGGGGCGTATAACCTTGTCAGAATCAGGGCCGGGGACGAATGGAAGACGGCCTTCAGGTCCAGGTTCGGGCACTTCGAATACTTGGTGATGCCATTCGGGCTTTGTAATGCTCCAGCCACCTTTCAACACCTAGTGAATGACATTTTCCGAAAATACCTAGATGATTTCCTTGTAGTCTATTTGGACGACGTACTAGTTTTTTCTTCCACGATTGAGCTGCACAGGGGGCACGTCAAAACAGTTCTTGCCATTTTGAAGCAACACAAACTCTACTTAAAAATGGAGAAGTGTGAGTTTGAGAAATCAGTCGTGCATATTTTGGGGTTCATCATATCGGCAAATGGGGTTGAAATGGATCCCCAAAAAATACAGGCTATCCAGGAGTGGCCAGCTCCATCTGACAAAAGGGGAGTCCAACGGTTTATAGGATTCGCCAACTTTTACCGGAAATTTATCGTCGGATTCTCTGCTATAGTGACACCCATCACCCAGCTAACCCGCCAGCACAGTACATTCCGGTGGTCTCAAGCCGCACAGGAAGCCTTCCTGAAATTAAAAAACCTGTTCAGCTCCGCTCCCATTCTCTGACACCCTGATCCTTCTCAACCATTTGTACTGGAGGTGGACGCATCAGAGATCGCAACAGGAGCAATTCTGTCCCAAAGACAGGGACCTAAAGCCATCCTACATCCAGTTGCGTTTGCATCCCGGAGACTCAGCCCAGCAGAATTAAATTACGATGCGGGTGACAGGGAGCTGCTGGCCATAAAATTCGCCCTGGAGGAATGGAGATATTTACTTGAGGGGGGCACTCCACCCAGTGATGATCTTCACAGATCACAAGAACCTTGAATACCTCCGAACAGCAAAACGACTCAAACCCAGACAAGCTTGTTGGGCTCTCTTCTTCTCTCGCTTCAATTTTCATATTTCTTATAGACCTGGTGCAAAGAATGGGAAGGCAGACGCCCTTTCTCGGATGTTCTCAGCTGATCCCCAAACTCCAGAACCAAGCACAATCCTCTCTCCTCAAAATTTCCTTGGCACAGACGGACTTAATATCATCCATCAAAGCCTCATCCAATTCATGTACGGAACCAGAGGTACAGTCTTTGAAGAAAGATGGGGATTTTTTTTGGATCCAGGGAAAAATTTTTGTACCTCAGAAAACTCGGTCAACAACTCTCAAAATGTGCCACGACCACAAACTGGCTGGGCACTGATCTCTCGCTCCTTCTGGTGGCCGGGGTGGAGACGGGATTGCAGGGAATACGTGGCCTCCTGTCCTTTGTGTCAACGGAACAAGGGCCAAAACACCAAGTCCTGGGGTTTACTTAAACCCCTACCTATTCCAGAACGACCATGGACCGACGTGTCCATGGATTTCATCGTGGACTTGCCGGCCTCAGGAGGCTTTACTACTATTTTTGTCGTGGTCGACTGTCTATCCAAGAAGGCCCATTTCTTGCCCATGGAGGGTATCCCTTCTGCAGTAGAGACGGCCAATATCTTCCTGAAAGAGGTCATAAGGCTCCACGGTGTACCAAGGAGTATAGTGTCGGACAGGGGCGTGCAATTTACGTCCAAATTCTGGAGAGAACTCTGCAAAGCCTTGGATATCAAAGTGTGCCTCTCGTCAGCCTACCACCCTCAGAGCAACAGTCAAATGGAGAGAACGAACCAGACCTTAGCAATACCTCCGTTGCTTCTGCTCAGGATCCCAGGATGATTGGGCAAATCTTCCGTATGCAGAGTTCGCCTATAATAACTCCATTCACGCAGCTACTAACCAAACGCCTTTCTGGGCGAATTGTGGATTTCATCCTACATTCCTGTCTAATGACATTCCTGAAATAGCAGTAACTGCAGTACACGACAGAATAACCTCCTTACAGGCTAATTTCCAGAAGATCGAAAACATGTTGCAGAAAGCTCAAAGGGACTACAAGGAGCAGTATGACCGGGGTAGGAAGGAGAATCCAACGTTTGATATAGGGGAAGAAGTCTGGTTATCCACCTCTAACCTTAAACTACAGGTGCCATCTCGGAAATTGGGACCTAAGTTCATTGGTCCTTTCCCTATCAAAAGGATTATCAATTCTGTGGCCATGAAACTAGCACTGCCAAAGATGCCAAGGATCCACCCTGTCTTCCACGTATCCTTGCTGAAGCCTGTAGTGCCCAGTTCTTTCCCAGAAAGAGGGGAGGTTCCTCCCCCACCAATCAAGGTGGACGGGGAGAACGAATTTGAGGTGGAAGCCATCCTTGGTTGTAGAAAGAGGGGCAGGCAACTACAGTACCTAATCCAGTGGAAAGGATACCCACCTGAGGATAATTCTTGGGAGCCCGCAAGGAATCTACATGCTTCTCGTTTAATACAAACCTTTCATCGAGACCATCCGGAGTTGATGTCTAGCTTGGGCGTCCAGTGTCCGCCCTTAGGAGGGGGAACTGTCAGTAGACGCAGGTCGCCCCCGTCCGCCGGGCTGTGGGGCGCATGTGCAGCGGGCTAGTGTGGAGACGTGCACTCGTTCGCGACCCGATGGTGTGGCGCGGGCGGGTGCATGGCGGTCCCCGTGTGCGCGTCGTCGCCCGTGCGGGTGCCCGGTAGCGCGCCACGCTGACGCGCTCGCCGGGAGGCTACTTCAGATGACTTCAGCGCCCACTTGGGTTGCTGGTTTGTTGTCAGCTGCTCCTGTGTACCCAGTCCTGAGAAAGTTCCTTGTTCCTGTCTGCCTGATACCCCTGACCTCTGCTTACCATAAGGATTACTCTGCCTGTTTGCCTGATACCCCTGACCTCAGCTTGTTAAAGGACCACTCTACCTGCCTGCCTGATAACCCCTGATCTCTGCTTGTTAAAAGGACTCTTCTATTTGCCTGCCTGATACCCCTGACCTCTGCTTGTTTAAGGACCACTCTACCTGCCTGCCTGATACCCCTGATCTCTGCTTGTTAAAAGGACTCTTCTATTTGCCTGCCTGATACCCCTGACCTCTGCTTGTTAAAGGACCACTCTACCTGCCTGCTTGATACCTCTGACCTCTGCTTACCCTACGGACTTCCTGCTCTCAGTCTCACCGGTCCTGCACGGTACCCGCCGGTGCCTTCCTACACCTACTGTAAATCCTAGTCTACCTTCCTATTTCCTGCAACTACCGGAAGCCCGTGCCTCTGCGTGCTTCCGATCCCCTGTATCACCCTCGGGGGTTCGGGTGCGCGTGGTCGTAAGGGCGAGCCGCTCTCGGCATCTCGGCCTCGGTAAGTATTGACGTGAAACCTTGTGCTCCTCCACCATCCGTTTGAAGATGCTCCACAGATGCTCAATAGGGTTTACGTCTAGAGACATGCTTGGCCAGTCCATCACCTTTACCCTCAGCTTCTTTAGCACGTCAGTGGTCGTCTTGCAGGTGTGTTTGGGGTCGTTATTATGTTGGAATACTGCCCTGCAGGCCAGTCTCTGAAGGGAGGGGATCATGCTCTGCTTCAGTATGTCACAGTACATGTTGGCATTCATGGTTCCCTCAATGAACTGTAGCTCCCCAGTGCCGGCAGCACTCATGCAGCCCCAGACCATGACACTGCCACCACCATGCTTGAGTATAGGCTTGATACACTTGTCTTTCTGCTCCCCACCTGGTTGCTTGACACCATCCGAACCAAATAAGTTTATCTTGGTCTCATCAGACCACAGGACATGGCTCCAGTAACCCATGTCCTTAGTCTCATTGTCTTCAGCAAACTATTTGCAGGCTTTCTTGTGCATCATCTTTAGAAGAGGCTTCTTTCTGGGATGAAAGCCATGCAGACCAATTTGATGCAGTGTGCGGCGTATGGTCTAAGCGCTGACAGGCTGACCCCCCCACCTGACACTGGGGAGGGAAATATGGCTAATTGGGCCCAATTTGGAAATTTTCACTTAGGGGTTTATTCACTTTTGTTGCCAGCGGTTTAGACATTAATGGCTGTATGTTGAATAATTTTGAGGGGACATCAAATTTACACTGTTATACAAGCTGTACACACACTACTTTACATTGTAGCAAAGTGTGATTTCTTCGGTGTTGTCACATGAAAAGATCTAATAAAAAATTTACAAAAATGTGAGGGGTGTACTCACTTTTGTGAGATACTGTATGTTAAACAGACATCTGCTGCTGCTGAGCAACAGATAAATACAGATAGAATACTGGGCTAGTGCCCTAAGAGTATGAAAGCAGCCAGCACAGCAATAGATAATAATACGTAGTAAATGAAAAAATAAGTGCAGCGCTAAGAAAGTGAGGAAAAAACTTTTGAGGTTAATGAGTATATAGTAAGTGCAACTTACGTTCACTGTGTAATTTAGAAAATTTACATTGTAGCAAAGTGTAATTTCTTTTGTGTTGTCACATGAAAAGATATAATAAAAGGGCGCATGCCCAAAGTCATCCGGGGCTGCTTCCATTCTATACTGAGGCAGGCTCCATTTGCAAATGTTATATGTTATATAATTTTTATGAGACATATCTCTCATTACTTCTGCCTCGTCTTCCTGGCCACATTAGGTTGGTACCAGGCAACAAGGGCTCCATTCCTCCCCACCCCACCTGAACAATTTTTGAAACCATTTTTTTCTCCGAGAACTCATACGTTTGGAAAGTTTATTGAATAATATGGGCATATATACGGTTACTATGCGATATGCCTTGCATCTTATTGTACACCTGGCAAAGCAAGCATATTGCTTGAATCAGGCATCACCTTCCCGACCTGCCTAGGTCATACTCCACCCCAGGTTATTTTGGGGCCGACCACCACATGTCGCCAGGCTGATCCCTGTATTACTTAGATGCACCATGTTGTGGCTCCTTCTGCCCTTTTATTAGAATTCACAGCCCCTCCATACACACCTTAATGTCCCTACTTTTTCACAACATCAGGACTCAAGAACGTTGGTGTCCCCATTTTTTTGTAAACCTTGCACCCTGGATAAGTCTCTACGGTGCACTTTAGCCTTGTAGGCATCACTTCCTACCCATAGCCTGAACCCTACTGCTCAATAATCCCTTTACATGGTGCCCACAAATACTCCCTTGTTTTGGCTGGGCTTGGCATCCTGCCTAAATGTTGACTTAGTTCAATCACACCCTGCGGCATGTGTGATGTGTGACCTCCAATGGCTGTCACTGCTGCCCCCACCCTTGTCCTCGGAGGACCCTAATTGGACCCTCATTGGTCAACGTATTCCCTTCAGAGTAGGTAAGCAATACCTGCTCAGACGGATAATATCCTAAGTATTTTATCCATTCGCTCCTTATTCGATAAATTCTCTTGTTCTTTCTGTGTTCTCCCCCTATGCTCTCTCCCATTCTGCTCTGTAACACTCCCTCCCATCCCTTCTTGCCATATCCTGAGGGGAGGCCTCCTCTCCCGTTCAACAATTATCAACAGGCCTATCTATCACTTTCCGTCATGGCCCCCTTAAACATCCTCACCCTTAAAGTTCAGGGTCTGAAAACCCCCCAAACGCGAGTAAAAGCCTTCCGGTCAGTTGCTTCAGCCAAGGCCCATGTGGTATGCTTACAAGAGATGTACTTTACTAAACACTTATCTCCCAAATTTATTAGCGTCTCGTACCCACAATTTTACACAGCATCAGTAGATGCTAAGCGCAGAGGGGTTTTAATTGCCTTTCACCACACCACCCCTTTCACCCTCCGGGCAGAGATTAGTGACCCTGAAGGCAGATATATCATTTTGACCAGCCACCTTCTTGACACAGAAGTAACTGTGGTATCGTACTACGCACCTAACCACAATCCCACTTCGTTTCTCTCCCACCTATTGCAAGTTATCAATGTGCATAAACAAGACACCCTGTTAATATGCAGAGACTCTAACCAAGTGATTTATCCCTTCTTAGATAAATCTCCTATCCCTGCCACCCCCATCCCCAGTAAACTCACTTTCCAACATTTATTGCAAAACTACTCTCTCCTGGACTCTTGGAGAGAAGCAAATCCAGCAAGGCGCCAATATACTCATTACTCCCATCCCCACAAAACATATTCCCACATCAATTATATCTTACTATCTAATAAAGGCCAACAAACGTCCAGGCCCTGATGGTTTCACTGCTACCTATTACTAGTGCTTCACTGACATGCTTATCCCCTACTAGTCAAAGCCTTTAATTATATCCTGAAAGGTCATGCCTTTTGCACCGACTCCCTCACAGCCATTATCTCCACATTCCAACGGTTCCTCATTAGCGAATTATCGCCACATTTCCCTCCTCAACATAGACATTAAGCTGATGGCTAAAATCATTTCCTCTCATCTGAATCTGGTAATTGGGTCCCTCATATACAAGGATCAGGTGGGATTTATCCCCTTGAGACAAGCTGGAGATAATGTCTGCCGGGCAGTCATATTGTCACATGCAGCCCGCTCCCATCGCATACCAACCTGCTTTGTGTCACTCGAAGCAGAAACACGGATCTCTGCATTCACAGTTAGCAAGCACTCCCTAGGAACATGTTTAACCCTTTGATCGCCCCTGATGTTAACCCCATCCCTGACAATGTTATTAGTACAGTGACAGTGCATATTTTTAGCACTGATCATTGTATTAGTGTCACTGGTCCCCAAAAAGTTACACTTAGTTTCGGATTTGTCCACCGCAATGTCGCATTCCCGCTATAAGTCGCTAATCACCGCCATTACTAGTAAAAAAATAAAAATTCCAGAAAGTTTTACATAGTTTGTAGACGCTATAACTTTGGCACAAACCAATAAATATATGCTTAGTGGGATTTTTTTTACCAAAAACATGTAGCAGAATACATAGCTTAAATTGATGAAGAAATTAATAATCTGTTTACTTTGCAAAGAAAGTTGCACTTTGCTAGGGAAATTGCCCTAGAGCTTATTGAACAATCAAATCATGTACAAGCAGATGCTTTTTTTTGTTTCTTTGCATGTGATTGGGTATTCTTTGGGTGGGTATAGATAGACTGGGTATCTATCTATCTATCTATCTATCTATCTATCTATCTATCTATCTATCTATCTATCTATCTATCTATCTATCTATCTATCTATCTATCTATCTATCTATCTATCTATCTATCTATCTAATCACTGAGCTAAAAAGAGAGAAAAACAATTTACCCAAAAAGATCACTAGCAGAAGTTCTAACCCATCCCAACTACTGTATGTGAAAACTTAGGTAAAACAAAAAAACCTTAGGTTCTTGTATATAGCTATACATACTTGCACGTGAAAACTTTAAATATTTGTATACTAGCTTTTTAATTACACTTATCAACTGCTTTGGTATCTCACTATTTTGGTTGAATAGTACATAAGACAAAGTATATGTAAACCTCCTTTTTTACTGAAAAACCTTCATATTTTAGTCACCAAATCAATGAGACATTGCAGTTTCTAGCTGGCTAATATGTAACATTTGCATAATGTTCTCAGCAAGGAACATAGATTAAAAGATTTCTAGAGTTACTGCATGAGAAGACCCTTATTGATCTAACATCTTAATTCTCTTCCCTTTCCAACTGTTATGTTTTTGCTGGCCTTCATACAGTAATGAGTTCAATGGGATGTCAAGCAATGTATGCATTTGGTTTGAAATTCGAGACATTTCTCCCACAGATTTGTCAGTCAGTGTTTCTGATATATTTTGTCAAAGCCAACCATACACAGCAATTCCCAAATGTTAAATTTTAGAGCTATCTAGACATTTATTCAATAAATAATAATAAAAATAACAACAATAGCAGCATGTATATTTTTCCACCTCTTTAATCCTCTTAGGGGTTTGGAGTAACGGTGACTACACATAGAAAAGGCTGTATTATTTAGACAAAATGCTACATAGAGAGAGGGTAACGAAGGTAGAGTATGCACTTAAATATTTCATCTATTACTTTATATTGTGACTATATATGATCGTGCAAGGCAGATTGCCTAGATTTGGATCATAAGTGAGAATTGAATTTAGCCATTTACCTCAGAGAAACTATTGGAATAATTTTCTGGTTTTGCTGAAACCCTCTTAAAAATAATTATACCCAAGGCCCACAGTACATTAGTATGATCAATAAATTGTAGAATGTTTTAACCTCCCTGACGGTATGATTATGTCAGATTTTTGATGCTCAAATTGGTACAATGTTTTGCATGAAAATTTGGCGTTTTATATGGTAGGCCTGTAATTCTTAGGAATAACACACTTAAATCTGTCCAAACAAGCGTTTAGTAGACAGCCCGGGTATGATAAAGTTTGAAACATGAAATTATAATATAATAAATAACTATAAATAATTATAACAAATAATAATAATAATAATAATAATAATAATAATAATAATAATAATAATAATAGATATTTAATATTGTAATCAAATCAAAAACACTGAAATTTGCTCAGTTGCAGAATTGTCACTGTCATTACTTTCAGTGTTTGATGATGAATTTCCCCACAAATCACTATCACTAAATTCTGCAAGTGATTCTAATTTATTATCACTGTTTTCTAGCTGGTCTAAAACTGCTTTAGATGTAAAGGGACACTTTTTGGTTGCTATGGACAATCTCCAGTTTTCAGGCAGAAAGAACAGTATATATAATATAAACCTGCATGCAGGGCACTGAACAAACCACTAGGGACAAAAGGGATGTGAAATAATGTGATACAGTAATGTAATCTGTAAGATTACAGTGTAATGTATGTGTAATGTGTTTTTAACTTTTTGAATTTGGCACCGTGCTCCATCCTCGTGCGTCGCAACGCTCGCAGGGAACGGAGCTCGGCACTGTTATAGATTGAGCAGAGACACAGCTCGCACACACAGTGGGGAGACATCACAGGATCCTGGGGACAAGGTAGGTAACTTTGCCTGGATCCTGCGATGTGATCCCGAGTGTGGCTCGGGGTTACCGCTTCTGGTACTGAAAGTTCACCCCAAGCCACACTCAGGAATACCGCTAGGGAGGTTAAATAAAAGAATGAGCAATGTTGTGTACCTAAACTATTTGACATCCTCGGAAGATAATTCAGTTAACATTCCCTACTATAAACACCAAAATATTTTTCAGTAATAATCTTGAATTTAATAATAATAACCACAGAAAAGAATTGCAGTCAGTGGAAATTATGGCACCCCCAAATATTATTGGTCAGTAAAGAATGACTACTTTCCACTGGCGATTAGAGGAAAATTGTCTCCTAGCATAAGTATAGGCAAAAGATCAATTTGCCACAGCTCACTTCTCAAAAAAAAAAAAAAAAAAAGGAGGTACCCTGGTTGATAAAGGTTGGTGTAGACTTGATCTTGAGACTCTGGTAGTTGTTTAAAAACAATATATGAATTTTATAAAAAAAATTAAGGAGAATATATCAAAGCAACTGATTCTCAAATTGCAGAATGCACCCTACTGGACAGCACATTGCTACATGTTACTAATTACAGTATCTATCTATCTATCTATCTATCTATCTATCTATCTATCTATCTATCTATCTATCTATCTATCTATCTATCTATCTATCTATCTATCTATCTATCTATCTATCGTTTCTAAGCATGCCTGGTAAAAATATTATCACAATGGATACTATAATGTACAAAATAAAGTTTATTCCAAAAACTGGAGTTAACAGAGTGTACATTTATTGCACAAAAGCCATTATATAGGGCAACTAACTGTGAAGATGTTGAAGGACCCATTCCCCCTGAAGGCACTCTTTTGAATCAAATGCAAAGCAGTAAACATCTTATTAAACAACAAGTGCAGGAAAGCAAAAGACAGGAGCCTCTAGAGTCATGTTAATTAACTCAGGGTCGGTGTCAGTAAGAAGGCTGTCTGGCAGTTTCTAAGGCAATCAGATGGTAGTGCCAACATACAAACATCCCTAAGGTCTTGCAGTTACAACACTGTCATCTTTCAAATGACAGGTAATACTTATGAACACACCAACACTAACCTCCTAAATTATATTCAATGTCAACTTTTCCTAACTAGACAAATCTTCTATTTTCAATGCAAGTGTATATGAAATAAATCTTTACTAAGGTGTAAAGAAAGTAAAAAAGCAGCCTCAAATTGATTCACGGCTTAAATACACTAAATAAACTTTTTTAACATTCCTTTTTATTCTCCTTATCCTGACATGTAAATTATTTTACACTGGATTAACTTTAAAGTTTTTCACAGAAAGGACAAGCTCTTCTAAAGCTGGAATGAAAAACAAGGGGCAGGGAAAACTGCCCAGCTTTGCATAACCCCAGAGGGATTGTTATAACGCCCACCACAAAGCCTGTATAAAATGTAAAGATGTTAAAATAGGCTACTTAACATCTCCTCAATCCCTGTCAACTGCCCTCTGAAAAGTGATCCACTGCAGAGTGCTCTTCACAGGGCAAAGCCTTTAGAAAATGTGCCAAATGTGGTGGCGATTAAAAAAACGCACTCACACAAGAGGAGATTTTGTAAAGCAGAAAAACTCAAAGCTGCTGCCTCTGGAGCCGAGAGCTGCTGTGGAATTCCCCTGTTTTGGCCATGAGCAGGGGGAGAAGAGCACAGACAGGAGGGAGTCTCTGCTGCAGAGAGACAACCCGTCCAGGGATGGAAGTCAGAGACTGGATGGAGAGGTTGCTTGACACCTCTGGGAGTGCACTGGGAGTTAGGAACATAATTCAAAGCATGTTGCTTCTTCCTCAGCTTACTAAAGTCTTCTATAGCTGGCCATTCATTGCTCAAATTATCTTAACCACTTCCCGCCTTCCATATAACAGAATGACATCCGCAAAGTGGTTAAGTTATCCTGACTGGATGTTGTATGACGTCCTGCAGTATAAGCCGCGATTGCACTCCTGCAGGGGGAGTGCAGCACGGTCGATCAGTGGTGTGGTGTGTCAGTTTGACACACCGCAACTCTGATCGTGATCGCCTATGAGACAGGCTCTTTACCACGTGATCAGCTGTGACCAATCACAGCTGATGACAGTGTGTAACTGGGAAGTGTAGGTAAATGGCTTTCCTCAGTTCACGTTGACAGGAGAGCCGATTGGTGGCTCTCCTGTCAGATGGGAGTCTGCGCTCATAATCAGCACATTGATTATCAGCTCAGCCCCCATCAGAGGTGCCCACCACATCTGCCAATCACTGCCCACCAGCTTCCAGTCAGCGCCCACCAAAGTGCCAGTCAGTGCCCACCAAAGTGGGCAATTAGTGCCCATCAAAGTGCCAATCAGTGCCCTTTATAGATGCAAATCAGTGCCCATCAGTAATGACTGTCAGTACCTCATCATCAGTGCTGCCCATCAGTGCCATCTATTACTACATAGGCCAATGAAAGTCTAACTGTGGTCGAACATACCTTCAGCTCAGAAAAGAACATTAAACTTTTGGATATTTTAAATGTTTTTAAAGGGAATGTATAGGAGTTTTATGAATTTTGTTTCTATATTTATTATATGCATGGGTTAATAGCCAGCAGAAGGCATTTGCAGCTCCAATTTCCCAGTTTCTCCTAACCTTCCATTTGTATGTTTAGACAACTCAATAATTTATTCAGAAATTTACACACACAAGCCAATGGGATTGATTTACTAAAACTGGAGAGAGTGCAAGATCTGGTGCAGCTCTGCATGGAAATCAATTAACTTTCAGAAGTTTTTTTTTTGTCAAAGCCTAATTGAACATGGTGAAGTTAAAAGTTGGCTGGCTACCATACAGAGCTGCACCAGATTTTGCATTCTACAATTTTAGTAAATCAACCCCAATGAGTCAGACCAGTGATCCCTCCCCTTTAAGCTACTTTCATGCTGATCTGTTTTTCTTCTACTTTTGCAAAAAAATAGGAGAAGAAAAATACATGACCATGAAATCTTATCAGTTGCATGTCTGCTGCTTTTGTAAAATCCTGCTTGGTGCGGTAAAAATAATGGCACTAAAAATGCACCTCACCATTAAAATTAATGGCAACCACAACAAAAATGCATCAAAAACACATAAAAATGTGGCGAAAAACACATATACATTTTTACTGCATTTTGCAATGGAGCAGTGCAAAAGTAGCCTAACTCTCTTTCCAAATGACTCTAATTAAAGTGGTTGTATACCCTTCTTTTGTATTTTTACCTACAGGTAAGCCTATAATAAGGCTTACTGTACCTGTAGGTAAAATGAATATCTCTTAAACCTGTATGGTTTAGGTGATATTCACTTTGCATGCAGCCGCTGATGTCAGCGGCGCATGCGCTGTGAAGGTCCAGCTGAAAGTCTGGCAGACACTCCCGGACCTTGCCCACAAAAAGTCTCCCGTGCGCATGCGTGGGAGTGATGACATTGCAGCTCTGGCCACTCACAGCGCCAATGTCGTGAACCCGGAAGACACGCCGGGGGGAAATGTCAGCTCCCTCGGTGGTGACCGGGATCAGCTGCCGAGGCCTCATTCTAAGGTAAGTATTTCATAATAAGCTAGTATGCGATGATACTAGCTCATTATGCCTTTTGCCTTACAGGTTTTAAAAAATAAAATAAAATTTGTGCGGGTATACAACCTCTTTAATTTCAATGAGAGACAGCTTTTTTGAAGGGAAACAAAACAACTTCTACTATGCGCACTCTTACAAAACCCCCTCACTGTTCTATGGGAATCCTATGTTATTTACAGGGATGAGTTTTGTGTAGAACTTCAGTACAATCCAAACCCAACTTATGTGAGGTTCACCAAAGGAATGGACAAACTACCGTATTTATCGGCATATAACACGCACTTTTTTCCCCTGAAAATCAGGGGAAAATCGTGGGTGCGTGTTATAGGCCGATTCCCGTCACTTTTTGTTCAGATCGGAGCGTTCGTGGCTTTTGCTGCGATCGCCGCCGATATACACAGCCGTGTGTAAATTCAAATATGGCGCAGAGACTGCAGGGACTCGGTGGAGCGGAGATACACATACCCGAGAGTCCTCGGCGTTTCTCGGCGCTGCTCAAAGTCCCGCCCAGTCCCGCCATTGGACCTGTGTTATGTCCATCATAGGGCGGGACTGGGCGTGACTGTGAGTGGTGCCGAAAAAAGCCGAGGACTCTCGGGTATGTGTATCTCCGCTCCGCCGAGTCCCTGCAGTCTCGGCGCCATATTTGAATTTACACACGGCTGTGTATGTCGGCAGGGATCGCGGCGAGCACTGGGGTAAGGCTGCACTGGGGCAAGGCTGCACTGGGGCAAAGCTGCACTGACATGGCTGCACTGACATGGCTGCACTGACAAGGCTGCACTGACAAGGCTGCACTGGGGCAAAGCTGCACTGAAAAGGCTGCACTGGGGCAAAGATGCACTGAAAAGGCTGCACTGGGGCAAAGCTGCACTGAAAAGGATGCACTGGGGCAAAGCTGCACTGAAAAGGCTGCAATGGACACTGGGGCAAGGCTGCACTGACACTGACAAGGCTGCAGATGGACACCGATAACGCTGCATTGATGGGCATTTTAATGTAAGTTTTTCTTCCTTAAACTTTACTCCTAAAAGTTTTTTTTCTTAAAAATCCCTCCTAAACTTGGGGTGCGTGTTATACGCCGGCGCGTGTTATACGCCGATAAATACGGTATTCAACCAGTTTGCATGTCTGAATCTCCAGCTGTTTTTTGTAAACAAACATCTGTCAAGAGTTATGCCTAGTACTTTTTTTTGTTGAATGCAGCAGGGCTAAATTAAAAAAAAAACCCTGATAGTTCAGGAGGAGCCGCTGTACTAACTATCCTATGTTAGTACAGCAATCTCCTCTGCTGTTCTATTGTGTTCTGGCAGGGGATCGCCCCCCACCAGAACACTCTGGAAAGATATTGGCTGAAGGAGCTGATCGGGAGCCAATCAGCAGACCTTTTTCAGTCATGCCCCTTCAACAGGAGCCAGACAAACAGCTTCTGTCAGACCAACTCCAGTACACATGGGCCGAATGTCCGTTGGTTTCTATTGAACCAGCCAATGCTGCCAACATTTGGCGCATGTGTTCTAGGCTTTAGTCATTTAGCAGCCATAGCATTACTGACACTAAATGACATAACAGATACCTGCCACTATTGGAATATAAACAACAATGTTGGGGATCCTGGGTGATGTAATTGACCAAATCTGGGCATCAGGTATTGGTCAATGTGATTGATCTGAATTTATATCTCTGGATGATGTGATTACTGTTTCATTTACATTGGGGCCATTGCATATTAATTTATTTTTTAACAATGGGTGTGAGTGTCTAAATGTCCTTTTTTCTGTAAATGACTAACCAGGGGTACTATGTACCTCGTGCTCATTCATGTAGGGGGAAGCACTATCTGCGAGGAGACAATGACACCCAGGAAAAGTTGAAGCAGGTTTGTTATGAAATTTTATTCAGCAGGAAGTAAACAAACATAGCATGAATGCAAGAGGGCTTTGTTTAGCAAGTCGATGGCATATAACAACACAAGATATCTGCTGGTCAAATACTCTAAATAAATTAATATCACTTTTGATTAACAGGGTGTCCCCTAATACGTTCCCGAAGGCAAACAGGCAGCACATATTCCTTTTATAAGAACCCTTTCACACTGGGGCGGGGGGCGGCGTCAGCGGTAAAACGCCGCTATTATTAGCGGCATTTTACCGTCGGTATGCGGCCGCTAGCGGGGCGGTTTTACCCCCCTGCTAGCGGGCGAGAAAGGGTTAAAACCACCGCAAAGCGCCTCTGCAGAGGCGCTTTGCCGGCGGTATAGCCGCGCCGTCCCATTGATTTCAATGGGCAGGAGCGGTAAAGGAGCGGTATACACACCGCTCCTTCACCGCTCCGAAGATGCTGCTGGCAGGACTTTTTTTACCGTCCTGCCAGCGCATCGCTCCAGTGTGAAAGCCCTCGGGACTTTCACACTGGAATACAAGCAGCTGCACTTTCGGGTCAGTTTGCAGGCGCTATTATTAGCACAATAGCGCCTGCAAACCGCCCCAGTGTGAAAGGGCTCTAATGTTCAGAAAGCAGTTAGCCTTTTCATGCAGAAACTAGTCCTTACAACAGGAAACTAAGGAGAAAGCTTCAAGTATCAGTCAGCTCTCATATAAAAAAAAGCATGTGCACAGCTGAGACGTATTAGTGAGGTTTGGATAAAAGGTGAGATGTGGGTCTAGGACTGGAGTCCTTATCCCACCAAACTTTTGACAAAGCCTCTGGGTTCCAGGATGCATAACAAAGCATATTAGGATCTTCGGAAAAAAAACAAAAACAAATTCTGTTTTCTCCATCGTTGACTCATCCTCGTGCTGGTGAAAAACTAATGTGACACATATACAACCCCTGGCAAAAAGTATGGAATGTTCACACTTGGAAAATGTTCATTCAATTGTTTAATTGTGTAGAAAAAAAATAATCACAGACAACTATTTTAATTTAACATTACAACCTTCTGGGTTTAAGAAACACTTAAGAAAAGAAAAAAAAAGAAAGAAAACTAGTCAATTGCAACTTTTTTTGCAGATCAAGCAGAGAAAATAAATGGAATCACTCAATTCTGAGGAAAATATTATGGAATCACCATGTACTTTGCAGTTTCAAAACAAACATCTGCATCCGATTACATCTGCTAATTAGTCTGCAGTTAAAAAAAGAGTGCTTACACATCTTGGTGAGCTGTTGCACCAACCTGATAGACATGAATTATGGATCCAACATTAAATTTGTCAGTTGAAAGGAGAGTATTATAAAACTTCTTTGAGAAAGTAAATTATCATGGAATGTAGCAAAAGTTGTTGGTTGTTCCCAGTCAGCTGTGTCTAAAATCAGGACCAAGTACAAATCAAATGGGAAGGTTGTTAACCACCTCAATTCAGTGCACTTACACCCCCTTCCTGCCCAGACCAATTTCAGCGCTCTCACAATTTGAATGACAATTACTCAGTCATGCAACACTGTACCCATATGAAACTTGCATCCTTTTTTTCACACAAATAGAGCTTTCTTTTGGTAATATTTAATCACTAGTGGGTTTTTATTTTTTGTGCTATAAATAAAAAAAGCCGTAAATTTTGTGAAAAAAATGCCCTTTTCTTTGTTTCTGTCATAATTAGTAATTTTTCTTCATAAATTTTGGGCAAAATTTATGCTGCTACATATCTTTGGTAAAAATAACTCAAATTAGTTTATAATATTTGGTCTTTGTGAAAGTTATGGAGTCTACAAACTATGGCGCCAATCTCTGAAAATTGATCACATCTGATCAGGCCTTCAGTACATCAGGTGAATCTTATTTCTTGAGACACTAACAAGTCAGGAAAGTACAAATACTCCCCAAGGTATTAAGTAAGTAGCATGGTGAGTTTTTTTAAGTTGTGATTTTTTCCCACAATTCTTTGCAAAATGAAGATTTTTTTTCTCACACACCGCATATGCATACAACAAATTACACCCCAAAATACATTCTGCTACTCTTCCCGAGTATGGCGATACCACATGTGTGAGACTTTTACACAGCCTGGCCGCATACAAAGGACCAACATTGAAGTAGCACCTTCAGGCGTTCTACGAGCATAAATGACATATCTCATTTCTCAACCACCTATTACACTTTTGAAGGCCCTGGAGCACCAGGACAATGGAATTGCCAACAAA
This sequence comes from Lithobates clamitans, assembly GCA_037952925.1. Classification (NCBI taxonomy): domain Eukaryota; kingdom Metazoa; phylum Chordata; class Amphibia; order Anura; family Ranidae; genus Lithobates; species Lithobates clamitans. The sequence continues at coordinate 11,947,947 of JBBGZY010000304.1, read as the reverse complement.
ATGACCCCATTTTGGAAAGCAAACCCCCCAACATATAATCTATGAGGCATAATGAGTCTTTTGAACGGTTCATTTTTTTCCAGAAGTTTGAAATGTGGAAAAAAAATTAAAACACATTTTTTTTACACAAGGTTGTCAACTTATAAGATATTTCTAACACATAGCATGTGTATAGCAAAAATTACACCCCAAAATACATTCTGCTACTCTTCCCGAGTATGGCAATACTACATGTGTGAGACTTTTACACAGACTTTTACACAGCCTGGCCACATAGAGAGGTCCAACATTGAAGTAATACCTTCAGGCATTCTAGGAGCATAAATCACACATCTCACACATACAGGTACTCGGGTACTCTGATGAGCTGGTGACAGGTGCTCGGCTACTCTGATGGGCTGGTGACAGGTACTCGGGTACTCTGGTGGCCTGGTGACAGGTACTCGGGTACTCTGGTGGCCTGGTGACAGGTACTCGGGTACTCTGGTGGCCTGGTGACAGGTACTCGGGTACTCTGATGGGCTACAGATAGGTACTCGGGTACTCTGATGGGCTGGTGACTGGTATTTGGGTACTCTGAAGGGTGGTGACAGGTACTCAGGTAATCGGTACTCATATGGACTGTGACAGGCACTCAGGTAATCAGATGAACTGTGACAGGTACTCGGGTACTCAGATGGACTGTGACAGGTACCTAGGTACTCAGATAGACTGTGACAGGTACTCAGATGGACTGTGACAGGTACACAGGTACTCTAATGGACTGTGTCAGGTACTCGGGTACTCTGATGGACTGTGACAGGTACTCATATGGACTGACAGGTACTCATATGGACTGACAGGTACTCAGATAAACTGTGACAGGTAATATGATGGGTGATGACAGGTCCTCTTTATTGGGGGGGCAATCAGTGTGATTGGTGTACACTGTAGGTGGTAACGAGATGTTACCGCAATCTGCTCCTCACACACAATCAGTGTGTAAGGAGGAGAACCCGGTAACATCTCGTTACTGCGGTTTGTTGACATTTAGTGATCGGCTGTGAAAGGATAATAGCCAATCACGTGGTAAACAGCCACCGGTCAATGGCTGTTTGCCAGTGTCGGTGATGAGCAGTGTTCCCAGGAACACGCCACCAATGACGAGATTGCATGCATGCGAAAAGTGGGGCGGTACCACCTGTGATCGGCTGTGACTTCATCACGGACGATCACGTGGTAAACAGCCATGCTCAATGGCTGTTCACCCCCCGCAGTGGCGGGCGGTGTCTCCGTGACACACTGCCAACGAAGGAACTGGGATGCGCACACACGATCACGCGCATTCTCTGTTTAAATGGAGGGACGTCATATGATGCCCTCCCAGAATGAGAGCCATGCCGCCTAGCCGTCATATGACAGCCGGCGGGCAGCAAGCAGTTAAAGGGAAGCGTACTGGTAGACCAAGGAAGACATCAAAGCGTCAAGAAAGAAAACTTAAATAATATGCCTTAAAAACAGAAAACTCTGTGCTAGACACCAGGAGGCGGGCTTTAAAGTACTGACCAGGTGGTATCATACTCCGGCAAAGATACAGAGAATGTTTCCTCAATGCTCAAACCTTTGCTGGAGATGTGGAGAGGAGGTTGGCTCTATGCTCCACGTCTTCTGGTCTTGCCGGCTTTTGGAGCATTACTGGAATGAAGTATATCACATAGTTCAAAAATTCACTTAGACCCATACCAAAAGTACCAGCTCTCTTCCTCTTGCACCACCACGACATACCAAGTAAAGCTTATAGGAGGTCCATTCTGCCCCTGTTGATCACGGCCACTAAGGGATGTATTCCACTGTTCTGGAAGCAGACACAGCCTCCGTCGATAGCCGTCTGGTTGAGAAAAGTCGCTGACATCCATGCAATGGAAGATCTGGTGGCCACCAAAAGGGGCCTTAACGAGAAATTCTCTAGAAGATAGTTTTGGTGGCACGAATTTGTGTACTCTGAGGAATACGCGGGACTGGTCCAGTGTGACTAGTCTTCTGAACATTCACTATATAACAAGATCACTGGCAAAGCTTTTGGTCTGGTTGCGGGTTCGGGCTGATGGATAATGTTTCCCTACTCCCTGTACCCCCCTCCTCCCCACTCCCCCTTCTTAGTGTGTTGTCTTTTTTTTGCTTTTCTTTTTTTTTATTACTTCGTTTGTTTTTACTTTTTTCCCGCAGTTCAGCTTGGACTCTGAGGCTTTCCCTTAATTCCCCCGGAGTCTTTACTACGCATTTTTTTTTTCTTTCTTCGTGAAAATTTGACATGCGGGATACAGAGACTCCTATGTTTGAGCTGACCACTGGCTGCTACAGAAGTGTCTGATGAGATTATCATGATAATGATTTTTTGAGGCTTGGAATATTCCTTGCTCTTTATGTTTCTAGTTATCTATGTCATTGTATGGTCTCTGTATTTACCATATGTTTTTCTTGCAAAATAAAGTATTGAAAAAAAACAAAAAAACAGAAAACTCACAACAAAACAAATGAGGAACCAATGTTCAGACACTGGAGTCAATGGGGTTGATTTACTAAAGGCAAATCCACTCTGCACTACAAGTGCACTGAAAGTACACTTGGAAGTGCAGTTGCTGTAGATCTGAGGGAAGATCTGAAATGAGGGTAAGCTCTGCTGATTTTATCATCCAATCCTGTGCCAGCAAAATTGTTTTTTTTTTATTTTCCTTGTCCCCCTCAGATCTACAGCGACTGCACTTCCAAGTGCACTTGCAGTATGCTTGTAGTGCAGAGTGGATTTGCTTTTAGTAAATAACCCCCAGTGTCTGTGACCGAACTGAAAGACATCACCTAAAGAAAATGGTGTTTACATACAGAAAAGCCAAATGAATACCATCATTAACACCTAAACAGAAAAAAAGAAGGTTACAGTCGGCTAAAGAAAAGCAATCATGGACTGTGGATGACTGGATGAAAGTGATATTCAGTGATTAATCACAAATCTGCATTGGGCAGGGTGATGATGCTGGAACTTTTGTTTGGTTCCGTTCCAATAAAATGTATGTATACAACTGCCTGAAGAAAACATGCACATTTTCACAATCATTGATGATATGGGGTTGCATGTCAGGTAAAGGTACGGGGGAGATGACAGTCATTAAAAGTTCAAAAAACGCACAAATTTATATTGAGATTTTGGACACTTTCCTTATTCCATCGACTGAAAGGATGTTTGGTGATGATGAAATCATTTTTCAAGCTGATAATGCATCTTGCCATAGGGCAAAAGGCGTGAAAAAACTTTCCTTCAAGAAATACATATAATGTCAATGGCATGGTCTGCAAATAGTCCAGACCTCAATCCAATTGAAAATCAATGTGTGAAATGAAAAAAAATGGTCCATGTCAAGGCTCCAACCTGCAAAGCTGATCTGGCAACTGCAATAAGAAAAATTTGGAACTGGAATGATGAAGAATACTGTTCGTCGATAGCTTGAATTCTCTGAGGCATGGATTTAGCTATTATAAAAGCCAGGAGGTGGTGCAACAAAGTACTAGTGGTGTACTGTAGTGTTTTTTTCATGATTCCATATTATTTCCTCAGAATTGAGTGATTCCAGGTGTGTTTAAGTGTTTCTTAAAACCAGAAGGTTAGAATGTTAAATGAAAATAGTTTTGAGGCCTGTCTGTGATTCGTTTTTTTTCTACACAATTAAACAATTGAATGCCCAAAATTGCCCTAAAACCATTATGCCGCGTACACACGACCGGTTTTGCCGTCAGAATAAACTCTGAAATTTTCTCAGACGGAATTCCATTCAAGCGGTCTTGCCTACACGCGGTGAGGTACAACAATTACGACGGGACTAGAAAAAGGAAGTTCAGTAGCCAGTAGCCAATAGCTTCCATCTCGTACTTGCTTCACAGCATGCGTCGTTTTTGGTCCGTCAGAACAGCATACAGACGATCGTTTTTTCCCGATAGGAATTTGTTCTGTCGGAAATATTTTGAACATGTTCCATTTTTAGGTCCTTCAGAATTTTCAAAAAAAGAAGTTCGATGAGGCCTATACATGATCGGAATAGATGATGAAAAGCTTTCCTTCTGACTTTTTCTGTCGGACATTCCGCTTGTGTGTCTGCTGCTTTACTTTGCCTATAATTTATATGATTTATATACAGTAAGTTGGTTTGGATCTTTGGTTCAATGATACCAACCTAGGGACCATGTTAGTCACAGCATATGATGTTTATGTGCAAGATAACATGTATTAAAGATTAATTGCTCAGTTGTTCACCTCGGAATTCCATTCAAGCGGTCTTGCCTACACACCGTCAACCCAAAGTCCGACCATCCAAAACGTGGTGACGTATAACACTTACGACAGGACTAGAAAAGGGAAGTTCAATAGCCAGTAGCCAATAGCTTCCCTCTCGTACTTGCTTCACAGCATGCGTTGTTTTTGGTCCGTCGGAACAGCATAGAGACGATCAGTTTTACTAATAGGAATTGGTTCTGTCAGAAATATTTAGAACATGTTCCATTTCTAGGTCCATCAGAATTTTCAAAAAGTTGGTTTGGATCTTAGGTTCAATAATCCCGACCTAGGGACCGTGTTAGTCACAGCATATGATGTTTATGTGCAAGACAACCTGTATTAAAGATTAATTGCTCAGTTGTTCACAATGGAACTAAATGAGCCATAGAGTAAAAGGGCAAAAATATGAGAGGTATGACATGTAAATAAGAGCATGTTGCCATATTATAACTCTACTGGGATTTACAATTTTAATGTTTGTATTGAGATTTTAATAAAGTTTTAATAATTTAACTTTCTTACCTTGAACTGGCAGAAATGTACACTCCAACTTGGGATATGAATATTCTAGACTGCAAAGCTTGAAAATGGATATTTACTCAGAAAGACATATTGTATGAATTTACTCCCTAGTCAAAGCATCTCAGTACAGTAAAAAAAAAATAGTTTTGGGGTTTGAAGAGGCATAGCAAATAAGTATATGTGTCATTTCTTGCCATGGTTATATTGTAAGGTCTTTTACTTAACCATCTCACATCCCATTCTTGTAATTGCATGAAATTCTGCATGGCATGACTGTCACTGTTATAGCCCTTTATATCATTACACTGTGCAGCAGTGTGAAAGGTCGGTACTATGTCATTCAATAAAGGTAATGAGTACAGCAAAGATATACACATTTTTTAAATTATCACATTTAAAAATAATGAGTTCTCCTCCAAACCACACATATTTATCAAGCATATATTCAAATATCTTGAAATGCTAAGTTCATCTTTTACAAAAAAAAAATAAACAAATGCACATATTTTTGCAGGTATGAAAATGTGCATTTATTTTATTTTTTACTCTGCAACCTGTAAGGCACTATATCAGCAATGAGAAGATCATAGGTGCAATGTCTGGATCCTGCAGTCTCTCAGTACACTGTCAGCCTGTACCTCTGATATGGGCAGTCATTTACTGAATGACAGGAGGAATCAATGAACTACGAGAACGCTCACACCCTCTAGTTCAGTGATGGCAAACCTTGGCCACTGACAGACTGCATCATATATGTGATATTTTTTTTTTCTGCCCATAGTTCTACTTTAAGCACTCCAGCCTCTACTTATCTCAACTCAAAACACAGAGCAAAAGATTTCAACCCACTCTGTATTCCCAAACACACTGTTCTAGTCCTAGAGACCTTGTCTATGGTCTCTTAGCAAGTTGTAGATGCATAATAATGTATCTCATGCGACAGCTCAGCAAACTGCAATCTTAAAAGTCACTGCCACACTATACTGTACAAAACAATAACACATTTACTAAATGGAACATACTGTACATTTCATCTGTGACCTATTACCTCTCTCAAGCCACAATAGTGCAAAACAGTCTTTAACACAATAGAATGAAGATAATGTATTCATGAAACTTTGACCATATTAAGTAACATTAAATTATGAAACAACAAAAATACACATCAAACATACTCAAGTAGACATGTTTTTTTTTACCCTTCTTCTAGCCTCATGGGACCATTTGCATGTTGTGTTTTTGTCACTTAATTAGGATGCTTATTAGTTCTCTATTAAAGTTTATTCAAGGCACGATGCACGGTTGTTTCCTTTTATCCCTAAAACAATTATGGACTGTAATCTGCTTCATCTTTCCAGTAAAAATGTAATATTCTCTTAGATACCCTTTCCTTGTACTGATCTTATCATGCTTTGCGTTTAAGTGTTTTGTAGCAATAGGTGACAAGGCTAATTGATACAGTTTTATAGAGAAATCTGTTTCCTACATAAAAGATACAAAACAGTAAGAGGTGAATTTAAAATAAGGACCCTCATAAGCAACTAAAGGGTTTCTCCAACCAAAGATTTTACTATCTTCCAGCTTATTTGTCTATGGAAATTGTTGCATATCATAGTTCCAACGTAAATTTCATAGAAATCTAAGATCTGCTTTCTTTCTAATTTACTTGTTTCAGCTGCCAAACCTTAAGTCATAAACTGAGACAGACAAGCTGCTTCGAGAGACAATTCATCTTTAGCTACAAATATACCTAGTCACACTCTTTTTTTCCTTGCAGTAAAGTTAAAGTGTTACTAAACCCAGGACCCTGCATTCACTATGTCTGGTCTCCCACAGTACACAAAACATGGAAATGCAATTATTTTAGTAAATATAAACTGCTAAATACTTTTTCTCATTAGCAGTTAGAGCAGTCTTTTCACTTCTATCAGTGTCCAGCCAATCACTGTTTAAAGCTTGTAAGAGGAGTTTTATGACTGTCCTCTGAAACTGCAAAACCCCTGACTGTCTGGACAGTTCTGATTGGCCCTGTGCTGATCACATGCACTCTCCCAAAGACAAAAATAAACCTTTATAGAAATACACATCAAACTGAGCATGTGCCACCTGACTCCACAGACTCTGTGTTATCAGAAAATTATCAGGGGACAGTGGAAGAAGGGGAGGATCAGAAAAGACAGGATCAAACAGCCTTTTTACACAATGCGGTTATGTTCCACAATGAGTATAACAAGCATGCTTTTCTGCATATACAGACTGATTTTACTGTTGTGAGTTTAGGAACACTTTAAGAATCAGATTGCAAACAATATGTCAGCAGCAAATTCACTTTATTGGAAATAAAATAAACATCCACTTACAGCAAAGACTAGGGATGTCAGAACCAAGGTAGATTGGAGTCACAGCAGGGCATGTGGTGTGGAAAAAGGTCCAGGATGCCAAGACAGTTCAACCAGGTAGCCTCAGCACAGAGAAGCAGGTATGAGAATGCATTGGCAATAGCAGTGTATACAGCACCCTGGGACAAGAGTGGGAAGCTACAGGGGAAAGGCACAGAGCTCCGCCGCTAGCAGATGATGATACGGTAGTAGGAGAGTGTGGCAGGCAATGTACTATAAGGTTGACCTAAACATTGAGACACTCATATTATGGAAAGCTAGACAGCTATTTAATTAAATATTACATAATTATATAATAATATTTATAATATCTGGTTTGAATGTAATGCTGTATTGTGCATTAAAGTAGAGTTCCACCTACATATTAATTTTTTTTTCTAAAGTCACCTGTTAAGATGATCTTAATGCAATGCTGCAATCACTATTCTCACAAATAGTGCCACTATATTTGTTATTTTTTTTTTTTAAACTAACCTTATATTTCCCTGGCTTAAGTGGTTCCATCTCACTTGTGGGCATGCAAAGCCCACAAGGATACTCTTCCAGGATACAATGCTGCTGGATAACCAGCATGCACCACCCAATCTCGCAAATGCGCAGTATACACATCTCACAGCGCTGCTGAGTGGAGGCGATGCCCACTGACTCCTGGGAATTATGACAAACATCTCCCAGGAGCCAGTGTGCAGCCAGATATTGTGCACATAGCCATGGGTGGAAGAGACAGGAAGTCATAAAAAATGCTTTATCAACAAGGTAAAGAAAGTGTGTAAAAAAAAAATTCCCATTGCAGTGCGTATGGCAAAGTCTGAAGCCAATGATGTGGACATCGAAAAGTGGGTGGAACACCGCTTTAAATTATATACTGAAATGCTTATTATCAGTTCTGGTGTTTTTTAAACCTGTATTACATTGTAATCAATTATGGTGAATATTATGGTGAGGGCATGATGCACTTGGAGCTACAGTATAACTGAGAAACAGCAGAAAGAAAGTGATCAGGTCTTGAAGCCCTTGCTATTCAGCAAAGCTATTCGTTTAAGCAGCATCATGCCAGAACAGGAAGGAGTACACAAGAGGTAGTAGGGATGAATGAAGTATTTACTAATTGCACTATTACAAAGATAGAAGACATATGTAGGCTAACTTACTAAAAGAACAGTGTCATCATATCACTTAAAGAGTAACCCCACTTTTGTGCGAAAAAAATTAACAAATAAAAATAAATAACATAGCATTTACAATTGCAACACAAGTCATACTGTAATTGAATGTCATTAAAATGTCATTAAAAATAACTTTTTTTTTCAATCTGCAGCACTGTAATTCTTTGTAAAATGCAATGCAAGGCAATATGGCTACCTTGAGGCGTTCTGTACACAAATGATGTACAGAATGTACAGAATTTGATTTTGAGCATCACCTGCAATAAAAATTGCACTTTTGGTGAGATTTTCCCAAAGGGAAAACATGTCTAAAGGGATACAGATTGAAAACCTGTGATTTTCCTCATTAGAGCTCTGCTGCTGCAGCAGCTGATGATTAATTACAAAGCCACTCCCATACAGATTCACTGAGCACATGGACACAGGCAAACAAACAGCTATTTCCCCAGAACAACAAAAGGTAGGACTCTGCAACAAGTAAAAGCCTTGCAATGTACATAGATCACCCAGATGTAAATATTTTTTTCAACAAAATTGAAGTTACTCTTTAAGGTGAGAAGAAAAAAGTTGACAGATGCCTGGTGTTGTACTAATATGTTCATGGCACTGGACAACTCTCAGTCTGCTTGCAGTCTGCACACTCAGAAAGGAGTGGTGCTGGTGCTATATTGGGCATGTTGTTCTATTAACTCAATCCTAAATATTCCTTCCTTCCACGCTCACTTTTTTTTAGCAAGCTTTCCCTCCCCAGCTGTGGATCACCTGTGGCTTGACTTACTGGCTAAGAGCACCTACTGAGTATGACATGGAAAGCAGAGAATTTCAGATATGTAAAAAACAATTTATTAGATAATTGTTCTATTTTATCCACAGAAAGAACAACAATTGTTTACCAACAGTGTCACAATATATTACAAGGCAAAAACTAAGACAGGTTCTGACATTGTAGAAATTCAAGCAAAGAAAGAAAAATCTATCACATTAATTTGTTCTAAGAAATTTAGTATTTGACCAGTCGTTGTACCTAATCACTTGATAAACTATTCCCAAAGCTTCCTGAATATTCATAAACATTCTTTTCTCGTTAAGCTATATCTGTGTAGTATAATTGTACTCAAACTGATCTGCCTTTACTCTAAAAAATACAAATAAAAAATCACTGCTACTAAATAATGAAAGAAATGTGTTAATTATTCATGATTGTAATAAAAATTAAAAAGCATTTACATACAGCATACATCTCACTAATAGAAGTGTAGCAGTAGAATGCATGCTCTAAAACCCATACTTTATAGTAGCTTTGGATAGTGCTTGTAAAAAAAAGCTAATATGTAATACATTATTCAGAATCTATCACATACATTGTAACCAGAGATGAGTAAACTGAGAAAAGTTTGGTTCACTGAACAATCAACAATAGACTGAAAAAAATCCACAAACCAAGAATATAGCACCTTAACCCTACTGAAGTCTATAGAAGCCAAAAATTTTGGAAAGCAAGAGCATAGGTAGATGCGCAACCTCAGGGGAACAAATTAAAAAAAAAAAAAATTAAGTGGGGAGAAGATTTAATAACACTAAATTACATTTCCCTGCTGCTTTGTTCTGTTTGTTTTTATCCTTGGAGCCTGGTATAGAACACATAAAAAACAAAAAATAAACTGCGTACACTTCCCCCCAAAGTCTATATCAGACCTTTATACTCGATTATGGATTTTAACCACTAGCCTACCGTCCACCATCATATGACGGCGGGACGGTAAGCCTCTTGTTCTGGGTGGACGTCATATGATGTGAGCCCGTTTAAACAGGGCATGCACGTGATCGTGAGCACGCAGCCCTGTACTGTCGGTGGTGGCGTGTCACCGAGACACCGCTCGTCACCGACAGGAGTGAACAGCCACTGGGCATGGCTGTTTACCACGTGATCGGCCGTGGTGAAGTCACGGCCGATTACTAATGGTACATCCCCGCATTGCACGGCGCATGCGCACGATCGTGAGCGTGCTGCGCGTGCATGTCGGTGGCGGCGTGTTCCCAGGAACACTGCTCGTCACCGACGATAGTACACACCCATTGGCCAGGGCTGTGTACCATGTGATCAGCTGTGATCCATTCACAGCCGATCACTAACTGTAAACAAAGAGCTGTCACTAGCTGTTACTAGCCCTTCTCTCCTCACACACCGTTTCCAGTGTGAGGAGAGAAGAGCCAGGAGCAGTGAGTTACAGATCGATGTATTGTAGTGTCTGCACCAACACCACACCTGTCCCATCGCCCCCCAATTGTCATCTGTCACCCAACAGTCACCCCATAAATGTGCACCTGTCACATAAGAGACTGCCATCAGTGACCATCAGCGGTGCAACCGTCACCCATCAGTGACCTGCCCTGTCACCCGTCACCCACCAGTGACCGTGCCCTGTCACCCGTCACCCACCAGTGACCGTCACCTGTCAACAATCTGTGACTATCACTTGTCACCGTCCGTGGCCTGTCACCCATCAGTGACCGTGCCCTGTCACCCGTCACCCATCAGTGACCATCAGCGGTGCACCTGTCACCCATCAGTGACCGTCGCCTGTCAACTATCTGTGACCATTACCCGTCACCGTCCGTGGCCTGTCACCCATCAGTGACCATTGCCTGTCACCCATCAGTGACCATCGCTCATCACACCATCACCTCTCAGTGAACGTCACCTGCCACCTATCGCACAGCCCATCAGTGACCGTCACCTGCCACCCGTCGCACAGCTACTCACCACACAGCCATGTCCAAAAGAGGATTTACTAGTGAGGAGGCATTCCAGATTTTCTCTATGACTGATGAGAGCACAGGGGAGTTCTCATCAGAGTCCAATTCTGATTCCGAATCAAATTCGGCATTTGAACCGATCGAGAGTAGCAATGATTCGAATAAAGAATGGGTCCCTCCTAAAAGGGCACGACACTCTGGAAACCAGGAAGCCGCCAGCAACCAGGATTATATTCCCAGGCCCAGTACCAGCTCTGCCACCAGAAATAGGCCCCAGGAAGAAAGGCCCAGTACCAGTGCTGCCGCCAGCAATAGGCCCCACGCACAAATGCCCAGTACCAGTGCTGCCACATCACACCTGAGTACCAGCACAGGAAATTCAACTCCCCAACTACTGGAGTGTCATGTCCCCCAAGAGCCAGGGCCACTACATACATGCCAGATGGTCTTGCCAACCCAGCATGGCTGCCTTCCAACTCGGGATCACCAATTATTCCCCCTTTCACAGCACAGCCAGGTGTGCAGGCCAACACCCAAAATTTCACAGAGATCAATTTTTTTCACCTGTTTTTGCCCGACACTTTGCTGCAGTTCATTGTGGACCAGACAAATTTGTATGCCCAGCAGTATATTGCCAGCAACCCCCAATCATCTTCTGCCCCTCCGTTTGAGTGGAGAGATTTGAATTTGGAGGAGTTCAAATTGTTTTTGAGCCTCACGCTAAATATGGGGCTTACAAAAAAAAATGAAGGACATACCTTGGTCCACCAGCCCCATCCACCATATGGCCATGTATTCTGCCGCAATGTCCAGGTCCCGATATGAGATGATTATGAGATTCTTTCATTTTAATGACAACACCCAGTGCCCTTCCCGCAATCATCCAAATTTCGATAAGCTATACAAGATTCGCCCACTGATAAATTTATTTTCCCAACAATTTGCAGAACTCTATGTTCTGGAGAAGAATATATGTATGGATGAGTCCCTGGTACCATTTTCAGGCCGGCTAGGAATAAAACAATATATTCCTAGCAAAAAGGCCAAATTTGGAGTCAAATTTTACAAGCTGTGTGAGAGAGCCACGGGATATCTATATGCGTTCCGCATATATGAGGGAAGAGATTCCTAGCTCCAGCCCCCTGAGTGCCCGGCCTACATGGGCACAACTGGAAAGATCGTATGGGACCTGGCTTACCCACTTCTGAAAAAAGGCTATCATATATACCTGGACAACTTTTATACCAGCCTGCCCCTTTTCAGACACCTTTATATTGAAAAAACCCTGGCCTGTGGGACTTCAAGAAAAAATAGGAAGGGCTTCCCACAATCCATTGTGAACAAAAAGCTGCAAAGGGGGGAAAGAGCAACACTGAGATGCAATGAAGTGCTGGCCTTGAGGTGGAAGGATAACAGGAACGTGCACATAATGTCCACCATTCATGATGACACTACAGTTGTAGTTCAGCGAAGACGAGGTCCCATTGAAAAACCGACATGTGTCCAAGACTATAATCTCTACATGGGGGGGTGGATTTCAATGACCAAATGATTCAGCCCTATTTGTCAATAAGGAGGTCCCGATTCTGGTACAAGAAGGTAGCAATTTATCTAATCCATTTGGCCATTTAAAATTCCTACATAGTCTACACAAAATCCACAGAAAGCCCCGCCCCCTTCCTAAAATTCATAGAAGTAGTAGTCACGTCCCTCATCTATCAACAAAGACCCCCCCCCAGAAGGACTTTGTTCTGATGCTGTTAGCCGACTTCATGAACGCCACTTCCCGTACAACATTCCACCATCGGAAGCAGGCCGAAGACGGCAAAAAAGATGTTGTGTGTGCAGCAGAAGAGGTTTTCGAAAAGATACCAGCTTCCATTGTCCCCAGTGTCCCTCCCAACCTGGCCTTTGCATTGGTGAATGCTTCGAACTGTATCATACATCCCTAGATTATTAGCCCATATTTTCCCCATTTTCGCTGATCATTTTCCATGCTTCCCCAAATAACCATGCCACTGCCTTCAACGTGAACTGACCCTGGCCTGCTTTTTGGCTATGCCTCTGCCTACCATTTGGACTGCTTCCACATGAACTGACCCTGGCCTGTTTTGACTATGCCTCTGCCCACCGTTTGGACTGCTTGCTCGTGAACTGACCCTGGCCTGTTTTGTGACTATGCTTCTGCCTACCGCTTGGACTGCTTGCACATTAACTGACCCTGGCCTGTTTTACGGACTATGCTTTTGCCTACCGCTTAGACTGATCTGTTGCCCTGCTACTATAGTACACAAGGGTCTCACATATGTGAGGGGCTCCAGAATAGTTTTTCCGGATGGAGATAACAATTTTTTTGTTTTCTCCGGGTTTTGTAATTTCTAGATTAGGGTCTGGAGCTCGAAGGCTTCATAGAGATTTGGGTGGGTCGAAGCCTCTACCTCTGTGCCCCTGTGCACAGGTCTTACCCGATTGTGGCCCTCAGCCTTCTGCTGACACACCTCTGCCTGCTACCTGGACTATGCAAATAATTTGCTGTAGCAAGAGGCAGTATGTTTATGAAGGGCTGGAGAGAGGTACAATAATGAGTGTCTGCAGTTAACAGTGTACCAGGACCAATATTATGGCTGTGCTGGCTGTCTCTGCCTGGACAATTTCTATGGACAAATGCTTTGGCTGTGCTGACAATATCTTTGTGCGGACTATAGACAATATTCCTGCCTGCTGCCTGGATAATTACTATTGCTGTCGCTAAGCACATCCCTGACTGCTGCCTGGACCAGTGCTCTCTTCTGTGGACACTACTAAAAGCACAGGTAATACTTTTTTTTATTCTTTCCGCAATAGAATTTATTTTGTATTGTAATTCTTGGTATGTACATGCTATGTGTTAGAAATATGAAGGGCCTTCAAAAATGATAGGTTGCCAGGAAATTATCTATGTAATGTATGCTCCTAGAACGCCTGATGGTGCTACTTGGATGTTGGGCCTCTGTATGTGGCCAAGCTGTGTAAAAGTCTCACACATGTGGTATCCCCATACTCAGGAGGAGTAGCAGAATGTATTTTGGGGTGTCATTTTTGCTATGTGTTGTAAATATCTTATAAATGGATAACTTTGTGTAAAAAAATGTGTTTTCATTTTTTTTCCACATTTTCCAAAAACATCTGGAAAAAAAATAACCATTCAAAAGACTCATTATGCCTCATAGATTATAAGTTGGGGTGTTTGCTTTCCAAAATTGGGTCATTTTGTGGGCAATTCCATTGTCCTGGTGCTCCAGGGCCTTCAAAAATGTAATAGGTGGTTGAGAAATTAGATGTGCAATTTATGCTCGTAGATTGCCTGATGGTGCTACTTCAATGTTGGGCCTTTGTATGTGGCCAGGCTGTGTAAAAGTCCCACACATGTGGGTTCACCATACTCAAGAGGAGTAGCAGAATGTATTTTGGGGTGTCATTTTTGCTATGTGTTGGGAATATCTTATAAATGGACAACTTTGTGTAAAAAAAATGCGTTTTCATTTTTTTCCCACATTTTCCAAAAACTTCTGGAAAAAAAATAACCATTCAAAAGACTCATTATGCCTCATAGATTATACATTGGGATGTTTGCTTTCCAAAATGGGGTCATTTTGTGGGCAATTCTTTTGTCCTGGTCCTCCAGGGCCTTCAAATTGTAATAGGTGGTTGAGACATGAGATGTGCAATTTATGCTCGTAGATCGCCTGATGGTGCTACTTCAATGTTGGGCCTTTGTATGTGGCCAGGCTGTGTAAAAGTCCCACACATGTGGTATCCCCATACTCGGTAAGAGTAGCAGAATGTATTTTGGGGTGTAATTTGTTGTATGCATATGCTCTGTGAGAGAAATAACCAGTTAATATGACAATTTTGAAAAAAAAAAAAAATATCTTCCTTTTGCAAAGAATTATGGGAAAAAATTACAACTTAAAAAAACTCACCATGCTACTTACTTAATACCTTGGAATGTCTACTTTCAAAAAAAGGGTAATTTGGGGGGTATTTGTACTTTTCTGACTTGTTAGTACCTCAAGAAATGAGATTCACCTGATGTACTGAAGGCCTGATCAGATGTTTTCAATTTTCAGTGATTGGCACCATAGTTTATAGACTCTATAACTTTCACAAAGACCAAATAATATACACTAATTTGGGTTATTTTTACCAAAGATTTATAGCAGTATAAATTTTGGCCAAAATTTATGAAGAAAAATTACTAGTTTGCTAAATTTTATGACAAAAACAAATAAAAAAGCAATGTTTCACAAAATTTACGGTC